>CM042037.1:72506880-73756880 GCA_023525975.1 Smallanthus sonchifolius
TTATAGCATAAGTCAATAAGTAGTTTTCAAAGAAAATCCCAAAGTTTTGAGAAGTTACAAATTGTGACTTATGACTTATGACTTATTACCTTTTTGAATAAGTCATAAGGAGTTTCAATAAGTAATCCCAAACACAGCCTTATTTGAGTATTAAATTTTCCCATCCATTCTACATTTTTAATATACAAATTTGTATCTTTAAATCATAGAGACCAAAACGGTAAAAAGTCTTAAACTCATCTCTTCCCCCCCTCGTTTTCCCGACGATAGTTTTCCGGCCACCCATAATTTTTCCGTCGATAGTTTTTAAAACCTCAATTCGTGATCAAATCAAACCGGTTACTCATCTCCATTCAAACCATGATTCACTGGATAAAAATTCCGAGTTAAGAGCTGTCAAATCCAATCTATAATTGCTCAATCCCGGCCCCAGAAATCACGGGATTTCCTAATTACAAAAACGCGTGTTTAAGCCCTTAAATACCCATGAATTCGTTCATTTCAGGATCACCACACTCGCTAATCCTCTCCCTTACTTGAAATCGTTCCTCCGTGCCCCTGTTTAGCCGCCGTCGGAATACCGACCCTATCCGACGGTAATCAATTCGTGCACCATCTTCAGGTTAGTGACCACCTTCATACTCGTTTTTTACAATATGATGTATAGCCCTAATGTTTTTTTTTACCAATCTGTGTATAATCAATTTTGATTTGGAGATTAGGGTTTCTCCATTTGGGCATTTGGGGAAGAAGGGTCTCTCGACCACCTGGTTAAAAATAAAAAGTTCCTGTATCTTTCAAGGCTTGATGCCCAGCTTGACCTGTTAAACCACTTCCCCTATTCAGCCCTGGTCCGGGTTCCAGTCCCGGCAGGCCCTTTTTTTCCTTTTTATTTTATTTTATATGTTTTGATTCCATGTCTCACACACATTTATATATCTATAAACTATTATTACTATAGTTATAAAACATTCTTTTATAGCTTTTCTAGAGCTTATAACTAATACTTTTATATATATGTTTAAATTATTTTTATATCACCGCTAATTAAGTATGTCTTATTCGGTTACCGCCTTATATGTGTGTGTATAACTTTTAAAGTTATAAAATGGTCACGTTTTTGTTAACACCATAAGTTTTTTTTAATGAAATGGTTAAATAATTACATTTTAAAAACAATGTGAACTATAATATATTGTGATAATATTCTATTAGTGTTACTAATATCATGAGATTTAATTATTTTCACAAATATTATGACCCCCTTAATAATTTAATAAATAATAATTCGAATAACTAATTTATTACTATATTATATTATTCCATCATGAAGACTATTTTACCCTAATGGTCTTAATAAGATTTTATTTGAAATTAATATCGCTTTTATAAATAAAATTTATAAAACGTTATTTCATTTATATATTATCACCTACTTAACCTAGTATCGTTATAATTCAATTTTTTTTACATTCTTTCGTTCGTGCGTTCGTTCCAAATCATAAAGTTCCAAATCGTTTCGTCTTTATTTCTTTAAACGGTCCTATATATTATATAACATATCTTATTTATTTAGGGCATCGTTAAACCGTTTCGCTCGTTCGCTCGTTCTAGTTCAAGTTTAAGACTCAATATCAATGTGAGTTTACATAGCTACTTTTTCTTTTTGTACATTTTTGGGGTGAAACATTATTACTCAATAACACACTATTTACAATTACATACATACAATTCTACAATATGATCATATGTGTTTATTTGTGCTTTGTGCTTGAATGCTAAAATGTTAAGGATACATATACATGACATAGTCGTGCAATTATTAACACATTACATCATGATAACATTTGATTGTTATGCCCTACATCAGGATAACATGTGTTTTTATGCCCTACATTTACATCAGGATAACATGTGTTTTTATGCCCTACATTTACATCAGGATAACATGTGTTGTTATGCCCTTCAGTTACAAGGTTACATTTGTGCAACTAGCTTAACTTAGATTCTTCATAAATGCTTTATAAACCATGTATCATATGAATTGTACACAAAACATTTGAACTTTACTTGTGGTGTCAAAACCTATGTATGCTCACCAACTATTTATAGTTGGTCCTCTCATTTCAAACATGTTTCATGTACTAAGCTTTGAGATCATATTCAAGATGCTACACATAAGAATTGAGGACCTAGTTAAATAAATAGTTAAATCTTGTTGATGTATTTCATTTTCCTTGATTGTATTAGTTGAACTTGTTATGAAATTTAGTAAATTTAATATATGGAATTTTTAGTTAAACCATGTGCTTTTGAACAGTCTACATGTCCCGCCTTCCGCCATCGGTTGGGGTGTGACAGATTGGTATCAGAGCCTTGGTTTTAGGGAATTAGATTATTAGACACAATTGACCTAGAATATAACCCTAGGACACCCATATTATGTCATGCTCTATGTACATGACATTAGTCACATTAGTAAATGGTACATGATTACTACATTGTGTGAATATTTTTACATGTTATTCTAAGTGTTACATCGCATGATACAATACCCGATAGCCTATGTACTACACTACTTGATAATTCTTGTGCTTATAAGCATTGCTATCTACATGCTACCTATTTAGTTTCATTAAGTGTTATCCTAAGTCTTATCACACACTTATAAACACCTAATCTTTTATGCACCCTCATTCTTGCACACATGTCACCATCATCAGTTGCGACCAAAAATTTAAACTCTTGGGCCTAAAACCTATTAAGATTTTAAAATCCCGTCAAAGTTTTGAGTTCTGAAAACCTGTTAAGAACATGTGCAACCCGGAAGGGTGAATTCATGTACTTTGGGTCTTCTGTCTAGAAAAGCATTTCATATAAATCCAAATCCACCGAAGGATCCGTATGCTTTCCTGGGAATTCCCGAAGTGAGTGTTCACCTATAGGCTAAAGAATGTCTTTTGAGAGTGTAACAATTTGAATCACATTGATTTGTCAAAGTATCCATCTGATTATGTTATCAAATGAGGTACAATCTAAACACCATCGTTTTGTTTATTACAATTTAGTACACGAACATAAACCTTCTTTGCAAACTAACCATTTTATTATTTGATTTAAACAACATCGTTATTTCATTCAAACAAAGCGATTATCAAACCTTTAGTTTATAAATAGTATCTGAAGTATAAATTTTCTATAAACATTTTCACATTGTAACGAAGCTTAATACAACTTGTTTTATAAAAGCATTATTTTTAATTGATAATTAATTTTGACTTTTCTTGCTAAATTAATTATTATTAAACCTTGGCTTAATTATTAAATAATCTAGCCATTATTTTCTCTTAAAAATAGTCTTCTTATAATAATTTAAAAATCAAATAAAAAGGTTTTCATTTAATTATCAATATAGTTAATTATTCAACAGTTTTTTTATCATTTTATTTACAAACAAGAATAAATTTCAACTACTTGTTTATTTACAAACAAAGAGCACAAATCAGTTATTCGTAAGCACACTGCTTTAAATATTTACACAACTTTCTCGTTATCTTACTCCTTTAGAAATGCATAATTGTATTAGGCACTGCAATGAGATGAATCATTTGGCATAGACATTAACCATCCATATAAGCCTCAACAAGATTTACAAGTTAAAAATCCAACTACTCACGTTATACATGAACGCCAAACAACACGCTTGTCTGCAACACTCGACTACCTGTAAAATTCGATAATTTACGTTACTCATGATATCCAATAACTTACATATGAACATTCACATGATACAAGAAACTTAGTTATTTACAATATGCATGATACTAGGTTAATCACATGATACATGAAACTTGTTGGTATATTACATGATACTAGACTGAGCACATTATACACGATCACAAAATACATGAAACTTAGTAGTTGCAATATACATAATGTTACACTGATCACATAATACACGAAACTTGTTTGCAAAATACATTATACTGGATTGATCCCATAATACATGAAACTTAGTTATTTGCAAAATACATGATACCAAATTGCTCACACTATACAATATACATGATACTGCGTTGCTCACATTATACCTGAAACTTCATTGTTTACAAAATGCAGGATACTAAATTGTTTACATTTACAAAATACATTATACTAAATTGTTTACGTCATACATGAAAACTTATTTGATATTAAATTGTTCACATCCTACATGAAACTCATTTGTTTACAAAATACATAAAATACTAAATTGTTCACCTTATACATAAAACTCATTTGTTTACTATATATACATGGTACTAAACTATTCACAGTATATACATGCAACCTATTTGCTTACAATGTACATAACATTAGATCACATATGGAAACTTGAGTGCTTACATTATACACAGAATTAAATTGTTTAGATTGTTGCAATTGATTAAGTACATAATACACAAGACATGATTATTCACATTATCCATGAAAGCTACTCGGGGTTTGACGTATTCTTGTTCAAACACGAGGAAACTATGGAACCCTAAATTATGCTACGTTATTACTCTTTAGTACCCGATTGACTCTATTATCTGTGGGCATAGTTGCTTGTTAGCAACACTACGTGAAAATAATAGTTACGAATTAAGTGATTTTGTGTTACCCCCCCCCCCCCCACACACACAATGGGATGAACTATACGGACCATGCGACGATTTGGATAATTACGGGTGCACACGAAATTATAAAAATCAGCGCATGGAAAACATAGCAAATTTTGTCGTGTGTTATGACATGAAACCTATCATGATATATAATAATGAAACTAATGAGATATGACAAGGGCATGGTGGATACGCCGCTGATACTTCATATATATAAGTGTTGCTATCATATTGTCAAAAGTAACGTTGTTCGTGTCACGTGAGGTTCTATGTTATTTTAACTTTGACCAATGTTTTACAATATCTTATCCTTTGACAATTCTTAAACATATTATACTTCAACCTAAACAAGTTTTAATCACCAAATCCTTATCGTTTCCATCTCTAAGGATGCTTCCCGCCTTTAGAGTCTAAATTTGTATCAAACGTATTCACCTTAATCATCTTCAAACAAAATCCACAAACACCATTCATGTCTGACCTAATGATCTGATCTGACCCTGAGTATCACACTTAAACCTTGTCATCAGTTATACCCCTCGAACCAAAAATCAAAGCTCGTTAAGAATCCAAACTCACCTCCTTTCCTGATTCGGTAGTCTCCCCTAGTTTAATTTCGGGACGAAATTCCCTCAACATGGGAATACTGTAACATCCATGATTTTTTATCTATTTATTTATTTATTCATTATTTTATCTTAGGTAAATTCAAAGTTTCAACCTTGCAAATTCATATTATTTTCCTATTGCATATATATACTACATATGCATCTAAATATATATACATATATATATATATATATATATATATATTTATAAATATATACGTAGTTTTGATCATGTTAGATAAACCTTTATACAATTTATAACTTTATAAAAAGATAGAGTCTTTCACTTTAGGAAATAAATAAATTAAAAACTTTAAGATGTTATAAAATGAGACTTATTTGAGTATTAATTTTTCCCATCCATTCTACAATTTTAATATACAAATTTGTATCTTTAAATCAATGTATAAAAAAATGGTTCTTGGAAGCTTAGGGACTAAAGAACTGTTATGCAAAATGACAGGGACCAAAAGGTAATCAATTCGTTTAACCACCGTCTCCTTCGGAATACCGACCCTATCCGACGTTAATCAATTCGTGCACCATCTTCAGGTTAGTGACCACCTTCATACTCGTTTTTTACAATATGATGTATAGCCCTAATGTTTTTTTTACCAATCCGTGTATAATCGATTTTGATTTGGAGATTAGGGTTTCTCCATTTGGGCATTTGGGGAAGAAGGGTCTCTCGACCACCTGGTTAAAAATAAAAAGTTCCTGTATCTTTCAAGGCTTGATGCCCAGCTTGTCCGGTTAAACCACTTCCCCTTCTTCAGCCCTGGTCGCGGGTTTCAGTCCCGGCAGGCCCTTTTTTTATTTTTTTTCTTTTTTTATTTTATATGTTTTGATTCCATGTCTCACACACATTTATATATCTATAAACTATTATTACTATAGTTATAAAACAAATTCTTTTATAGCTTTTCTAGAGCTTATAACTAATACTTTTATATGTATATATATATATATATATACATATATATATATATATATATATATATATATGTGTGTGTGTGTGTGTGTTTAAATTATTTTTATATCACCGCTAATTAAGTATGTCTTATTCGGTTACCACCTTATATGTGTGTATAACTTTTAAAGTTATAAAATGGTCATGTTTTTGTTAACACCATAAGTTTTTTTTAATGAAATGGTTAAATAATTACATTTTAAAAACAACGTGATCTATAATATATTGTGATAATATTCTATTAGTGTTACTAATATCGTGAGATTTAATTATTTTCACAAATATTATGACCCTCTTAATAATTTAATAAATAATAATTCGAATAACTAATTTATTAATATATTATATTATTCCATCATGAAGACTATTTTACCCTAATGGTCTTAATAAGATTTTATTTGAAATTAATATCGCTTTTATAAATAAAATTTATAAAACGTTATTTCATTTATATATTATCACCTACTTAACCTAGTATCGTTATAATTCAATTTTTTTTTACATTCTTTCGTTCGTGCGTTCGTTCCAAATCATAAAGTTCCAAATCGTTTCGTCTTTATTTCTTTAAACGGTCCTATATGTTATATAACATATCTTATTTATTTAGGGCATCGTTAAACCGTTTCGCTCGTTCGCCCGTTCGCCCGTTCTAGTTCAAGTTTAAGACTCAATATCAATGTGAGTTTACATAGTCACTTTTTCTTTTTGTACATTTTTGGGGTGAAACATGATTACTCAATAACACACTATTTACAATTACATACATACAGTTTTACAATATGATCATATGTGTTTATTTGTGCTTTGTGCTTAAATGCTAAAATGTTAAGGATACATATACATGACATACTCATACAATTATTAACACATTACATCATGATAACATTTGATTGATATGCCCTACATCAGGATAACATGTATTGTTATGCCCTATATTTACATCAGGATAACATGTGTTGTTATGCCCTACATTTACGTCAAGATAACATGTGTTGTTATGCGCTACATTTACATCATGATAACATGTGTTGTTATGCCCTTCAGTTACAAGGTTACATTTGTGCAACTAGCTTAACTTTGATTCTCTGTAAATGCTTTATAAACCATGTATCATATGAATTGTACACAAAACATTTGAACTTTACTTGTGGTGTCGAAACCTATGTATGCTCACCAACTATTTATAGTTGGTCCTCTCATTTCAAACATGTTTTAGGTACTAAGCTTTGAGATCATATTCAAGATGCTAGACATAGGAATTGAGGACCTAGTTAAATAAATAGTTAAATCTTGTTGATGTATTTCATTTTCCTTGATTGTATTAGTTGAACTCGTTATGAAATTCAGTAAATTTAATATATGGAATTTTTAGTTAAACCCTGTGCTTTTGAACAGTTTACATGTGCCGCCCCGACGTTTCCGTCGTCGGTTGGGGTGTGACACTGAAACTACATGGTAGCTAAATTTGTTGCTTGAATTGCATGTCAGCTTCAAAGAGCTACCATCATCTATTGTGACAACGTTTATGCGGTTTACATGTTAGACAATATGGTGCAACATCAAAGGACAAAGCATATTGAGAACGACATCCACTTCGTTCTTGAAAAGGTACGATTGGGTCAGGTTTGGGTGTTGCACGTCCCATCCTCCTTACAATATGCGGATATTTTTACAAAAGGGATTACCTAGACAACTTTATCATGATTTTAGATCCAATTTGAGTGTCCGTCAACCTACCGCTCAAATTGTAGAGGAATGTTAGCCGATATATATTTATCTTAGACTAGGATTGTATTTGATTTGTGTTGATCATTTCCTATTATAGTACCGTAATCCCTTGTATCTCTACCCTTATATAATAGGGTTTGATCTCAATAATATTCAATTCATTGAGTCATACCATAAACACTTTTAGAGTACGGATAAATGATCGAACAAACTCACACGAACAAGACAACACACAAATAAAACTTGCAAGAAAAGAAAAGAACACGCGTGTTTACGTGTTGATTAAAAACAATTCAAATTAAGTGATGCCAAAGAAAACTCCAAACACTCTGCAATAGAGAATAAATAGAACAATAGAGTCGATACTGAGAACCGAGCTTCTAGATTGGACTCCACTTTGTCTCTATAACAATCAAGCAGATAGGATACAACACCAGGGAAGCATATCACAGAGTGGTATGGTAATGAGATGGTAATATGAGTGAATCAGGAAGTGTAAAGCAGCCTTGGGCATTTGGTTGTAGCCAACAGAACAATCATGTACAACAAACGGATTGAACGCATAACTCTTTCTAACTATGAGGTTAAAGGTACCAGAGCCAACATGTTGAACACAAAAATATAGATGTAAACTGCATTCGGAAAGTGAATAAATACCTTGAAACTTGAAATAACAGTAGACGGAAAAGCATACTTCTGCAAAAGAGTCTATCCAATCACCACATAAGGAAAGGTATGCCTTCCTACCATTGCTTAAATCTTGCAGCAAGAACAAATTGTGAATAAATAAGTTCTCAAGTACTATATATATACCCTGGAATTTGTCGCTGAAAAAGATACCAAACACTTAACACAAAGGCAAGGAGAGTAAAATCGAAATCCGGCTACTTCTGTAATGTCTAGAAAACAAAGTTATGTAAAAAAAAAACAAATATCATATAAATGAGAATGCAATAGACTATTAATGTAGAAAGAATTATTAATAAGAGATTAAAACAAAATTCAAGTGAAAGGGAATCTGCTCCTAACCCAAACTCATGACCTTAGAACCGACTTTTGACACCTTTGACCTAATTTCTTCTTCCCGGTGAAGTGGCATGAAATCAACTCAAACAATTTCAGCAAGGAATCAGAAGTTTATTGAATGTAAATGGGGAATGGGGATAGATACAGAATACCAATTACAGAATGTAAGAGGAGAGAGAGAGTATAACAACTTTCACAATAATACATACTCATGCACTAGCTCACCATCTCCTTATGTATGCAATTCTTTTTTCCTTGTTGACGTGGCTCACATGTGGTAGTCTTTCGAGCTAAAGGGTTGTGTGGTGATCTAAGAACTCCTTCTCATTTCTGGTTGGATCTGTGATTGTGGGCTGGGTTGATCTTTGGGCCCAAGGTTGCCGTTTGGACTCACAACATTACTCCCCCCTTGGGAACCACCTTGTCCTCAATGTGTATGTGAGGAAAAGTCTTGCGCAACTGACCATTATCCTCCCATGTGGCAGCCTCCAGAGGAAGACCTTCCCATTGAACCAAACTCTGATGAACATTAGTGCCAGCTCGAGTCAACATAAGGGAAGCAAGAACTTTTTGGGGCTGCAGAATAAGAGAAGCATCAGAATCCACTAAGTGAAGAGGTGTGATCTACTGAGCTGGTACACCCACACACTTCCCTAAAAGGAGATGTGAAAAACCGGATGGATGCGGGCTGAATCCGGAAGAGCAAGTTTATAAACCACCTTGCCTATGCGAGCCAAGACTTGTTAGGGGTCCAAAGAAGCGACAACCCAACTTAGAGTGTCATTGTAAATGAACATAATTTTGACGAAAAGGTTGGAGTTTAATATAAACCCAGTCCCCGATTTGAAATGCCAGGTCCGACGGTGTTTATCCGCTTCCCATATCATACGTTGCTGCACTTTCAGAAAACTATGTGTAACATCCCAAAAATAAAACGGAAATTATAATAACGGGCTAAATGCGAGATGAACGGAATAAAAGAACGAGGCGTGATGGGCCGGGCCAGGATGGGCCTGGCGAACATGGGGTGGCGAACAAGGGGGAGGAGCATCCCTATAAGTAGCCAAACCCTCCTCTTTCTCTCATTTTGCAAGTTATAGAGAGAGAAACCGTAGAGAGAGAAAGTGTCAGATCGACCCGTGAAGCAAGTATCTTGTTCCTCTACTACTCGTGAGCAAGACCTCCGAATCAGAAGCTCGTTTCAGATAACGAATCAACCTAGATCTGAATTTTTGTTTGTTATCGGGTTTTCGATAAAAAAAAGGGGACATTTTTACGTATTAAACTTGGAAATAAACATAGATCTGACATCTAGAATGAAAAACGAACGTTTTGAACGTAAAAAGTTTGGGTCTTGACAAGATCAGATCCACATGCATGGATATAGACAGCCGGTAGGCGATTTTGTTAAGTTCGCTTGGGTGTTGAGTGAACTTGGCCAAGTGAACTTGATAAGTTCGCTAGCAGTCATTGGTCGGCGAACTTGGTCAAACTCGCTTGGTATGTTCGCTGAAGTTCTGTTTATGGCGAACTTGGTAAGTTCGCTAGGGCATGTTCGCCAAATGGCAAGAGTAAGTGAACTTGGTAAGTTCGCTGGTTATGTTCGCTTGGTTCTATTGGGCGAACTTCATCTTGAGCAAGCAATTGACTCGCAACAGCCGTGTTAACAGTGGAATCACGGATGTAACTAGAAATGGTTTGTGGTTTCCGTCCATAAAGGATTTCGAAATGTGCCATCTTGGCTGAGGTTTTCAAAGAAGTGTTGTACTAGAACTCAGCCCGCAGTAGAAATTGCAGCCAAGACTTTGAATGATCCGAGACGTAACAAAGAAAGAACATTTCGAGGCACTTAGCCTTGGTTTGGCCATCCGACTGTGGGTGGTAAAAAGTGCTAAAGGATAGGGAGGTACCGTGAAGGTGATGTAATTCCTTCTAGAAATCTGATATAAAATGGACATCACGGTCCGAGCAAATATCAACTGGTATGCCGTGAGACGGACTATTTCATTAATGAAAGTAGTGGCAACTAAGATGCTATCGAAATCAGTTGGCTGGCCATATTTTGAGAGCCGATCAATGACAACCATATGTTGGGTTAATCGGGTTAGTTCACGGGTCACGGGTCCAGCACACGGGTCGCGGGTTATTGTTGAAGAAGTAAAATAAAGTTTGAACGGGTCATGGTTTGACTTGAGAGAAGGCTTGACCGAGTAAATAGGAATGGTTTGTTACGTGGGAAATATGGCACATGGGAATCGTGGATGCTCAAAGTTACGTGGGTTGTTTAATTTGTTTGTTTTATTTACTATATAAGCAAGTTTAGAGTGTCGTTTTCATTTTATCACTTGTAAAATCTCTTTTGAAGTTTAATATACAGAAAATCGTTGCAAGTGTGTGTTTTGAGTGTGTGTAAACCAAGGCCTGAACCAACACCATAATGATTGTTTTGCCTTTGGAAACAGGCAACCCGGTTATGAATCCCATAGCCACCTGCTGAAAGACTAGATCAGGTATTGGAAGGGCCTGAAGTAAAAGGGGGGGGGGGGGGGGGGGGTAAAAAAAGAGGACTTAGTTTGTTGACAAATTTGGCAATGGCACACGAAGTTTTTGACATCAGAGCGCATGGAATGCCAAAAAAATTTGTAGCCAAACGGTGGTAAGTGCGTGTTAGACTTGAGTGCCCACCAGAAACGGAGGAGTGAAATTCAGATAATTGTTGCTGACATAATGGAGAAGATTTGGGAATAACCGGACGACCATTATAGAAGAGCAACCCATCTCTAAGGGAGTAGGTCGGAGAGGCATGAGGGTCAGCTTTAAGGTTGGTCAGCAAGCCGGAGGATTCCAGAGATGAGAGTAACTCCGTTTTAAGGGACTCCAGAAATGAGTAAGAGTAACCCGATAAGGCTAGCAGCAAACCGCATGAATGTGTGAAAGAGAATCAGCTGTCGAGTTCAATTTTCACGGTCGATGGATGATTTCAAAATCAAAGCCCAGAAGTTTTTGTAACCACTTCTATTGATCAAAAGTTTGAATAATTTTCTCGCTTAAGTTCTTTAAAGGTTGCTGATCAGTTATAATCAGAAACTTGCATCCCAACAAGTATTGACGCCATTTGGCCACCGCTTGTGTAATTGCAAACATTTCGCGTTGATGGGATGACCCGTGCCGTAAGCGTGGACATAACTTTTGGCTGAAATAAGCCAACCGGTGCTTGTTTTGAGATAGAACGGCCCCAATGCTAGATCCGGATGCGTCAGTCTTGATGGTAAATGGTTGTGAAAAGTCTAGTAAAGGGAGGACTGGAGTAGAACTCAAAAGTTCTTTGAGAGTAGTAAAAGCTATAGTACACGCGGGGTCCAATGAAAGGCATCTTTCTTTAAAAGATTTGTAATAATCCGAGAATGGAGGCATAGCCTTTTATAAACCGACGGTAGTAACCGGAAAGGCCTACGAAACCCCAAACATCTTTAAGAGTGACCGGGAAGGGCATTGTTGTATGGTGATAATTTTAGTTTATCAACTGCCACACCTTCCACGGAAATTAAATGCCCCAAATAAGCAATAATCGTTTTCCCGAAATGGCACTTCGACAATTTAGCAACCAATTGATGAACTTTAAGTAAATGAAAGACTAAACGAACATGATGAATATGATCATCCCATGAGCCACTATAAATGAGAATTTCATAAAAAAAGAGAGAAACGGCGTCAGTAGGGCTGAAAGACATCATTCATGAGATGTTGAAAAGTGGTGGGGGCATTGGTCAAGCCGAAAGGCATGACCAAAAACTCGAAATGGCCGTCATGAGTCCGAAAGGCTGTGTTGGCCTCATCACCTTGCTTAATTCGTATTTGAGTCCAAAAGTTTGGAAACATGTTTTGCCCCATGAAGCTCATCAAATAGTTCGTTAATAGAGGGAATTAGAAAGCAATCTTTAACTGTTAAGCCATTTAAGAGCATGCAATCCATGCAAAAACGCCATGTTCCGTCCTTTTTACGATTCATCACAAGGCAATTGGCGTACAGAAAAGTTCAGAAAAGATTAATTCGAAGAAGGTCCTTCACACGATAACTTTAGATAACAAAGAAGGGAGAACACCTCACAAAGTTTATATAAGAAAAGAACCAACAATTATAGCAAATGGAAGAAGTCTGGGAAAAACTTAAGCAAAGTAAAATGCTATAATTGCCAAAAGTTTGGACACTATGCCTCAGATTACCATGAACAAGACCAAAGAGAAGAAAAATAAAATCTCGTGAAGAAGACGAGCAACCAACTCTCTTAGTGGCAGTTACCGGTGACAGAGAAATATGAGGAGATTTCCTTAAATGAGAAGGAAAGAAATTACTGGTTTTCATTATCATAATACTTCAATGACGTAGAACCAGAATCGACATAATTAATTACTGAAAGGAGTCAAGTTCCGGAAGAAAGAAAATTGAAAGACCAATTGAAAGACCATAGGTCAGAAACAGAGAGTGGCATGAAGAAAGAATTAGAGTCTTGGAGGTTAGATGTGCTTTGTGACTTTGAAGTGAAGAAAAAAGAACTCGTGACTGAGTTAAAAAAAATTAGTTTGAAAGGAAAATGCATGAAAGAAAGAAAATATTTGCAGATAAGATGGAAAGAGAAATAGCAAAAGTGAAATCCTGGAGGGATGTTGTAGAGAAAAATGAAGGAATTGAAGTTAAAAAAGGCACAGTTAGAACTGGAAAAACATGTTTTTTTTTCACAAACATCTTGAAGGTCAACATTTTAAACCAATAGGGAATATTGTTAAACAAGTTCTCAGATGAGAGAAACAGGTTAGTGCTTGTGTTCAAAAGGAAAAAGGATGCAAGGAAAGTATGTCATCCAAAGGAATATCATCAGCAGAAAGAATGATTGTCAAAGGTGTGGGATAAAGTTGTAAAAAGAAGGAAATTAGAAACAGTTCGTGATTTACCATCCAAAGGCTGTCCGGTCAAAATTAGAAAAGATGATGTACAAGTTAAAGATGATGAAATTCAAGGAATGTGCAAGAACATGACAGAGTTTGTTCATGTTCAAGACAAAGTTCGTGCTACAACTCTTGAAGATAAAACAAGGAAGGAAGCCGAAGTTCAAAGACAACAATCGACTACAACATGCTCATGTTAAAGATGATGAAGCAAAGGATGGTGATCATGACATGGAGAAGAATAAAAGTACTAGTAAAGAAGATCCAAAGGAAGTCGAACTCTTGGAGAATGAAGATGTTAAAGCGTGAAGATGTTATAGGCATGAATTAAGAAATTAGGGGGAGGGATATTGAATTATAATTTCTTAATCCATGTGCGTCAAAATAAATGGTCGTTTATGTAATTAGTAATAAGTATACTTTAAGTCATTTATGTATTGTTTAGAAGTCAAGTAGTGTAACTTGGAAACTGTTCCGAGAAACGTTGCGTCGATTGGCACTGTAGGGTCATACAACATTATAAACCAACGTCGTTCACAAAGTTTGTAGTCACAATTACAAATTCGTATTATTCAATCATAGATTCAAAGTTCAAGTTATTGTCAATTGTTGTTCGTAATCGATCAAGGGGCAACAACGGGAGCTTGTGTTTGACCACCTCCATGAAAGAAATCCAACCCAATTGCAACATCAATAACAATCTTTCAAATGCATATCCAGATGTCCGTTAGAGGTATACTCACACAATAAAATTCTCGCGTTATTTTCGTTGCAGTAGCCTATAAGAACAATAATGTTCTTGTGAACTAGTAATATTTTATCTATAACTTTATAGATATCAGATACTCAAAATTTACTAGACTTTGAATTTCATGGACATAACATCATGATCTGAGTTTTTATAAGTTTCATATGGGTCGAAATTCGACGCCAAATACAATAAGACCAGACATGTTTCCTTCATAACATCGGAATTTCAAACTCATAGGAAGATGATCATCATTGTGCTTGTTACCTGAGTTGAATTCCCACACAATAACTTCCATCAGGCCGTCTTCTCTGTGTTGCGGAAGCCTTCCATTCCCATGCAAATGTACAAATCTTGGAGATCTGAAATAAAGAAACTTAAATTCCTTTTTTTTTCTAAGGAGTACATCCTGCACTTTCACCGGACAATGCAACCCATGACATCTTTGTGCTAACTTGAATACGAGATAACATGCATAATCTGTGTCTGACGACAACCTTTTCATTTCAATCTCACATTTGATCTCAAATATTTGGTGCGATAGAAACTCAGCCGCCTCTTCAAAGTGAACTTTTCTCCAAAAAACATGAGAAACCCGCTCGTAAGTATGGTGAAAAATGTTTCCTCTTCCAATGGATGCATCCTCCAAGCTTTATATAAAGATAAGTTAGTGTAAGACTGAAACTCTAACTTACTTTAAACGATTTCAAATTATTTGTAAATTGTAACAACCGTTAAATAAATTATACAAATGGAGAACAGACAAGGAAAAGTTGTGTACTAGAATAAGAAAGTATTGGCTCAAAATTCAAACCTGGATTCAGCAAGAGATTTCCATTTGAAGCACTTCACAGTAGAAGAGTCGTATAAAACCATCTTTGCTGGAAGCATGTGGCATTTCTTTCTCTTCGCTTTGCTTAGTGAGAATAATTGTTCATCAAAAGAGGTAACAAGTACATCATTACCGAAAGATTTTCATATACGCGTACAGTTTTTTCAAAATATAAAACCTTTTCATCATATTCCTGTTGGGTTTCCCCGTCATAATCAACTGGCACTTGTTGCACAGAATCTGAGTTTGAATTATAGACTCTTGGTACTCCTTTTAGTTTCTCATATACTTCATGTTTCGCCTGTGTAAAAAAAATGTTGTTGGGTTAATCGAGTTTGTTCATGGGTTAGTGGGTAATGGGTTAACTGGTTAGTGTTGGACCATAATTATTGACCCAAAAGAGAAGGTTGTTGGTTTGCATGAAAGATAAATCACGTTGCATTAAGTTAACATAAATCTACTTTTAAAGTTTATTTCCGTTTAGAAGTTGTAGGGATTTGACTCTGTTCCTTTTCCCCATGTTTTAGTATTTAAACAAGTTGTGTATTTTGTTTAGGTGAACACCTTTAGAGAGTTTAATAAAGAAGTTTTTCTGACATGTGATTTCCTTTTGGTTGTGTTTGATCCATTTGAATCTTTCATTTGGTATCAAAGCAGGTTTGGAGATCGGAGACATGTCACACCGATTCATAACCTAGCGTCTGCATTGACCAACCTTGGTCTTTCACCGGTGTTGTAACACCGGAGTTCATGCATCACACAATTGCTTAAAAACCCATATCACGTGCACGTCCATCCCTGACGGTTTGGATGAAGATGCACCATTACAGAGGTTTTGGGTTGTAAATTTGTATCTGATCTTCTAATTTTGGTTTAATTGCAAGTATTTCATTCTTTACCTTGTGTTCTTGAGTAATTATAATATGATATAAGAGATATGATTTTATTTTGTTGGATCAGGTGGTTTAGGAAAACTAATGGTACTTCTCGGTATTTTTTGGAACCATTTCTAAAACTAGGCTAAATTTTGGTTCAGGTTCGCTTGGGTGCTAAGTGAATTCGCTATCTCTTGAGAGTGGTGAAATCTATATTCTCAATATTCCTAGACAATTGTTTCCCCACCTCATGCTTTATAACCCACCCAAAATGGATTTTCGGTCCATGACTCCATTCCTTGGCTGCAATCCCACACATCATGCCATCATGGTAACATGTGCCTGACTTACACATCTTTTTTTGTATATGTTCATGGTAGGGTGCTACTATACATGCTTGTCTATATTGATGATTTCATCATCACTACCAACAACCCTTCATATGTTCATGGAAGGGACTGCTCTTGTCCTTTGCTTGCTAGGTTGTATCAAGCCTAGTCTCAACGACCTAAACTGGATTATATAAATGGGCTAGACGTGTTAGAGTTAGGTTTAGTCGCTTCCTCTTTAAGATTGTATATTCCTTGTAGTCGAGATACTAGTATAGAGAAAGGAATTCCTAAACTTGATTGTCATAATCACTAAGGCTACATTATCTTTGGTCATAAAAAGTACAGTATCTTTGCACAATTGTAGATAAATTAATGGGAGGCTATAGGAGTGGTTAGTAACCTTAGAGCGCAAAGGCTAACACATAAGTCGGTCTAAAATCGAGTAACTTTACTGTAACTTCAGTTGTGATAATGACGAGGACACCCAAATAACTATTGATGTCCAAGTTGTTCGATAAACAACCAACTTCAAGTATTTTGGATCGTTTGTCAAGAGTAACGGGTTGGTGCAAATGGAGAGCAACCTTCACGCAGGTTGGTGCAAGTGTAGAACAACTACAAGAATGTTGTGTGACAAGAGGTTTCCAACAAGATTAAAAGGGAATTATATAGGGTTGCAGTCCGTCAACCTATATTATACAGAACCGATTGTTGGGTCATCAAAAAGACACAAGCGAGAAAGTTAGAGATAGTAAAGATAAGAATGCTAAGGTGCATGTATGGGCACACAAGGTTAGACCAGACAAGGAATGAAATTTTTCGAGATAAATTATGTAACACCTTAGGCAAATCCCATATCGTTATGTTCTATTCTGTCCACGGGAGAGATGCTGGGTTCATAAGGAATGCCTCGCCTCAAATACAACAACGTGTTTTTAGGCTTAATGTAGTGGATGAGAGGAGAACTACACAGTTAAGCGTGATCAGGTGGGAGTAATCCAGGGATGGGTGACCCTGAAGTTTTCACCCGGGCAACCAAAAACAAATCCGCGAGCTCTTACGGGGCAAAGCGGACAATATTGTTGGTATGAGAGGCCGGATGTTACAAATGGTATCAGAGCCACTCCCGTTCTGTTCTGTTTACGTTAGTGGGGCAAACCTCATTGAGGACGATGAGTCCCAAGGGGGGGTGTTTGTAACACCTTAGGCAAATCCCATATCGTTCTGTTCTGTCCACGGGAGAGATGCTGAGTTCATAAGGAATGCCCTGCCTCAAATACAACAACGGGTTTTGGGGCTTAATGTAGTGGATGAGAGGAGAACTCCACAGTTAAGCGTGCTCGGGTGGGAGTAATCCAGGGATGGGTGACCCTATGAAGTTTTCACCCGGGCAACCAAAAACAAATCAGTGAGCTCTTAGGGGGCAAAGCGGACAATATTGTTGGTACGAGAGACCGGATGTTACAAATTAGGTGTAGCATGCATTACATATAAGATAAGGGATTGGAGATTGAGATTGTCTAGGCATGTGAAGAGGAGATGTGAAAAGGAGACAGATGATACCACATGTGAGAAGCGTGGAAACGGTCATAGTGGAGGAGAGGAGGACCAGAGGCATGCCTAAACTAACATGGGATGTGTAAAGCATAATATTCCAGATAACTGTTGGAGATATCAAGTACAAGTATTCCGGATGAAAACTTTAGTACAGATGAAGACCAGCTCCGGATGAAGGTTGAAGTCTGGACATCAACAGACTCCTAATAGAGATAAAAAAAAAGTACAAGGCATATGGTTCAGATGAGTTAAACACTCTAGATAATTATTTTGATCTGGTCTATTATGTGTTCTTGCCAAGATGTTTACTCCGGAGGGAGAGCTTGAAGTCTAACAAACTCAGGGAGTTAGTTATGCCAACTGGCATATACTTATAACTTAATGTATAGGTTTCTTGTATTTTCTGTTCTATAAATACCATGTATTGCATACCAATATTTGTAACTATGGATCCACAATTGTAATGAACAATCATTTGAATACAAAATATCTTTTGATTTACATCTCTGTTCTTACTTTAATTGTTTCATATTCAATTATTCTTGAATTTGGTTCTGCCTTACACTTCAACAGCACAAAATAATGTTCTTGTAATGAATTGATCATGAGAAGTGGTATTAGAGCTTTTGGTGCTCAGTTTTTGAAATTAAGGAAATATTTCAAGGATTTTCATCTAATTTTGTGCAATTTCTAGGTATTGTGGCTAAATTACCTTGTAGGTGATTCTGGACTTTTTTGGTCCACTTTCTTTTCTCTTCTACTACTAGAATACACTTTAAGTTACTTATTATTTTTTTTATAAAAGAGGTTTTTTGAACCGAGTCCTCTTTAGGAGTAGACTCTCTATTTCCCGGATCCTTCCCAGAACCTGTTTTTTAGTGAGATTTTTACTTGGTATTTTTTAATATAGTTAGTTAAATTAATCTATTTTGTTTAATACATAGGAAAAAGAAATGAAGAAGCTAGGGGAAAGAAATAGGAAAAAAAAATCAAGAAGCTAGGGGAAAGAAATAATACCTTCAAAGTTGCATTAGTGATGGATTGAAAATGGATGCCTTCAACATAGATTGCACCACTTCCACAATAGTATCGCGACATGCTCTCGAGTACAACCTCAAAATCAACATCTTTCTTGCAAGGTAATAATCGACACAATTCTATCATCAACCACTTATCGTCTCCCCATCTTGCAAAATATGCATGCAAGGTTTCACTCCCGAGTTTGTACTTGAGGTTCACATACATTGGTTGATTTGAAAATTTTCTTGAATCACAAAATTTGAAAATAAGGTAAGCTCCATATACCACATTTGGAGATAAGAACTGGGTTTTTATCTTGATTTGAGTCTTTAGATTCGAAATATCTATAATCCTCAACACTCTTTGAAATCTACACATGAAAATTTTAGTCAAAATTATTCACACCAGCTATTCCCATCCCACATGAACACTTCCATGCATTTTTTAAAATTTATAAATCAAGCAAGTACTCTTCGTGTGAGTATCACACCAAGAGATTCAACACCAAACGACTACTCCTTTCTTCATCAATCAACGATTACAAACGAATAACAAGAACAAAAATATGAAATCAGGAACTAGAATGGAAGAAGAATGAATGCCAACTTAAGAACCCTAATCAAATGGTTAGTTAACCATTAGTAACAACCCGAGAATCAAGATTGTTACTGCAGCCCTCAGAGTTTCAATGTTAATAGTATTAACCTCCAACTTAGGCATTAAACCTTCTCTGACCCAATAGTAACTTTGACTTCAGTTGACCTTTTACTTTGACTTCATTAAAGCATTATTATAACAATCTCCACCAATAATCTTGAATTATGTAACCTTTCTGATTTTCATGTTTTTCCTATGTATTTTATGCCGTGCAATAAAAGATTTCAACCTTACATTTATTGTTCATATACACTTACAAGCATACACGCGTTCATTATAATACAATATTAACGAAAACAATCTTACAAACCTCGAGGACCAAACTTGACCAAAACTCAAAACAACATCAGTATTACAAAACTACAAGGACTAGTCTTGAAACTTCCAAAAACCAACACAAGCACGGTCGCGCCTAGTCCTAGGCACGGTCGCGCTTGTGCCATGACCACCGTCGTGCTTAACATTAAGCACGGTCGCGCCTCGTTTACAGTTTGACTCCGCAAAGTCAAACCGACTCAAATCTTGTCCAAAAATAGATTGTAAACACGTTTAGAAGTTTGAGAAACTTGCAAAAGACGATATTCGGTTTATTCAACCTAATACCCGACCAATTACACATCCAAAAGCCCAAATTCGCGCATCTTTGACCAACCCACCTTTTTAAATCAAATCTGGTAACTTGAGCAAGAATCAAACGAATTAAGTTAAGCCCATACCTACCTGAGACATATATAAACTTCCCTAAACCCTAAATCCATCATTCCATCATCTCTATCTCGTCTGTCGATCAAGAAAAAGCCGCGAAGTCTCCCCGTAGCCGTCTGCACTTGTTGCCCATTCAAAACAGGTTAGTAATAGTTCATTAGGATCGTCTCTCCAAGTTAATCGAAAGCCCTAACTCAATTCGTAACCACATTACATGATTTTACAGAATTGAATCTGAGTTTTGATAAAAAATGGTTTTAAACGATCGACACGTTAAACAGAATATAAACCTAATTAAATGGTTTAATTCGATTCGCAAACATCATATCAATGAAAACCCTAAGTTTCTAATCTGTTTTATTACAAGAATCAGGTGAATTGCTTCTGGAATTGACCAGACACGGTCGCGCCAGCCTATGAGCGCGGTCGTTCCTGACCAAGCACAGTCGTGCCCCGTAAGAGGCCCGGTCGTGTTTACCGAACAAACCAAGTCCTGACCTAGTCAAAACCCTAGGCGCGGTCGTGCCGGATACGGACGCGGTCGTGTCTCAGGACCAGACTCTTGTTTTGACTTCTGACCAACCACGGGCGCGTTACCGACCAAGCGCGGTCGCGTACGTGCCGGGCGCGGTCGTGCCATATACAAGCACGGTCGTGCTCATCCCTTAAACAGAATCTTTATTTTTATTTTTATTCTGTTAATTTGATAAAAAATTAAATAACAGTTTAAATAATTATTTTTATAAACTAATTACTGGAATACCTTACACTGTTCCGAATGAACATTATTTATTTAAACTTATATTTTAAATAAATATTCTATTACTTAAACTAATACAAATAAATATATATAATAAATAACATAGTTAATTATTATTTTTAAGACAAACCCTACACGTTTAAGAATGACAAATTCACTTCCGTCATTAAATAACGCAAATCAATAACACATATACATTGTTCATTAGGTCGAACTTAGCAATCTACAACACACCGTTGTTTTCCATTTGCTTGTGCAATCTACACGCTACATAACACGTGAGTTACATAGCCCCTCTTTTACTCTATTTTACAAACGTTTTGGGGTGGAACATGCGTTCTATTTACATGTTTTCAATTATACACATATACAGTTCCATCCTATGCATGTTTACAGTTTTGCGCTTTGTGCTTGAGTACATTTTGTAGACCAATTATTATGCTCTTCATGTACAATCATTAACTAACAGCCGACAGTAAACAGTGGTAGATCTATTGAGTCTGACAAACCCACCCAGGTAGGGTGACTGTTACTGACAACACAAATTTTAAGTGCAAGTTACAAAGGTTTGATTGTATAGGTCACACGATGTTTTTCTCTCCATAATTGCCTTAATTGTCATGTCGTATTGAACTGTATGCACACAACACGTATTTTGCTATCACACAATAAAACCTATGTATTCTCACCAACTTTTTAGTTGACTCTGTTTTAACCATGTTTCAGGTACCAATGTTTGAAGTAATCAAGATATGCTACACATAGGATTTTTGGACCTAGAATTCAATTAAACCAGTTTATTCTATGTAGTTTACGTTTTTGTTTTATGGATTGGTTGTGTTTTGATTTAACTTATTGATTGCAATGAAAACAATTATTAAATATGCAAACTTTAGCAAACCATGAGCAATGAACAGTCTGCACGCTTCACGCCCCGACGTTTCCGCCGTCGGTTGGGGTGTGACAGATTGGTATCAGAGCCTTGGTTATAGGGAATTAGGTTATTAGACACCTTTGACCTAGACTATAACTTTAGGATACCCACTTATGCCATGCTACATGATTTACATGCTATGTGCTACATGCTATATGATATATGCTATATGTTTTTATATGTAAATATAAATATTTAATAAACGACATCCCTACCCACATCCTAAGCCACACATCCTTCTTGCCTGCTTCCATGTTTATAAAATTTTCTCTTACACCCGTTAAGGTTTTTAAACTTTGTTTAATTGTTAAAGGACACGTGCAATCTGGAAGAGTGACACCTGTATTCTGGGTTTTCTGTCTAGGAAAGTATTTCATATAAATCCCAATCAACCGAGGGATCCGTATGCTTTCCTGGGAATTCCCGGGATGAGTGTTTACTTATAGGCTAAAGCACGTCTTCTTGATAATTATCTGAGTTTAAATTAACCTTAATATGTCATAGTACTCGAGTGATTATGTCACTATTTGAGTACAATCTGAACTATGAATTGCGAATATCTATTTATCCTTCTATTTTAATCAAAGAAATTCTCACAACTCTTATTGTGTCTAAATCTGTAGAATGCCTCCTCGTCGTGTCAACAGCAACAACAGCAATAACACTGACCTGGCTGCTCTACTCACACAGCTAGTGAATCAAATTACCCAAGTCAACAACAACAATAATGGCCATGCCAGTGGAAGTGCTGCTACTGGAGGTGGTGGTGGTGCCAACCCGCCACAATGCACCTTCAAACACTTCAACTCCTGCAATCCTCTCAAATTCTATGGCAGCGAAGGAGCCACGGGACTCCTTCAATGGTTTGAAAGCATTGAGAGCACTTTCCTCAATAGCGACTGTCCCGACAACCTCCGTGTTCGTCATGCTACTAGTGTCTTTCAAAAAAGGGCGCTTACTTGGTGGAATGGTGAGAAAAGGACTAGGGGAGTGGATGTAGCAATGGCACTGCCGTGGGATGAGTTGAAAAGGATCATGACTGAGGAATTCTGTCCTCGAAATGAGATGAAAAAGCTAGAAGCGGAATTTTGGGATCTTGCTCAAGATAGTGGTGAAAGCTTAGCATACACCACCCGTTTTCACGAACTGAGTCTACTTGTGCCACACATGGTTACACCTCTGTCTAGGTGTATTGAAAAGTACATTGGTGGTCTACCTAGACAAATTCAAGATACTGTGGTAGGAGGAAATCCTGCTACTCTGGAGGATGCTATCCGTTTGTCAGCCACACTTACTGACAACCATGTTAAAGCGGGTACACTTACAAGAAAGGGTGCCAAGAAATTTTCTGAAACAACAACACCTCCCGCTCATGTCAAAGAAGTCCAAACTGAACCGTACCACAATACTAGGAAGAGAAGGGCCAAGAACTGTGCTGTAATCACTCCAGCTGCTCCAGTGAATCAAGTTACACCCATAGCTCCAAACCCAGCAAAGAAGCCCTATGGGGGCAGCTACCCACTTTGCAACACCTGCAATTATCATCACCCTCCAAGCATACATTGTCACCTTTGCAACCACTGCGGGAAACATGGCCACACAGCCAATATTTGTCGAACCAAGGTACTTGCCAACCAAACCAACCCAGCAAATCAAGCCAATCAACAAGCAACTAACCCAGTCATCCCAGCCATTGCAAATGGACGTGCTTGCTTCGAATGTGGCAACCCGAACCACTTCCGTAACCAGTGCCCAAGACTGATCAATGTTAACCAAGGCGGAGCTCGTGGGCATGCTTTCAATATCAACGCCAATGAGGCTCAGGCCAACACTGATGTGGTTAACGGTACGTTCCTTATGAATAATCATTATGCTTCTATACTATTTGATACCGGAGCCGATAAAAGTTTTGTGTCACTAGACTTCGAACCGTTACTTGCAAAAACCCGGTCTAAACTAGAGAAAACCTTTACCGTTGAGGTAGCCGATGGTAACACCGTTGCAATTGACACCATCATTTATGATTGCTCCCTAGAACTAAATAAACACACTTTTCCAATCAACCTCGTACCAATGCCATTAGGAAGTTTTGACGTCATCATAGGCATGGATTGGTTGTCGAAATACCATGCCGAAGTCATGTGCTTCGAAAAATGCATCCGTATACCACTCCCATCCGGTGAAACATTGACGGTCTTTGGCGAGAAACCTTGCGAAGGACTCAAACTAATGTCATGCATTTTCGTCCAAAAATATATACGAAAGAAGTGCATGGTTTTCCTAGCCCATGTTATCCAAAAAGAAGACAAGAAGAGGAGTGTACAAGACATCCCCATCGTTCGGGATTTTCCTGAAGTTTTTCCTGATGACTTACCAGGTCTTCCACTTGTTCGGCAAGTGGAATTTCGCATCGATCTTGTACCTGGAGCAAACCCGGTAGCTAAAGCTCCATACCGGCTTGCACCTGCCGAAATGCAAGAACTTGCAAGCCAACTTCAAGAACTCGCCGACAAAGGTTTCATACGGCCGAGTCATTCACCGTGGGTGCACCAGTCTTGTTTGTTAAAAAGAAGGATGGTTCATTTCGCATGTGTATTGACTATCGAGAACTCAACAAGCTTACAATCAAAAACCGCTACCCTTTACCTAGGATTGACGATCTATTCGATCAACTCCAAGGTTCTACCTACTTCTCGAAGATTGATCTTTGATCTGGTTATCATCAACTCCGTGTGCAAGGGGAGGATATTCCCAAGACTGCCTTCCGAACGAGATATGGTCACTACGAGTTCATGGTTATGCCTTTTGGGCTAACCAATGCACCTGTTGTTTTCATGGACCTCATGAATCGCATGTGCAAACCATATCTTGACAAATTTGTGATCGTGTTCATTGACGACATCTTGATCTATTCCAAGACCAAGGAAGATCATGAGCAACATCTTAGGTTGATTTTAGACCTCTTGAAAGATGAACAGCTATACGCCAAGTTCTCTAAGTGTGATTTTTGGCTAAAAGAAGTGCAATTTTTGGGTCACGTTGTCAATGAAAAGGGAATTCATGTTGACCCCGCCAAAATTGAAGCTGTTAAGAATTGGAAAGCTCCTAAAACCCCTACCGAAGTTTCGTTCGTTTCTTGGCTTAGCAGGTTACTATCGAAGGTTCATCTCTAATTTCTCCAAGATCGCTGTTCCCCTCACTGCCTTAACCCAAAAAGGTAAACCCTATGAGTGGGGACCGAAACAAGAAGAAGCCTTTCAAATTCTCAAGCAAAAGTTGTGCAATGCTCCTATCCTCACCCTTCCTGAAGGTGAAGATGATCTAGTTGTTTACTGTGATGCTTCAAACCAAGGTCTTGGTTGCGTTCTCATGCAACGAGGCAAGGTGATCGCTTATGCATCAAGACAACTCAAAATCCATGAGAAGAATTATACGACGCATGATCTGGAGTTGGGTGCTGTCATATTTGCGTTGAAGATTTGGAGACATTATCTCTATGGCACGAAATGTGTGGTGTTCACCGACCACAAAAGCCTCCAACATATCTTCAACCAAAAGGAACTCAACATGAGACAACGACGTTGGGTTGAACTCCTCAACGATTACGATTGCGAAATTCGTTATCATCCCGGCAAGGCTAATGTTGTAGCCGATGCACTAAGCCGCAAGGAACATGTCATGCTTCAAAGTGTCAAGATCCATTCCGATATACAAGTTCGTATTCTAGAAGCTCAACATGTCTCGGTTACCGAGGGCAATATGTATATGGAAATGTCTTGTGGTGCTGAATTCCAATTAGAGACTAAAACCAATGGCTTGCTTTATTTTCTAAATCGTCTTTGGGTTCCCGATCGTGACGATCTCCGAGCATTCATCATGACCGAAGCACACAAGTCTCGATATTCTATTCATCCAGGTGCGGAAAAAATGTACCAAAATCTTCGTCCACAATATTGGTGGCCCGGTATGAAGAAAGACATTGCCTTGTTCGTAGCAAAATGTCTCACATGTTCTAAAGTCAAGGCTGAGCATCAACGTCCTTCTGGTTTACTTGAACAACCGGAAATTCCCGTGTGGAAATGGGAGAATCTAGCTATGGATTTCATCACTAAACTCCCTCGCACATCAAGCGGTTATGATAGCATCTGGGTGATCATTGACCGTCTCACTAAGTCCGCACACTTCTTGCCTATCCGTGAAGACTATAAGGTTGAGAAATTGGCCCGAATTTACATTGACGAGATCGTGAGTCGTCACGGTGTTCCTTTGAACATAATCTCCGATAGAGATGCTAGTTTCACTTCTCGGTTTTGGCAATCTCTCCAAAAGGCACTTGGTACACGATTGGATTTGAGCACGGCCTACCATCCCCAAACTGATGGTCAGACCGAGCGAACAATCCAAACCCTGGAAGACATGCTGAGAGCCTGTGTCATCGACTTTGGTGGCAATTGGGATTCACATTTGGCACTTATCGAATTTTCCTACAACAATAGTTACCACACCAGCATCAACATGGCTCCGTTTGAAGCTCTCTATGGTCGTAAGTGTCGTTCTCCCATCTGTTGGAACGAGATTGGTGAAGCACAAATCACCAGTCCCGAGTTAATTCAAGAAACCTCCGACAAGATTATTCAAATCCGTGACAACATTCGAGTTGCGAGGAGTCGGCAAAAGAGCTATGCCGACAAACGACGCAAACCCTTGGAATTCCAAGTTGGTGATCTTGTACTTCTAAAGGTGTCTCCTTGGAAGGGGGTGATCCGTTTTGGGAAGAAAGGCAAGCTAGCACCTCGCTATGTGGGTCCATTCAAGATCCTTGAAAGGATTGGGAAAGTGGCTTACAAGCTCGAGTTACCTCCATCACTTGGCAACGTACATCCTACATTTCATGTATCCAACCTCAAGAAGTGTCTTGCTGATGAGAACCTTCATATACCTCTTGACGATGTGCGCATTGATGAGACGATGCACTTCGTTGAAAAACCAGTCGAGATTATGGATCGCGAGATAAAACAACTCAAGCGCAGCCGTATTCCTATTGTCAAGGTTCGTTGGGAATCTAAACGAGGACCCGAGTTTACTTGGGAACGAGAAGACCAAATGAAGCTCAAGTACCCATATCTTTTTGCTGAAGCAGTAGCCTCAACCAGTTGAATTTCGGGACGAAATTCCCTCAACATGGGGATACTGTAACCTTTCTGATTTTCATGTTTTTCCTATGTATTTTATGCCGTGCAATAAAAGATTTCAACCTTACATTTATTGTTCATATACACTTACAAGCATACACGCGTTCATTATAATACAATATTAACGAAAACAATCTTACAAACCTCGAGGACCAAACTTGACCAAAACTCAAAACAACATCAATATTACAAAACTACAAGGACTAGTCTTGAAACTTCCAAAAACCAACACAAGCACGGTCGCGCCTAGTCCTAGGCACGGTCGCGCTTGTGCCATGACCACCGTCGTGCTTAACATTAAGCACGGTCGCGCCTCGTTTACAGTTTGACTCCGCAAAGTCAAACCGACTCAAATCTTGTCCAAAAATAGATTGTAAACACGTTTAGAAGTTTGAGAAACTTGCAAAAGACGATATTCGGTTTATTCAACCTAATACCCGACCAATTACACATCCAAAAGCCCAAATTCGCGCATCTTTGACCAACCCACCTTTTTAAATCAAATCTGGTAACTTGAGCAAGAATCAAACGAATTAAGTTAAGCCCATACCTACCCGAGACATATATAAACTTCCCTAAACCCTAAATCCATCATTCCATCATCTCTATCTCATCTGTCGATCAAGAAATAGCCGCGAAGTCTCCCCGTAGCCGTCTGCACTTGTTGCCCATTCAAAACAGGTTAGTAATAGTTCATTAATCGAAAGCCCTAACTCAATTCGTAACCACATTACATGATTTTACAGAATTGAATCTGAGTTTTGATAAAAAATGGTTTTAAACTATCGACACGTTAAACAGAATATAAACCTAATTAAATGGTTTAATTCGATTCGCAAACATCATATCAATGAAAACCCTAAGTTTCTAATCTGTTTTATTACAAGAATCAGGCGAATTGCTTCTGGAATTGACCAGACACGGTCGCGCCAGCCTATGAGTGCGGTCCTTCCTGACCAAGCACAGTCGTGCCCCGTAAGAGGCCCGGTCGTGTTTACCGAACAAACCAAGTCCTGACCTAGCCAAAACCCTAGGCGCGGTCGTGCCGGATACGGACGCGGTCGTGTCTCAGGACCAGACTCTTGTTTTGACTTCTGACCAACCACGGGCGCGTTACCGACCAAGCGCGGTCGCGTACGTGCCGGGCGCGGTCGTGCCATATACAAGCACGGTCGTGCTCATCCCTTAAACAGAATCTTTATTTTTATTTTTATTCTGTTAATTTGATAAATAAATTAAATAACAGTTTAAATAATTATTTTTATAAACTAATTACTGGAATACCTTACACTGTTCCGAATGAACATTATTTATTTAAACTTATATTTTAAATAAATATTCTATTACTTAAACTAATACAAATAAATATATATAATAAATAACATAGTTAATTATTATTTTTAAGACAAACTCTACACGTTTAAGAATGACAAATTCACTTCCGTCATTAAATAACGCAAATCAATAACACATATACATTGTTCATTAGGTCGAACTTAGCAATCTACAACACACCGTTGTTTTCCATTTGCTTGTGCAATCTACACGCTACATAACACGTGAGTTACATAGCCCATCTTTTACTCTATTTTACAAACGTTTTGGGGTGGAACATGCGTTCTATTTACATGTTTTCAATTATACACATATACAGTTCCATCCTATGCATGTTTACAGTTTTGCGCTTTGTGCTTGAGTACATTTTGTAGACCAATTATTATGCTCTTCATGTACAATCATTAACTAACAGCCGACAGTAAACAGTGGTAGATCTATTGAGTCTGACAAACCCACCCAGGTAGGGTGACTGTTACTGACAACACAAATTTTGAGTGCAAGTTACAAAGGTTTGATTGTATAGGTCACACGATGTTTTTCTCTCCATAATTGCCTTAATTGTCATGTCGTATTGAACTGTATGCACACAACATGTATTTTGCTATCACACAATAAAACCTATGTATTCTCACCAACTTTTTAGTTGACTCTGTTTTAACCATGTTTCAGGTACCAATGTTTGAAGTAATCAAGATATGCTACACATAGGATTTTTGGACCTAGAATTCAATTAAACCAGTTTATTCTATGTAGTTTACGTTTTTGTTTTATGGATTGGTTGTGTTTTGATTTAACTTATTGATTGCAATGAAAACAATTATTAAATATGCAAACTTTAGCAAACCATGAGCAATGAACAGTCTACACGCTTCACGCCCCGACGTTTCCGCCGTCGGTTGGGGTGTGACAAATTAAGTCAGAATTAAACCACCCCTAATGACTTCAAGCACCAATCGAACTTTGTTCCACATAGAGCCTTTGTAAACACATCAGCAGAATTAACACTTGTATCAATCTCCTCCACATTGACCTCCTTGGAATTGATTACATCTCGAATGAAACGCAGTCTCACATTTATGTGCTTAGTGCGCTCATGAAACACACTATTCTTTGATAATGAGACAGCACCTTGATTATCACAATACACTTTTGTACCCTGCACATCTATATCCAATTCAGTTACAAAGCCATTCATCCACAAAGCTTCTTTAACTACTTCTATCAATGCAATATACTCTGCCTCTGTTGATGACAAAGTAACCACATGTTGCAATTGTGACTTCCAACTGACTGTATTGCCTAATACTTGAAATGCATAGCCAGTCATTGACCTATCTCTGTCCAGGTCCTTTACATAATCAGAATCAACATAACCTATAACCATAAGTCCAGAATTGTCTAGTTTGCAGCTGAACTCCAACCCCACATGCTTAGTACCATTTAGGTATCTAAGCAGCCATTTTACTACTTGCCTGGTTTGATAAAAACCTGCTGACCACACTAACAGCATATCTAATGTCAGGCCTAGAACATACCATCAAATACATCATACTACCAACCACATTTGCATATGGTATCTTGCTCATGTAGCTTATTTCCAATTCAGTCACCGGACAATCTCTATTTGATAACTTGAAATGTGTTGCCATAGGTGTCTTAACCACTTTACACCCATCCATACCATACTTGCTCATAATTTTATCAATATAAGAATGTTGAGAAAGCTTCAACTTCCTAAGGCCTCTTTCCCTCTGAATTTCCATTCCAAGAAGCCTCTCCCAAACCCTTCATATCAAATTATGTCATCAGCAATCTCTTGGTATCTTCTATCACACACTTATCCTTACATGCTAAGAGCATGTCATCAACATACATTAGCAAATACACAAATTCTCCTTTGCTATATTCTCTATGATAAACATAGCTATCATATAAACTCCTTGCAAACCCATGGGATGTCATATGATCATTAAACCTCCTATACCACTGTCTAGGAGATTGTTTCAATCCATATAATGACTTTTTGAGTAGACATACCTTATCTTCCTGCCCCTTTACTTCAAAACCCATAGGCTGCACCATATAGATCATTTCATATGGTATCTTGCTCATGTAGCTTATTTCCAATTCAGTCACCGGACAATCTCTATTTGATAACTTGAAATGTGTTGCCATAGGTGTCTTAACCACTTTACACCCATCCATACCATACTTGCTCATAATTTTATCAATATAAGAATGTTGAGAAAGCTTCAACTTCCTAAGGCCTCTTTCCCTCTGAATTTCCATTCCAAGAAGCCTCTCCCAAACCCTTCATATCAAATTATGTCATCAGCAATCTCTTGGTATCTTCTATCACACACTTATCCTTACATGCTAAGAGCATGTCATCAACATACATTAGCAAATACACAAATTCTCCTTTGCTATATTCTCTATGATAAACACAGCTATCATATAAACTCCTTGCAAACCCATGGGATGTCATATGATCATCAAACCTCCTATAACACTGTCTAGGAGATTGTTTCAATCCATATAATGAATTTTTGAGTAGACATACCTTATCTTCCTGCCCCTTTACTTCAAAACCCATAGGCTGCACCATATAGATCATTTCTTCCAGATTTCCTTGGAGAAAGGCAGTTTTGACATCTAACTGCTCTAACTCCAAATCTAATGCAGTTGTTAAAGAAAGTATAACCCTGATGGATGAATGTTTAACCACAGGAGAGAATATCTCATTGTAATCTATACCAGCCCTTTGTGTGAAACCCTTTACTATAAGCCTTGCTTTATATCTTGGAGGATCATTACCAGGAAAGCCCTCCTTCAATTTGTATATCCATTTGCAATATACTAATTTTTGATCTTTAGGCTTGTCAACTAATTCCCATGTGCCATTTTCATACAATGAACTCATCTCTTCCTCCATAGCTTTAAACCATTTCTCCTTATCCACTGAATTAACCACCTCATTAAATGATAGAGGTTCTAATATACTTTCTTCTTCAGCAGCCAGAAATGCAATAGCTGAGATATCATCATGTTCTCTATACCTCAAAGGAGGTACTATTTGTCTTCTCGGTCTGTCTGGGATATGTTCTAGCTATGTTATACTGGCTAGAACATATCCCAGACCCTGGTTCAGTAGTCACACCATCTTCAATGCCCTTTTCATACTACTCCACCTCAATTTGAATTTCCTGAATACCTTTATCTTGTTCAGACCCTTGAGGTGCCCTTTCACACATAACATGTTTATACAATATTTCCTCCTTAAATTCCACATTCCTGCTCACAAAAACTCTTGGACTTTGTCCATCTAACCTCCACAGTTTGTACCCTTTTACACCATTTGGATAACCAATAAAGATGCACTTCAAGGCTCTAGGCTCAAGTTTACCCTGGCTTATATGTCCATACACCACTGACCCAAACACCTTGAGATCAGCATAACTCTATTTTTCCCCAGTCCAAACTTCCATTGGATTCTTCATATTGAGAGTTGTAGAAGGTGACCTATTTATCAAATAGGTTGCAGTGGTGACTGCCTCAGCCTAGAAACTTTGAGGCAGTCCTGAACTCAATATCATGCACCTGACCCTTTCTAACAAAGTTATGTTCATCCTTTCTACAAGACCATTCTGTTGTGGAGTCCCTGGAATGGTCAAATGTCTTGCTATCCCATGATTCTTGCAAAACTGACTAAACTCCCCACTACAAAATTCTAACCCATTATCTGTTCTGAGTTTCTTTATTTTCCTACCGGTTTAATTTTCCACAACGACTTTCCATTCCTTGAACTTACTGAAAGTGTCACTCTTATGCCTTATAACATACACCCATACTCTTCTAGAATGATCATCTATCAAGGACAGAAAGTACTTAGCCTTCCCTAATGATTCAACTTTAGCAGGCTCCCATAGATCAGCATGAACATAGTCCAGTATACCCAAAGTCATATGCTTACTTCTACTGAATTTTACTCTCTTATGCTTGCCTAGATGTATTAAGATGACCAAAGACCTGCTTTTTTTTCAACTCAACAAGGCCTTGGTTACTTATGTGGCCTAGCTTTTTGTGCCATAAGAGAGCATTGTTACATTCATCTTCTGCAGCCACAGGAACTGACCCACACATTACATTTTCATCTAAAAGATAGGTGTTGTTATCTTTTCTGGTTCCTGACAATAGAACCATGGACCCCTTGACTATTTTTGGCTTTACCATTTCTTAAAAAATTCTTTCACTGGTGTCATATGGAATGAACACCCACTGTCCATCACCCATTTTGACTTAACATCACCACTTGACACCATGAGGACATCAGAGCTTTCATAACCTTCAGAACTATCATCTTGAGTATTGTCTGCATGGTGTTTCTTTTGCTCATTTGAGTTACCTCCCTTCTTTCTCTTCTATTCAGAGCATTCTCTTTTTAAATGCTTCTCAGACCCACATTCAAAAAACTTCCTCTTGAATTTTGATTTTGACCTAGAAGAATTCCTGAATTTCTGACCCCTTTGTTCTGGCCTTCCTCTTACAACCAATCCTTCTCCACCTTCATCTTTAAAATCAGATCTCTTCTTCAATTCTTTGGAATTTAAAGCTGCTAGCACTTTATCCATGGTTAGGGTTTCCCTCCCATACATCAAGGTATCCACGAAATGCTCGTAGGACTGTGGCAGGGAAGTTAGAAATATAATGTCATGATCTTCATCTTCCTGCTCAACTTATATGTTTTCAAGATCCAGTACCAGTTTGTTAAATTCATCCATGTGGTCTTTAATAGACTTTCCTGAACTCATTTAGAAGGTGTATAGACGCTTCTTGAGGTACAATCGATTAGCCAAAGACTTAGTCATGTATAATGACTCCAATTTGACCAAATTCCGGCAGCGGAAGCCTCCTTCGACACCTCCCTCAAGACCCTGTCACCTAGGCTCCAATTTGACCAAATTCCGACGTCTCTTTCTTCTCCTTCTCTTTCATCGCAACCGGTAGATTAGATTCGACTAATAAGGCATTGCTCACCCCTTGATGAACTAGTAGGGCACTCATCTTCAGACGCCAAAGGCTGAAATCATTCTTGCCATCAAACTTCTCGAGATCGAACTTTGTTGAAACCATGATCGAATTCCAGATCGCTTCAATTTGACACCTCTTCCCCAATCGAGCTTAACGAAGCTCTGATACCAACTTTGAGTATCACACCAAGAGATTCAACACCAAACGATTACTCATTTATTCATTAATCAACAATTACAAACAAATTGAAACGAATTACAAGAACAAAAATATGAAATCAGGAACTAGAATGGAAGAAGAATGAATGCCAACTTAAGAACCCTAATCAAATGGTTAGTTAACCATTAGTAACAACCCGAGAATCAAGATTGTCATTGCAGCCTTCAAAGTTTCAATGTTAATAATATTAACCTCCAACTTAGGCATTAAACCTTCTCTAACCCAATAGTAACTTTGACTTCAGTTGACCTTTTACTTTGACTTCATTAAAGCATTATTATAACACTTTCATAACATGACATACACGCGAGCACGCACACATAAACACATACCTTGATTTTTGAATAGATCTCCGCTTATGCAACTTGTTGTTTTCATATGAAAATGTTGTCGCTGATATCATTTCATTTCTTTGTCCGCTAGTTCCTACTGATAAACACTGTTATAAAAAAACAAAACAAATGAAATGTAATTTTCATTGTGTGTATATTGTTTTTTTAACCGAGCCATGAGAATGAGCTGTTAATTACCATATTACCCCCTTGAAGAAGAATTCCATTGGAGAACATGTCGTATAGATCTTTTTTGCTTAGGTTATAGTAGATCTCGGGGGTTTTTGACATCTGAATTATGTTTTTGTAGTCTCCAGGCAATTTGGCCTCCCATATTTCAATATCCTCCTATACAATTAATGATGAAAGTACTGATTCAATTCCACGTGGGTAATTCGGCTCATGTTGAAGAGTTATTATCGATCTAGTATTTAAATTTTATTCAACAAGGCTTGTTCCAAGTTGTTAAGTTATGACTGAGTCTTTAGCATAGATCCGTTGTTTTGTTTATCTATTTAAATAGAATTGTTATTCTCTCTAATGTATTCAGTTTCCTTATTAATTATCAATCAATCGAATCCTTAAGCTTCCGCTTGTGTGTTCTTATTCTCATTTGATACCAACAGTTTTGGTATCAGAGCCAGGTTATCATTCATTCAAACCCTATTCAATTTTCCATAGCCGATCACACCAGTACATTTCCCACTGCTCATACACCTATTCCAGTATTCAAAGGAGAAGGATATGAATACTGGAGCATAAGAATGAAGACGATTCTTCGATCACGTGACCTATGGGATCTTGTACCTGAAGGTTATGATGCCGCCGAGAAGGATCCAGGAAAACTGAAAAATGCTCAAAAGAGGGATGCGCATGCTATGGTCATTATTCAACAGGTCGTGCATGATCAACTCTTTTCACGTATCGCTGCTGCTTCCACTGCCCAAGAAACTTGGGAGATTCTGAAAATGGAATACCAGGGTGATTCTCAAGTCCAGGCGGTGAAACTCCAAGGCTTGAGAAAAGACTTTGAGAACTTATTCATGAAGGAAGGTGAAACCATTGGTGACTATTTTGGATGAACTATGACCTTTGTGAGTCAAAAAAGGGCATATGGGGAGATAATCACTGATCAAACCATTATGGAGAAAATTCTTCGCAGTCTGACTCCAAAATTTGATTATGTGGTTCCCTCAATTGAGGTGGCCTATGATCTGTCCAAACTCACTCCTATCAAATTAATGGGGTGTTTACAGTCCTAAGAGGAACATATCAACAACAGGACACCAGACAAAAGCAATGTAGGATATGAACAAGCCCTGCAAACCATGTAGGAGGGTAATCAGTTGACCAGAAACAATTCCTTTAGAGGAAGAGGAAAACTGTCCTTTAGAGGAAGAGGAAGGGGGAGAAGCCAAGACAAAAGTAAAATCCCTTAATGCTTTCACTGCAATAAACTGGGCCATTTGAAGAAAGATTGATGGTTCCTTGAAGACCAATCAGCTGCAGTGGCCACTGACAAAGAAGAAAACCAAGAAGATGATGACCAACGTCTGTTTATGGCCTGTACAGATGAACAATACTCACTTATGGGGGACATAGGCTCTACAAGCAACACCACTTAACTGTGGTTTTTGGATTCAGGAGCACCCAACCACATGATAGGTATAAAAGAGAGCTTTACTCAATTATATGAAAGTTTTAAATTAACTGTTAGGCTTGGTGACAAGAAGGCACTATCATTTGAAGGCAAGGGTACAGTCCATATTGTTAATCCTAATGGTACCATAAGATTATTAGATGATGTGTACTTTGCACCCCTTGCCGGGTACAACCTACTAAGCGTGGGTCAACCGATGAGAAAGGGTTACTTTCTTCTCTTTGACAATGGCCAATGTACTATCAAGAGCAAAGCCACAAGACAGGTCCTCATGCAGGTTCCAGTTCAAAATAACATGTTCTTGTTAGATGCATCACAAGCCGGTCCCAAAACCACTTGTACCAACCCTGTCATGTCCACAACTGATGATGTGTCTTTACTTTGGCGCAAAAGGTATGGGCATTATTACTTTCAAAGTCTGAAACTTTTGCATGATAAAAGAATGGTAGTAAGGTTGCCCAGTATTCAATATGCAGATAAGTGTGAAGGATGTGTTGTTGGCAAGCAAACTAGAGATCCATTTCCATACAAGTCCTGGCGAGCTACAAAACCCTTGGAACTGGTACACTCAGATGTATGTGGTGCTATGCAGTCTGAAAGCTTGGGAGGTAGCAGGTACTACTTGCTATTTATTGATGACTACACCAGGATGTGTTGGGTGTATTTTATTGCTAAGAAGTCTGAGGTATTTTCTAAGTTCAAACTCTTCAAACTCATGGTAGAAAAGGAGAGTGAGTGCTCTATAAAAGTATTGATGTCAGATCGTGGAGGTGAGTTCACTTCTACTGAATTCAATACTTTTTGTGAGTCACATGGAATTAAACGGGAGCTTACTGTCCCTTACACTCCTCAACATAATGGTGTGGTTGAAAGAAAAAACTGCACCATTATGGGTATGACGAGGAGTATGCTTAAACAAATGAACTTGCCTGATTGTTTTTAGGCTGAAGCTGTGGCAACTTCAGTTTATCTTATTAATTTGGCAACTACTAAGGCAGTAAGAAATCAAACTCCACTTGAAGCATGGTCTAAAAGAAAACCCTAAGTGAATCACCTAAGGGTCTTTGGATGCATTGCATATGGCCTTGTACCAGCTCAGTTCAGGAGAAAGCTGGATGACAAGTTAAAAAAATGCATATTCATTGGATACTCCACTCAAAGCAAGGGGTATGGGTTGTACAATCATGTTACTAAGAAGTTCATTACAAGAAGGGATGTCACCTTTATGGAAAAAGAAAAGTGGACATGGTCCAGCTCCTCCACCACATAGTTGTCAATAGCGAATAGAGGTAAATAGCGACAAGCCACCTATACGATACGTAGCGAATAGCGGTAAATAGCGGGCGCTATTTCACGTTTAGCGATACACTAGTAGAAAGTTTTAAAAATATTTTACATTCAACTATTGTAGGATATATAGAAATTATAATCAATAATCATCTAAATCTTCATATATTAGGGTTATTAGCAACCCTATTTATATTAATCAAGTAAAAAACTGTTTAAAAACATAAAAAAAGGGAATATTCGCTATTCAGTCGCTATTCACCATATAGCGACCATAGGCCGCTTCGCTACATAGCGCGCTATGGTCGCTATTGACAATTGTGCTCCACCAATACCTCTCAAACCTACTACACTGACCCATTTCCAGACACTCATGACCATCCTACTCCAGATGAACCAACCCATGATCAAGGTCCTGCCTCACCTGACTCTCAAACACAAACTCAAACACCTGTCCAAAGCCCAACTCCAAACCAAGGCTCTACTTCTCAGTCCTCAAATACTGCCTTCACTCCACAACAAAGCAACCCAACTGTTCACTTTACTCCTTCTTCTAGATCTCCGAGATTTAAAGATCTTGGTAATGTCTATGATGCAGCAAAAGAGGTAGATGCTAATGAAGAATATTATGCTTGTCAATTTGCTTTGAATGTTACAGATCCAAATACCTATGAGGAAGCAGTTGTTAGAAGGGAATGGCATGAGGCAATGGCTGATGAACTAAAGGCAATTGAAAAGAACCAGACTTGGGATCTTGTGAAGCTACCTTTTGGCAAGAATATAGTTGGTTTAAAGTGGCTGTTTAAAACCAAATATGGGGCTAATGGGAGTATACTTCGACACAAAGCAAGACTTGTGGCCAAAGGGTACTCTCAGCAAAGTGGAGTTGACCATCAAGAATATTTTGCTCCCGTAGCCCAGTTTGAAACAATCAGAATGGTTCTATGTGTGGCTGCACAAAGGGGCTGGCAGGTTCATCAATTGGATGTTAAATCAGCCTTCCTCAACGGTGATTTACTTGAAGAGATTTATGTTGAGCAGACTCAAGGTTTTCATGTTAAAGGTAAAGAAGGGTATGTGTACAGGCTGAAAAAGGCTCTCTATGGCTTGAAGCAGGCACCAAGGGCATGGTACTCGAAGATTGATAGTTATTTTATCATTAATGGGTATTTAAGAAGTCACAATGAGCCTACTTTGTACATCAAGAAAACTGAGAAAGAAGAACTAATGTATGTATGCTTGTATATTGATGATATAATCTGCACCAGCTCCTGTTTCAATCTTGTTGCAAAATTCAAAGAAGGTATGAAACAAGTGTTTGAGATGACTGATATGGGACACTTAAAGTTCTTCTTGGGCCTCGAAGTGTTGCAAACAAAGAATGGACTGTTGTTGAAGCAAGAAAAATATGCAAAGTCCCTACTAAAGAAGTTTGGTCTTCTGAACTGCAACATTGAAGAAACTCCAATGAATGCATCTGAGAAACTTCAATTGGAAGATGGAGCTGATAAGGTTAATGAGCAGACATACAGGAGCCTGGTAGGAGGTCTGATTTACCTAACTCACACTGGGCCTGATCTAACCTATTCGGTGAGTATGGTCTCAAGGTTCATGCAATCACCTTCCAAACTTCACTATGGTGCTGCCAAACGGATTCTAAGACATGTTGCGGGAACAACCTCATATGGTCTTTGGTATGGCAAAGGAATAAAGATTGAGCTGACTGGGTATACCGATAGTGATTGGGCTAGCTGTGCAGATGATAGGAAGAGCATTTCTGCTTGTTTTTTTACTTTTGGAAGAGGAGCTGTCACTTGGAGTTCAAAGAAGCAATCCACTGTGGGATTGTCAAGCACTGCAGTCGAGTATATAGCTTCAACAGCTGCCACTTGCCAGGCATTATGGTTGAGAAGGATGCTAACTGATCTAGGCATCAAGCAGGAAACAGCTACTACCATTTATTGTGACAACATATCAGCCATAAATCTCAGCAAGAATCCAGTAATGCACAGCAGATCTAAACATATTGAGCTCAAATATCACTATATCCGTGAGATGGTTGTTCAAGAAAAAATAGAGCTTAAGTATTGCAATACAAATGAGCAGTTGGCAGATGTCCTAACTAAAGCATTGACCGGATAAAAACTTGTGTATTTCCGTCATTGGCTTGGCATTGTGGAGCTTGAATCAAGGGAGGGTGATGAAAGTACTGATTCAATTCCACGTGGGTAATTCGGCTCATGTTGAAGAGTTATTATCGATCTAATATTTAAATTTTATTCAATAAGGCTTGTTCCAAGTTATTAAGTTATGACCGAGTCTTTAGCATAGATCCGTTGTTTTGTTTATCTATTTAAAGAGAATTGTTATTCTCTCTAATGTATTCAGTTTCCTTATTAATTATCAATCAATCGAATCCTTAAGCTCCCGCTTGTGTGTTCTTATTCTCATCTGATACCAACAATTAAAATTATATTTAATAAATTCATTTTATTATGGTATGTGATCAGGGAAATTTTCTATTATAAAGTTATTCAACAAAAATGGCTTTAAGAAAACAGTCTATAAATCTATTTATTTCTTAATTTCTGTACCGGTTTTTTGATTCACTTTCTTTAATGAATATTACGAGGAAAAGATAGTCACATATGTAACAGATAACTTACCTGGAATTCCAATGCTTTCTTAAGTTGTAATACGACCGCACTTGCTGTCGGCCGCTCCTCTCTTTCGTTACGTAAGCACTCATGCGCAATTTTTTGGTAAGTAGCCAACGATTTTGGCATGATTTTATCCTTTAGACCCTCGAACACCAGCTCATCAACTTTCCCTTCTTCATAGTGAAATTTAACCAAATCTACAAGATACCTACGTTCATCCGTATGGTCATCATAAAACATGGCCATTCTTTTCACATCATCTCAAATAAAACCACACCAAGTGAATATATATCAGATTCCCTCGTTAAAAAACCCCATTTATAGTATAGTGGGTCAACGTAGCCAAGTGTGCCGCAAAGATTATCGACCACAAAGTCAATTTCATTATGTAATTTGCCTTGTTGATTATCCTCAGGGGCGAGGCTTTGTTTTTAGTAGATTAGGGTTTTCCATTCAGAAGGGGATGGCGGCGCAGTTTGTTGCCCGTCTACCTGCTATGCTTATGTAATTTGCCTTGTTGATTGGAATGATTATAATCTTGCTTTAAAATTTCATTATTTATTGGAGTTATTATGGATAATCCAAAATCTGTAATTTTTGCCTTCCAATCACCATTTAGTAGAATGTTAGAGGATTTTATATCTCTGTGTATCACGGGAGCTTGTGTTGGACCACCTCCATGAAGGAAATCCAACCCAATAGCAATATCAATAGCGATCCTAAGTCGTTCTGTCCACGTAAGACTAGCATCTTTCAAATGCATATCCAGACTTCCGTTAGAGGCATACTCATACACTAAGATTCTATCGTTATTTTCGTTGCAGTAGCCTATAAGACCAATAATGTTCTTGTGCTTATACTCAAAAAGAAGTTCAAGTTCTGTCATAAATTCTTTATCTCCTTGCCCAGAAACAGTGTTATCATCATACCGCTTTACAGCAATAGGGGTAGGTCCATTAGCACGTAAAATTTCTCCTCTATATACTTTTCCAATTACTCCCCGTCCAATAATACAGTTGAAGTTTTGTGTGGCCAGTCTTATGTCTTCAAGTGATATTTGGAGGCTATCCTTATGAGTTTCCTGTTAATCACAAGAATCAATTTAAGGATAACCCAAAAGTAAATCAATCTTCTTAGTATTTCTAGCTTCACTCTTGAAAAACAAACTAAAATATATGTTTTGAGATGGCATTGCCATAAGTCCCACATTTCTTTTATAATGATCACAAAAGAGCACACTGTTTATTATAATTAACAGATCGAGAATATGGAAAGAAAAAAAACAGTTCCGTTTATTAGGGCTTTGACTTACCTCAAAGTTTAGTGCTTTCTCGAGTTCGTCGATGACGACTTTCATTGTTGGACGCTCGGCTTGCTTTTCTGCCAAACATTTATACCCGATTCTTGAGAATGTATTCAAAGAATCTTGATTGGGTCCTTTACTTAGTGTAAAAGTACTTTCTTCCTTTAAATTAGGATCTATCATTTCCTTCATTATTCCCTTCTCAAAGTGTTCTCTCACAATGGGCGCAAGACCCTTTTCATTTTCGTTGGTATATACCGGATCATAAGCCTTTTTTCCAGACAATATCTCAAATAATACCACCCCAAAAGAGTAAACATCAGATTCTTTTTTTAACTTGCCTGTCTTCTCATATTCTGGATCTAGGTACACTAGTGTGCCTGCAACGTTGGTTGCATTGATATTGCTTGCCGTATGATCAAGTGGGTGGAATTTGGATAGTCCAAAATCAGCAATCTTTGCCACCCAATTCTTGTCCAACAGAACATTGGCACTTTTTATATCGCGGTGAATTATCTTTTGTTTGTAGTCCATCGTGGTATGAATGTAATCCAATCAACGTGCAATATCAATACATATTTTTATTCGTTGCACCCACGTAAAATTAGTCATCTTTCCTTCACTTCCCAAATAATCATCAAGGCTTCCATTAGAAACATGCTCATAGACAAGAATCATATGAGGAGGTTCATGACAAAAGCCAAGAAGAGAGATTACGTTGGGATGCAAACAACTACTAAGTGTTTCAATTTCTGCAGTGAACCCTTGTTCTCCTTCTCTGTTGAAGATGTATTTTATAGCTACAGTGCTACGTCTCCTAGGTAGTCTTGATTCCTTATTGACTTTCATCACAGAGGAATCAAAATGTTCAAGTTCTGCTTTATACACGACACCATACCCGCCAGACCCAATGCGATAAATATCAGCAAAATTTTCGGTGGCCAATTTTATAGCATCAAATCCAATCTTCAAGTGTTCTAGATCTTTCTGCAACATTATAGGAAAAGTAAGTCCATAAATGATAATAATTAAGGATGATGCGAGTGAATTAAAATTGTCATGCTAGTACCTTGTATATTCATATCTACAAATAAATAAACATTCCATAAGACACTCAAATTAAGTTACGTTGTAAAATAATAGAACTAAGAATTATTGATTCCTCAGAAAATTTTACTAAAATTAACAAACTTCCATGTCCCTTTCCATTTTGTATGTGAAGAAATTAGTAGGCGGATGGTTATGCGATTTTAGTCATGGGGATGTTGTGAAAAAGTTGGAATACCAAAAGACAATATGATCAAACTTGAATCGAACCCAACAGAGATTAGGAAAGGCATCACGTCCAAAAGCATGAAATGTCAAACTTTGAAAGAGCATGCTGTAGGTAGTGTAACTCTAGTTAACTAATATATTGTTATAGATCAAAGACATGGTGGGGATGTTTGAGTCTGCCACCTCTGTCCCTCAACCATTTCATCCCTTTTCCTTAAAATCCCAGTGTACCCAACGACCATGACTTGTTGTTGGGTTAATCGGGTTAGTTCACGGGTCACAGGTCTAACAAACGGGTCAACGGGTCATGGGTCAGTACGTAGGTAAACGGGTCAAGTATAGTATTGGTCAGAGTTGACCAAGATAATTGGAAAATACACGTTAGAATTAGCTACTGAAGAATAGGGAATACGTAGAATGTTTCTTTATGCATGTGTTAATTTTCAATTAATAGTGTAATCCAGTTTTTCAATTTCATTGTATTTTTATTTGAGTTCACGAAATAAATAGAAAACCAGTCACACGGTGTGTGTTTGTGTGTATTTCCTTGGGCCTGAACCAACATTTGGTATGAGAGCGGGTGAAGACTATACAGCCGTTTTGAGAATCGGTTTCAGGAAAAGCGTGTAGCCCTTGGCTGCGGGGCAAACGAAGCAGCAGAAAACCGACAGCAAGGGCTGTTCGGGGCTGTTTTACAGCAGAAGATGGAGACAGTAAAGTGTTTCGGTTCAACCGTTGTCGTGGTGGAAGTACCATTTGAGACGACGGAGGTGACCGGTGATAAACATTGGTGTTCCGGGGCTGTTAGCGGTTATCAAAGAAAGCAGATTGTACTCTTGATCAGCTTGTTTCGTGATAATAGGAGACCAGCGTACTTGCGTGCAAAGCGGGCATAAGGATTCGTCAAGGAAGGTGGCTTTGGGTTCGATTCGCTTGGCGGGTGAAAGAAAACTGTAGAAGGCGGTGGCTTTGTTTTCTTGGTCGATGGAGAAGCCTCTTTGAATAAGTGTGATCGGAAAAGGTTTGGGCTTTCAAAACAAGAAGCAGGTGGAGAAACAACATGTTTGATAACTCATGAAGATAAAGTCAAAGAAGATAACATCTATCAGCAAGGAAGGAAGCCAAAGTTCGAGACGAGCATCTTCTACAACATGCACAAGATGTTTAAATGCTGACGAAATTGAAGGCATGGATTTATAAATTACGCGGGAGTATTGAACTTAATTTAATAATTCATGTAGGTTATAGTTAATGGGTCATTATGTAAATATTGTAAAGTTGTATGTCTAGTGTCATTTGTGTAAATATTAGAACTCAAGGGTTATATATGTTTAAACCTAAAGTTAGGAAAAGTCACGATGGTTAAAAATAGGGTTATATAAATCCATGAACAAGTCCGTATGAAGTTGACGATTATTTGAAATCAAATTCAGTATCTTTGTGTCATTGTTCAATTGTGTCTTGGAAGATTCTGGGCAACACTCTACTTCAATATAATACCATCTTTGCTTTGTTCAACTCAATGCTGAGATAATATTTGAGTAATCCTAGATCACTCATTTTGAATTCTTTCTCCATTTGCATCTTGAATGCCACAGTCTCAACTTTGCTTATTCCTGTTATGAGTAAATCGTCAACATAAACACACATTAAGAGTAGTGAGTCTTGGTTAATTGGACCGTTTGTACACACCCTGCTCTTGTGGACACCGTATGAAGCCAAGCAGTTTCAAAGTTCCGTCAAGATGCATATTCCATGCTTTCAGGGCTTGTCTAAGACCAAACAAAGCTTTAGTCAATTTAATTATAAACCATGTGCGCCTTTCGAGTTACAACAAACCATCCGGTTATAACACATAAATCTCTTCCTTCAAGTTGTCGTATAGAAATGCCGACTTGACATCCAGGCGGTGAACTTCCCACCCGTCTTGAGCCGCCAAAGCAAGTATGAGTCTCACTATTTCAATTCATGACACATAAGTGAAAACTTCCTCATAAGACACTCCTTGTTGCTGCACATAAACCCCAGCAACAAGCCCTGCCTTACGCTTAGTTACCTTACCGTAGCAGCTGTCTTCAACTTATAAGCCCATTTAAGACCAACAGCCTTATGCCCCACTGATAGCTCCTTTAACTCCCATGTTTTGTTCCTTTTAATGGCATTTATTTCCTGCTTCTTCCCATTCCCTTTTTCCCACAACATCTTTATAGGCGGATGGCTAATAGAGAGCCAATAGGAGTTCTTGAGGAGTTTGTTCAATTTCTTGAGTATACATCACTATGGGTTCTAAAACCTTGAGCTGGTCATGTGTGATCATACTCTGCACGGCTGAACTGGTTGCAAGTTAAATCCAGCTGGAGTTTTGATTCTCATCCGGTGGTGGTGAGTAATCGGATGAGCTTTGCTCGTGTAAACCTATTCGATTCTGCAAAAAATCATCAGTACCTCTTGAACCTTCTTGTTCTTGCAAGACATGTTCCTCGCTCCGGGCCTCTGCGATCTATATAGAGCTCGACACAGTTCCATTTCTTTGTTCTTTAAAGACATCATGCCAACATTCTTGAATATTTGTATTTTTGTACTTGTAGATACTATTAATCTATACTATATAATAAATAAAGGTTTCTTAACGCCACGTGTCGCCTCCATATTCATTCTCACCATATTTTTCCCGCCTCTCTCTCTTATTTAATGCATTTCTATACTTACAAATAATATATATTTAAAGAAAAATATTAATTATACCAATAAAAACATTTATTTTAAATTATCTCTTATTATAAAAAACTTTAAAATTTAATTATGTAACTTCTATTTCCAATAAAATAGTAAATGAAAGTCAAATTATATTGAATACTACTTAAAGTATTTTCGAAACCCAATTATATATCAATTTTTACATATTTTGAATTTGTTTTCCGTCTTAAATATACGTTATATTTTTACAGTTGTAAAATGTATACATAAAAATTTTTAAAAAAAATTATATTGATATTTTTCACCCCGTGTGTAGACACGGGATCTAAACTAGTTAGTTATATATGTAGAATTTTCGGAAAATATTTGACTCATATTATTTTCCTAAATTCAGTTATTTGCTTCCTTTCTTTTAGCCCTCTATTATGGGCATTTCTTTATCTAGAAGATTTGTAATCCTTATTTATTCTGCTTGTATGAGTCGAAAACATTCATTCAGAAATCAATAAAAATTTTGATACCAAAATTTTCATGGTATCAGAGCAGATGTAAACCCACCACCAAACAATTGTGAATTTTTATTCACTTTCATCGACAAAGCAAACAATTGCAAATTTGGGATTACTACTTTCGAGAACAGAAAGCAAAGCAAATTGTATGTGGTTTGTATTTGTTCAAGACGTACACAACACTCACCATAATCAAGAATCGTTTTGCTTTTTGTGGTTTTGTGCATTGACCAAGAAATAACCCAACCGACAACCACTATACCGCCTATCACCTTCTTGCCAAAGAAACCCACTGAAGCCGATGTTGTTGTGCTTTGGTCCGATCAGAAAAGAAACACAAAAAAAAAAGTTAAGTTTTTTTTTATCATATTTCCGCTGCAAATTTGGTCGGTATATTGGTTATACGAATAGGTTTGATTATTGGTTGGGAATTGTTGCGCTTGGATCTGGGTTATTAGATATTGTCGTTTGAATTTTTTATGTTCGGGTTTGGTTCGGGAGATGAAACGGAATAGCACGGGAAATCGAAAACAGAATGGAAGCATAATCATGAATGGCAATAGTTTCTGGCTATTGAAGCTATTGGCATTCATGACAGGCAAAACGGATTATGATGATTGGGTAATTGATTCGGGCTCTACCGAACACATTACTCATAACGCCGATATCGTTGTAAACAGAAGTAAAACTCATAATGAATCCCAAGTACTCATTCCAAACGGAGCATCTATACCTGTTGAAGGAAGAGGGGAATGCACCCTACCTGGAGGAACAAAAACTAAAGAGGTATTACATGTTCCCAATTTCACTTGTAATCTTTTATCAGTCAGTCGGTTATCTAAAGACCTTCAATCTGCCATAACCTTTTTCCCCGATTTTTGTATCATGCAACACCTCCGCACAAGAAACTTGATTGGTGCAGGTGAGTGCAGACAAGGTCTTTACTGAATGGGGATACTTAGAACCAAGAAAAGGGCTTTTATGACAATGACTGACGTTTGGCACAAGAGGTTAGCTCATGCTTCCAGTAACAAACTAACTCAGATCGATTTCCTCAGAAACTCTCCCTTCGATAAGTTGTGTGACTCGTGTTCTAAAGCCAAACACACTAGGCTCCCATTTCAAAACAGTGAAACAAAGACCGGTGATTGCTTTGAATTGTTACACTGTGATGTGTGGGGGAAGTACCGTACTCCTTCCTTTTCAGGAGCAAGTTATTTCTTAACGGTAGTCGACGACTTTAGTAGAGCATTTTGGGTTTTTCTACTAAAATACAAGCATGAGGCAAGTAAGTGTTTAGTCAATTTTCATAAGATGATAAAGACCCAATTCGGAAAATCTCTTAAAAGAATAAGATGTGACAACGGGGGAGAATTTACCTCTAACGAATTGATGAATACACCGATGAAGGGATTTTACTTGAAATCACATGTCCACACACCCCACAACAAAATGGGGTAGTGGAACGGAAACATAGACACTTGCTTGAAACTGTGCGCGCACTTAGATTTGAGGCGAACCTACCTAAAAGATTTTAGGGAGAATGCATCTTGACCGCCACCTGTATCATCAATCGACTACTTTCAAAGGTAATTGCATACAAAACTCCACATGAAATCATTTACCAGCAAAAACCCGACTATGACGTTATGAAAGTTTTTGGGTGCTTAGCTTATTATAGAAGTACAGAAACCAAGGGGAATAAGTTCGAAGCAAGGGGGAGACCTGGGGTATTTTTGGGTTATCCGCCAGGGACCAAGGGCTACAAGATTCTCGACATTGAAAACAAGAAAATAATGGTTTTAAGGGATGTAAGGTTTTATGAAGACGGCTTCCCTCTTAAAAAATTAACCCTGCCGCCAGAAGAAGTTGAATTATTTAATGTATATAATGAGGCAAATGGCGATGAAATTGAAAACGCATTAGTAACCAATAATGGGAATGTCGTCGCTGAAACAGGAGGCTCGGTTGAGGAACCGGTCTTGAGCCAAGATGAAGAAGAATCCATGGCCCAAAACAATACCAACGATGAACCAAATCCAAAGACAAGCGGTTCATCCTTGGATTCGTCAGATACCGAAGCTAACCAAGAGGCCCATAAAAATCAGCTAGGCAATGAAAATCAAAACGTCAAACCTGCTAGAGAAAAGAGGAATAAATCTCAACCAAAATATCTTGGCGAGTATGATGTCCGACTTCCCCCGTCGGTTGATCACGCACAAGCTTCACCAAATCAAAGTTCCTCAACGATATATACTTTGTCTAATTTTGTTTCTTACACGAAATTTTCTAAAACTCACAAGGCTTTCCTAGCGGCCATTGACTCAAAAAATGAGCCAAAGTACTTCCATCAAGCAGCAAAAAAAAGTGGAAGGAGGCCATGAAAAGGGAAACACAGGCTCTTGAAAAGAATAACACATGGACTTTGGAAAATTTACCTGAAGGAAAACACGCCATTGATTCCAAGTGGGTGTACAAAGTGAAATATAAGCCCAATGGTGAAGTTGAAAGATATAAAGTCCGCCTCATTTCAAAAGGATTCACTCAACAGGAGGGGGTTGACTACCATGACACATTTGCTCCGGTAGCCAAACTTGTCACTGTAAGAACGCTCTTAGCCGTGGCTGTAAAGAGAGACCGGGTCGTTCACCAACCCGACGTCAACAACGCCTTTTTACATTGTGATCTTGACGAAGAATTCTACATGAAAATTCCCCAAGGATTTGCTAAAGAAGGAGAAACTAGAGTATGTCGGCTGAGAAAGTCACTATATGGTTTGAAACAAGCATCACGAAATTGGTATAAAAAACTCACCAATGCCTTGCTTGACCTTGGTTTCAAACAATCCAAGGCCGACTATTCACTCTTTATTCAGAAACAAGGTGATGATTTCGTTGCAGCTCTCATATATGTTGATGACGTGGTTATAGTTGGAAACAACACAACCAAATAGCAAGCCACCAAAGACGAACTCAATAAAAAAAATTCAGCAACAAAGATTTGGGGAGCCTCAAGTACTTTCTTGGAATCGAAGTGGCCAAAACATCAGAAGGTCTAGTGTTAAGTCAAAGGAAATATGTTCTCGACAACCTTACAGATTGTGGCCAGCTAGGCTCCAAAACAAGCACTTTCCCCATTGAACAAAATCTTAAGCTTGACAAAGAACCTAAAGTGGATGTTGGACGTTATCGTCGCATCATAGGAAGGCTCTTGTACTTGCAAGCAACCAGGCCAGATATCGCATACTCGGTTAACGTGTTAAGTCAATTTGTTGCTGACCCGAGACAACCACACTTAGACGCTGCGTATCGAGTTCTTCAGTTTCTAAAAGGAAGACTAGGACAAGGTGTTCTCTTCCCACGAAAGGGAGGCTGTACCCTGACAGCATACTGTGATTCTGATTGGCTTGGATGTCCATATACAAGAAGGTCCAGAACTGGGTATTTGCTTCTTCTTGGTGGGGCACCGATATCTTGGAAGTCTAAGAAACAATCCGTGGTGTCACGATCTTCCGCAGAAGCCGGGTATAGGGCTATGTCATCTACAGTTAGTGAGGTTCTTTGGGTTCGATGGCTACTGACCAAATTAAACGTTCATTCTACTGGGCATACTCCCTTGTTTTGTGATAATCAAGCAGCACGACATATAGCCAACAATCCAGTCTTCCATGAACTAACTAAGCATGTTGACATGGATTGTTATTTCGTTCGAGAAAGGGTAGCGTTCGAAGATATAGAGCCACACTCAATTGACAGTACCATGCAAATAGTTGATCTCCAAACAAAAGGGCTTGGGGCTAAACAACTAAGATTTCTACTTGACAAGTTGGGCACTCGAGATCTCCATGCTTCAACTTGAGGGGGAGTGTAGAATTTTGGGGAAGTATTTGACTCATATTATTTTCCTAAATTCAGTTATTTGTTTCCTTTCTTTTAGCCTGCTATTATGGGCATTTCTTGATCTAGAAGATTTGTAATCCTTATTTATTCTGCTTGTATGAATCGAAAACATTCATTCAGAAATCAATAAAAATTTTGATACCAAAATTTTCAATATATTTCCTTATTCAATGTAAATTTGTTCCTGGTCTTTAGGATGTATTTTTGTATATATATTTACCTACTGATCAATGAGCAAACATTAAACGTTAACCGATAACTGAACCGTCACCGAACCGAACTAACCGATAACCAAAATTAACCGACGGTTATGGTTAAGTTTCTCCGATTAACCGATCAAGCGGGTTATGGTTATGGTTAAGGGTGTACCTTAACCCAACGGTAACCGAACCGAACCGAGACAGCCATAACGGTAACCGAACCGAACCGAGACAGCCATATGCATGCACAAGATATAATTTATTTTCCCCATTCACTATGGTTATCGTTAAGGGTGCACAGAATATATATTCACAAATATATGCATAAATTTTTCTGTACATTTTCAAATAAATTTGTAGATAACTAATGGATTAAATAAGAATTTATGACTAGAAAAAAAATAATATTGCTAACATATGTGATTCATGATTACATAACGAAAGGGGTTAATTAACCGAAACCGACCCATAACCGACGGTTAACCGAAAAGCGGTGAACCGAATAAACGGTTATGGTTTTGGTTATAGGAAAGGGCATAACCGATCAAGCGGTTATGATTATGGAAGAGGCCAAAACCGACCAATAACCGACTTTGCAGACCCTTAATTACTTGAGTCGACTCTCTTGATTAATAAACTGAGAAAATTAACTACTACAAGACAAAAGAAGGAGAACCATACTTAAAGACTTACACTACAACCGAAAAACTACCCATGTAGAACATGCACAATTTATTAGGCTACCCCTACTTATTTTACTCAACTAACAATGACCAAATCTAAATTAATTACTCAACACTTAAACTGTTTAAAGTGTGAAATTTTATTTAATAGAAACAATGAGTTGTACAAAACGTGAGAATCTTTCCGACTCATGTTATGCCAAATCATTCGATATTAAATAATTGACAAGACAATTATTTAAAAACGACACACGTGACTAGTCAACAAAAGTTTTTTTTTTCTTTTTTTGCAAACAAATTTTCCTCATAATATTTCAATATCTGTATTTTAACAATTAATAAAATTTCACTATGACAAGAATTTAAACGAAAAGAATTTAATCACCTTCCAATGGTTGGTTGATGGAATACCTTCAACCAAGCGTTCCTGTAATACCAGTCGCAAATGGATCAATAAATATCAAAATGAAAATGTGTATTAATTGTTGAAAGAAAATTAATGGGCTTACCGAGTTTTCACGTGCGAGTTGATGTTTCAATGCTTGTTCAAGTGCAAAGATAACCTTATCTGTCCCTAGGCGTTGTGCTCGTTGCTCGTTCAAGCAGCAATATGCTGCTTCTGAGAACATTTTTAATGCTCGCGAGTCCATTTGGTTATGTAGACCCGGATGGATGATATCATTGAGTGTTCCGTTTTCATAATGGGATTTGGCCAATTTAGTTAACAACACACCGTTGTTGTCCGGGATAAACGCTTTCCTCCCACTCAACACTTCAAATAGAACCACACCAAAGGAATAAACATCTGACTTGTGAGTCACACCTCCAGACGTCACATATGCTGGGTCCACATACACGGTCAAGGACAAGACTACGCCTTCGAGCTGTTGGTTGGATCGTGGATCGCTCAAAACCACACAGTTTTGCTTCCCACTTATCACCTAATAAAATCTTACGGCTTTTGATATCACGATGTATGACGCTAAAACTGCGTTGCTTGTCATAGTGGATGTAACTGAGTGCACGTGCAATACCAAGACACGTCTTTAATCTTTGAGTCCATGTGAGTGTAGTTGGGTCACTTAGGTATCGGTCAAGACTTCCCTTGGCCTCAAACTTATTTATGATGATCTTCTCACCGTTCTCGTCACAGAACCCAACAATAGAGACCAGGTTTTGGTGCTTGAGACTAGAGAGTATCATAATCTCCGTCTGAAACTCTTTTATGCCTTGCCCAAACCTACGATCCAACCTCCGTGCAACAATATCAATCAATTTTCCGGACCTTAACAGCTGTCCCTTGTAGATCCTTCCAAATCCCCCTTTTCCGATGAGATTTTCTTCCGCAAAGTTGCTGGTAGCGGTTTCTATGTCTATGAGGGGAAGTTTTAGGTAATCAGACTTATTGTCGAAAGAAGACATGAAGATCGATTTGTGTTTATCAAGTCAACGAGAGAAGAGCTAGCTAGCTAAAAGATGTGAATTGAATAATGATAGGAAGGAAGAAGGGATAAGTAACAAACACATTAACGGTCATTAAGTGCTGCGTGTATACTCTTTAATAAATATAGATTTTGATAAAACACCTGTTACCTCTCATGTGTATTCTTAGCCTTTTTTTCCTGTCTCTCTCACCTAATAATATAACAATAATTTATAATTTTTTTTCTCACGTTTCTCTCCTATTAAATTTTTTAAACAACTCTCTCTTGTTAAATAATAATGATTTTTATAACTTTTTATAGAACATTTTTAAAAAATAACTATATAACGTTTCTAAAATTTGTATTAAAAAACTATGTAATGTGTCATAAATATGTAATATGTAAATTTTTATTACCAAGTATATAACATTGTATTTATTCAATCTGTGTAATACACCCGGTTTCTAACCTAGTATTTTTAATATATCAACACTTAGCTAGCTAAATGTCTTAGAGTTCGTTTATCAAGCTAATCTTTTCTGTCATTTGGTCAAGTCGTTAGTTATTTAAATATCGTTAAAAAGGTAATCAGCACAATCAACTAAAATCAAGATGTAATATTATCGCATAAGTTCGATAACGTGTTAAAATGAGTTCAAATCCAAATATTATCTTTTAGTATAAAATTTACCAAAATAGTAAAAATAATAAAAGTGGTAATTCCAGATTATTTGTACTATAAAATGTATAATATTCAAAGTGAGTTAAGTGGGTGTTGTTTATGAATGTAGGACCGGAACAGTGAGAAGGAGAAATTATAAAAAAATCCTAAAATAAACATTTTCTAAAACTTTTCCCATAAAATAAACATGGACTAGTCAGCTTCTCCAAAATAAACAAGGATTTTCGCCGAATTACAACCAAAACTCGGCGTCTTCGCCGAGTTTAGGTGGCGTCGTCCAAAACTCGACATGTGGCAATTTCGGCGGAACATGTTTAAAACTCGACAAAACCGTCGAAACATGTTTTCGTCGAGTTTTAAACATGTTCCGGCGTTCAGAAGTTTGTCGGCCTCGTCGAGTTCAGTGAGTCAAGTCTAGGCATTTCGCCTAGATTGCACTACCCAGCGTCCTTTCGCCTCTTGGTGGTAAAGATTGCAAAATTATAGAGTTATTCGAGTGTCTACCTGTAATTGAACGTCTGACTACTTACGGTTATGCTTCCTTCAAACGTAGACGAAAAAAAGACAGATTTGATTGGGTTTGATTTGAATGAGGTTGAATGGTTGTGACTAAGAACTTAATTAGACAAAACGCCGGATTCTTTACTCGGCGAAGACGTCGAGATTTGAGGTTATGTAGGCGAAACGCCTGAAGATTCTAATAAGTAGGCGACTAAAGCAATCTAGGCGAAACGTCGATATATGACACGGAACTCGGCGAGGCCGACAAACCTCTGAACGCTGGAACATGTTTAAAACTTGACGAAAACATGTTTCGGCGGTTTTGTCGAGTTTTAAACATGTTCCGTCGAAATTGCCACGTGTCGAGTTTTGGACGACACCGCATAAACTCAGTGAAGACGCCGAGTTTTTATTGTAATTCAGCGAAAATCCATGTTTATTTTGGGAAAGTTAACTAGTCCATGTTTATTTTGGGGAAAAGTTTTAGAAAATGTTTATTTTGGGGATTTTCCCTTTCTAAAATGTATTATATGTTATGAAACTAAATAATAAGTCAACAATAAAAGATATGATGCATTTGTTTCTTCGAATCGAAGAGTCTCGTATTTGATTACCCTTTTGAACATCTATATAAATGAATGAAAAGGTGAAAACAGTAAAAATATTTTCTGATAAAATAGGTTGAGTGTGGCAATGTGTTTGCCTATTCAATAATTCACAACACTCCCCCTCAGACATACTGCCACACTTTCTCTCGATCAACAATCCATGCGCTTCCTATCTTATGACACTTTTTTAACTTCAGGGTTCAACTTTGAAATATTGCCTCAGTAAAAATCTTGCTAAAGAAAACCTAGTGAAAAAAAACTTTAGCTAAGGAAAAAAGAGTGCAGTGTATAGCTCCCCCTCAAGTTGTCATCTACAAAGTATTACATTATCCGTACATGTCTCATTCCAATGTCATGAACATGTTTTTTGAAAACCGCCGTAGATAGTGCTTTTGTGAAAAGATCAACTGAATTGTTGCTAGATTGGATATATCTCATTTCAACCTGTTTGTCTTTAATAAGTTCCTGAGTGTATGAAAAGAATCTTGGTGATATATGTTTTGTTCTGTCACTTTTGGCATACCCTTCTTTCATCTGTGAGACACAAGTTGCATTGTCTTCGTAGATTGGAGTTTGATTTCAATCTTCCTCTAGCCCACAAGAGGTCAATATGTGTTGTGTCATAGATCTTAGCCATACACATTCTCTAGAAGCTTCATGTAGTGAAATGACTTCAGCATGATTTGAGGATGTTGCAACAATTGTTTGCTTCTGAGAACGCCATGAAATTGCAGTTCCTCCATTCTTAAATTCGTATCCAGTTTGAGATCTTGCCTTGTGAGGATCAGATAAATAACATATATCTGCATAACCAACCAAACCTTCTTTCGAATCGTTAGGATAAATAAAACCTAAATCGGTTGTTCCTCAAAGGTATCGAAAAATATGTCTAATCTCATTCAAGTGTCTTTTGGTAGGGGATGAACTGAACCTTGCTAGTAAATTGACTGCAAACGAAATGTCAGGTCTCGTACAGTTAGTAAGATACATAAGTGCCCCAATTGCACTGAGGTATGGTACATCTGGACCAAGAACATCTTCGTTATCTTCCTATGACGAAATGGATCATTTTCTACATTAAGTGATCTAACAACCATTGGGGTGCTTAAAAGATTTGCCTTGTCCATATTGAAACGTTTTAAGACCTTTTCGGTATAATTTGACTGATGTAGAAGTATTCCATTATTCATATGCTCAATCTGTAAACCAAGACAGTATTTGGTTTTTCCAAGGTCTTTCATTTCAAATTATTTCCTTAAAAGAATAATTACTTCATGAATTTCTTTATATGTCCCAATTATATTTAGATCATCAACATATACAGCTATGATCACATATCCTGATGACGTCTTCTTAATAAATACACATAGGCAAATTTGATCCTCAAGTTGTTAGTTCCATACAGTGGCCGATGAAAATTTATTATGATAACAGTGCAACGGTAAGCATTTCAAACAACAATAGCCGAAGTAGGGTGGACTATACATCGGCACAAATTACTTGTTTGTTGACGTGTTCAAATAGTAATATATTTTTATCATGAAAATGATTGCATAAGTTTAGTTTTAAAAGGGTAAATACCAAAGGACTAAACTACACACGTATATACAAGTATACCTATCGCAGCGTAATATACTAGTGATAAAAACCAGATATCAATCCATGGATGCGTTGGTTAGCTCCTTATACTAAATCGTCTACCAATATTTAATTGATGTAAAGCAGATTGATTAATGAACTAATGATTACAAAAGCAAACAAACAATGAATTCAAGAACTTTGTGAAAATCATATTAGAGAGATAACCGTTTAGAGTTTGACTCATCCAAATTGTACCAATTTCTATAAGATTTGCTATAAAAGTAATCCAAAACGTAGGGAAATGTGTGTAAAATATATGTGTAATTTGAACATATCAAACATCCTCACACTTGAATTTTACTTATCCCTAAACAAACTCTCTTGCATTCTGTAACAACTAGTTAACTACGTAATCTCATACCTCAAACTAATGATATCCTCATTCCCAATTCACAACCAGCTCCCAAGGATTTCTTCATTCAATAGCTTTACATCCTTAACAAGTAAGTGGTGTTATAATTTTTAAAACAAGGAATCACCTAATCGAGTTTAACTTACCTTAAGGTCCAAACATGCACAACTCACACCCTCACAATAATCTCTGCACTCGATGTTTTCTAGATCTAGCAAAGAGTGTGCTAGGATATATGTGGACCCTCAAACTAATCCATGACAGATTATTAATATATGCTTGTATAGAAATCAACTCTCCATGAAATACATAAGACAAATACAAAAATAAGAGATCTTTATAAGGGTTTAAATGATAAAGGCTAGGGTTGTCGTATGGAATAGGGAATTTAAAGTGACTAAGGTGGTTAAAATCTGAACTTGTTAGGCTAGGGACAACTAACTAACCACAAACTCTTGGATCTTTTTTATCCGAACATAAATATTACTTTTATTTCTTTTTTTTCCTTTCCTTTTCCATCATTTTTTCTATATTATTTTCTATTATTTTTTATATACTTTTTTTTCTTTTTTTGTAACATATTCAGCTAACTTTTGCTGACACATAAGTTATACTGCAGATAACACGAACAAAAATACTAACTTAGACACTAACTAAAACCAATTTGTTAACACATGGTTTTAAAAATAATATGGCCAAAAAGACATTAAAAAGCAGCAGTCCAAAGTTTAAATCCAAACATCCAATTAATCTAAAAGAAGCCTAAGTAAGTGTTTATTACATTAACTGAAATAAAGTACGTCTCGACTCCAAATGCTTTCCTCATGGTATCCCCTCGTTTTCCTGCTTTCCTTATTTACCTATTGCAGAACAAAAAGAAACACGATTGAGCCAAAAATTGCTCAGTGATAGAATGAACAATATCAGTGGTAGTGAAATCATACAATTAAAAGAAAGCGATACGATGGTTTAATTGATACTAAACTGAACCTTAAATACTAAAAACTGATACTGTACATATAATATTGATATATGATACTTACCATATAATATTGATATCTGTTATTGAACATATAATACCAAAATCTGATACTAAACATTTATTACTGAAATTTGAAATCTGACACTGAACTGATCTACACAATAAGACATATCAACAAAATAAGTCGTGTAATACTAGGAAGTACGCATAGCCGAAACTGAAACTGAGGGGTACATAGCTAGCTAGGCTATGTACCAAATGAGATGGTGTGTGTGGTGTACACACATTATTCCATCCCCCGACACTGATAACTGATAAAAGAACTAAGATCGAACCATATGCCTCCCATATAAATGTGGCCAATGTACTCCCCGAGTACTAAACGTGTAAACGAAGACACCGTGAACTTTTTTAAAAACACCGTCATGAAAAGTGTCATATCATTGACGTCACAATGACATGTCTGAAATGCTCGGGTAACATAGTACTAAATCTGAGAGGAAACATAGCTACCTAATAACTAACTAAACATAATAATCTAATTATCTGCGGTAACATGCAATAACGAGTACAAGTTAAATAAATCTATTGCATGCTACAACTGTCATATTACTAATAATCAAAACAAAGCATAATATAAACTGAAACTAAAACTAGATCGGAGTTTCCAAAAGACGTGTAGGCTGCCCGAGTGCCAAATGGTTCGTATCAATGAAAGTAGAAGCCGATGCTAAAAGAAGAAGGTATCAGAATATGTACCTTAGCCAAAAAGCAATGGTAAGCAAAGTCGAGGCTTCCTCAAGCCATACTAGCGCCAACATTTTAGTTTTTCTCAAAATTAGTTTTTCTGAAAGTTATTCACGTTGTCTAATACACAATGTCATTCAAAGTTTGTGTCATTCAATTAATTAGCCCTTATTATCATACTTTTCATCAATTAACTATTCGGCGATCAAATTTCTCAAACTTTTAGCAATCACATGCTTGTTATGAATTCTAATATACAATGTCATTCAAAGTTTGTGTTAATTATCAAAACAATTTATTTTATTTTCTAACATTCAATTATATAATTAAAAGCGTTTATATCTATTACTAGGTTAGAAACTCATGTATTACATTGGTTAAATAAAGTCAATTTGTTATAAACCAACAGTTTCTATGAAGTATTACATGTTGGATGTTATCAACCATTGTGAAATAAAAAAATAATGAAGATTTAAGAATTGTTAGTTACAACTAATAATGAAGATTTAATAATTATAAAATTATATTCTAAGATAAGATATAATTGAAATCTTCTTATTATTTAGTAGTTATAATAAAATATAAAATCACTAATATTTAATAGAAGAGAGAGTTATTTAATTGGAGAGAGAGTCAAAAAACAAAAGTATAGATTTCAACAGAAGTAGACACATGCTAGATAAAGTTATTTATTTATTATAATAAGAACTAAAATAAATTAAGATCTAATTTAAATGTCAAACATTTATATATGGTGTTCAGAATATGGAACTTGGTTAAGCTTATTATTTTAGCTACTTGGGAACATAAATGGGTTTCACATTTTTTTTAACGCCCAACAAAACATATATATTGTATATTAGGGGTATTTATCGGGTTTCGGGTTATTCGGGTCGGGTTATTCGGGTCGGGTTATTCGGGTTTTTTGTAACAGTAATTCTTCCCGTTTACCAACCCAAATAAGATTCGGGTTAATCAGTTTTGGGTTACTCGGTTTCGGGCTTATTCGGGTCGGGTTAATCGGTATTCGGGTTTCTAAGTACAAGTTCCAATGCATACTTAACAGTGGAACTTAAAATGATATTCATTAACTAATAAACACTAAATGTTAAATAAAAACACTCTTAATATGATTTTTTGTTCAAACTCATGCAGTAAACACATGTATATACTAATAAAAATCAAATAATATAATCACAAAAGAAAACCGTATCAATGAATCGTATAAACTAAAAATAAAACGCCAAATCGTATCAACTAGTAAACTTCTTAACAATCATCACTTTTCAAATTGTCACATTAATGTTCGTTCGTCCGTTTCTAATCCTATATTAAAATAAAGTCAAATAAATAAAATATTAAAAATGGTTAGATATAGATCGAGCTAAGATTACACATAAATATTAATAATAAAAATAGCTTTTTATTATTATCCATCTGATTAACCTTTTTTTAACCTAATTACCAAGCCAAATGTTATATTCGGATTCGGGTTCCATCTTAATCGGATTTGGGTTGCTCGGATTCCATCTTAATCGGGTTCAGATTGATTCGGGTCGGGTTTGGTATTCGGGTTTGGGGTAAAATGCACACCCCTATTGTATATAATATTACCGTCAGATTTATCTAGGGGACTACTAATGGCACACGGGAATTGCTATGTGGACTTGGCCATATACGCATCGTATAGGGCAATACGATGCGTATAGCCCTTCACAATTTTCCATGCCCGACATCCTCGTACAACCTGGTCAAACCTCCTATACGCATCGTATTGAACTATACGATGCGTATACGAGGTTTGACCAGGTTTGACCCGAATCCTATACGCACCGTATTGCCCTATACGATGCGTATAGGGCCCAAATTTTGTGTATTTAACCATGCAAAATTCTCATTCGAACGTATCGTTCAAAAATATTTCAAACAATCTCTCAAAAATTATAAACATGTCTTGGTGGTGGGATGGTAACTACGGTTTTCAGGTATATTCTAACGAGTCGCCGGAAAACAACCCGCAAAGTTCTGGCGTTCAAGAGGTGAACTGGGAGGAGGTCTCGTCCGACGTTTACTCTAATCAATGGGTAAGGCTTCCAGATTTGAACGAGCCATTGAGAAATCCTGAGTTCGTATACGGTGAACTGTTTTACCTTACACAACCCACGAACGACTACGTATACAGTGAAGTCTCATCCCCGACACAACAAACTAACAACTTCGTGTGAGGTGAAGTCTCTTACTCGACACAACAAACCGACGACTCCAAAGATGAAGAACTAAACCATCAAAATGTGTCGTATAAAACTGACCAGAATTTTCAGTCTCGTGAACAGTTGGTGGATTGGGCTATCCGGAGAGGACGTGAGAATGGTTACGTCCTTGTCACCCGACGATCGAGGAGAAAAGGCGACGATCCGACGGAACCGTTTATCAAGGTGTGGCTTGTGTGTGACCGTCACGGTGAACGTGCGTCTACTGACACGGTTAGACGTGCCGGTAGCAAAAAAATAGGTTGTCCCTTTAAATTGGAAGGAGAGTACCAAGAAAATACCGGTGATTGGAAATTAACGGTGAAGGATGACAGTCATAACCACGATCCTAGTCAACATCTTGAGGCGCACTCGTTTTCGAGGAGACTGTCTCAGTCGGAACAACTTTTGGTGGGGAAGTTGTATTCGAAAAACATGTTGTCACGAAACATTCTGGCAACTATAAGGGAACAAAACCCAGAGAGTAGTTGCATTAAAAAGGACATTTATAATGCGATACAAAAGATAAAAAACGAAACAAGAGTCGGTGAAACTCCAATGCAGATTCTGGAAAACCTGCTTTCTTCTAAAAAATACGTCTACTATACTCGGGAAGATCCTGCGACAAATATTGTGGAGGAGATATTCTTTGTTCATCCGAAATCGTACGAGATGTGGCGTGCATTCCCGCACGTGTTGATGATCGACGCGACGTACAAAACAAACATGTAAACACTTCCATTTGTCCAAGTGGTCGGTGTGACCTCCACACACCAGTCGTTTTGCGTCGCTCATGCATTTATATCAAAAGAACTGGAGGAAAACTTCGTCTAGGTGCTACTGCAAATAAAAGCAATGTTGCAAAAGTGTATGGAGCCGCGTGTGATAGTAACAGACAGGGACAAAGCTCTTATGAACGTGTGTGATAAAATATTTCCGGTCTGTTCCAAGAACCTATGTCGGTGGCACATACACGAGAATCTCGCAAAACATTGAAGGGCATCATTTACAGACGAAGACTGGACAAATTTCAAGTATTCATGGTCGGTATTATGTGAGTCTCCCACACCAGATATATACCAGTACAACTTCAACCGGCTTTACGAACGACTGTATGTAACCAAACGAGGAAGTAAGTTTTGAATATTTAATATTTTCCGTATTGAATATTTATTATATACTTAAATATTTATTAAATATTTAATATTTTTCCTGGAGTTATAGATTATGTGACCAAAAATTGGCTGGACCCGTATAAAGAAAAGTTTGTATCCGCGTGGTCCAACAGAAACCTCAATTTTGGTCAACATACAACGAACCAAGTCGAGAGCCAGCATTCGCTCTTAAAGAGCTATCTTAGAAATGCTAACAGCTCGCTAGATAGACTTGTTCGGTTTGTTGATGAAACTGTATCAGATCAGTATTATCAGTTACAGTTTGGGTTTGGAACAAGCCTCATAAGGAAAATGGACAACCACATAGCTATTGAATTGTTTGATAACCTGCACGGTAAAGTTTCACATAAAGCTCTAGATTTGTTAGAAAACGAGTGGTACAAGTTATCACATATACGGAAACAAAATGCAAAGTGTGGTTGCCAACTTTTCAGTAGTTGTGGGTTGCCGTGTGCTTGTCGTCTGGCAAATATCGAAGCTACAGGTAAACTGTTCTGACTATTCAGTAGTTGTGGGTTGACGTGTGCTTTTCAAAATGTTCTAACTATTTCGTTTAAAATACAGGTGGCATAATCCCTCTAGATGCGGTGGACGTCTTCTGGAGGAAACTTGATTTATCGATGATGAAACTGTAGACGTGGATAAAGTACTTGATCAAGTGAGAAACAAAATTATGTCACAACCCGATCAGGTCAAAAGAAGTATGCTGTCGAGAATCGCAGGGGTGGTCTTTCCGAGCAAAAGTAACAAGAAAGCGCCTGTGGTACAAGAAGATACTCGCGGTCGTCCAACTTTAAAAAAGCAACAACAAAGGAAACAGGATGTCGCAAGAAACAGCTCATTCACAGGATCCCAACAAAGCAAATGTGACCTTGCGAGACACAGCTCGTATATTGCGTCACAAGAGTCTATACAAGCGAGTTCGGTCATTCAACACCGTCGTTCAACGAAAGCTAAAGGAAAGCAACCACAAGATGATAACGCCCATCTTGGGTTTCCATTGATTATGGGGAAAGATGCGGTTAACAATATAAATTGTTTTAAGGATTTGATACTGTCTTTATTTTATCCATACATTTCACACATACAGGATGTAAATCCTGACGGTAATTGTGGTTTTCGATCGGTAGGTTAAATGAAAACCGGTGGCTTTTTATCCGACAATAACTTCTACATGAGATGGACAATAAAGATGAATGGTGGAGAACTGTTTTTGACAGAGTCGCCTTTTAAGAGTATGATAGGCTACGTCAAACGATAGATTGGCAGAATGTTTGTTAGTTTTAATTAATTATTATTTAAATATAATTAATTTTATTTGTCATTTTAATTATTTTATATTAGTTTTACTTAATTATATTTAATTTTTTATTAGTTTTAACTAATTATTAATTAAATAAAATTAATTTTAATAAAAAACAAAAGAACTATACGCCACGTATAGATCTATATGTGGCGTATAGACTTGAATAAGAGGGAATTCAAACTTTTCAAATATGAGATATTTTAAAGGCTATACGCATCGTATAGGTCAATACGTGGCGTCTCAACCCGCGATCATTAATGTTAGGTTTATATTGAATATTAGCGAGTAAAACTGGGTAGATTAGCGATTTTTAGGTTGAAACTTAAGAACTATACGCCACGTATAGGGCCATACGTGACGTATAGTTCGTCTGAGGAAGACGATGAAGCCATACGCCACGTATAGATTTATACGTTGCGTATGGCTCAGGTTCCCGGCAACTTGGCCCGCGTATGGCCTGCTTGCCCGCGTATGGCTTAGTTTACCCGGTGACTAGCCTGCGTATGGGTTGGGGGCCCTGCGTATGGCTTGGTTTACCCGGTAACAGCCTATACGCCACGTATAAATCTATACGTGGCGTATAGGTTTTTAAAAAAACATTATTTTATAATTTAAAATAAAATATATTATTATTATTATTTATTATTTAAAATAAAAAAATAATAATAATTATTATTATTAATTATTATTTAAAATAAAAACAATATATTATTATTATTTATTTTTATTATTTAAAATAAAAACAATATATTAATAAAAAATCAAAAACAATTAATTATTATCAGATATGGCGGATCATGATGATGATATTCAGATGGACCAGCTAGACGATCTTGCGCACTACCATTTTCTAGAATTTCCGGCCGATTCGGAGGCATATGCCCGGTGCCAGAAGTTGCGGGAGGTGCGGTTGGGCCCAGGGACGGCGGTGGATTGGGGGCTCCTCGAGTAGGTACAAGAAGCCGAGCGAGCTAGGGCCATTATCGGCCAGGACACGCCATGGTCACGTCTTTTAGATCTTTCGTTCACGGAGACCTACCGAGAGATGGTCATCGAGTTTCTTTCGACGTTCATCTACTCAGAGGCTGGGCTGGAGCCTCTTCCAGGGGAGGCACCGGATATGGATGCATATCATATTTATTTTTCTATTTTTGGGGTCGTTTACCATCAGACCCTCCGTCAGTGGGCCGTCACGACGGGCTTGTACTACGAGCCTGAGACGGTCACGCCACTTTTCACCGAGTCGGTGACGGAGGTGGACAAGGAGGAACTCCTTGTTTTTTGGGGCTTGATTTCAGATAGTCCCTGGTTGGGTACCAAGGGGAGGGTCTTGGGTATTAGAGACCCTATGTATAGATATCTGCACCGGCTTATTTCGACGTCGATCGCACCGCGTCTGAAAAGCCGTGAGTGGTGCACTGATAGAGACTTTTTCTTTCTTTATTGCCTGCTTACTGGGAGGCGGTGCGACCTATCCACGTGCATGGCGCATTATTTTGCATCTGCCTATATGCGATAGAAGTGCGAGCTTTTGTATGGCGGTGCTTTCATCACGCAGATCATGCGGTCGGTTACACCATTTGACGTGCATGAGCCTGCGATGTTACCGGCCATTCCCCCTGTCCGATTAGACCGTCACACGGCGAGCGGCATGCGCATCACGCACCGATTCCCGCAGGGCCTTCTGTTCGTAGGGGCCGCCCAGGACCAGGTTTGGGTCCCGGTGCCGTTGCCGCAGATGCCTGAAAAGGGGGACCCGCCTATGCCTCATCCGCTACAGGGTGTGGCGATGGAGGACTGGCCGTCGCACGTCGATCCCATCTACGACCATCCGCCACAGCATCCCTGACACGTACGTCGGTCTGTTAGGCTGGAGAGGGCTACCCAGGCATTGCTTGATGGCCTTGTTGCCGACTCACGACGACAGGGTCGTCAACTCGATCGCATGGAGGACCTGATGATGTGGGCGGTTGGACAGCTCGTGGATCTGTCACGAGCCGCCGGCATCGAGCCACGCCTACTACCACTACCACCGCCACGTCATTATCCGGACGACCCCGTTCAGGATGAGGGCGGGGCGGGTTAGGATGAGGGCGGAGCCGGTCAGGGTGACGGCGGAGCCGGTTAGGTTTAGTTATTTTATTTGTATTTTGTTCTTTCGTTATTATGTATGTAAAACATTTTGATGTATATATTTTATTTTTTGATATAATGTATATAATGTTTAGTTTATTTGTTTGTTTGTAATGTTTAATATTTTGTTTGATTTTAATATTTAATATTTTATTTGGTTATATTGTAAAAATATAATAAATGTTTAAAAAAAATATAAAATATATAAATAGATAACAAACTTATACTAACAAAATTATATAAATTAAAATAAAAATAAACAAAATATAAATAAAATAAAAAATATATAATTAAATAAAAAATACCTATACGTGGCGTATAGGTCAATACGCCACGTATAGGATTCATCAACTCCAAATCTTTCAACTTTTGAAGCAAAAATATAACCCGTGCCTTATACGCTGCGTATAGATCAATACGCCACGTATTGGACCAGCCGCCAGACAGAGAATGACACGTGTCATTTTGTTGTCAGTGACTGAACTCTATACGCTCTCGTATTGCCCTATACGAGGGCGTATAGAGTGACGACCGGTCCAATTAGCAATATTCGGTGTGCGTTAGAATCGCCCTTTATCTAATATGAAATCACAGCCGTTTAAAGTCGGCGGTTCCTCAATTTCAGGACCAGTTACCCGCGGTTTCTCCTTTACCGTCGATTGTGACGGTTTCTTCCTCCCTTTTCTCCTCCCCACGTCGCCATAACCTCCATCTGCTTTAATACATGAACCCTTCACTCCACGTTCGTCCCCAACTCTCCATCTCTCTCCCCACACTCTCTCTCTCTATTGTTGATTGCTGCTACACCTAATCGCATAGGAAAAAATGGCTCCTAAATGCCGGCAACGGTGGATAGAGAAAGCAAACAAGCAGTACAAAATCGGTCTTTGACGGTCACAAGAAGTCAGAGTTCATCTGTGAAGATTGGTGATAACAATAATTTGCCGGTGGTGGTCTTCGCTCACGGCGCCGGCGCTCTATCGTCTAAGTGGATGATTAGGTCCGATTTCTGATTTTAGTTCGAATTGACTTCCCATCTGTTACATACTTAGAGTGAGGGCTCCATTGACCCACGTTAAAGGTTACAGGTATTTTATTCCTTCTGGTATGTGGGGTGACGTTTTAGAAAATTAGTACGAAAATTGATAGATTTTGTGATTTTTTTTAGGTTTTTAATGAGAATTTTAGGACTGGGGAGGCCGGAGGGAAAGTTTGATACATTGAGGCGGCTGTTTGTAACACTGCTTTGGAGGGTTGTTGTCATGAACTTGATTCAGTTACTGATGCACAGAAGGTGCTCGACAAAATGTCCGAGTCAGGTGTCCGCTCCGACAAGACATATTTTGGCTGCCTTGCTTACTTGGTATGTGGATTTAATTTTTGTTTTTTTTTTTCTGATAGAAGTGTGTTCAGTAGTAACTTCATAACCGAGAATGTGAAATCAAACAACCTCTAGAATCAGTGGTAAAGTGTTGTGGTACTTGCAGGTGGTTAGAAGACAACAAATTGAAGTAGAGATAATCCTAAACCTTGTAATTTCATAAGAATTCAATTGAGTGTTGTGGGAAACTTTTTGGCATACCACAAAGTTTCTTTAATTGATGCTTTTATGTATAGTGGAAAATACTGTCAATAGCATTGTAGTTGCTTGTATAGAATGTTATTTCATAATCTAAAACAATGGCAGAACATGTACATTCACTTTTCCATCATCATTGACTGTTTTTCATTTGTGTGTTTTCATCACTTTTCCATCCCAATTAAACTTTTGCTGCCCAAAGTTTTGGAACACAGCACCAACAAATAGGGTTTTGTTGGATGCCCCTTGCAGTGGTATCGAGTAAGAGTTAGGATGTTTTTTTTTTTAATTTGTGTATGGTCCTTTCTTTTCATTTGGATAAGAATAATTATAATTTTGCAGGTTATATCTGAAGATGAGTATGTGTAAACCTCAAAAAATGTTGTTGATGTACAGAACTGTTCACGTCTACAGAAGGTACCCACATTCTTTCTGTCCATCAAATTTATTGAATTCAGTTGACTTTGTAATTTGTATTATTCAATGTTCAATTGAAGCGGTAAAAAGGTCCACTTCATTCTTTCTGCCAATCAAATTTATTGAATTCAGCTGAATTTGTAATTTGTATTGTTCAATGTTCAATTTTTCCAAAAAAAGGTCCACTTACATTTTCATTTACATAAGTTTCACGCGACCTGCACTTTGAAGTTACCAGTTTTGGCCTGAACTCAGTTTGACTCATTGCCCAACTTGCTTGTAAAGTCGTTTACTTGGATATGGCAACCAAACTTGATGGAGCCTTAAGTTATTACATTTTACATAAGAATCACTGTTTTTAAACAATGGAAGTTGTACTTGTATCAGTGTGTTTATAATATATTATGTAAGAAGCCACTTTTAATTATTTATATCATAAGTTGCTATCAATTGTAAAGTGAAACAGTAGCAGAAGGAATATAAAATTACTGTGCTTTATAAGTCATAATATTATGTTACTCACTTGAAGAGCAATTGGTCTCATGAAACATGTTTCTTTCTTAATGTATGAATTTCAAAAATATGCATTTGTTCACGTTTTTGTTTAGAGTAATATGTGCATTGTTGAATGTATGGATCCAAATAGCTATTTGTGCACTGTACTTACGTTATGTCTATTTCATTTTTTTCCGTTGTGGAGCACAAGTTTTGTGCTGAGGAGGTTGAAAAAGCAAATGCTACAATTAAGAGAGCAGTAAAGATTTGGAAGAGGAATGCAATCATAGAACCAAATTGGCCCATCTTGAAAGATTATTTTAGTTAACCACATATTATTTGTTAGTACTTTCTTCACATATTATATGTTACTACTTTCTTTGAAATATTCTGATGTGAAGAATAATTTTCTACAACAGTCCTTCATTATTGCTATAGCTATGAGTGGGATTATAGAGGGTATGTTTATTTGTTTGTTGTTTAGTAGTATTATTGCAGTCGCTCAATTTTTACTCTTCACTTAAATAAGTAGTGCTTTGATTTCAAAGTAATGCTGATTTTCTTTAGAATGCAAAGAAAGTTGGTTGTGTTATTTCATCACATTAACCTACCCGGCCAGCAGACGGGTATAAATCTAGCCTAATTTGGGTTAAGTTGGGGCACAACGAGGTCGTTTTGGTTATTGAAGCTTACAAAGCTCTTCGTGATCGAGCCCTATATCCTATAAACCAAGTTGTTGGCCACCTTATTGGAAATCTTGCCTTTGTTACTGTACGTCATAATCCTCCACCTAATTTTTACTGTAGTGATTATGTTTTTAACTTTTTATAAGATGGGTTTAATCTTTAAAGTTTGTTTAATATTGAGTGCTATTGGTAATGATAATGGCAGGATCAACATGGTAAGTTTCCTTTGTACTGGGGAATCACAGTTGATGGGTGTGTTTGCCGATGATGGGTTTAATCTTTGCGTTGCATTTGCCGATGATGCTGATTTGCTCAAAGAGTTGCAAAATGCGTCATGTGGGGATGTGCAATCACCCATGGAGCCACTCAGTTTGACTTGAAAAATAAAACTGTATCTCTTTTTTGTATCTATTCTCATGCTAACTTTTTCTAATCTACAATTCGTCAAGTTATAATGTTCAGTGCAACTTTGCCCTTAGCCGTGAATCAACTCTATCAGGAATTTACGGATCCAAATCATGTTAAGGTGATCTTTGTTAGCTTCATGTTTTACTTGTATTTTGACAATTAAAGGAAGTTGTTGCGGATAATTATAATTCTGTAGGTTGCAATTTGCCTTTTATATAAGAACATGATTTTTTGTCAGGTTGTTGTAGGATCAGAGGATTTAGCTGCCAACCATGATTTCATGTAGATAGTCGAGGTACTGTAATATGCTATTTGTAACTATTTCATTTTTATATAACCATTTCAGACCTTAGTTAGAGACCACTTTTGAGTTTAATAAAACAAATAAATGAGATTTTTTGCTTTTAATGATATGTGGGTGTTGGAAGATCGAGGAAGTTTAGTTACATTGCTAGAGAAATACCACAAGTCAAGAAGGTTTTTCTATCTTGCTGTTACCTATATTTATGTTTTTTTTCTTTCTTGGCGCTTTCACATGAAAAGTTTGAAGTCTTTTTGGTAATTCGAACTTTCATTTATTTTTGTAAGTTAACCGGTCTTCGTTTTGTAGAAGAAGGAAGCATCCCATCACCTACATGCCAAGATCCAGGTTCACATTCGAGGCCAAGGAAACGTATGCAGAAGCCAAAGCGATTTAAGAATTAGATCATAGTCAAGTTTTAATATTTTATGTAAACTTTTGTGTTTTGTTTGTTAATTTCCAGTCAGATAGTAAGTGTGTTCGGACGAATATTTTGATAAAGTTTAATTTAAGTAATATGTAAAACCCGTACTGGGACGGGTATAAAACTAGTTAACAATGGCTACAAAGTAGCGCAATGAAAAATACAAGCATCAAAATAAAGTCCCCTGAAAATATAGCAAAATCAAGCTATAAGAAGATTACATATTTAATCCAATGAGCAAACCGAGACCAGGGCCTAATATGCAAAAGAAATTAGTAGCTATCATTTAATTCCGCACTTTCCAAATACATCAAATTGAGGTTAAGATCACCGATTGAAATGGGTTTCACATTTAGCTTTTGTTTTCATTAATTAAATTGGTTGTTAGGCTTCCCATTTTCATGGTTGGTTGTAGAATACTTGTACAATTTCAATTAGCTACCGAAAGGAATAGTGAAACTAAGGGTGTGAATTAAACAGTGGGTCACTATTAAAATTTTACCTTTTACTTATCCAATTTTCTAATCATTTTTTTCATTTTCTTTTGCTATTAGGCCCTGGTCTTCGTTTGCTTCTTGGATTAAATGAGTTGTTGGGCTTGGATTGTTCTTTCAATTATATGGGCTCTTGGGTCAAAGCCTCCATTTCCTCAAAGTTGTTGTCTTCTCCCTCTCTTTGCTGCTAAGGTTTCCCCCTTTTTCCGTGGTATCTCAAGAATGGCTCCTCTAATTTCGCGTGATTGATTGTCGTTGGGATGCTCTCTTATTTATCTCTGTCTCCTTTGCTTCGAGTATCAAGATGAATAATAAGCAATATCCTATTCTTTTGTCTTCTGATTCAATTATCTAGTAAATTGGCTCTGTTTATAACCGATTAATTTTAGGTCTTAATCCTCGATACTGGTTATAGTGACGTTGATACAGAAACAGACAGCGGAAGATTAAACTACAACTTTTTTTATTATAAGCACAACATTGTTTTACAAACTAAAATTGACTAGAATACAAAATATGGTTCATAACAGAAACCTACAACACTGGACTTATAGTTCCAAGAATATGCTATCAACCCAGGCCATACGGTCTCACAAGAAGAGTCAACACTAGTTATCAACACCTCACATCTGTACATCATCTGGAATGCCAAACTAAAAGCTTCTAGATATCGGTCACATGTGCTCAAAAACATTTTAAAAATATTTGGATCAGTATAAAGCTGGTGAGTTCATAAACAAAATCATATTTTCACAATCATATCCGCAATACGAAACGACCATCTATCCTAATCCCCACCCAGTAGCCACATAAGGACTCTGAGCTTTTATTATATATATATATATATACTGAGACCTTCCCGGCCACTGGCATCACAAAGTACCAGTCAGTAACGAGAGGATCAATCTCGCCCATCAGTCCCATCCCAACTCAACCGTAATAAGCGTTATTCGCAGGTATATATACACGGAATTCTAATAGGGATCCGACTCGTTTCGATATAAAAATCATTTAAAAGCATTTTATATCGAGCACAGTTTGGAGGAACTCACCTCAACAGAACTTCCTTCCAAATCACTACAACAATCAACACCTCGAGTATATTCTAAATCATAGTCATATTATTGTAATCAATACCCTTATCTTAGATTTGCATAATGGAACCTTTGGGTATTCAGAAACCTTACATCAGTGCTATCTAAAACCTAAACCTTACATCGGTGTTATCTACAACAATTTGCGAACGAATTACGAGAAATCGGACTTTCGGGAGCGGACCAAAGCCTTGGGATTCGTGAAACCAGAGAGTGTGTGTGTGTGTATGTAACTGATGGTGTTTATGTGAATTGAAGTGAGCTCTTGGTTTTAATTTATAGGCTGTTTTTCGAACACGTAGCAGACTGCTACACAGGGTGGTGGCGGTCCGCCATCGTCTCCAGCCGCAAAATTACCTTCACCCCCAAGTAGCGGACCGTTATGTCCTTCTTAACGGACCGTTATAGACACCTAGTGCCTGGCGGACCGTTATGACATGGGTGACGGTCAGCCATAGGGTTACACGCGTCGTTTTTCGTCCGCTAGTCAGCAGACACGTGGCACGCAATCATTGTTGCCTTCGTCCCTACGTAGCAGACCGTTAAGACTAAGGTAGCGGTACTCTACCATCTGAATTTCCAAAATTATTATTTTTAGTCCTCCATCTTTGGGGAACTTGCAATCCAACCCCTATACTTAAACTTTTGATATTTTTAGACCTTAATTTCTTGGGGATTTTCAAGGTGTTACATTACCCACGGGGAACGAAAGGGTACAAAATATATGTCACATTTCATAATAAAATAGTGGTGTCAAGGGATGTAAGCTTTGCTGAAAGTAACTTTTCCTATGTAACTCTAAGCCTATTAACAAAGAAGAAAATAACAAACCGTTTAGTTTTCCCCTTGGTATTATACAACTGTCGATGGAACTACTCACAAGATCGCATACCAGAATGAAAACCCAAATATGGGTGAAACAAATGAAAGTGGGTTAGAAATGTTGAACCCAAGTGACACGACACACTCTGAAAATGAAGATGAGTCTCACCAAAATGAAAATGGACCTTCTTTTACCAATGTACCTGTACAACAAAACCAACAAACCGAGAATGAAGCATTTCAAGATGAAAATGGCCACGTGAGTCTAATATTAACAGTAAAATAGACACACAACAAAATTCTCAAACCGAGAACATGGGGTCCGAACCAGTTAGACAACAAAGAGTTAGAACTCAGCCAAAACGACCATGAGATTTTGTCGTTGATCTCCCACCATCCACTGATAATGCTTTACCCACTACCGATCAAGAACCTTCAACGGTACATCCCATAGCTAACTTTATTTCTTATAAACAATTTTATGAAACTAATAAAGCCTTTTTGGCGGCTATCGGCTCGACCGATGAGCCAAAGTTTTTCAAACAAGCTGCACATGATGAAAATTGGAGAAAAGCTATGGAGAAAGAAATACGAGCCTTAGAAGAAAATGGAACATGGACTCTCGAAACACTACCGGAGGGAAAGCGGACCATAGACTCTAAATGGGTATATAAAGTAAAGTTCAAGTCCAATGGTGAAAGTAGAGAGGTACAGGGCGAGACTCGTGGTAAAGGGATTCACACAAATGGAGGGGGTTGATTTTCATGACACGTTTGCTCCCGTTGCCAAACTAGTCATAGTCCGCACCTTCCTGGCCGTTGCCGTGAAAAAAGATTGACTCATTCATCAATTATACGTCAATAATGCATTCTTCCATGGAGATCTCGATGAAGAAGTATATATGAAGATCCCTTAAGGGTTTGACATCGGAAAAGAGAACAAAGTGTGTAGACTGAGAAAGTCGTTGTACGACTTGAAACAAGCCTCACGAAACTGGTACCAAAAGTTCACTTCGGCTCTATTGGAACTTGGTTTTAAGTAATCAAAAGCTGACTATTCTCTTTTCATTAATAAGAGAGGGAACTCTTTCATAGCCTCTTTTATATATGTGGATGACGTTATCATCATAGGAAATAATGTGTCAAAAATCAATGAAACAAAAGCTCATCTCAACGAAAAGTTTAACATTAAAGACCTTGGAAATTTGAAGTACTTCCTAGGAATCGAGGTGGCTCGAACGAAGGAAGGCTTGGTTCTTAGTCAACGCAAGTACACCCTTGACATATTAAAGGATTATGGGGCTCTAGGGTCTCGACCTAGTGCTTTTCCAATGGAGCAAAACATAAAATTGGGAAAAGACGATGAAGAACCAAGGGTAAATGTGAATCAATACAAGCGATTAGTTGGAAGGCTATTTTACCTGCAAGCCACCTGACCGGACATCGTTTACTCGGTAATTGTTTTGAGCCAATTCGTATCTGACCCGCAAAAAAACCATATGGAGCCAGCGACAAGGGTCTTGAGGTATTTAAAGGCTACTCCGGGTCAAGGAATCCTGCTACCAAAGGAAGACGGGACAAACCTCATGGCATCCTCCGACTCCGATTGGCTCGGATGCCCTTACTCAAGAAGGTCAAGAACAGGTTATTTGTTAATCTTGGGAGGAGCTCCAATCTTTTGGAAATCCAAGAAACTGTCTGTGGTCTCTCGGTCCTCTGAGGAGGCGGAATATCGGGCCATGGTGACCACTGTTAGCGAAGTATTATGGATGCGTTGGATTTTAAGTGAACTTGAACTAGCCCAAGACCAACCAACCCCGCTATTCTATGACAACCAAGAGGCTAGACATATCTCCAATAACCCCATGTATCATGAACGTACGAAATGGATTGCTTCTTCTTTCATGAACGCATCGAATCACAAGAAATTCGAACATAATCCATTCATACCAAGGATCAAATCACCGACCTGTTTACCAAAGCTTTGGGTTCGCAACAGCTACACTTTCTTCTCGGCAAGTTAGGCGTCCGTGACCTACACGCTCTAACTTGAGGGGAGTCTAAACTAGTGTCATATTATCTAATATCTTTTTGACCAATCACCCGGTCATATCTCCTCATTTATGGGCCTTTATTTATTTCCTTGCATTGAGCTAAATTTAGGGAGTAATTGACGTTTTTCGTTTGTGTATAAATTTTGATGTATTCCATCTTTTTGAATGACAAGAAATATATTGTTGGATGTGATGTCTAATTCATTTGGAAAAGTCAATTGCTAAGGTCAACGGTAATGATTGGGACTTGTTTGACTGTTATAATAAAGTTCAGGGTGTATTCTGTCAATTGCTGATACTTAAATGTTCAAGTTGTTTTTCACTGCTTGTGGAACTTCAGGGACTGGATGTGTCAATCTGGAACTTAGTTTGTTATTAATTCATTGATGAGAGATTAGGGCTATTAATCAGTTCATACGCATGCTTGAGTACTCACTTCTAGATTCTCTTGTTCAGTTGTAATATTTCTCAATTTCTTGTAATCGTTCAGTTTCTTTTGAGTTGAATTGAATAAGCCCTAATCAATTTGGGCATTTGCTTTGATATAGATTGATTATTGGGATCGATTGGTTTATTCGGTGTTAATTGCAAATTCCGCTTGTGAGTTAACAATTGGTATCAGAGCTTCGACTCGTTGGGTATTAATCGAATTCAATTGATCTGTATCAAGTGGAGATTCAACCATGGTGAATGCGAAATTCGATTTAGAAAAGTTTGATGGAAAGAATGATTTTAGCCTCTGGCGACTCAAGATGCGAGCCCTTCTGGTTCATTAGGGCATTTCAGATGCACTACTGGGAGAAGAAAACCTCCCTGTAGGTTTGACTGAGAAGGAAAAGAAAGATACCCTGGAGAAGGCACACAATGCCATTATTTTGGGTCTTGGTGATAGAGTGCTAAGAGAAGTATCAAAAGAACAAACAGCTGTAGGGGTTTGGTTGAAACTGGATAGTCTCTACATGAAAAATTCTTTGGCCAATCGGTTGTACCTTAATAAAAGATTGTATACCTTTCAAATGTCATCAGGTAAGTCCTTAGAGGATCATACTGATGAATTTAATAAGTTGGTGTTAGATTTGGAGAATATTGAGGTAGTGTTAGATGAAGAAGATAGAGCAATCATCTTCTTGACTTCATTACCTTAATCATATGAACACTTTGTAAACACTTTGATGTATGGAAGGGAAAGCTTATCTATGGAGGAGGTATTGGCTGCAATGAACTCCAAAGAGTTAAAGAAAAGGGCTGAATGTAGAGATGATGGGGCAGATGGTTTGTTTGTGAGAGGCGGAACTGAACAAAGGAATTCCAAGAATAGAACTGGTGGAACAAATGGTGGGTCAAGGTCCAAGTCAATAGTTAAGAGAAGGTGCTTTGTGTGTAAATCAGAGAAGCATTTCAAGAAAGACTGCCCTGAATGGAAAAACAAGAAAAATGAGTTTAATAACTCAAGAAATCAATCAAATAGATCTCCTGAAAGTCCCACAGAAGGATATGAAAGTGCTGATGTGATGATGGTGGCTACTTCTGAATTCAATGGTGAATAGGTCATGGACTCAGGTTGTTCTTACCATATGACTCCTGTTAAGTGGTGTTTTAAGTCTCTAAATATGGTAGAACAAGGTACTGTCAAACTAGGTGATAATAGGCCTTGTAGAATTCTGGGCATTGTAAGTGTTTCATTCAAGTTAGATAATGGTTCTATTATTGATCTTGAAGATGTCAGGTGTATACCTGATCTTAAAAGAAACCTTATATCCCTAGGAACATTTGAAAGTATGGGATACCTTGTGAGCTTGAAGAATGGTAGAGCAAAGGTTATAAAAGGTTCAATGGCAGTGTTGTCTGGTACAAGAAGAGGCAATAACATTTATTTGTTGGATAGAGAATTCAATCATGTTGGGTCAGTTTCTATGGCAGAGGATAAGATGGAGGCGAAGGCTATGATTTGTCATCAAAGAATGGGTCATATAAGCACACAAGAGCTTATAGAATTGCATAAGCAACAAGTAATTGGTGACCTCAAGAGTTGTGATGCTGGGTTCTGTGAGAATTGCATTTTAGGCAAATCTAAGAGGTTAAGTTTTAGTAGAGGAGTTCACTCTACTAAGAATGTTTTGTACTATGTTCATGCAGACTTGTGGGGCCCTGCTAGAACTCAATCCTTAGGTGGTGCCCGGTATTTCTTATCTCTCATAGATGACTGTTTCAGGAGGGTTTGGGTTTTTGTTATGAAGTACAAAGATGAAACTTTCTCAAAGTTTAAGGAGTGGAAAGTAATGGTGGAAAACCAAACAAAAAAGAAGGTCAAGAAATTAAGGACTGATAATGGGTTGGAAATTTTCAATGGTTTGTTCAACCAATATTGCAAGGATCATAGGATAGCAAGGCACTTGACTGTGGTAGGGACCCCACAGCAAAATGGTCTTGTGAAAAGAATGAACATGACCTTACTTAACAAGCTAAGGTGTATGTTAATCAGTTCTGCAAAGACTTTCTGGGCAGAAGCTTTGTCTATTGTAGTTTATTTGGTAAATAGGTCTCCATGTGTTGCTATTGATATGAAGACCCTTATGGAACTTTGGTCAGGTCATTTGGAAAGTTATAATCATTTGATGGTGTTTGGGTCCCTAGCTTATGCACATGTAAGCCAGGGCAAACTAGATCCAAGAACTCAAATGTTCATTTTTCTAGGATATCCTGAGGGTACCAAAGGTTACAGACTATGGAGGTTAAAGGAGGGTAGCCCTAAGATCATAGTCAGTAGGGATGTGGTCTTCAAAGAAGATATAATGTACAAGGAGGTGGTGAGGTCTAATTGTAATGATAATTCAGTGGAGGTTCAAGATGTCAAGAGTGATCAGTTTGAGGTGTAGTTATTCCCAGATGAAAATGAAGGGAATCAACAAACTGAGAGTTCCGCTGGTAATGTTGGTTCAAGTCAGTCAAGATATAGTCTTGCTAGGGACAGACCTAGAAGAAAAATTATTCCTCTTGCCAGATATAGAAGCAATGAATACTTATCTGCCTTTGTCTTCAATGTGGCAGAGTTTGAAAGTGTGTGTGAACCTCTTACTTACAATGAGGCTATTAATTCTGATTATAAAGAGAGATGGATACATGCCATGGATGAGGAAATGGAATCACTACACAAGAATGGGACATGGGTGTTAGTGGATAAACCTAGAAATCAGAAAATGGTCAGTTGTAAGTGGATATTCAAGTTAAAAGAAGGTATTACATGGGTTTAAGAACCAAGGTATAAACCAAGGTTGGTTGCTAAAGGATTCACACAAAAAGGCTGTGTTGATTATACTGAAATATTCTCTCCAGTGGTTAAACATGCTTCAATCAGGGTGATACTATCATTATGTGTTGTATTTGATATGGAACTTGAACAATTAGATGTCAAGAATGCATTTTTACATGGCAATCTTGAGGAGAACATCTATATGGACCAGCCACTTGGTTATGAGGTGGAGAAACAAGAGGATAAGGTGTGTTTATTAAAGAAATCTCTTTATGGACTCAAACAATCTCCTAGGCAGTAGTATAGGAGGTTTGATGAGTACATGATAACTCATGGATTCAACATAAGCTACTATGATAATTGTGTTTATTATAGAGAATATGAAAAAGGAGAGTTTGTGTACTTGCTTCTTTATGTTGATGACATGTTGGTGGCCTGCAAAAGTAGAGAACAAGTTGTTGCTACCAAGGATCTGTTAAAAAGAGAGTTTGATATGAAGGAGCTGGGTGAAGCTAAAAAGATTCTAGGAATGGAGATCACTAGAGACAGAGGTTCTGGTTTGATTAAACTGTCTCAGTGTTCTTATTTGAAGAAGGTATTAGACTGCTACTTCATGGATCAAAGCAAGTCAATAATCAAACCTATGGGGCAACACTTCAAGTTATCCAAGCATGATTAAGAAAATGTCAGGTATTCCTTATGCTAGTGTAGTGGGTAGTCTCATGTATCTCAAGGTGTGCACTAGGCCTGATTTGGGTTATGGTGTAAGTTTGGTCAGCAGGTGTCACACCCCGCCAAGGCGGAAACGCGAAGCGCGACGTTCATGGTTTCCAAAGCATATGATTACAGCAAACACATACATGATAAATGGATACATAAACAAGTTTAAAGCTTTACATTCCAAAATGTAATCTGAGTTTACAAAAAGTTAAGATTTCGCAAATATGACTCAATTCAATGAGTTATACAAGAGAAATCCTCCTTGAGTCGTATCCATCGTGCATGCATGTAATCTACATTGCTAAACTTGCGATCAGGTTCAATTTCCTGAAAAACATACTTAAAAAGTGTCAACACTAGGTTGATGAGTTCACAGGTTTAATCAAATAGTTCTTTGTAAAACTCAATTGTTCATAAATAGTTTCAGGTGCATGAGATAATCAGAATAAGAAGTGTTTGACCCATTTGTAAACTAGCTAGGAATACAAATAATATGTTCATACATGAGGCGTAACCAAACCATGACAAGTGTTTGTGAGCCCCTATAATCGTTATCAGGTTCTATGCGGCCATAAATCCTCCAGATTGTGGTTAGCGCGACTAACCATGACCGGGAGACGTCACTCTCCATAGTACTATTCATAGGACCCTAGGCTACAGTTAATGGTTACTACGTTGTTCCAGGGGACTTTAGCGGCCTCAAATTGTTGTTCTCATCTCATGTAAACATAAAAGTCGAGTCTTATTCTCTTGTTATCACATAAAATAGTTGTAAGTATGTTCTTCCCCCAAATATTAGAAAACAGTAAAAAGGGGCCGTGAAACTCACCTTGAGTTTGTGTATACTTGTAATGATATTTGTTCTAGTCAACCTTGACTATTTGTACCCTAGATACCAAAGGGTAAATTGTGTTAAGACCGAACGTCTCATATTGCAAATTGTTCCCCGACTTTGTAAATCTGGTCGTTTTTGTTTAAATATCTCCTTAGTTGTTCAACACTTGTTTCGTTATAAAATAGTTCTAAGTTACTGCCCAAATGGGACTGATGACCAGGTGTCGAAACTTCCTAGTTTCGATTGGGCAAACGAGTATCGAAACTACTTAGTTTCGATTGAGTAGTTTGGTATCGAAACTACCTAGTTTCGATTGAGTAAATTGGGTATCGAAACTACCTAGTTTCGATTGGGTAAATAGGTATCGAAACTACCTAGTTTCGATTGATCAACAGGTATCGAAACTCCTAGTTTCGATTGAGTTAACTGGTATCGAAACTATAGTTTCGATTACTGGACTTCTGTTTGACAGAATCAGTCCTGCATATTTTTATGTTTTAAATCTTGAATTTGACACACTTTTCTTGTTATCTTACTTGCGTTTGAACATTTTGTATGTTTAGCTACTGTTTTAAAGAGAATAAAGTAGATAGTATTGAGTTTTTACCTTAAAACTGAGATAAAGATGATGAGAGAAAACAGAGAATGATCTTGAATCTTTTGCTAACTTTTCTTTAGAAACACTTGAAATTCTTCTTAAAACACTGAATTATGGTGGATTTTGCCTTAAATCTTGACTTCAATTTGAAGAGAATTGGGAAGATTGCCGTAAGAAAATGAGTGATATAAAAAGGAATTGTGAGATTTTTGATTGAGGGGGTAAGGTTTTATCTGAATTCTCACAAGTAGGCTGTATGGGTTTTAGTATAAAGAATTTGAATGTGAGTGAAGCAAAATGTGGGAATGGCCTTCTCTGAATTTCGGCCGAAAAGTCAAGGGTGGGTTGGTTTGGGTTAATTAATCAAACAATTAGTTTTAAGTGTAACTTAATATCATTTAGAGTTTTTAAATGGTAAATTAATTCGGTTTAGATTTCTCACGGTATTATAAATTTATCAAGTTTATGGCTCGTTGATGAAATTATTGAAATCTTGGATTGTATATTTCGTTGATGTGATTATTTGTAGGCATAAGTACTTAAAGGTGACGCTACACGATAGCATTTTCGAAAGAGTTCGTTAGTTTACTTTTACGTATATTATTTGATTTATTCTAAAAATAACTTATTGACCAATCGTAAAATTTGTGTAGCATATACGTCTGGATATTTTTCTGGTTATTTAATTTAACCACTCACGCTCGTATTAGTCGGTTTATATGACACGTGAACCGGTAACTCCTAGAATTACCAAAATATGAAATGAGACCATGTACGGATTTTGTTAGACCTTAATGTCCTTGTTTGTGAAATTAAGTAAATCTCAAAAACAATTATAATGTAAACTTGTTTATAACATGTACGGATATTGACCTGAAATGTCGGGTGTTACATTCTCCCCATGTTAAAAGAATTTCGTCCCGAAATTCAATTCGTGTCATCATGAACTGGTGTATCCTTAAACAAGGAGGGGTATTTCGTTTTCATTTGGTTCTCTCGTTCCCATGTATACTCAGGACCACGTTTTGAGTTCCATCGTACTTTAACCAGTTTGATACGACTACGTCTCAGCCTTTGAACTTTCCAGTCTGAAATCTCAATCGGTTCCTCGATGAAATGAAGTTTTTCATCGATATGAATTTCATTAGGCGGTATGATCAAAGTTTCGTCTGACAAACACTTTTTGAGGTTCGACACATGGAACGTATCGTGTACGTTGTTTAGTTCTTGCGGTAGTTTGAGCTTGTAAGCTACAGGGCCAACCCTAGCCAGTATTTCAAACGGTCCAACGTATCTAAGGTTGAGCTTACCACGGTTACCAAACCTTGTAACGCCTTTCCATGGTGAGACTTTTAACATTACTCGGTCACCAATTTGAAATTCTAATGGTTTTCGTCTGTTGTCAGCATAGCTCTTCTGTCTGTCTCGGGCCGCTTTCAGACGGTCCTTAATTTTGAAGATCTTATCAGTGGTTTCCTGGACAATCTCAGGACCTGTCAAATGTTTTTCACCAACTTCCGCCCAACATATCGGTGAACGACATTTTCGACCATATAAAGCTTCAAACGGAGCTGCATTAATGCTCGTGTGGTAGCTGTTATTATAGGAAAACTCGGCTAATGGTAAATGAGTATCCCAATTTCCTCCGAAATCAATTACACATGCACGGAGCATATCTTCTAATGTTTGAATGGTCCTTTCGTTTTGGTCATCTGTTTATGGGTGATATGCCGTGCTCATGTCAAGACGTGTGCCCATGGCTTCTTGTAATGATTTCCAGATTCTAGACACGAATCTGCTATCTCTATCAGAGATAATGGAAATTGGCACTCCATGCCTAGCCACAATTTCCTTGATATAAAGCTTGGCAAGTTTCTCAGTTTTGTCGGTCTCTTTGATTGGCAGAAAATGAGCAGATTTCGTTAAACGGTCGACAATTACCCATATGGTATCATAACCACTGGAAGTCTTGGGTAATTTCGTGATGAAATCCATAGAAATCCGTTCCCATTTCCATTGAGGAATTTCGGGTTGTTGTAACAAACCCGACGGTTTCTGATGTTCGGCTTTTACTTTTGAACACGTTAAGCACTTACTGACATACGTGGCAATATCTCCTTTCATATTGGGCCACCAATATAATTCTTTTAGATCCTTATACATCTTATCTGAACCCGGGTGAATGGAGTACCTGGACTTGTGGGCTTCGTCCATAACCAACATTCGTAAGTTACCGTTACTCGGCACCCAGATTCTGTCCATAAAGTAAAACGTATCATCTGACTTAAACTCCAATTGTTTGATCATTCCACGTAGTGCTTCATTTTGAATGTTCTTTTCTTTAAGTGCTTCTTGTTGTGCCAGTCGGATTTGAGTAGTAAGATTCGTATGAATTGTTAATCCTAGGGCACGAACACGAAGAGTTTTAACTCATTCTTTGCGACTTAAAGCGTCTGCTACGACATTGGATTTTCCGGGATGGTACTTGATATCACAATCATAGTCGTTTAGTAGTTCTACCCAACGAAGTTGTCTCATGTTAAGTTCTTTTTGATCGAAGATATGTTGGAGACTCTTGTGATCAGTAAAAATAGTGCATCTCGTACCATAAAGATAATGTCTCCAAATCTTGAGTGCAAACACAACTGCGCCCAATTCCAAGTCATGGGCCGTATAATTCTTTTCGTGCACTTTTAGTTGTCGCGAGGCATATGCGATGACTTTGTCTCTTTGCATTAACACACAACCAAGTCCTTGGTGTGATGCATCGCAGTACACGACAAAATTGTCGATTCCCTCCGGAAGGGATAAAATCGGTGCACTACACAGCTTCTGCTTCAGTAATTGGAAAGCTGACTCTTGCTTGTCACTCCAATCAAACTTCTTTTCTTTCTGGGTTAATGTGGTTAAAGGCAGGGCTATTTTTGAAAAATTCTTGATGAATCTCCTGTAGTAGCCGGCCAAACCCAAAAATTGACGCACTTCGGTTGGAGTCTTTGGTGCTTCCCAGTTTTTGATCGCTTCTATTTTAGACGGATCAACGTGAATTCCTTCCTTGTTGATGACATGTCCAAGGAAATGCACTTCTCGGATCCAAAACTCGCACTTAGAGAATTTAGCGTAAAGTTTCTCGTTGCTGAGTAGTTCCAAAATTAATTTCAGATGATGTTCATGATCTTCCTTGGTTCGTGAATATATTAATATATCATCAATAAATACTATCACGAATTTATCCAAGTATGGCTTGCACACTCGGTTCATGAGATCCATAAATACAGCTGGTGCGTTCGTCAAACCAAACGGCATAACTAGAAATTCGTAGTGGCCATAACGAGTCCTAAACGCTGTCTTTGGTACATCATCTTCTTGGATTCTTAGCTGATGATACCCCGAACGTAGATCGATCTTAGAGTAAAAGCTAGAACCTTGTAGTTGATCGAACAAATCATCTATTCGAGGAAGTGGGTATCGGTTTTTGATCGTAAGCTTGTTTAATTCTCGGTAATCAATACACATCCTAAAGGTTCCATCCTTTTTCTTTACGAATAGGACCGGAGCTCCCCAAGGTGAGAAACTCGGTCTTATGAAACCTTTATCAAGCAACTCCTGGAGTTGATTTGATAATTCCTGCATTTCAGAAGGTGCTAATCGATACGGCGATCGCGCAATCGGGGCGGATCCTGGTACCAAATCGATTCAGAATTCGACTTGCCTCGGTGGTGGTAATCCAGGTAAGTCTTCGGGAAAAACTTCGGGGTAATCCTTAACGATTGGAATATCTTCAAGTCGACGTTCCTCGGGTTTCTTCTCGACGACGTGAGCCAGGAATACGCAATAGCCTTTACGTAAGTACCTACGAGCTTTCATGCAGTTTATCATCCTCAATGCCACTCCACTCTTCTCACCTTGAATCGAAAGAACTTCTTCGTTCGAGAGTGGAATATGAACAATCTTCTCAAAACAAACAATCTCGGCGTGATTCTTCGACAACCAATCCATACCAATAACAACGTCAAACTTCCTAGGTCAACAGGTAACAGGTCTATACTAAATGTGTGGTTTTTAAGACATAGGGTACAACCCTCAATGACTTCTCCGGTATTAATTAATTTTCCTTTTGCTAATTCAATTGTATAATTTTGGTCTAGTTTGCTGGCCTTAATACCGAGTAGGGACTTAAAGTCATTTGACACAAAAATCATATCAGCACCCGTATCGAAAAGTATAGAGGCATAGTGATTATTTATCGAGAACGTACCAGTGACAATGTTCGGATCTTGTCGTGCGTCACCGGCTCCCATCACAAATGCTCTTCCACGGGCCTGATTGTCGTTTCGGTTCTTCAACTTTGGACAGTCTTTTCTGAAGTGCTTTGGATCTCCACACTCAAAGCATCCCTGATTCATCCTTTCTGTCCCTGGGTTGACCTTTCTTGTTACTTGATTTATCTTATTAGGGTTCGCATTGCTCCTACAGTTATGGGCTAGGTGCCCATACTTTTTACACTTCCCACATTGGGTACACTTTCCATTGTGATGATATCCACACTTGTCACACTTCGGTCGTGCTCCAAGGTATCCATTTTGTCCCTCAATGTTGGCAGCATAGGCTTTCATAGTTTCAGGTCTCTTGTATGCTTGATTCTTGTTTTGATTACTTGGTTTTCCAAACCATTTCCTCTTTTCCCCATACTTTCCTTCCTCAGTCTCCTTCTTCCCAAACAAACCGTCACGCACAACATTATCCCTTAGCTTGAAAGCTAGAGTTATGGCGCTCTTGGCATCCATAGGGTTTGATGAAGTCACCATGCTTCGGATTTGAGGTGCTAGACCCCACAAATATCTTTCAACCTTCTTGTATTCTGGGGTAACCATGTGTGGAACCAAGCTTGCTAATTCATGGAATCAGTCAGTGTAGCCAGCCACATCATCTCCTATCATTTGTAAATTCCACATTTCAGATTCGATCTTTTGCAACTCGTTTCGAGGACAGTACTCCTCAGTCACCATGGCTTTCAGCTCTTCCCAAGTCAGTTGGTATGCAATCTGCCTTCCCAAGGTTTTCACCTGTGAATTCCACCAAGTTAAAGCCTTATAAGTGAGCGTGCATGTAGAATACTCCACCATGCAATCAGCGGTGCATTCACTGATATCAATCACTGACTCCATCTTCTCTATCCATCTCATTAGCCCAACTGCACCCTTGGTGCCATTGAAGTTGCGGGGTTTGCAAGATAGAAAGGCCTTGTAGGAGCACTTTCTATTTGGAGCATCTGTAGAATTACAAGTCATAACGTCATTAATTCGGATCATGACTATATGTTATGGCTTATTTATTCTATTACCTCCGGAACATCCGGAACCTCCGGCTGTACCGCTTCCTCCTGCACCTCCTCCTCCGGTACCACTGCCGTTTCCTCCTCCACTATTTTGATTCGCCTCATACTGTTCCATGGCAGCAGCTACTCGCTGTGCTATGAGTTGTTCCATATTTGGAGAAATCGTCTCGTTGTTGTCTCCAGTAGCGTTACGGGGTGTGCTACGCTTTGGTGCCATGACGTTCTTTCTAACATAACATTTAAAAAGAAATAACATTATATGACAATAATGATATCACATGACATAAGGATACAACAACATCAAACGTAAACAACCATTATCACCACATAAACCATTACATACATAGTTAAAACATACATAGTACATTGTTTCAAAAGACAAGGATACAAAAGGGATGGGTTCTCATGACCTCATAAGTACTAAAGTTTTAAACTACATAATGTACTATAGGCACAACCCGCCCGTAATAGGTTTAAAAGAAGAAGTGAGAGTACAATCCAATCATCATGGCAAGTCCTGCCATGACAAAGCTAGCTCTCGCCACAAATTCTGTAGCCAAAGTCCTTTCTTCTAGCGCCTCCACCATGTCTCGGACCGTGAGAGTGAACTGCCAGTCCATATCAGCTCTCAACTCTAGGTAATCAGTGGCACCATGTATGTCTCGGGTGCTGTCCTCCAGAGTCTGTACTCGAGATCCGAGTCCTTGGCGTAATCGCGTGGCTGCATCCCCATGCGCCCGGATATCGTCTAGGAGGTCATCAAGACGCTCCTCATGCGTACGAACGCGGGCTACCAATGTAGGCACTGTGAGTTCCATGGCTTCCCCAGTGTGGGGTAGGGGTGTTGGAGAGTTGGAAGACTCTCCGAGCTCAAAGGTAGAGGGAATGCTTTCCATCTCCCTCCATCGTGCCAGAGTACGGGGCATCCAACGGATAGTCCCCACAGTAGGGTGGTAGCAGGGTCGTTGCTTAGGTGGTTCTTCACCAGTCTCCAAGTCTCCCGGGTCACGGGCTGCTAGAGTTCTCTTGCGTGGAAATCGAACCTTCTTCCTAGCACTTTGCACCTTAACTGGTCCTCCACTTTTCTTTCGGTAGACGATAGGCGGTTCTCCCAAAGCGAAATTGGGTGGTGTGGAACTGCGAACTTGTACTCGATTTTTGGGACGTGTGGCGGAAAGTTCCTTGTTGGATTCAGTATCAGAGACGGGGTCAGAATGTGACGACATGCTTGTGACTACAATATCCATATGACATGTTGATTGGTTATGCAATGCTTTATGCAATGAAAACGTTTTAGTGAGTCATTTAGATTATAGACTAGGTTCCATTTTAGATTCCTAGTTCACTATAATCAATGGCTCTGATACCAGTTCTGTCACACCCCGCCAAGGCGGAAACGCGAAGCGCGACGTTCATGGTTTCCAAAGCATATGATTACCGCAAACACATACATGATAAATGGATACATAAACAAGTTTAAAGCTTTACATTCCAAAATGTAATCTGAGTTTACAAAAAGTTAAGATTTCGCAAATATGACTCAATTCAATGAGTTATACAAGAGAAATCCTCCTTGAGTCGTATCCATCGTGCATGCATGTAATCTACATTGCTAACCTTGCGATCAGGTTCAATTTCCTGAAAAACATACTTAAAAAGTGTCAACACTAGGTTGGTGAGTTCACAGGTTTAATCAAATAGTTCTTTGTAAAACTCAATTGTTCATAAATAGTTTCAGGTGCATGAGATAATCAGAATAAGAAGTGTTTGACCCATTTGTAAACTAGCTAGGAATACAAATAATATGTTCATACATGAGGCGTAACCAAACTATGACAAGTGTTTGTGAGCCCCTATAATCGTTATCAGGTTCTATGCGGCCATAAATCCTCAAGATTGTGGTTAGCGCGACTAACCATGACCGGGAGACGTCACTCTCTATAGTACTATTCATTGGACCCTAGGCTACAGTTAATGGTTACTACGTTGTTCCAAGGGACTTTAGCGGCCTCAAATTGTTGTTCTCATCTCATGTAAACATAAAAGTCGAGTCTTATTCTCTTGTTATCACATAAAATAGTTGTAAGTATGTTCTTCCCCCAAATATTAGAAAACAGTAAAAAGGGGCCGTGAAACTCACCTTGAGTTTGTGTATACTTGTAATGATATTTGTTCTAGTCAACCTTGACTATTTGTACCCTAGATACCAAAGGGTAAATTGTGTTAAGACCGAACGTCTCATATTGCAAATTGTTCCCCGACTTTATAAATCTGGTCGTTTTTGTTTAAATATCTCCTTAGTTGTTCAACACTTGTTTCGTTATAAAATAGTTCTAAGTTACTGCCCAAATGGGACTGATGACCAGGTGTCGAAACTTCCTAGTTTCGATTGGGCAAACGAGTATCGAAACTACTTAGTTTCGATTGAGTAGTTTGGTATCGAAACTACCTAGTTTCGATTGAGTAAACTGGGTATCGAAACTACCTAGTTTCGATTGGGTAAATAGGTATCGAAACTACCTAGTTTCGATTGATCAACAGGTATCGAAACTCCTAGTTTCGATTGAGTTAACTGGTATCGAAACTATAGTTTCGATTACTGGACTTCTGTTTGACAGAATCAGTCCTGCATATTTTTATGTTTTAAATCTTGAATTTGACACACTTTTCTTGTTATCTTACTTGCGTTTGAACATTTTGTATGTTTAGCTACGGTTTTAAAGAGAATAAAGTAGATAGTATTGAGTTTTTACCTTAAAACTGAGATAAAGATGATGAGAGAAAACAGAGAATGATCTTGAATCTTTTGCTAACTTTTCTTTAGAAACACTTGAAATTCTTCTTAAAACACCGAATTATGGTGGATTTTGCCTTAAATCTTGACTTCAATTTGAAGAGAATTGGGAAGATTGCCGTAAGAAAATGAGTGATATAAAAAGGAATTGTGAGATTTTTGATTGAGGGGGTAAGGTTTTATCTGAATTCTCGCAAGTAGGCTGTATGGGTTTTAGTATAAAGAATTTGAATGTGAGTGAAGCAAAATGTGGGAATGGCCTTCTCTGAATTTCGGCCGAAAAGTCAAGGGTGGGTTGGTTTGGGTTAATTAATCAAACAATTAGTTTTAAGTGTAACTTAATATCATTTAGAGTTTTTAAATGGTAAATTAATCCGGTTTAGATTTCTCACGGTATTATAAATTTATCAATTTTATGGCTCGTTGATGAAATTATTGAAATCTTGGATTGTATATTTCGTTGAGGTGATTATTTGTAGGCATAAGTACCTAAAGGTGACGCTACACGATAGCATTTTCGAAAGAGTTCGTTAGTTTACTTTTACGTATATTATATGATTTATTCTAAAAATAACTTATTGACCAATCGTAAAATTTGTGTAGCATATACGTCTGGATATTTTTCTGGTTATTTAATTTAACCACTCACGCTCGTATTAGTCGGTTTATATGACACGTGAACCGGTAACTCTTAGAATTACCAAAATATGAAATGAGACCATGTACGAATTTTGTTAGACCTTAATGTCCTTGTTTGTGAAATTAAGTAAATCACAAAAACAATTATAATGTAAACTTGTTTATAACATGTACGGATATTGACCTGAAATGTCGGGTGTTACAGCAGGTTCTTAAGCAGCCCAGGTAAGCAGCATTGGGAAGCTGTTAAATGGATATTTAGATACCTAAATGGTACTAGAAAGGTTGGAGTCTTATTTGGAAAAGAGGTTCAGCCTAGGGCTATGGTGTAGGTTTATGTAGATGCAAACTTTGCCAAAGACTTAGATATGGGAAGATTAGTCACTGGCTATGCTTTTTAAAGTGTATGGAAGTCTAGTGAGCTGGAAATCAACGTTACAACATGTAGTTTCATTGTTAACTATAGAATCTGAATATATTGCCCTCACAGAAGCGGTTAAAGAGGTTATTTGGCTTAAAGGGTTTGTATCTGAGTTGGGTGTTGATGTGGATAATGCTTTAGTCCTATGTGACAATCAAGGGGCACTTCAATTGTCAAGAAATCCTATATTTCATGAGAGGACTAAGCATATCAATGTGAAACGTTATTTTATTAGAGAAGTAATAAGCTCTAAGGAGGTGGATGTGGAGCATGTGGACACTGAAGTCAACGCAGCAGATATGTTGACCAAGGATGTTCCCGGACCTAAGTTCAACTTGTGTCTAAATCTTCTTCATGTTGGTGTTTAGAAGATTTGATTATCATTTGGACATAAAGGTGGAGATTGTTGGATGTGATGTCCAATTCATTTGGTTAAGTCAATAAAAGTCAATTGCTAAAGTCAACAGTAATGCTTGGGACTTGTTTGACTGTTATAATAAAGTTCCGGGTTGTATTCTGTCAATTGCTGATACTTAAATGTTCGAGTTATTTTTCACTGCTTGTGGAACTTTAGGGACTGGATGTGTCAATCTAAAACTTAGTTTGTTATTAATTCGTTGACGAGAGATTAGGGCTATTAATCAGTTCATATGCATGCTTGCATACTCCCTTCTAGATTCTCTTGTTCAATTATAATCTTTCTCAATTTCTTGTAATCGTTAAGTTTCTTTTGAGTTGAATTGAATAAGCCCTAATCATTTTGGGCATTTGCTTTGATATAGATTGATTATTGGGATCGATTGGTTTATTCGGTGTTAATTGCAAAATCTGCTTGTGAGTTAACATATATTGATATCAAAATTTACATATTGTATATGGCATAGAATTTCGCCCCATATGAGGTTTTAACAAAAATAAAAATAGAAAAATTTGATCATGTTATATATGTCCTTAATATTCATATATTACCTTTGTAATTATGTCCATAGAGGCCGATTTACCCGATCCAGAGACCGGATTAACCTAGTAAAAGAAACACAAATGCAAGAAACACAAAGATTCAAAACTTATCAAACTTGCAGCAAAAGGATAAAAATAAAATAAAAACTCCTATATATTTAACTGCTATGAAAAGAGAATAACAAAAGCAAGAACAAGTATGCTGTAAGGTTAATTTTTTTTCCATTGCCAGGAATCAAACCTGGGTCTCCTGAGTGAAAGCCAAATATCATAACCGCTGGACGACAATGGAACAGTTGTAAAAAAAATTATTTGCTAATTCTTAATCCCATAACTTGTTTTCTTTCTCACCTTATGAAGGTTTTTGCAATCTAGTACTATCATGTTGTTATACATATATATTTGATTATGTGAAATGTAAAGTAGATGTGGTTTGATAATGTATATTAAGTCAATAAGGGTATAATTTTTAATTTATAAAATATTTTCGACCACCGAAAACTCGATCTCAAAACCTCCACCATATGTCATTTTGGATGACTAAATCAACTTGACCTCCATCACAGGACATCTTGTGGAAAAATGTCATATTCATGGAAAAACTGGGATCAGGCAACAAACAAAACGCTAGTCGTCAATATTTTTGTTAATATTCAATGAATGGTAATATTGAATAAAAAAATAATGTAAGTGATAATTAGTTGGAAACCACGAAAAGAAATTTTAGATCTTTCTTATAACTTGTGTCACGTTATACCGGTAATTTTTTTTTAAATTATTAAAATATTTTCTACCACCGAAAACTCAATCTCAAAACTCCACCATAGGTCATTTTGGATGACTAAATCAACTTGACCTCCATCACAGATCATCTTGTGGAAAAACAAAGTTGTCATATTCATGGAAAAACTGGGATCAGGCAACAAACAAAACGCTAGTCTTCAATATTTTTGTTAATATTCAATGAATGGTAATGGTAGGTTTTTCAATGAAGGAAATATTGAATAAAAAAATAATGTAAGTGATAATTAGTTGGAAACCACGAAAAGAAATTTTAGATCTTTCTTATAACTTGTGTCACGTTAAACCGGTAATTTTTTTTTTAAATTATTAAAATATTTTCTTCCACCGAAAACTCGATCTCAAAACTCCATCATAGGTCATCTTGTGGAAAAACAAAGTTATCATATTCATGGAAAAACGTGGGATCAGGCAACTAACAAAACGCTAGGCGTCAATGTTTTGTTAATATTCAATGAATGGTAATGGTAAGTTTTTCAATGAAGAAAATATTGAATAAAAAAAATAATGTAAGTGATAATTAGTTGGAAACTTGGAAACCACGAAAAGAAATTTTAGGTGCGTGGGTTTTCATGCTGTGTGATAACTTTCGTAAAATTGATATATCAAAGTAAGTAGACCGAGATGTATGGTTTTGACTATGAAAAAAAAACGAAGTTGATCAGGAAATTCACTAATACATTGATAATATGAATGAATTAAGATGAAAGTGTTCACAACTTGAATGGTATATCTGATTTTATAAGATTGATGATGAAAACAAATATATCTTTTGTGTTGTTTCGGCTATCGATTATTGAAACTATAATTGACTTTACACATTGCAACGGAAACTATTCATGGGATGTTTTCTTAAATCAAGTTTCTGAATTCCGATTTGTGCGATAGTGATAATTTTAGAACATATGGTGCATTTGTTTCATAGAAGAAAATGTTTTAAACGGACATGTAATATGCCGTTTTTAAAAGATAAAAAGTGATTTAAAACTATTATATAATGTATTGTTTTTAAAAGATGAAAAGTGATTTAATTAAAACTATTATATAATTAATAAAGAGTTACTCGATCATTGAAGAAGTCTGGTATCCCGTTATGTTTTGAATTATGAACAATGTTAAGACAATGTTTATGTTTTATTTTATGGACAAGTGGTGATGTGATGAATGGCCCTTCGTTGCGTTAATGATTTCCAGGTTTAAAAATTATATGTTAATGAGTAAATACAAAAAGTGAGGCCTCTCGGGTTTTGGAGCCTTACAAGGAGGAGCTCTAGATAGGCGGTTCAGGTGGTTCTATCGCAGAAGGAGGACTGAGGAGGTTGGGTAGTTGGACGTAGCTGTGAAGGAGATTGGTGGTGTTTCTATTGTGTGGTGGTGGTGGTTTCATGGTGGTGTGGAGATGAAGATGGAGGGGAAGACAATGGTGTGGGGGGTCTGAAAATCGAGAGGGGCATGGTAATGGTTGTGTTGTTGGGGGCGGCCTCTTCTTTCACCTTTTCCGGCAAGTCGTCGGTGGTGGAGTGAGGGTGGGGTGAGTCGAGGAGAAGATGGGGACTAAAAGGTCAAATTGGGCCTTACCACAGGGACATTCTTCTAATTAACTCTAATTTATATAAAAACTAGTTTAGAACCCCGTGTCTACACACGGGGTGAATAATATCAATACATAAAATTCTTAAATTTTTATGTATATATTTAAAGATGTAAAAATTAATATATAATTGGGTTTTAAAAAAACGTTAATTACTATTTAATATAATTTGACTTTCATTTACTATTTCATTAAAAATAAAAGTTATATAATTAGATTTCAAAGTTTTTTATATTAAGTGATAATTTAAAATAAATGTGTTTTATTAGTATAATCAGTATTTTCTTTAAAAATATAATTATTATTAAAAGATAGAGGTGTATTTAATAAGAGAGAGTGATGGAAAAAAATGATGAGAATGAATATGAAGTCGACACGTGCATGGAAAAACATTTATTTATTATATAATATATATATAGCTTATATAGTACATTAACTTTTATATTTGTTTATTTATAAAAAAGATTATGATGTTAAATAATTATCTTTTTCAACGGCATTAAAATAATGACTTGCGTACTTGACCAAATGATAGAGAAGAGAACCATTCAATATATGAAATCAAGATAGCATGTCGGTGTTATCCTCTTAAAAATATAATTAGTATTTTAAAAATAAATGTGTTTTATTAGTATAATTAGTATTTTCTTTAAAAATATAATTATTATTAAAAGATAGATGTGTATTTAATAAGAGAGAGTGACGGAAAAAAATGATGAGAATGAATATGGAGCCGACACGTGGCATGAAAAAACATTATTTATTATATAGAATATATATAGCTTATATAGTACATTAACTTTTATATTTGTTTATTTATAAAAAAGATTATGATGTTAGATAATTCTTTTTCAACGGCATTAAAATAATGACTTGCGTACTTGACCAAATGACAGAGAAGAGAACCATTCAATATATGAAATCAAGATAGCATGTCGGTTGGTTATCCTCTTACCTCCTTCCCTTACGATCTCTCTTTTATTTGATAAACACAAATCACCATGTCTTCTTTTGACGAGAAGTTTGATTACCTAAAAATTCCCCTCATAGACATAAAAACCGCTACCAACAATTTTGCTAATGAAAATCTGATAAGACAAGGTGGATCTGGAAGGATCTACAAGGGGCAACTCTTAAGATCCGGAAAATTGATTGATATTGTTGCACGGAGGTTCGATGCTAATTGTTGGCAAGGAATCAAAGTGTTTATGATGGAGATTATGATGCTTTCTAGTCTGAAGCATCCAAATCTGGTCTCTATTGTTGGGTTTTGCGATGAGAATGGTGAGATGATCATCATAAACAAGCTTGCGGCCAAGGGAAGTCTTGACCAACACCTAAGTGACCCAACCATCTCATGGACTCAAAGACTGGAAATATGTCTTGGTATTGCACGTGCACTGAGTTACATCCACTATGACAAGCAACGCATTTTTAGCGTCATACATCGTAATGTCAAGAGCTCTAAGATCTTATTAGATGGAAACTGGGAAGCAAAGCTATCTGGTTTTGAGCTTTCCAAGATGCAACCAACATCTCAAAGACATGGTCTTGTCCTTGACCAAGATATATGTGGCACGTATGCGTATGTGGACCCAGCATATGTAACGTCCGGAGGTGTGACCCACAAGTCGGACGTGTACTCATTTGGTGTGGTTTTATTTGAAGTCATGTGTGGGAGGAAAGCATTTATCCCGGACAAGCAGTTGGATGCGGTGCCAAAACTAGACGAGATGTTCAAAACTGAGGGGCGTTCATCAGGTCTGATGACCAAACAAGAATCCAATAAGCAAAAACTGGACAAGATTGTTGAGAATGAGGGGTCGTTGAATGTTGATAACCAAGCTGGAAAACTTGATGATCTCGTGGATCCCAATTTAAATAAACAAATGGCCCCTCGCCCCTATAGCACAAACGAATCCATCGTCAATCACTGACTTAAGAACGGTAATGCAGTCATGGAACAACTTCTCAGCAGCAGAAAGGCAGCCGTTGTCAATTCCTTATTCAAAAGGATCGTACTTCTCCAAGGAGCAATACATGATTACCATGGCAAACGTTAAGCAGTTGCAAAGTCCAAAGGAGGGATTATTAGTTGAATTTGCCAAATCTCATTACAAAAATGGAAAACTGAATGATATCATCCATCCCAGTCTACGAAAGCAAATGGACTTGCAATCATTTAAAAAATTCTCAGAAGCCGCATATTGCTGCTTGAACGAGCAACGAGCACAACGCCCAAATATAGATCAGGTTATCTTTGCACTTGAGCAAGCATTGGAACTTCAACTCACACATGAAAACTCGGTACGTAAGGCCATTTTTTTTTCTTTTCTTTCATCATTTTATCATAATAACATATTTGTTAATTCATTCTCTATTGTTTCAATTGATATCAAAGGAACACTCAAGAGTTGCAGGTGAAGGTACATCAACTAGCCACTGGAAGGTAATTAATTTCTTTTCCTTTATATGGTTATGGTAAATAAAAGTTTTCTTACATTGATGGAAAAGAACGTTGAAATATTATGTGTAATTATCAATGTTTTCAGAACCGGACCAGCTATTGAACCGGTCATCTTACCGGTCCGTTGGTCGAACCGGTCGGACCGGATTTATGAACCGGATGACTCATAATTATATATATATAAGTATTTAATTTAAGTATTAGAAGTATAACATATAAATAGCTATTTAACTAAATATGTAAATTTAGAAAACATGTATATTATTACTATATCGAATTCCTTTAAGAAGAATAATATAGTTTTAGAAAATAAGCTGCATAACTAGATAATTAAATGAAACATTAAATAATTTAAATTATTAACCCTGGAACTAAACATTTTCTAGATGAGTTGGTATGGTTTCAATTGAAAAATCCTTGACATCCCACTTTCGAACCCGGGGATTGTCAAATTTATAACTTTTTTATCACTTATTTGTTTGGCGTTTAGTATTTCCATCACATCGCTAGTTTAACAAAAGTTGCAACCTCTCCTCTCTCTATAAATTCAGGCTCAAATGGAGTACCAGGTGATTCAGGTTCATATCCCGTGCAACCTTAGTGACCGTCCAGGTTCACGGTCCAACCCGGTTTGCATGAAAACCGATCGGTTCGATTGCTATCCGGTTTAAACCATTGAATCGAACCGGTGAAAGCTCTGGTTCATGGTTAGACTGGTCCGACCGGCCAGTCTGGTTTTCAAAACCTTGACTAATTATTGTGTATTAATAAACACAAATAGACGTTCAGTGTGCCTATAATGTTTTTCTAATAAGAATTATGCTTGTTCACTAAAAGGAATCAAATTGGCAGGGCCACGACAATTTTAACAAATAAAAACACCAAACAATGAACAACTTGGTTTGTCCGACGTTCGAGAGTATAAAGTATTAAATCTTAGTCTTGTGTCCTTTACATTTTTTTTAAACGGCAATTTGGATCACTAACGAGCCACTGACCCACCCGATCATCTCCACCTACCCCAGAAGGAAACTCACCATAGGTGAGAAAACCCCCTGTCCCAACCTGGACCATTTTTTTTCACAAGTGGGACTTGAAACAAAGAGCTCTACATTTTAGTGATTTTGGGTATACACCTCTATGACTAGTTGGTGAGAGACCTCCTCCTAGCCCAAGAATCCCTATCCTATAAAAGTTACTAATCCTAATCTCTACGGAAACAATAATGACTGTGTAATTGGAAAGGTGTAACTACAAGTGGTTCAAAGTTCTAATCCCATTATGGACAAAAAGGTATAGATTAGGACTAGAATTATTGGGTGTGTAATGGAAGGTGAACAATAACGACTATGTAATTGGAAAGGTGTACCCCTAATTGGTTAAGGGTTCTAATCCTATTATGGACAAAAATGTATAGATTTAGGACTGGGTATGTAATGGAAGGTGAATCACAAGTTTATTAATGGAAACTTAATGCAATCAAAACTGCAAAGGAAACTGTGTGAAACTCTTGGCTAGGAAAGGTTTAGTTTAGATGAAGAAGGATTCATATCCCTAAATTGAATTTCAACTCATCTATACTTCTATACTATATAATAAATAAATGTTTTTTCATGTCACGAGTCGCCTCCATATTCAATCTTAGTAAATGAAAGTCAAATTACATTAAATAGTAATTAACGTATTTTTGAAACCCAATTATATTATTAATTTTTACATATTTTTAGTATATGTAATACATTTTTACACCTATAAAATATACACATAAATATTTAGGGTCCGACCTTTTCCATTGATTATGGAATTAATAAGTAACGAATGTTCACATATAAACCATCTTCATGTTTCTTTTATTTCCTACTAGCTTAGAACCCTGTGTCTGCACACGAAACGAAAAATATCAATACATAAAATACTTAAATCTTTATTTATATATTTTACATGTGTAAAAATGTATTACATATATTAAGGATAGAAAATTTTTTTCAAAATATGTAAAAGTTAATATATAATTGGGTTTCAAAAATACGTTAATTACTATTTAATTTAATTTGACTTTCATTTACTATTTGATTGAAAATAAAAGTTACATAATTAGATTTCAAAGTTTCATAATTTAAAATAAATGTGTTTTATTAGTATAATTAATATTTTATTTAAAAATATATTCTTATTAAAATATAGAGGTGTATTTAATTAGAGAGAGAGGCAGGAAAAATGACGAGAATGAATATGGAGGCGACACGTAGCATGAAAAAACCTTTATTTATTATATAGTATAGATGTGGGACAAGTAGGGATGGCAATGGGTTGTGTTTGGGACGGGTTTAGGTAATCCCAACCCCATACCCGGTTATAAAATCTTCTCCCATATCCAGCCCAAAACCCGTCGGGTTTCTATCGGGTAATTACCCGTCGGGTATCGGGTATACCCGCGGGTTTCGGGTAAACCCGTTAGTTTGTAAAAAATACCTGTTGGGTATACTCGACCGAAAACCAGTCGGGTATATATAAAGTTGTAATTAAAAGAAAAAGAAAGAAAATAAATCATGTTTGGTATATGCATTTAAAATAAATACGGTATATATATACTTAAAATAAATGTGGTATATACACTTAAATTAAATAAAAAATTAAGAAAGATATGTCAGGTATATAATCGGGTAAACGGGTATATGTTATCGGGTAATCGGGGCAGGTAAACGGGTATATCACCATATCCCATACCCGTCCCAAACCCGTGAAAAATTTCAAATGTTATCCCAAACCCGGTCCTATACCCGGCCCAAATGCTTCGGGTTTCGGGTTTTTCTATCAGGTTCGGGTTTTTCCATCGGGTTCGGGTTTCATTGCCATCCTTAGGGACAAGGGTTTTTACCAAAAACAATATCTTATATTTTTTTTTGCCTAATACACAAAAGATAAATAAATATTTATTGTGTTATCATTTTGTAAATATTCACAACACATCTTAAGGCGCTTTCTTGTGTGTGTCATGTGTATATATGTATATATTTGTGTGTAGTGAAACCACTACGCACTTTAGTGATTTGGTTTAGTGATTGCCCATGTTGATGTGGCGACCGTGAATGTGAAACCACTACAGATGACCTTAGTTCTATTATATTACAAATTGACTTAATTTTAAGTGTCTTATGTAAAGTTTATTTAATTCTAGCTAGACCGGGATAAACAAGGTATTAGGAATATAATTTCTTTTTAGTCAACACAAATCCTTAATTACTAGCATTTTTAGACAACAAAGTTTACTTCTCCCTACGCATAACTTTACAGGGGAAAGATCTGGAACACTTGAAGATTGGACTTGATGCTATAAAGTTGGCAACCGAGAACTTTGCTGAAAAATATTACATAGGGTCAGGCGGGTATGGTGCTGTGTACAAAGCAGAACTTGAACACTTTGATTCCTCTACAATGAAAGGAAATAAGGAATCAGAACTACCTCTTAAGAGACGTAGCACTGTAGCCATAAAACACATCTTTAATAGAGAAGACACACAAGGAGAACATGGATTCATTGCAGAAATTGAAACACTTAGTAGTTGTATGCATCCCAACATAGTCCCTCTTCTTGGCTTTTGTTATGAACATCCTCATATGATCCTTGTCTATGAGTATGCTTCTAATGGAAGCCTTGATGATTATTTGGGAAGTGAAGGAAAGATGACTAATCTTACTTGGGTGCAACGACTAAATATATGCATTGATATTGCGCGTGGATTGGATTACATTCATACCACCATGGACTACAAACAAAAGATAATCCACCGTGACATAAAAAGTGCTAATATTTTATTGGGAAAGAATTGGGAGGCAAAGATTGCTGACTTTGGACTTTCCAAATTTCACCCACTTAATCATATAGCGAGCACACTCTACACAAACAAAATTGTAGGCACAAAAGTGTATTGGGACCCAGAATATGAGAGGACAGGTAAGTTGAAAAAAGAATCAGATGTTTACTCTTTTGGAGTTGTACTATTTGAGATCCTATCCGGGAGATTAGCTTATGATCCTGTTTACACCAACTACAATGAAAATGGTATTGCTCCCATTGTGCGACATCATTTTAAGGAGGGTTCATTGAAGGAAATAATAGATCCTAAGTTAAAGGATGAAAGTGATGAAAAAACTTTTACACTAAGTAAAGGACCCAATCATGATTCTTTACATACATTTTCAAGAATTGGGTATCAATGTTTGGCAGAAACGCAAGCCAAACGTCCAACAATGAAAGTTGTCATCAATGAACTTGAGAAAGCATTAAACTTTCAGGTAAGTCAATTTCCTAGTAGATTGTTTTTCTCCTCATATTCTCCATAACTTCTACTAATTTTTAACTAATATTTACTATGTCCATGAATATTATCTGCAATAGCTAGATATCTTTTTGATTTCATAGAAATTTGCTATGCGTATTCACTGGACTCCTGGTATGAAAGTTGTTTGTTAAGAAATTATGTATTGAAGTATTATGTGTCTTCTCAAACTTCAAAATGAAATCATCATTTAGGTATGGAAGTTGTTACAATAGATAGATATTTTATGTCATACTCTCTTTTTCATTGTTTTGTATGCCATAATTTGTCGCTAGGTCTTAGTTTTCATTCATTATAAATGATGAATTTATAGATATATTGCTACATTTATAGTTTGTTGAGTTAATATTAGAACTATGATCGTGTGCACATATGGAATTTTAGTCTTCGCCATATTTACCCTAATTCGGTCTCGGTATATACAAGACCTATGTAATTTGGTGTGCTTCACGTATAGAAATAGGTGATCCAAAAGGTGCTATAGATTGAGCTAGTTGTGTCTTACTGCTATGGTATATATCTATCCTAGGCTATGTACCTATCTTCTGAGATAAGCTACAAATACATGTTATAATTTGTGTATATTGGTTGGTGCACTCCATGAGTGAATTCCTTAGACACGCAATCATGTGTTCCATTGTTTAGTCTTACCTAAGTGTTAATAGATAGAGAATGAATTTTATTCAATTTTATACGGCTTCTAGAATATGGTTGGTTTTGCAGATTGCAACGATGTTTTAGAGGTGGATGTATGGTTGTTTATTTTATTTGTCGTAAAAGGTAGGAAGAATTTTCATGAGTTGGGATGAATATCAAATTGAAGGTTATTTTTAAGGAATATGATAGATGTAGGGTCATCTTACATTTTCTTTTTGTTGAAAGTAGGATTTATCCTATTTTCATGAGTGACCCGGAACTGTTGGGCATGCTAGTGTGAGCTGAACCAAGCGTCTGTTGGAAGCCTGATGTATCTTAATGGTGTGTGTCAACCTTAAGTCCAATCAATGTGCTTATGTGAAGAAAGTCTTGCATAATTTCTTCATGAAAAAGAGCAAAGCTTTGACAGCCCCCATGGCTCAACACTTTAAGTCGTCAAGCAAGGATTCTCCACAAACAAATGATGAAATAGGAGATATGGTGGAAATACCATATGCTAATGCGGTTAGAAGCCTTATGTATCTAATAGTGTGTATCAGCGAGTTATTGGTTTTGCTATTAGTGTGGTGAGCAAGTTTCTAGCTAATCTAGGAAACTGCATTGGTAAGCTGTGAAATTGAATCTTAAGTACTTGAATGGTATAGAGATGTTAGGCTGGAATTTGGTAATGATCATGATGAATAAAGTATGGTTGTTGGCTATGTGGATGCTGATTTTGCTAAAGATATAGATAAAGGAAGATCTGTTACTAATTTTGCATTTAAAGATCATGGAATGTTGGCCAGTTGGAAAGCCTCATTGCAACATGTGGTGGCTTTGTCTACAACTGAGGCAACATGAAAGAATCTATATGGTTGAAGGGCTTTGTTTCTAAACTTGGGATCAAGATCAAGGGTGCATTGATCTTGTGTGATAATGAGGGGCAATTTGATGCATCTTGAGAGGACCAAACATACCAATGTGAGATTACATTTCATCAGGGATGCTATCAACTCTAAGGAGGTGAAGGTTGACAAGGTTGATATTGATAAGAATGCTGCTAATATGTTAAAAAAGGCATTACCAGGTCCAAAGTTTCTACACTGTTTAGATATGTTGCATATCTACTGAATTTAGTTGGCTTTGACTTTGCACCATGGTGGACATTGTGAAATGTAGTGCTAAAGTCAATGAGAGTCAACTAGTGAAGTTCAAGGTTGGTACCGAAGGGGTCGATAGTAATATTGTCTATCGGTGTTATCATTGGTCATTCAGTAGTAGTGAAATGAAACATAAGAGTTGGGAATCCCATTTTCTTTGTGTTGTGCATATTTGTTGGTATTGCAATCAGAAATCAATAGAAATCACACACTCATAAAGATGAATATAGGAACCAAGAACAAGATCACACCAAACGATTGGAGGTTTTATTCCAATATGAATTGATTACAAACTTGAGAAAGAAAATGAACAAGAAAGATTAACGAACTACCTAACAACTCTTAAAGCTAACCTTATATACCAAAGCATGGTATAACAACTCTTTAACAACCAGATTAACAAATGACTAATCTGCCCTTAGTCAACTCAGCCTATTACAACTTTGACTTTAGAACCATTGACTTTATTGTTGACTTTATTTAACTGCAACACTTAATTGCTAAATACTCTCAACAATCTCCACCAAGTGCAAAATCAAATAACCCAACTTTCAACATTGATAAACACTGCCCAAACTTACTTCCTAGCAGAATTTTAGTCAACACATCCGCTGCATTTTCACTAGTATCAACCCACTCAACCTTTACCTCATTTGAGGTAATAATATATCTAATGAAATGCAGCCTAACATTAATATGCTTGGTACGCTCATGAAACATCTTATTCTTAGACAAGTGTAAAGCTCCTTGATTATCACATAACACTTTGGTCTCCAACAGATTTACCCCAAGCTCAGTTATAAACCCTTTCAACCAAACAACTTCTTTGACTGCATCAGTCAGAGCTACAAACTCTGCTTCTGTTGTAGAAAATGCTACAATGTGTTGCAATGTTGATTTCCAACTGACTATCCCACCAAACACCTTAAAGGCATAACCTTTAACCGACCTGCACTTGTCCAAATCCTTGGCAAAGTTTGAATCAGCATAGCCCAACACCATTTTATCTTCTTCACTGCAGTTACCAAAAATCAACCCCATATCCCTGGTACCCTTAAAATATCTCATGACCCACTTCATTGTTTCCCAGTGTAACTTCCCAGGGTTAGAAAGATACCTGCTAAACACAATAACTGCATATCCCAGGTAAGGCCTAGTGCACACCTTTAAATATATGAGGCTTCCCACTGCATTAGCATAAGGAACAGATGACATTTTCTTTACTTCTGCTTCAGTCTTAGGAGAACATTGATTAGAAAGCTTAAAATGAGGAGCAAGTGGAGTAGTCACCACTTTACTTTCTTGTATAGCAAAATTTGACACCACTTTCTCTTCATAAGATTTTTGAGTTAGAAATAGTTTCATATTGCTTCTATCTCTAAAAATCTCCATGCTAAGTATCTTTCTGGCCTCCCCCAACTCTTTCACCTCAAACTCCATCATTAGAATCTTCTTTATGTTACTGATTCCACTCTTATCTTTGCAACAATTTAGCATATCATCCACATAAAGCAAAAGATAAACAAAATTCTGCCTTCTGTGCTCCTTAAAATAAACACGGCTATCATAGCTGCTCCTCTTGAAATCATGCTTTATCATATGCTCATCAAACTTCTTGTACCACTGTCTTGGCGACTGTTTGAGACCATATAGTGATTTCTGCAGTAGACACACTTTATCATCCTTCCTTTTCTGTTCATAGCCTAGAGGTTGTCTCATGTAAATGTTTTCTTCCAGGTTACAATGTAAAAAAGCTGTCTTTACATCTAATTGTTCAAGCTCAAAATCACAAGTAGCCACCAATGATAACATGACTCTAATTGAGGTGTGTTTCACTACATGTGAAAAGATTTCATTATAGTATACACCTGCCTTTTGGGTGAAACCTTTTGCCACAAGCCTAGCCTTATACCTAGGCTTTTCCACTCCCAATATTCCCTCCTTTAGCTTAAACACCCATTTACATCCCACTAGCTTTTGACCTTTAGGCTGATCCACTAACATTCGAGTATTATTCTTATGAAGTGAATTCATCTCTTCATCCATAGCAATTATCCACTGCTCTTTATCTTTAGACCTGGCAGCATCTTTATAGGTCAATGGTTCATATGTGCTTTCATTTGCTGCTACAGTAAAAACAAAAGCAGATAGGTCTGCATCTGATCTAAACCTAGCAGGTGGAACAATGTTCCTTCTAGGTCTGTCTCTAGCCATATTATAGCTAGCAGACCCTTCTGTCAATTCAGCTGATTGGAACTGTTCACCGGTTACTTCAGTAGGAGCTAACTCCACCTCAATTTGATCACCCAATTCACTTAAATCTTGAATAACCTTTGTTTTTTCCAACACATCTTTGTACATTATCTCTTCATTAAAGGCCACCACATCTCTACTAACTTTAACCCTTGGCTTCACATCTGACACTCTCCATAACCTGTAACCCTTGACACTCTCTGGATACCCCAAAATAATGCATTTTTCTGCCATTGGTTCCAACTTTCCTTGATTCATATGTGCATAGCATAATGAACCAAACACCCTTAGGTTATCATAAGAGGAGACTGTTCCAGACCATACCTCCATGGGAGCCTTCATATCTATAGCCGAAGAATGGGGATCTGTTGATTAAGTAAGCTACAGTGGACACTGCTTCTCCCCAAAACTTCTTTGGCATTCTAGAACTAGATAACATACACCTTACTTTGTTTAACAAAGTTCTATTCATTCTTTCCACCAAGCCATTCTGTTGTGGTGTCCCTGGAACAGATAGATGTCTTGCAATTCCTTGCTCTCTACAATATTTATTAAACCAACTGTTGCAGAATTCAAGTCCATTATCTGTTCTAACCTTTTTGATTTTTCTATCAGTTTGATTTTCAACTAAGGCCTTCCATTCTTTGAATCTATCAAAAGTCTCATATTTTGTTTTCAATAGGTGTACCCACACTCTTCTTGAGTAATCATCAACTATACTCAAGAAATATTTAGCCCCATCTAAAGTCTCATTCTGTGCAGGGCCCCATAAATCTGCATGAACATACTCCAAAATACCCTTAGTGTTATGAACACCTTTTCCAAACTTAACCCTATGGGATTTCCCATTTATATGATGTTCACACTGATCCAAATCATAACTGTCTATATTATTGATAGCTTGTTGTTTCTTTAACTCCTTTAATCCCTGACTACTAATGTGCCCTAGTCTGCTATGTCATAACTTGGTAGCCTTGGACACATTATCACCATTAAGAGACACAACACAACAACTAGCTTCCCCATCAAGAATATATATATTGTTACCCCTTCTAGAACCAGACAATATAACAATAGACCAATTTATGACCTTAGCTTTCCCATTTTTCAAACTGATAGCATGACCTGCTCTTTCAAAAGTTCCTCGAGAAATTAAGTTTCTAGTTAACTCAGGGATATACCTGACCTGAGTTAGAGTAAACTCAGTGTCATTTTCCAACTTCAAAACCACTGATCCAACTCCTGCAATCTTGCAGGGCCTATCATCACCCAGTTGAACACTCCCCATTTCTTGCATTTCTAAGTTAACAAAGAATTCTCTATTGGGACTCATTTATTACAACTTTGAATTTAGAACCATTGACTTTATTGTTGACTTTATTTGACTGCAACACTTAATTGCTAAATACTCTCAACAATATTATACATGTGGTTACCAACTGTTTGGTGCCAATAGTCGGAGGGATCTAAGAGTCGCCATTATGGTTGGAGTTCTAGAGCTCCCTTCGGTTGGTGTGATGCTTTCTATAGAGCGGGTGGTTGAGATTACTCGTACTTGGAACAAAAATTAGAATTATACGCCAGTATTGAAATTTAGGCTTAGATTGCTTGGGTTATTACCATACTCGGCATCTATACATACAACACCTACGTAACTGTAAGCCTTGTACCAAATTCATGATTAACAAGAAATTTCTCTAGTGTAGTCATGCGTGTAGATCGATCTAATAAGTTGAGTGACCCACGTAAATACCTACACGTGCCGAGTTATTTCTACAGCACTTTCATTTGCGTTGTTATTGTGTGTACTGTTTTGGGTCTGATTTCCTGACATATTTTTGAAGGATTATTGAAAGTGTATACCTTAACACCAATTTTAATTAATAACTTATCTTCGATATGATTATTACCAACATGAAACTTAGAAGTTTTTTATGACCAGTTTAATAGTGCCTAAACATGTTCACATAGTTCGATGCAACAACAATAGTGTAAAACTAGAAATACCAATGTAACAAAATTTTAGATACGAATTTCGATTTACTTTTAAATATTCCTCAAACTAATTCTCTCATGTTTAACAGGAAAATCACAAGGACAGCCTCCAAATATCATTTGAAGAAATAAGATTGGCCACAAACAACTTCCACAGTGACAATATAATTGGAATTGGAGAATTTGGGACGGTATACAGAGGTGAATTTTTAAGTGTTAATGGACCTGCCCCCTTTGCTCTAAAGCGGTGGGAAATAGATGGTTATCAAGTTCAACACGAATTTATGAGAGAGCTTGAAATTCTTTTTGAGTGTAAGCACGAAAATATCATTCATCTTGTAGGCTACTGTGATGAAGATAATGAGAAAATCTCTGTTTATGAGTATGCCTCTAACGGAAGTCTAGATAGGCATATAAACAATGCTAGTCTTACGTGGGCAAAACGAATTAAGATCGGCATTGATGTAGCAATTGCGTTGGATTTCCTTCATGGAGCTTCTGTGATACATAGGGATATTAAAAGCTCCAAAATTCTACTAAATGGTTATTGGAAGGCACAAATCGCAGATTTTGGGTTGTCCATAAAAATTCCAATAAAAAAAGAAATTAATAAACTTATTGAAGGAACATTTGGCTACATAGATCCACAATACTTCACACGGAATTTCTTAACGAGAGGGTCCGATATATGAATGGTCAGAGAAGGATGAAAAGAATTGTTATTTTATTCAATAGAAAGCCAACTAAATATATACATCGATATGTGCAGATAATTAGGAGAAAAATAAGCTAGCTTATAAAGACCACATTTGACCCAATATATACATACTAAATATAAATAATAGAAATCGAATTAGGTGCCAGATCTTCCGCATATGATTATTCCTTTACATGCCCCCGCAAGATGGACGATCCAGAAGTGAGACCAATCTTGGAAACTAGGTATTGAAAACGTGGCCGTAGTAAAGGTTTGGTGAGAACATCTGCGAGTTGATCATCGCCCGATATGTGCACGACTCGTAAAGAACCATCTTGAACCTTTTCACGTACAAAGTGAAAATCCAATGCTAAGTGCTTCATGCGAGAGTGAAAAACTGGATTTGCAGAGTAGGTAGTGGCACTTAGGTTATCACAGTAGATGGTTGGGACCATTGATGACTTGAAGCCGAGTTCACTTAGGAGCTGAGTGAGCCATTGAACTTCTGTAGTAGTGGAAGCTATTGCCCGAAACTCGGCCTCGGTTGTACTTCGTGCTAGGGTGCTTTGTCTTTTTGAACTCCAAGCAATAGGGTTAGCCCCAAGATAAACAACATATCCGGTAGTGCTGCGATAATTATCTTTATCACCTGCCCAATCTGCATCTGAGAAGGCATGTAAGTGAAGAGGAGATTGATTTTTTATTAACAGACCATGAGATGATGTTCCTTGTAAGTATCTTAATAGTCTTTTTAAAGCTTGCCAATGAGTTGAGGTTGGTGCATGCATGAATTGCGAGAGCCTGTTAACGGTGAACGCGACATCGGGCCTTGTAAGAGATAGATATTGTAATGCTCCAACTAAGGTACGATACTCAGTAGGAGATGAATAAGGAGTGCCACCAAGTAATGTTAACGGTTCCGAACTCGTAATAGGTGTGGATATGGACTTACAATCACTCATTTTGGCTTTGTGTAGAATATCAGAAATGTATTTCTTTTGAGAAAGAAGAATGCCGTGAGGGTGTGGAATAACCTCGACCCCGAGAAAGTAAGAAAGGGAGCCGAGATCTTTTAGGGAAAATTTAGTTGATAGAAGAGTTATGAACCGATTGATGAGAGTGGAGGAAGAACCGGTGATGATAATATCATCAACATAAACGAGAATAAACATAGTGGAGGAACCATGAGAGAGTGTAAAGAGAGATGAATCGGAAATGGTTGGTTTGAAACCGTGAGAAATAAGATACAATTTGAGTTCCTCATACCAAGCACGAGAGGCTTGTTTAAGACCATAAATCGCTTTGTTTAGTTTGCAAACATGATTTGGGAATGAGGGATTGATAAACCCGGGAGGTTGGGTCATAAAAACATCTTCATTAAGTGTGCCTTGGAGGAAGGCATTATTAATATCAAGTTGGCGAAGGGGCCAACCATGAGATGTAGCGATGGAGAGAACAAGTCGTAGGGTAGCGGGTTTGAGAACCGGGCTAAAGGTTTCAATGTAATCAATACCTGGACGTTGTGTAAACCCCTTTGCTACTAAACGGGCTTTTAAACGGTCTACGGAACCGTCGGGGTTGTATTTGGTGCGAAAAACCCATTTAGAGCCAACTAGATTCGGGGCATCGGTGGACGGAACTAAAGTCCATGTATGGTTACGTTCAAGAGCGTCAAATTCAAGTTGCATGGCATGGCGCCAAGAGGGATGTTTAAGAGCATGAGCAATTGTGGGGGGTTCGGAAAAAGAGGTAGCTGCATGGTAAAGTAAATAATCTGAATTGTGATAACGTGAATTAGGCTTAGGATTAGAACGGGTGGAAGGTTTTGGTGGGGGTGGGTTTGCGGCGCTGTGGGAAGCAATAATGGATGGGGAAGTCGATGTTTGGTGAGTGGAGTTGGTAGTGATGGGTGAGTTTTCGGGTACTGTGTTGGATGGTAGGGGGAAATTTAAGGAAGAGTTATTGCTATTGGAATTTGATGGTGAGGACTGACACGAGGGATTTGACTGTTCCACATTATGGAAAATTGGAGAATTGGATGATGGGTAGGCAGTGGGTATTGAGTGTGTGGTTGAGGTAGTAGATAAGTGGGGTGTGGTAGGAGTAATAGATAGGGAGAAGGGGACCCAATCATTAAGATTAATCGAAGATGTGGAGTTGGTTTTAGTAAGTTTGTCATAAGGGAATTCATGTTCGACAAATGCTACATGTCGTGAGGTGTAAATTTTAAAAGTAAGTGGGTCAAGGGTATAATAGGCACTTTGTGTTGGAGAGTAGCCAACAAAGATGCAAGGGGTTGATCTATTATGTAATTTATGAGGGGAATAAGGTCTTAGCCAAGGATAGCATAGGCATCCAAAGCTACGAAGTTTAGAATAGTTTGGTAGTTTTTGAAACAAGCAATAGAAGGGAGAGTTGTTTTGGAGTGTAGATGTAGGAAGACGGTTTATGAGATATGCGGCTGTGGTGAAGGCAAAGGGCCAAAAGATGGTTGGTAATTTTGCATGTGATAAGAGGGCTAAACCGGTTTCAACTATGTGTCGATGGCGGCGTTCGGCATAGCCATTGTGTTCCGGTGTATGTGGTGGTGAGGTAAGATGAGAAATACCACAAGAAGATAAATGTGATGAAAGTTTGATATATTCACCGCAGTTATCAGAAAATAGTTGTTTTATTTTCCGATTGAAATAGTTTTCAACGAGTTTTTGAAAGCGAATAAAAGTGTTGAGGGTGTCGGATTTTTGCTTTAAAGGGTAAAGCCATATGTATTTTGTGAAGTGGTCAACAAAAATAATATAGTATTTGAAATTATCGTAAGATGACACTGGGGAACACCAAACATCGGAGAAAATAAGATCAAGAGGAGCATTAGAGATGAGAGAAGTAGTAGAAAAAGGTAAACGATGACTTTTATTAACTTGACATGAATTACAATTGTCATGGAAACTAGAATTGAAAGAAATAATAGAAGATAAAAGTTTAAAAACTTTATTATGTGGGTGCCCGAGTCTATGATGCCAAGTCATCGGGTTGGCCTTTTTCTACTACTTCTCTCATCTCTAATGCTCCTCTTGATCTTATTTTCTCCGATGTTTGGTGTTCCCCTGTGTCATCTTACGATAATTTCAAATACTATATTATTTTTGTTGACCACTTCACAAAATACATATGGCTTTACCCTTTAAAGCAAAAATCCGACACCCTCAACACTTTTATTCGCTTTCAAAAACTCGTTGAAAACTATTTCAATCGGAAAATAAAACAACTATTTTCTGATAACGGCGGTGAATATATCAAACTTTCATCACATTTATCTTCTTGTGGTATTTCTCATCTTACCTCACCACCACATACACCGGAACACAATGGCTAAGGATGAACGTAGTTCATAGATTCCTCGTGTTGCCGTTCCCTTGAGAAGCGGAATGTTGGAGGCTCGGTCCTTGATAACAAAGACAAAAGAGTAAAATTCTATGAGAAAATGATTATCTATACATAAGCAAGATATAGATATTATGTTTTTAGATATATCAGGAACGCAAAGAACATTTTTTAGAATGAGTGGAGTGTGAGAGGTGTGAATTATAACAAAGCCAATGTGAGTAATTTTGAGACACGAACCATCACCTATGACGAGTTCTTCAGTTCCATCGTATGGTGCATGAAAAGATAGGTTGTTGAGATCGTTTGTAACATGATGAGATGCACCACTATCAAAAAGCCAATTGATTTGTTCCGAGCCATTGTTGGTGTTCATTGTGTAGACTTGAGCACTTTTACCCTGTGAAGGACGATTGAAATATGGAATGGTTATCATTGGGTGTACCTTTTTAAAAACCAGGCAATTGGTTAGTGAGTGGCCTCTTTGGTGACACCATTGGCATTTGCCAAGAAAAGGACGATTTTCGACAGTGGGTGTGGGAAGAAGGCCGGCTTGATTTCCACCTAGGCTAGCTTTATTTCCGCCTTGGCGATGTTGATTTTGGTAGAAGGAACCATGGCCTGAGTTAGAGCCGTGGTGTGAGTTCGGTGACCGATTCGCCCAAGACTTTCCACTGTTGTTCCTATTTTGGGCATAGAAAACAGAAGCTGGTTGGTGAATGCCTTGAGACATGTTTTGTTGCGCAAGAGACAATTCGTGATTGATAAGTTTCTCGTGTAATTCATTAAAAGTAATTGATGTATCACGTGCATGTATAGCATCCAAGATGGGCTTGTAGGCGGTTTGATCAAGACCATTTAGGATGGTATCAATCACGTCTTCTTGGTCCATTTTCTTTCCAAGAATGGCTAATTCATCCACAACAGACTTGATATTTTGCATGTAATCTGTGATCGACTGGGTAGGAGTTTTGGAAAGTTGTTTGAGACGATGTTGCAGTTGCTTAATATGACCTCGAGATGGTGAAGCGTAGGTACCTGCAAGAATCTGCCATGCTTCTCTTGAAGAAGAAACATTGGTTAGGAGGGGTACAATCTGTGGCGATAGTGTTCCGACGAGGGCGCCAAAAAGTAACCTGTCTTGCCTGAACCATTGCGCATAATCTTTGTGTGGGGCTGATGTTCCGTCTGCAGCAACAGTAGGAGTGGGTGCCGGGTGACTGCCATCAACATATCTGTATAAATCTAACCCATAAAGATATGCTTCGATCTGGGTTTTCCATCCAAGATAATTGTTGGATTGAAGTTTGAGGGTGGAAGGGAAATTAACAACTGTGAGATCTTTCATGGAGTTGTTGACTGTAAGAGGAGAATGGTTTTCAGAGGTTGACATGGTAACCGGCGATGTGGGTCGTGAGGGAGAAGGAGAATCAATTGGAGAGCTAGGTTTTGAACCGAGCTCTGATACCATATGAATGGTCAGAGAAGGATGAAAAGAATTGTTATTTTATTCAATAGAAAGCCAACTAAATATATACATCGATATGTGCAGATAATTAGGAGAAAAATAAGCTAGCTTATAAAGACCACATTTGACCCAATATATACATACTAAATATAAATAATAGAAATCGAATTAGGTGCCAGATCTTCCGCATATGATTATTCCTTTACACGATATATATTCACTTGGTGTTGTGTTATTTGAGATGATGTTTGGAAGAATGGCCTCTTTACATGTCCATGAGGATGAACGTAAGCATTTTGTCCATTTGGCTAAACGTGGCTATGAAGAAGGAAAACTTGATAAGCAGGTGTTTGAAGGTATAAAGGATAAAATCGTGCCAGAATCCATGACTACTTTCCTAAAGATTGCGTATGAGTGCTTACATGACCAGAGAGAGGAGCGGCCCACGGCAAGTGAGGTGGTATTACAACTAAAAAAAGCATTGGAATTCCAAGTAAGTTTTCATACGAAATGTGAGATGGTATTCATTAAAGAAGTAATGAACCTTATAAAGATATCGATCAAGAAACGGATAATCAAAATTTAACAAGCCATATATTGTTGGATATTTTTATTTTATTTTTAGTTATAGATCGAAAATTCCTCGATCACATACCAACATGAAAATGAATTCATAATAAATATTATCTCTAATTGTATATAATCTATGTAGGAGGATATTGATATATGGGATGCCAAACTGCCTAGAGACTACAAAGACATAACCCTGATGTCAAAAAACCCCAAGATACACTCTAACGTAAGCAAAAAAGATATTTACGACATGTTCTTAAAAGGAATCCTCCTTCAAAAAGGCAAAGTGGTAATTAGCTTGCTCCTTCTCATCTCTTGGTCATTTTGTTTCTTTGGTTTATCTCACTTTTCTGGACATTTATATATATGTGAGTAATATCTTAACTACCAAGAATCCGTGATTAAGGATTTTTAATGACTACATTTCATTTCATTGCGTTTCGTTTCATTTGTTTTGTGCAACAGTGGTTCTCACTAGGCACTGATGGAGAAAGAAATGAAATGGTATCAGCGGCAACCTTTTCATATGAAAACCACATATTACATAAGCGGAAATATATTAAAAAATCAAGGTACGTGCCTATTAATCTATTACATCTAGATACTCAGTGATCTGTCATTTAAATAGTGGGATTAGATAAATCGTGTTGGTGATGCTAAGAGGAGGCACACATGCAAGATACCAAACTTGTATATTAAGGGTGTGAATCTCTACATGAATGAACCTAACCTGAGTTTTATGTGTTTGGAGTCTAAACAGGCAGGTTTTGGGTATAACTGTGAAAACATTTAACTAAACGGTCTAGAGCGGATTTGTGTGTTAAACCATTTACTTTAAATACTTTTAAGTGGCATTTTATGTCATTTCTACACAGCTATATATGAAAGACTAGAACTAATTAAGAGCAACAAAAATTTTGTAGAGAACATAACCATGCAATTATAAAGGCCATTTAATAGATTCAACACCTACAGAACAAAACAACTAATCAAGAGGAGGGGAACAATGGAGTCGAATTCTTTAAAGCAGCTTGTAAAACTAATATTAATTAACTCGCTAGGTAAAATGCTAATTATATGTGTCGTTACAATTTATGCAGAAATGAACTATTTAATTTAATTGGTCATATAGTTCATTGAACGTATTTGACACTTATAATATTTGGGTATTTCTCAACAATAACAAGTAGAAGATCTTTAGGAACCTAAAATATGCTAATTTTGTATCTAAACTTTTTGCCAAAAAGAAAAAAATTATTTATTTGATTTGGGATAAAAGAAATAAGATATGTGAAAATGGAAGTGTTTATGTGGCATGGGAATTTGGACTAAATCTTACATGTGCAGATTTCAAAGAGTGGTGAAGATGATGGATATTTCAAATCTAAAGATTCAAATGAAGATAAAAACTCAATTTTTAACTCCAAATGCGATTTATGGGGCTCACCTTGTCTTCAAATTTTGTGAGCCAAGAAAATTTTCAAGTAAACTAATGTATGTCAACCTCAAGTATCAAATGGGGAGTAAAAGCCTCCATGCATATTTCGCAACATGTGAAGACGACGAGTGGATGATGATAGAATTGTGTCGATTCATACCTCACAAGAAAGATGTTGAATTCGAGGTTCTAGTTGAGAGCTTGTCACGATACTATTGTGGAAGTGGTGCAATCTATGTTGAAGGCATCTATTTTCGAGCCATCATTGATGCAACTTTGAAAGTACTATTTATTTCCTCTTTTTGAAGTTTTTTATTTTATCAAATAGATAAGAAGGGAAAATCACTAAATGAACATGTTAACTCAAAAATTTTGTAAAATGACCTTTGACGTTTTGTCTAATTCTTGGCTGAACCGGTAGGCTTGTAGCCGGCGCAACAATCATTGAAAGTACACCGGGATCCATAGAATCAACAACCATAATTTTCCGTGAAAATAATTGAGGGCTGGTGCTTAGTCGGCGGCAGGCTGGATATGGCGCCTGGTGCTTAGCTAGCCGGGTCAGCCGAGAATGGGTTACTTAGTCTTTTGTGATTGGTTCTTTTTTGGATGTTTAGTTTTGTAAGTGATAAAAGTCTATGTCTATTTTGGAAAAAAGTTGAGTCAAATGTTCATTTTGGTGATTTTCTCTTAAAAAAATGTCATTTTGTTTCACATGTTTCAAATTATGTATAGACACACACACATATACACACACCCTTTTCTATATTTGTTTATAGGATACAAAGACTATAGTAGTGTGTGTGTATATATATATAGTGATATCTGAGTTTAAAGAGGAAGCAAATAAACCTAACCTAAATGGATCTAGCTCATTTCTACTTTCGGGTTTAGCCAACAACTAACACTAGGCTTGATACAACCCGCAAGCACATAGCGGGGACCAACCTTAAGTTTGGACTGACAATAAGGCAAAAGCAAGCAATGGTTTAGTGAAGATATCAGTGAGTTGAAGATGTCAACCATAGTTGTCAATAGCGGCTATAGCGCGCAACGTAGCGTTGCGGTCATATGGCACTATATGGTGTTTAGCGACCAAATAGCGAATATTCTGTAATTTTTCCTTTTTTTAATTTTTTTTTATTTTTTTATTTGATAAATATAAATAGCGTTACTAGGTGAGCCGGAATATGAAAATTTAGATGATTAGTGATAGCATATTGATTATAATTGCTCAATAGTTGAATGTAAAATATTTCTTAAATTTTCTGTTAGTTTATCGCTAAACATGAACTAGCGGGTGCTATTTCATCGCTATCGCTACGTAGCATACAGGTAGCTTGTCGCTATTTACCGCTATTCGCTATTGACAACTATGATATCAACCGGTATATAGCATGGTCTTATATATTTTTTTTGCACAGCCTGAAGTATATGAGAAACCAAAAGGAGTACAGAGAGTCTTGAAATCAAATTCGGATTATGTGCAACAAGTACCGGCTGACTATGACGAAATAACCCAACTAGACGACGATGAAGAGGTTTTATTTTGAAAATTTTATATATGTATAGAATAAGTGAAATGTCTGTTGTTGATGTAGTTGTCAACTCTTTTGATGAACAGTTATTACCCCTAAGCAATGCTAATGGAAAGAAATGTGATCACATGCTTCCAGCAAAGATGATTTTATACGATTCTTCTGATGTGAAGTGTTTCAATTGGAAATCTCTTGCTGAATCAAGGTTTGAATTTAGAGCCAACTTCTGTACTTTCTTAGTAATTTCAGTATCGCGGTTACTTACTTTGTGACTGTTGTGATTTCAGTCGCAAGTAGGTCGTTAAATTGTCTGTTTTTATGGGTCGCAGATACCCAGTTGTATAGTAGTGGCATCCACTGGAAGAGAACTTTTTTGATAATATTTACATCTTACGAGCGGGTTTTTTTGTTTCTGGGAAAAATGAAGTTTACTTCGTCTTTAGGTTTATACTCACTCACATACAATTTATCATAAATGTAGATTTCTAGAAGTGGCTGAGCTTTTATCACACCAAGTATTTAGGATCAAATGCAAGATCGATACCCAAAAGTTGTCGCCAGATACAGATTATGCATGTTATCTCGTATTCAAGCTATCACAAAAATGCCATGGTTTGCAGTGTCCGGTGAAAGTGCAGGATGTACTTCTTAGGAAAAACAAAGAGTCTAAATTTATTTATTTCAGATCTCCAAGAGTAGTAAATTTACACAATATTGAAGGAGTTCCCAAGCTCAGAGAAGATGGATTGATGGAAGTTATTGTGTGGGAATTCAACTCAAGTAACAAGCTGAGTGATGATCATGTTCCTATGAGTTTGAAATTGAGATGTTATGAAGGAACCATGTCCGGTCTTATTGTATATGGCATAGAATTTCGACTCATATGAGGTTTTTACAAAAATAAAAATAAAAAAATTTGATCATGTTATATATGTCCTTAATATTCATATATTACCTTTGTAAGTTATGTCCATAAAAACCAATTTACCCGATCCAGGTTAGTTTAAGACCGGATTAAACCAGTAAAAGAAACACAAATGCAGGAACACAGAGATTCAAAACTTATTATACTTTCAGCAAAAGGATAAAAATAAAATAACACCAAAAAAAACCAAGCAAGATCCGAGTGAATTGACCATACAAGTTTTATATGTTTGAAAAAGTTCCATCGCGGGGAATCGAACCCGGGTCTTGAAAGCCAGATATCCTAACCGCTGGACGACAATGGAAAAGTTGTAATATATTTATACGCAAATCCTTAATCCTATAAGTTGTTTTCTCTGTCACCTTATGAAGGTTTTTGCAATCTAGTTTATACATATATATTTGATTATGTGAAATGTAAAGTAGATGTGGTTTGGTAATGTATATTAAGTCAATAAGGGTATAATTTTTAATTTTTAAAATATTTTTGACCACCGAAAACTCGATCTCAAAACCTCCACCATATGTCATTTTGGATGACTAAATCAACTTGACCTCCATCACAGGTCATCTTGTGGAAAAACAAAGTTGTCATATTCATGGAAAAACTGGGATCAGGCAACAAACAAAACGCTAGTCGTCAATATTTTTGTTAATATTCAATGAATGGTAATGGTAGGTTTTTCAATGAAGGAAATATTGAATAAAAAAAATAATGTAAGTGATAATTAGTTGGAAACTTGGAAACCACGAAAAGAAATTTTAGATCAACTTATAACTTGTGTCACGTTATACCGGATATATATATATATATGATTTTATAAGATTGATGATGAAAACAAAGATATCTTTCGTGTTGTTTGGGCAATCATTGAAACTGGAATTGACTTTACACATTGCAACGGAAACTGATGAGATGTTTTCTAAAATCAAGTTTATGAATTCGGATTTATGCACATTACAAGAATAACGACCTATAGCAAAGACTTTTGTCAGGCATACAACAATGATATGGTGAAAACACCTATAGCAACGACGTGTCGTTGCTATAGGGTTCGTGACTATAGGTCCGTGTCAACAGATGTTTATGTCGTTGTCATAGGGGTCGTGGCTATATCTTAAACCTATCGCAACGACTAGTCGTTGCTATAGGCTAATTGTCAAACGAATTTTAATAAATAAACAAAAAAACTTTATTTAGTAATTTAAATAAAAACATTTTATCATTTTTTTTATTTTTACTTATAAAATTCTTCTTTCATGCGGTGTTCCTCGTGTTGTTGTTGGAGTTGTTGTTGAAGTTCTTGTTGTTGGAGTTGTTCTTTAAGTTGTTGTCAATGTGGTTGTGAGTGGTCGGGGTAACTCGATAAACTAGAGCTTGTCTTTTTCCCACGACGACCAATACCCCGTACATGCCCACGCCTTTCACCTAAGGCTTCCTTCGTAGCACCAATCTCATCAAGTGGTGACAAATCACCTTAATCGCTTGCCGCCATTCTCTTCGCCACATCTTTCATCTTTTCCTACATAAACAACTCAACACGATTAATTTTTTTTACTAAAATTCATCAACATAACAATAGTAATAACAAAAGGGGCAAAAGATATATAGATACCTTTCTCGTCTTTGTTCACGATTAATCCATCGGTATTTATTGCTTGGGCTTACCGAGGGCCCTTGCTTGAGCCCTTTCTCTATCACAATCTCTTTGGTTTCCGCGTAATCTTCAAGTTAAGATTCAACAACCACATACATACATACCTAAACGATTCTAACTTCAATTTAATGACTTTCAAACAATATTTAATAGTCTAACTTATGGGTAATGACTTTCAAACAATATTTAATAGTCCTGTTGCATAATTCAAATAAATGTAAACCAAAGTAACTAATCTGAAAGCAACAATTTGCCAGAGTCCTGTTGCATAATCCACAGATTCAATTTCATATATATGAACACAAACTTAAGTTATATACATTACCTGACTGATAAATCCATTGCACTTATTTCCAATCAAAGCAATGATATCTTCAACAAACGATATGTTTTTTTTCTCTGCGCATATCAAAGCACAAAAACGCCAGAGTTTTAGCACGAATCAAGCAAAATATACAAAATCCTGGATTAAATTAATCAAAATTATGAAGATTAATTCAACTACTTACTTCAACAAGACAATCCTGTTGAACCAACAGATTAATCCAGTGTGTAAGGCTTCGGCAATGAAAAAACAAAATACAGATATATCTATTATAAAACAGTTACAGCATAAGACACAAAGACATCAATTTTCATCACAACTAGACGTGCTAGAAATCAATAATTTGAATATTTTTCTCTCCTTATGTACATCAAAACTTAAAACTTTCAAATGAAAACAAGAAATGAGGCTTACCAGATAAACTGAAGCAAAGTTGATAATCCAGCAGACAAGAAACATGAAAATAGTGCAATAATTTTCAATAATTATTAGCTAAAGATGACAAAAATGTAAAAGGTCAACATTTTATTAATCACGGTGTTTTGAACTTTTGATTGCTAACCTTGTCTTCTCTTTCTGCTCTGGCCTTTTTTGCAACTGTTATCCAACAAATGTGCTCATATCTACTGAATTTTTTTCTTAAATGGTGCTATATATCGATAGTAGTTTCACAACCGGTGTTTGATTTGAAAAATTTAACACAAATGGTGTTTCCATTGTTGCTAACCACGAATTGTATGTTTACCTAGTTCCTAACCACGAATTGTGGTGAAACCTTGCTTGCTAACCACGAATTGTGGTTGCTAACCACGAATTATGGTTGCTAAGGTTGCCAACCACGAATTAGTTAAAAAAATGTGGTTTCAAAGGTTACCAACCACGAATTGGTTGAACCTAAGGGTTGCCAACCACGAATTGGTTGGAATTGTGTTTGCTAACCACGAATTGGTGGTTCTTTTGGGTTTCCAACCACGAATTGGTGGTTCTTGTTGTTGCCAACCACGAATTGGTTGGAATTGTGGTTGCTAACCACGAATTGGTGGTTCTTTTGGGTTGCTAACCACGAATTGGTGGTTCTTTTGGGTTTCCAACCACGAATTGGTGGTTCTTGTTGTTGCCAACCACGAATTGGTTGGTTTTCTTTTTTTTTTATTATCAAATATTTTGTCTATCCTTTTTTATTCTTTGTTTAATATCTTTAATCATAAATGATTTATCATGTCACGGGTTTTAAATGATTTGATATCACTACTACAAAACTACAAATAAGTACATACATTAATTTGTCGATATGTTTCACATGTCTTTGTTTAGGGTAGCTAGTATGCCAGGAAGTCTTCAATAATGATATCATTACAATTATAAGTAGCATATCTTGTTTCAAATTTTATCATATCACATTTTAACTTTTTATCAAATCATATTTGTTTCACAATTCACTCATGGAATCACAAGTGTTTCCCGGTCCTAGTTGTCCAGAAGTATTATTTCTTGAAAGAAACCATAGAGCTTATCAGTTGTTTCATTCATCATCCTATAGTCATGAAGCACTTATTCTTAGACGTGCTGATCGGAGATTCTGGAATCACTTTAAAAATTTTGAGGTTCCAGAAAATGTAATGTTACATATACGAGAATCTGGTTTTGGTGGTGTTTTTTACTGTGGTTACCGAAAGGTGGATAATCACTTGATAACCGCACTTGTAGAGAGGTGGCGTCCAGAAACCCACACCTTTCATTTTAAATTTGGAGAAGCCACTGTTACATTGCAAGATGTTCAAGTTCTTTGGGGTATGCCGATCACCGACAACGTCGTTTCTGGAGAGGAGATAAGATTATCTGAAACTCAGTGGAAAAGCCGTTGTTATGAAATGTTGGGTTTGGATCCTGCATTTTGTCATTTGAAGGGTTCTCTGCTTAGGTTATCTTCTATAATGGATGAACTAGAGAAGCCGCTTCCTGAGTCCACTGTATCGCCTATACAACGAGCAAGGTTATACATCTTACATTTAATTGGAGGAACCCTATTTCCTGATTCTACTGGGAACCACGTATCTTTACAATTTTTAAATCATCTAGAGGATTTAAATGAATGTGGTCGGCTAAGTTGGGGGAGCGCTGTTGTTGCTAGCCTTTTTAGAAATCTCTGCAAAGCATCATCCCCGCAAGCCACAGAAATTTATGGGCCGATGGTATTGTTACAGTTATGGGCATGGGAGAGAATACCATCAATTGCTCCCATACGGACAGAAGATTATGCTAGAGAAAAACCGTATGGTGCACGGTAAGTTAAAAACAACATATATTATATGTTTATTTTTAATTATTTATAAAATCAATTTTATACGATTTTGATAGGTGGAGTGTTCCTTTAAGCTTCAGAGAAGCAACAAGTCATGTTCTTGTTATGTTTCGTTCACAATTTACATCTTTACAAGCGGATGAGGTAATTTAAATTATATACATTTATTTTTCATTATAAAAATATAGTAATGTAATTTAGTTTCAATTTTGTAGTTCATATGGACGCCCTACTATGGGGTTATGTTGGATCTACCGGATATGTGTAGAAGCGACCACCTTAGTTGGATGTGTGATACCACTCTCGTATTTTGGGACGTTGTTGAGGCCCATCTAGCGAGTAGGGTAATGCGACAGTTCGGTTTTGCTCAACCGATCCCTTCTAATGTAATGTTCGACAAAAGCGAACATGAAAATTTGCATAAATCTAATCGTAAGGGCAAAGGTAAAGATTGGAGACAACGCCATCATAAATACATTACAAATTGGGAGTCTCGTTTAGAGCGTGTTGTTGACGGTGTCCCTGCTAATACGGTTTTTGCAAGTAATGAGTATTTGAATTGGTATTTTCCACGTACTGTTTTATTCATTACTAAACCTGGTCGTCATCATTCTTCACAATCGCATCAAGATCATGGTGGCAGACTTGAACTACTGGTAATTATATTTTATTATGATTTTTTTGTAAATTAAAAACTTTAACATTTATGGTTGGTTATTGTAGGGAGATGGAATGAGTCAAATATATAGAGCTACAGGAGAATTAATGGGAATGGATTCACAAAATACACAATTTTTGCAGCCTTTACAAAATATGGCGAACCAATATATGGGACTTGCAAACATGGGAGAGCATATTTATTGCCCAAGTTCACATGTGGCTACGAACAACAGTCAATATTCTTTCCCAACTGAACCCTTAGATATGGTTCAAAGTGTGCGTAGACGCGGTGGTAGACGCGGTGGTAGACGAGGTGGCATCCATGGTGTTGGTAACCAAGATGGTGTAACATCTTGCCCTCCATTTTTGAGGTCTAGTTTCAACTACTATTAACTCTCTATTACAGGCAACATTCCACTTTCGAACAGCATACATCAACTCAGTTTTAGATTTGAAGTACATACCAACTCGAATTTCATTTAGCTCATTGTTCCACAAATCTATGTGGTCATCTTCTTCAAAACCACCAGCGTCGTAATCTCTTAATTCCTCAACATCATCAGAATAGTTCACCGGGCCTTGAGAAAGCCCTTGAACAATTCCGAGATTATATTCTGCTGGAGTTTCACGGTAGCCGTCGTCATCAGTTTCGTCAGTGGACATGTTTAAATCCTCTCTTACATCTTCAGAATCTTCAGACCTTAATTCTTCAACAATGTTATCTAAGACTTCTTCATCGTCATCATGAATAGTGTCATCAACTTGTTCATTTGAATTATCTTCTACTATGGTATGTTGGTTTGACGGGCCTGCTTCAAAAGTTGATGGGTATTGTATTGATAACAAGGGGGTGTTGGTGTTATTTGGGGTGCCATTGAAACAAAAACACTACGAAGCAGATCCATACATCCGTCTCGTTGGACTGACATTATTGGCTGACAATTAACGTGTATGTCAGCCCTGAAATTTGGTTTTGCTTCTGCTAAATAATACATAATATCTAAACTTGCATCACTAGAAATATAGGATGCCTCAGATATCCCTTGAAACTGATAATATAATAATAATCCTAAGTTAAAGGATTCTTTTTGAACATCAAGATGATTATAAACCATACGAAGCAATTCTTCATATCGGATTCTGTGGTCAATAATAAAGGAAGTCATTCGAGTAGATTCATCTGAGGAAACAACTCCGTTATCATACGAAATATTACCACCATAGAATAATCTAACAAGAAACGGACGGATTAAGGACATTATGAAAGAAAGACTTAAAAGAGTTTGAAATATTTTAAAGAGTATGAAAGAGTTGAAAGGGTTTGAGATGGTTTTTGCTGAAGTCTAATATATATTTGTTGAGCAAATCTTCAAAAGAGTTTGAAACATTTTTCTCTTGTTTGAAACATTTTTCACACACAGTGAACATTACGAAAGAAAGACTAAAAAGAGTTTGAAACATTTTTCACACACAGTAATCATAAAGATTCTTTATAAAAATAAAGCTGACAGATTCTCTTATTTCTTTATAAAAAACAAAGACATGTGAAACATATCGACAAATTAATGTATGTACTTATTTGTAGTTTTGTAGTAGTGATATCAAATCATTTAAAACCCGTGACAGGATAAAGCATTTATGATTAAAGATATTAAACAAAGAAATCTTTGATAATAAAAAAAAAAAGAAAACCAACCAATTCGTGGTTGGCAAACAAGAACCACCAATTCGTGGTTGGCACCACCAATTCGTGGTTAGCAACCACAATTCCAACCAATTCGAGGGTGGCAACAACAAGAACCACCAATTCGTGGTTGGCAACCCAAAAGAACCACCAATTCGTGGTTGGCACCACCAATTCGTGGTTAGCAACCACAATTCCAACCAATTCGTGGTTGGCAACAACAAGAACCACCAATTCGTGGTTGGCAACCCAAAAGAACCACCAATTCGTGGTTAGCAACCACAATTCCAACCAATTCGTGGTTGGCAACCCTTAGGTTCAACCAATTCGTGGTTGGCAACCTTAAAAACCACATTTTTTCACCACAATTCGTGGTTAGGAACTAGGTAAACATACAATTCGTGGTTAGCAACAATGGAAACACCATTTGTGTTAAATTTTTCAAATCAAACACCGGTTGTGAAACTACTATCGATATATAGCACCATTTAAGAAAAAAATTCCATATCTACTAGTCAATCTCAACAGAAAAAGTTAGTCAAGCATGCAAAGACTAATCTCTTTGTCAAAAAGTGGTATGGGAAGTAAAATTAGTGATATCCAGTAAAAAAAGGTACAAATTCTTAAAGAAACTAGGTTGTTCCCACCCGCGCGTTGCGGCGGGAAGAAATTTGTTTTGCCATGTTATGCTAAGGGTTGAGTCTTTATCTTAAAGACACTTAAACATAGCCATACATTAGGGGCTACTCCTTTTACAAACTTGTACAAAAAAAATACATCTAAAAGCAATTAAAATGGCTACTGTATCGACCCATATGCAATAAAATACAAACTACATTGAAGAACCAAATCCAATAAGACCAACTACACCTAAAAATTACATTTGAACACAGTTGAACTGGCTACCTGATTTAGATGAAAGCTCCTAGTGAAGAAACGCACTTGAAAGTAGAATGGTTAAAGGTTTCCTGCATAACGAAAACCACATGATACAAAATCTCAAAAATCTGCTAAAAAACAGTTTGACATAAACCTAATAGCTCGAAATAAACCATAACATATCTGGTCTTCACAACGCTATTATTTTCTTAGTGAGTTCTTTAAAAGATATGTATGATGTCAGAAAGAGTCATGTGCACACAGCTTTATAAGATGTCATGATGACATATTAAAGTAGCTAATTGAAATTATTATGTTATTAACCATTAGTATCACACAACCGATCAAGAGCTTCTAACTGTTCTCTTAGCTTACTTTGTGCAGTCATTTTCTTCGGTGACTTCTTTAGAACATATGTATGATGGTAGAACATATGTATGATGCAGAAAAAGTCATGTATTAACGATGACATACTAAATCAACTAATTCAACATATTCTAATATTAATCGTTAGTATCACACAACAGATCAATGAAAAGCAATCATCAACTCATTTACTTATTAGCTTAGCTATGGCAAAGGAATTAGAACCATCTCCCCATGGTCATATATCTTAGTGGCTGCACCAAACAGGTCATCTTAGCGGTGATTAAAAACAATGTTATTAATAATCTTACTGGTCACTAAAGCGGTCATCTTGTTGGTCCACTCGTTTCTTTCATTTATACAATTACTAGGTTAGAATCTCGTGTATTACAAGGGTTGAATAAATGTAAAGTTATATACTTACTAATAAAAAAATTATGTTTTTAAAAACCCGTGTATTACACGTGTTGAATAAATGTAATTTTATATACATGGTAATAAAAAATTTATGTATTTAAAAACCAGTGTATTACATGTATTAAATAAAATATTACGTGACAGTTATAAATTCTGATTAAGTTAATTTTTAAAACATTTTTTTTAGTTGAGTATTAATATTTTTTATGTAACTGATAAGTGTTAATTCATATTAAACTTTAGAAACACGGTGTATTACACGGTTTGAATAAATACAATGTTATATATACTTAGTAATTAAGATTTACATATTACATATTTATAACATATTACATAGTTTTTTAATACAATTTTTAGAAACGTTATATAGTTATTTTTTTAAAATGTTTTATAAAAAGAATGAAAGAAATGTTCAATTTATGAAAATGTTTTATGAACAAACCTTTTTTAGTAAAAACGTTTTATAAAAATAATTATAGAAATCATTATTATTTGATACGAGAGAGATGAGGGAAAAAAAATTATAAAAACAATTAAAGAAATTTGTATAATTAATAGGAGAGAGGCGGGAAAAAAATTATTGAAGATGCATAGGAGAGTGACAAGTGTTCTATCAAAACATTTATTTATTATATAGTATAGATTTGTATAGTTGTTTTTCTTTCTCTTTCAAATTCCAGATGTACAACATATTTTTGGAATTAATAGATTGGATACCTTGGTAAGCTCTCACAGGTGGTGAGATCTAACTCATTGATAGTAGTTGCATCTCTGACTTTATCAATTTAGCCTATAAAACCAAATAAGGTAAAAAAAGTTAAAAACAACCTCTAAAAACTAATAAAAATTTTAAACATACTTTTAAACAATAAAGTTTATGGCAAAAATCAAGATTTATAATGTATATCTACTGTTAAACGCAACTAATTTTGCATTCAAGTGATACCAACTGATTATATTTGACCAATCAACAAATCATTTACTTTTGCAAGAACAGCAGATGGTAACAGTAAACGTGGTTCTAATGTGTCAGTCACAACCTATAACAACTATTTAACTGAAAGTCGAAGGCATTATATATGGTGTTTTAGAATAAGTAGTTAGATAATTAGTTATTTAAAAGTATAAATAACAAATGTGTCAACATTTTTAATCTCATAATTCATAATGCACATTTAATTTGCCACATAAAATAATTGCTTGAAGCTATCTTTAATAACTCATAATGCACATTTGCCACATAAAATAATTGCTTGAAGCTATCCTTAAAAAAACAATAAAACAGCAAGAAGAAGTGAGATCAGATCAAATGTGGGAACAGTACAGGGAAAAAATGGGGAAAATGCTTTAGACATATAATAGCCAACAGAAAATAAAGAATAATATAACCTCTTTTGTGTAAGTAGATAATCTTATCAGCTGTGAACCGCTCACTCCTATGTAGAATTTAGCATGAAGTATGGAAATTACTATGTGTAACGAAAAACTTGCCAATGTTCTTTGTGATCTTGATTTTAAACAAAGTGTGACTATTCTTTGTTTACTAAATCCTTTGGCTTTGTGTTTCTTGCTCTACTTGTGTTGACGACATTATCTTAACCCGAAATTACTTAAATGAAATAAACAAAGTTAAAACTCTTTTAAAATATAAATTTATGATTAAAGATCCGGGTGACTTAAAAGATCTTTTAGGCATTAAAGTTATTAAATCTGACTCTAGTATTTGTCTATCCCAAATGAAAAACTGCATTGAATTATTAGCTGAATACGGGATATTATTAGCTGAATACGGGCTCACAGGATGTAAACCTGTTACTACCCCTGTAGAACTTTATTATAATATCGTTAAATCGTGTAAAAATGGGGACACTCTATCTGATATAATTGGGTATCAAAGGCTAATAGGAAAGTTAATCTATTTATCTCTTACAAGACCTAATATATCTTATTATGTTCAATACTTGAGTCAGTTTACGCATCCGTCTGAGTGTCATTTGCAAATTGGTTTATGATTATTAAGATATCTCAAGAACTCTCCAGGTAAAGGCATTCTCTTCTCAAAAGGTACGTGTTTCTATCTAGCTTGTTGCCTACTCTGACTCATACCAGGGTAAGTGTGTTGGTATACAGGCTATTGCATTTTCTTGGGCAATTGCCTTATCTCATGGAAAAGCAAAAACCAGGAAACAATGTCACGATCATCTGCTGAAGCAGAATATCATGAGGTCTTGTGGTTTGTAAACATTTTAAAATAATTAAATGTTGAAATCATTTCTCCATCCCCATAATGTGCGATTACAACGCTGCCATCTCTATTTATGAGAATCATGTCTTTCATGACAGGACAACACTTTGAATTGACCTACTCTTTCTTAGAGATAAAATTACTTAAGGAACTATAAAAATTTTCTCAATAGAATCCAAAAATCAATTGGCAGAATTTTTACTAAAGGGTTGTTGGTAAATCAACTTGAAACCTTATGCAAGTTTTTAAACATGTTTGATATATTTGCCCATTAAATTGAGGGAGATGTTAAAAATATTCAATTCAATGTTAATTTCGTTCTCTTATTTTTTTTTTCTAATCCTGGTATGCTTTATATTCCTGTTCTTTTTTCATGTTTGCTACCTGGCTTGGTGTCGATCTCCTTTCGGGCTACTTGCTTTCTGGATGAGCCTTAGTTCCTGTGTTGCTGTTGGGCTAGTAGCTCATGCTTTAGTCGCTTGTTCTCTTTTTTGTGAAGCCGCCTCCCTCAATAGCAGCTGTTAGGGTTCTTGGAGTCAAGATGGAAATGTCATCTTTGGCATGATCGTATCTCCAGCCTGGTCCCATGCTTTATTTCTGTTTAAAGTCTGAATTTATACCATTTTTGACAATATGTCCAGAAATAGAAGTTTTAGAAAGTTTTTAGAAATCATCAACTTTTTTAACTAATATACCTAAATTAATTTTAAACTATTAGAGTGTCATTGTAAAATTATATCTAATTATATGTGGTTCTATACTCGTGAATTCCTATCAGTTATTTTTTTTTGAAACAAAATTTCCTATCAGTTATTACTCGTTAGGTTAGCTTGTTTTCTTCACAACTCTTCATCTATGATATTAGATGTAAAAATTTACCAATGGAATGATATACCATCCAAAACTCGATCTCAACTGAACTTGACCTCCCCCATAGGTGATCTTGAATGATTAAATCAATTTGACCTCTTTCATGGTCATCCTATGAAAGAAAAAAAATAAGGATGTGTCATATTCATGGAAATTTAAGTTGGGAGCGACCGGCATTAAACAAAACGCTAGGTGTCAATAATATTGTTACCGTTTCAAAAAAGAGATAATTAGTTAAAGAAATGGATCTACCCTGATGACTGGTGTCACATTACACCGATAAGTTTTTTAGGTATATGATTAGGATTTGAATTCGTTGGAGTGTCATATGATTTAAATGATTATGAAATTCAATAATACGTTAATAATGTAAACGCACATGAAAGATTTTCAACTTGAATGGTTTATTTATAAGACTAACTAGTATTTGTTTCCCGACACGTTGCGACCGGAACAAACATTATAGCAAACATCCAACACATACATGCTTGAAAGTATCAGAAATGGTTTTTAAAAACTAAAAAAAGAAATAAAACACCCTTATATATTAAATTATAGAATATATAAACTCAAAATTTAGTAATAACAAATAAAGGTGTAAATACAATTTTTTCTTAAAAAATAAAAAACAATAAAATAATACTTAATAATTTATTTTATTTAAAATCATAGTTGAACATATAAAGAAAAATAATACATACTCCGGATTACTTGTCATTTATTTTTCAAGAAATGCCCTTATAATAAAATTAAATTAATCTAACTATTTAGTATAGTAATTTATAAATAAATATTAAACTTGTGTTGGTTTAAAAAAAAGGAGGCATTCTTATTGCATAAAAATATTATATTTGACATGAATTATAAAAATAAACATTTAAAAACCAATTTAATTGATGTGTTAAATTAGTTGATAACTCTAAAAGTTGTTAAAAGTATTAATACTTAATAAAAAAAATTTGTAATGTTTAAAATTTCTAACAGCAAATTGAAATACAGGCCTTATTTTTACTTGTCTTCTTCTGATCTTAATCTCTCTTTCTATAGAAACCCCTCACCGCCACCCACCGCCACCCTCACACCATCCACCACCAACGTCTCTCTCATCTTCTTTTATATTCTCTCTCTGTCTCTCTTTATATGTCTGTCTCTTAAGAACACCACCACCGATTGCTCGCCATCATCAAAGACATCTTTAAGAAGATGGTGTTGTTAGCTGCGGTCTAGGGGTCGTCGTGATTCCTGCTACACCCTCAACAACTGTGTTCAGTGGTGTTGTTGGTAATGATGATGGTTCGTGACGGTAGTGGTGTTGATCCGAAAACCACCGTGCAGCGGCGGCTAGGTTTTCTGTGATGGTCACGGTTCCGTTTTTCTTTTTGTCTCTGGTGGTGATCTCGCAGCGGCAGAACCACGATGGTTCTTTTTTACAACTGTGACAAAGGTAAAACGGTTTTGTCGGAAAGCTGTCAGAAAAAAAAATAAAAATTATTGTCTTAGAAAATTAAAAAAATCTGAACCCTAATTTTTTTGTCGGAAAGCCGTCGAAAAAGATTTCCAACAACGGTTTTCCAACAAACTGAGTTTTTGTAAGAATATGATCCGAAGCGCATGTTTCTAGCAAATTTCTGACATAATCCTTTCTCATAAATCTCGTCGATTTCTAATAGTGACTTAGATGGCTAATGCTAAACCGCTGCATTCGGTTTTCTTGTCTCTTGCACACACTACTAGAAAACATGGATATTTTCTACAAAAGTTTCCGACAAATTACCAATAAATGAAATTTTCCATAAGTTAGCGACAACTTTCTGACAAAACAAAAACAAAAAAGGTAACCATATGATTTCCTACACTTTTTTGAAAAATTTATTAAATAAGTTAACTTATTTATTTAATATAATCATCGGAATATTATCGGAAATTACCGACGAAAGGCTTTTGTCGCTAATTTGTCAAAAAAAAGATTTCCTACGGGGTTTTGTCAGAAACTTGTCGCTAACAGCCAATTCCGATAAATTTTTCACGAAATCTGATGTCGCAAATTTTTCAGTTTTTTTGTAGTGACATGAACACCACCGCCATTGATATATACAAACAACATGATATGTGTTTTGGTTTAGGTATCGGGTTGAGTGAGTTTAGGGTTTGCGATTAGGGTTGTGGCGGATCCAAAAATTACATGAGGGCCAAAATTAGAGCAGTCGGGTCTGGTAAAACAATTAATAAATTTAGTAGTAGTTTAGAAACTCATGTATTGCAGGGGTTAAATATTTTCAACTTGTTGTAAATGTTGGATTTATTATGTCTGATCGTCAATTAAATCAACGTTACTAACGAGGTACGATCCAAAGAGTTACACTTTGAGCAACGAGCAAATATATAATATTTAATTATTAAATATTATAATTCACGAAATACGGATTTAATAAATAGCGGAATAATATATAGAGAAATATTTATCGGTGATTGAGTTAATTAATTATTTAGTGAAATAATTATTTACGGGGAGTAAATGATTAAATGCTAAACATTTAATAAATGAATTTTTACTGATTATTTATAATTAGTAAAATACAGTGTTAATAATTAAACAGTTAATTATTAGTTGGGTATTAACTGTTAACACCACAGGGCCTAGTATGTAAGTAGGATGGTTATAAATATAACCTTAACTAATATAGATTGAATAGCCACCACCCAAACCTGCGCCTCTGTAACACCAGGCCAATTCCGAGGTCCTAATTTGCCAACATTAGAACCTTAGAGGTTGGATTTACCAAGTCCCAAAGTTCAAGTGTTAAAAATGGAAAATTTTGAATCCTGTCTTGGTAACGGACCGCTACCAGAAGCCCTGACGGTCCGCTAAGGCCGTTTTTTCCTAGAGGTCCGCTAAGCCAGGTCCGCTATAGGCTAAAGGGTTGGGTGGAGGACCGGAACCACATGGGTAACGGTCTGCTTGCCGCAATCCAGCTACAATCCTCCGAGCTGACACGTTTCCGGTGACTCGGCGTAGGGTTTTGATGCGTGTACTCGTGGCGGACAGCCACGCCCTCCATAACGGTCCGCCAGCCGCCAAATAATGTTTGGTCCAATCAGGATTGGACATATAGGGCTGACGCAACATCTTGGCGGTAGCGGACCACTACGCCCTAGCATAACGGTTCGCTACGGGTCTGGCTGGCCAACTATAAATAGAGCCCTCCGGCTCTTCATTTTGCACACACATACTTACAATCAACTTCCAAGATTCTTGGAGCCAGCTCTACCTCGGTTTACGTGCCTTCGTTCCACTAAATTATCTGACTTTCGCTTATTTTCCGCACTTTCGCTTATTTCCGAATTCTTGCTTTAAGATACTAACTTGACCTAGAACTTGCTTTAAGGTTTACATTAGCACTCAAGGACTACCCCTAAGATAATATCAAGCTACTCTTAAGGTGAATATGTTTATCTGTCTTTATCTTCAAAACTTTAAAAAGTTTTACGTTTACGAAATGGCAATACTCGTATTCAAAAGTTTGATGCATAAGGGCATCTACGTAAAACATTCAGGCCATAAGTATACATAAAACTTGATCAACGCTTTATGGGTGAAACTCCCATATTGGGGCTGGTAATTGTCTGTAACTGGATGTAAGACGGTGTCTCAGTTATGAGACATCATGGTAAGTAAGTCTGCAAATGCCAGCAGTCCTTTTATAGAAATTACCGGTGTATACCGTGGTTGTACACTCAGATTAAATAGTTTCGCTGAATGGTAGATCGTACCCACATTATGGCTAAATGTTTTGATACTATATTTGCCAAACGAATTGAGTCCTGATGGACAAATTCACCAGCATTTGCGCTGACGTTTTAATTTTCAAAATGTTTTAAGGTAATGATTATCTATAAGACTAGTCCTACGGGATAGTTTTGAGGATAAATGTGTACATAAAGGGATTTTGATATAGTTATGTGCTGATATCATGGAGATAAGTCTGTAGGAATAAAAATAAGAGGAGATGTTAGGAAGATGTATTCCTAAACATGGATACTCCCTTGTTATACACAGGGTTAGGTGTCGGAAGGTAAAACCCTTAGATACCAATGCTTGTATAGCTTGGTATTAGACAGGGTTAACTCCCCAGGCACAGGCCAACTACCTTGTGACTCTAGTTTTACCCTGCTTATGCAGGTGATATGTAAATGGTTGTGGACCATGGTTTCTGTATACAGAATGGGTATTTAAATCCCCAGTAAAATAAAATGATATTTTATTTATCCCCAGATTTGGAAAATATGCAATCTCAACCCTCGGGTTGAGATTTATTACAAGTTCGATCCAAAAGTAATTCCGCTGCCAAACTAACTCTAATTTCATAAATAAAATAAGATTGGAGGTGCTAATCTAGTCTCACGCCCGGGGTGTCCTGAAACCGAGGTGTGGCAGCCTCCCTCCCATTTTCCCAATTTCCGGTCGACGCCGCAAAGGCCACCGTCGTCGCCGCCTTACCGGCCACCACCGTCCCGTCGCACGTCGTCGCTGCCGCCGACTTGCTTGTGTGCAATACGTATGACGTTTTGTTGCAGGTTTCGTGATCGAGTCAACTAGCGTGACGCCCGTTGTACCAAGGTGTTCTGATTTGGCTATCGTCAAAGGTATAATCTTTGAACACCCTGTGGTTGGTTTATTTTATATTTTTTATACGCGTGTAATCGGATCACTGCCAGGAATCCAGATCTGATCTGTTTATTAGTACCATATATCGCTTCCGCTAAATATATCTGATTGATTTATTTATTTAAAAAGTTTAAATAATTATTGTTTTTAAAAGTTAAAAACTGTTACTATGATTCCCAACAGTAAACCAGCAGTTTCTATGAAGATTTGTTTGTCGGATGTCATCAGCCATTTATGAAATAAGAAAATAATGAAGATTTAAGAATTATAAATAACAAATAATTAAGATCTAAGAATTATAAAATTATATTTTAATATAAGATATAATTGAAATATCTTTATGATATATAAGTTTTAATAAAATATCTGAACACATTTTATATATTTAATTATTTAAAATCATTATTATTTAATAGTACATTATTATTTAATAGTAGAGAGAAGCGAAAAGTAAAAATCTACACTTTATCAGAAATCGACCGTAAGGCCCAAAACCCGGGAGGCCTTACTTATTGGATTTACTTATCAACACATAGCACATAAATATAAGACATTCAACATGTTGCAGCGGAAACGATTTAGACTTTAACATACACAGCAGAATACATAACTTGTTTTAAACATACTTGCAAGTTACAAACTAAAACTTGTCTTTAAACAATATAAACTAAAACATAAACATAAACGGAATGTCAAACACTGATATTTGGGTAACTCTTCTCGCCAAGCCAGTTATCCACATCCATCTACAGCCACCTACACTTAACTGATGTGCATACTAAAAATTATCAACGTTGAGTGAGTTCTAACGTTTACTTTAAATCAATTATACAAAAGATTTACTAATACATACATACATACTGTCGTTAAGGCAAAAATTTAAGTACTTTGCTTTTCAAAACAGTTTACAACATATGATAATCCGTCAATTCTTATACATTGTACTGCTCTCATGATCAGCGACCATGACCCGACAAGTACTTCTTAACCGTCAATTCCCGTGTCACTACTGTACCACCCTCATGATCGACGACCATGAACCAACGAGTACCTGGTCAATGCCCCCATGGCCAACGGCCAAAGAGTACTACTTAACACTAAGGGGAGGTTAACCACCGTCACCCATCTCAGTTGTACAACCGTTAGCGAACCACAAAGGCTCTTACGAAAAAGGGCATAGCCCGTAACTTTCATCTTGTACAAGTAACATTTGTCCCCAAAGGACTTTAACAAGCTGATACACTTTCCTGTAGGAAAAATTGTTCACATTCCGTTCATAAAACTTTCATTAACTTATTCGTAAATTAACATATATTTTGACTTTGTTTATGTATATAAAATATAATAAACGTTTGTCATAAAATATCTTTACTTTACTGAAACATAGCTTAACACATATATCATGCCTTTGTTTATGTATATAAAAATATAGTAAACGCTTGCCATAAAGATACATCTTGCTTACTTAAAACATATTACCACATATATTATGGCTTTGTTTATGTATATAAAAATATAGTAAACGTTTGCCATAAATATAGCTATACTTTACATAAATCGTGCTTTTGCCTCTTTTAAACATTTCACTAAAACAAAACATTCGCTTTTGTTTATTAATATAAAATATATATATATATAATAAATACTTTTCACTAAGTATGCACACTACCCCCAAAAGCAGGCAAAAATGTGATTAGAACTTACATAGTATCTTAGCTGGTATGTCCTACTTGAATCACACTCGATATGGATAACCATAACAATTCAAAGCATATCAGACTTTACCTGACGCTAAACGTTTTTACTATTTTCAGCCCGGTCGAACTTAGGGTAAGTTCGCTTCTTATGGACACATCGAACTTACCAAGCGAACTTGATAGTTTCGCTTAGCTATACCTAGCGAACTTACCAAGCGAACGTGATAGTTTCGCTAGACCAAGCTTAGCGAACTTGACATGTTCACTAGTTCCTTGCCCGATGAACTTAACAAGTTCGCCTGCGGGTTCTTCTACCCCACTAAAACCCTAGCTTTGCATGAACATAGCGGCTAAGGTCAGACTCATCAAGAACCGAACTTTTTACGTCCAAAACTGGTGTTTTCTAACCATGAATCTAGATCTACACTTTGTTTCCATTTTTAAACGTAAAAATCTAACCTTTACTCGATTTTACTTCAAAACCCGACACATAATCAAAAAATCATATATAAGGTGAAGGATTACCTTAAATCGCTTTCCGTTCGTTGCTAAACACTCTAGAGACTCGCACCAACGACCCTTGAAGCTCGGAAATGGAAACCGTGACTTTCTCTCTCTAGGATCTCTCTCTTTCTCTCTCTAGACTTGCGAAAATGAGACAATGGTGTGGAGAAGGGCTGATCTTGGGGGCTTTTAAGGGCCCAAACCCTTCCTCCTTTCCGGCCCACGTGCCCAAGCCCAAGGCTCTTTCCCCTTATTCTTGTTTAGTTTTAATTCTCGTACCATGTTCTAAACTCGGGATGTTACATCGATACATGACGATCCTTAATTATTTATTATAATTCCTTAATTGTTTATTATAATAAGATAAAGTTATTAGGGAAACATCTAACTCTTAAAAGTAATTAACGTCCATGCTCTCCGGTCCCTTGGTCATGACCTTCATTCTCTCATTTTTGTTCATCTTCATAAATGCACCTCCTTTTATACTCTTTGCTCTCATCATTCATAATTTCACATCCTATTGTTGTTCAACTTGAATTATTCAGCATCAGAATATGTCTCAAGAAAGAGGCATATTAGTATCTTTGTTAAATATCTTTCTGATATTCCGATTTTGCACTTCCATCGACACCATCACTCTCACTCAACCAGTTAAAGATGAGGATATTTTGGTCTCTAATGAAGAAACTTTTGCTCTTGGATTCTTTAGCCCAGGAAACTCCAGCAACAGATACGTGGGTATCTGGTACAACAAGATTTCTGAGAAAACTGTAGTTTGGGTTGCCAATAGAGACCACCCCATCACCAACTCATCCGGTATCTTATCCATTGATGAAACCGGGAACCTCGTCCTGCACGAAAAAGATCAAAGATTCGTGTTTTGGTCAACCAATGTTTCTGGAGTGGCGAATGATATTTTTTCGGCTCAGTTGTTGGATTCAGGGAACTTGGTGCTCTTTCAAGGATTAAACAAAGGTGTTTATTCATGGCAAAGCTTTGATCACCCTTCAAATACGATTCTTCCGGGTATGAAGCTCGGGTTAGATAGGAAAACGGGTTTGAACCGGGTGTTTACATCTTGGAAGTCTTCCGTGAATCCCGGTGTCGGGGATTATTCACATAAAATGGAGTTTGTTGGGTCAACTCAGTTGTTCATGTATAAAGGTAAACAAACTTATTCACCATAATTCCACTCCTAGCAAGCCTATTAATAAATTAGAGCAAATTACAAATTGCGTACTTTAATTATTACCCAAATTTCAGCAACGTCCTTTAATTAAGAAAATTACAGAAAACGTCCTTTACCTTTGAAAAAGCTTGCAAATTACGTCCTTTGGCCTAATGACCGTTAAATTTTACCATTAAGTATGGTCACGTCCTTGCATGTGAGGGAAAATTGGTCTTTTCACCATTCCATGGACTATTTTTGTAATTAATTTAAAAATCTGAAGAACAAGAGGGGCGGTGAGAAGACCAATTCGCCCTGACATGCAAGGCACGTGACCAGATTTAACGGTAAAATTTAACGGTCGTTAGGCCAAAGGACGTAACGTGCAAGCTTTTTCAAACATAAAGGGTGTTTTTAATTTCCTTAGTTAAAGGACGTATACTGGAATTTGGGTAATACTTAAATGACGTAATTTATAATTTGCTCAATAAATTATTAGTATGGTCTGAGGAGGTTATGATCTGACAAAATTTACATATATCCCCCTAGATAGGAAGTTTGCTCATGTTTAAACCCTTGGCTCTAAAAATCTCTTTTTGTGTAGAACATTATAGTATAGCCTAGTAATTTAAATAGCATAAAATGTAGAATATAAGAGAATTAGAGCGATCAAAGTAGAAAATCAAAAGTGAAAATTCCCAAAATTTATTTATGAAAACTTAAATGCACAAAATATACTCATAAGATTCTAACAAATATGTCAAAAAAGAACATAAAAGATGGTAATGTATAGCAATAATAGGATGACAGTATAAGTTGGAAAATGCCGGCAAAAAAAGAATTAAAAAGTCGTGCGAGTTGACGAAAAAAACATTAGAATACAAATTCACAATTGGAAAGTGAAAAATGAATTTTTTTTTTTTTTTAATAAAACGTTTTTTGAGCGGTGTACGGAGTAAACGCAACATCAATTTTCAACACTTTTAACACTTTTTTAATATTTTAATAATATAATTACTTTTACTGTTTTCTCCTATAAATTTTAAAATATAATATTTTATAAAATTCTGAATATGTTAGTGTCATGTGATTTTTTTATATACGTTTCGGTATAAATTTAGTTTGAGACAAAGCCTGGTAAATTATTACATATTTTATATCAAAATCGATATAGAATATATAATATTTCACTCGCCTCTATTTTAAACAAACTTTATATCAAAACATAGATAAAAATAATTAAGCACGTCGTAAAGACATATTTGGAATTTTATAAAACATTATATTTTAAAAATTATAAAAGAAAAACAAAATACAAGTAAAAATAATAATTATTTTTAAATATTTAAAATTATTCAAATATTTAAAATATTAAAAAAGTGTTAGTATTCAAAATTGATGTGGTGGTTTACACCGTTCACCGCCAAAAAAGTTTTATTAAAAAATTCATTTTACACTTGCCAAGTCCAAATTGGTGTTTTAATTTTTTTTTCTAATGTTTTTTTATGCTCATATTTACGATCTCTGCTTTAACTTTTTAATTATAGTTTTTACCGGTGTTTTCGCACCTTAAGTGTCATTAGAGGTGTCTATTCCTGACACGACATGAAAAACGGGTCGGGTTCGGGTTGACCCGTTTAATAAACGAGTCGGGTTCGGGTTGACCCATTTAAAAACGGGTTAACCCGTTTAGGTGTTACAATTTTTTTTTTCACAGTATAGAAACGATTGTTCATTTACTTTTGTATTTAATGTTTACTATAAAGGAACTAAATTATACCAAAACTTTTCATTTTTTCTTTTCTAGAGATAATTAATAAATTAATTTTGGTTTAACTTAAATGAATTAGATTTTGGATTTAGTACTTTATGATTTTGATTTAGATAAATGGGTCAGGTTCGGGTTGACCCGAAATTAAGTGTATCTAGGTTAGGGTTGAAATTTTTGACACGAATAAGAATATGGGTCGGGTTCGGGTTGCATAATTCAACTTGTTAACCTGCCAACCCGTAACCCGCCAACCCGTTAACCCGCAAACCCGACACGATTGACACCCCTAAGTGTCATCCTATTATTGTTACACGTTACTGTCTTTTGTGTCCTTTTTTAACATTTTTGTCGAGATCGTACAAGTATATTTTGATGATTTTAAAAAGTTAAAGTATATTTTGAGGCATTTTAATTACTTTTCATAACTACATTTTGGAAATTTTCCCAAAACAGAAATACTAATATTGAAAATTATAAACTACCACTAAAATAAATAAATAAATAAAAAAGCACACAACCCTACATATAAAAAAGAGCAAACAAACAGTAAAAAATAAGCTATACACACTCCTAAAAAAAGTCTATATGTTCTTCTATAAAGGTATGACAAAAATTTGGCGGACCGGATCATGGACAGGTCACGGATGGAGCGGTATACCTGAGATGACGGCAAATTATCTGTTTAACGTTACTTACATAAACAACAATGATGAGGTGGTGCTATTTTACCTATTACGCAACTTGTCCATTTTCTCTAGATTAGTTGTTAACGATTTTGGAACCATAGACCGGACAACTTGGCACGAGGCTGATCATAAGTGGGTTCCGTTCTGGTCGGCTCCACAAGACCAGTGTGATCGCTATAACCATTGTGGTCCTTTTGGCGTTTGTGGGAATCCATATAAATTAGGTGCTTTTGAGTGCGATTGCCTTCCTGGATACCAACCACGGTCGCAACAGGACTGGGACCTAAGGGATGGTTCCAAAGGGTGTAAGAGAAAGGTTGGGACACAGATGTGCGCAATAGGAGACGGGTTCGTTGAGTTGGCCCATGTTAAGGTACCTGACACGTCGATGGCAGGTGTGAACATGAGTTTGGGATTAAAAGCGTGCGGGGAGTTGTGCTTGAGGAATTGCACGTGCATGGGGTATGCAAGTGCTGATCTTAGTAAAGGGGACGAGGGTGGAGGTTGTATAACGTGGCATGGGGACATGATCGATACGAGGACGTTTTCGGATGGGGCACAGACTTTTTATGTGCGGGTTGATGCAGCTGAATTAGGTACGTACGCTGTCAATGCTTTTGTCTCATCTTATATTTTAGTTTTTAGTTGTCTTTGTTTCTAGAAAAATACAATAATGTTTACTTTAAGTTACTAGGGTTGTCCAAGTGATAAGTGATTCGGTAATGATAATTTAGACGTCATTAGTTCATGTCATCTTTGATATTTCTGGTTAACTACCATGGATGCTTCATGTCATCTTAATCTAGCTATGACACAATACTGCTATATATATCCAGTTGGCATAATCTTTCTTGTGATTGTATTACAGCCAATTACTCATCAAAGAGGCTATGCAAATCGCATAAAAACCGATTTGTGGTCATCGGGATGCCAATGATTGCAGCAGGTTTTCTTTTATGTGCCTTCATTTGTTGTTACATAAGGAAGAAAAAAGGTATGTACGTCTAAGTTCATTTATTATTAATTGTTACATACGTAATCACATGATCTTAGTCTATGACATATGCATAACTCCAGGGCTAAAACCCTATTTGATTTGGTTAAAGAGGATAAAATCAGTAATGCTATGAAGAATATATGCTTAGAATGAAGAACACTTATGTTAGTCTTAATTCTTTCATACAAGTTTGATAGAAAGTTTAGAGTTTAAACTTTAAAGTGTAATTATTAGAAAGTGTATTGAGAGTTATATGTATTGGTTATTAGTTAATTATGGGCTTTTATGTAAATGAAAGTTAGAAACCGTTTTTAGGATAGGTCGTAGGGTTACGACGCTCAAATGGGTTGCGTTGTTTCCGTCAATATCTATTTATATGAATCAACAATTTGTAACTAATGGTGTCACTACAAGAAATGTTGGTATCAGTGGCGACAATTGTCGCCGCCAAAAGTCTCATAAGTCGCCGCTAATAAATCGTCGCTAATGCCAAAAAATCGTTGCTAATACTTCGATCGTCACCACTAATTCTTTTTCTCCCGTTTTACGGTTTTTTCTGGTATTTCAATATTTCCAGTTTTCTCAAATAGATATATACCAATGCAAATTTTCCAGTTTTTCTCAAAGTGAGAGTAGATGAGGCAAATCGAGCCGGCAGCGTTGTTTTGGGAGACAAAGATCTGTGAGGCGAAAATAGGTCAGATGGAGGAAAATACCCCGCTAGAAGTGTTTAAGGGTTTTAGCGGCGGTATGTCGCCGCTAAATGAGGTTAAACTCTAGCCCTTAGATCCATCCCTTATAAACAGATGGATTAAACAGTGGGAATTGCACGCGGATTGATCGATGGTGTCGCCGCTAATGCTGACATTTCTTGTTGTGGGTGACGAACCGAAACAAGTTTCTATTATTTTTCTTCCCTGCAATCTTGTTCTTGTTTTTCTTGATTATTGATGCTTGAATCATGATCTCCTGGGTCCTATAGTGGTATTAAATCCAAGGCTCAAATAAGATTGAGATCAGTTATTCAAACCTTCAATCAAGAAGTTCGATTGTTGTTTAAGATCGATCACAAAGGGGGTGATCAGTTTGTTTATTTTCTCTCGGTCCTAGACATCAAAGCTATGGGTATTGGTGGACCGAATGTTATCATAAGGAACAGAAAGGAAAAAATGATTTATGTTGTCTGTTGTCATGAAATCAAAAGGGAGAAAGGAGTATTCGGGGTATTGGTATTAAATCGCAAAAATCAATGGATTTGAAGGGGTTGTTTGTTTGATCGAAACCAAAATCAGAGTTGATGTTGTCATTTTTGATTGCCTAGTCATTGAATATTTGAAGCTGGAAGTAGTTGTTGAATTCGCTCCATTCGAAGGGTAGAAAAAAAAAGAAGAAAGTCGAACAGTGTGTTGTATTAAAAAAAAAGGACCAAAGGAAGGATTGGCGATTTGGTTTGGTGGATAGTTGGTTTGGTGAATACAAGGATTGTTGATCTAAAGATTAAGAGAGTTAGAGACCTTGTCACACAAGAAAGAATCACACAATTTCAACCAATTCAAAAGAAAAAGTAGACCCGACCATTCTGTGGAATTGCAACAGTGGGATACACGTCTATGGAAAACGAAGCCATCGGGTTCAATGTTGAAGAAGGCAGAGACTGTGGTTCTAGTCCCAAGAGTGGTCATAAGAGAATCACGAAGGGCCTTGTAACTTTAAAGATCAATGTTGGTTGGAAACAAAAGGGAAAATGAAGGCATATTCAAATTCAAGTGCAAATTTGGTTGAGAGCGCAAGCATGTTCCAAGTAAAATTGTAGGATCCAGAAGGGTTCGGTTAGAGGATGGTAGAAGGAGTGGGTTCAGATGGGATCCAAAGGTAACATTGCCTAAAAAGGGTCACAGTTGGATAATCTAATTTACATTTGAATTCTGAAAGAAGAAAGTTTGGTTATTGTGGGTTTTTTTTTATCACTAACAAATTAAAAGAGAACCAAAATCCATTTCAAGCCTTGATGTTGGAGATGTAATCAGAGGTTTCAGCCAAGATGATGATAGGATTGGAAATCACATGTCGGATGGTCAATCAGGAGGCAATCACGGTTAATCTCGCAAGGTTGAGATTGGTTAATGGTTTAGAGAAGGAAAAGTTTCCTTTCCAATGTCGACAGCGCTAACTCGCTTCAATCTTGATCAAATAGAATCCGAATAGTCAAGTCGAGATTGCAACTAAGAATTTCATATTGAAATCAAGTGATGAAGGAATCAAAGGAAGTTGGATCAAAATGAAGAAGCAATTCAAGTCAAAAAGGATCAAACTCTGATGAACAATTAGAGGGGGTGATTGTTAGATACAAGTTTGATAGAAGAGTAAACTACAGTTTTCGTCCCTGTGGTTTGATGGACTTAACAGGTTCAGTGCACCCCTAAAACTCTAAGTCCCTGACATTATATTTCTTAACGCTTTTAGTCCAATTCACTAACTCCGTTAAGTCTTTTCAGTTAATTATCGTTAAATGACCAAAATACCCCTCTTCTTCCCCACTCCACCACCGGTCGCCGCCACCGCCACCACCTGCCGACCACCACCGCATCGGTCAAACGAAGGAGGAGATGGTGCTTTGAGGATCAAGCTACGAACTCCGGCGAGAAAACTAGGGTTCCGACGAAGTTCCGGTAACCCCGTTTTTTCTGGCAGGGACTTAGGCGAAAGTGGTCCTTCGAGTGATCAGAAAGCGGAAGGACTTCTGGAAAGGACTCTGACAACCCCGTTTTTTTTTTCTGGAAAGTACTCCACCACTGTTTTTCTGGCAAGTACTCCACCACTGTTTTTCTGGTTGTACCGATTATCCCCTTTGGGCTTGCGCATGACCGTAAGACCAGTCAGTTTAGGGTTCCGGCGAAGTCCCTAGCCCCCTACTAGAGAATCGGACACAACAGGAGTTTGGTGGGACGAAATCGAATGTGGATCAGGCGGGATTGGAGGAATCGGAGGTGGGATTGGTAGGGAATCCCTGATCTTTGATAGATTCAAATTAAGTAACTGCGGAGATGGGGGTGGTGGCAGGTGGTCTGCCGGTGGTGGTGGCGGCGGCGGCGGCTGGTGGTGGTGGAGTGGGGAAGAAGAGGGGTATTTTAGTCATTTAACAAGAGTTAGTGAATTGGATTAAAAGCGTTAAAAAAATATAACTTAAGGGACTCAAAGTGTTAGGGGTGCACTGAACCTGTGAATACCATCAAACCTCAGGGACGAAAACTGTAGTTTACTCTTGATAGAAAGTTTAGAGTTAAAAGTGTAATTATTAGAAACTAGAAAGTGTATTTAGAGTCATATAAGTAGTAGTTATTAGTTTAAGGGTCATTACGTAAAGTTGAAAGTTAGAAACCGTTTTTAGGATATGTCATGGGGTTATCAACAATTTGTAATCGATGGGGGTTTTCCTGCAATCTTGTTCTTGTTTTTTCTTGATTATTGATGGTTAAATTATGATCTCCTAGGTCCTATAACTTACTCGTTTAGTATGATTAGATTCTGCTCAAGTCACAAACTATTCATTGGAGAGTTAGAATTCTTCTTGGAGAATATAAATCATGATTTGGTTTAAATCATTTTCAAACTGTGAATATTAAAAATGTATTTTCTATTATGATTGAATGAATTATTACAAGGCAAATACAATAATATATATACATGGACAGGAGATATTATAGGAGGCTATATTTGGAAGAGGTTAAGCTTGACCACACATTAATGCTAATGGAGATGATTGAGGACGTAGAGTGCATTAAGGAGGATTATCCGTGATAAGCCCCCGCAAGATGGAGTCGCCGTTGGAGACGCCAATCTTGGACCTGAATTTCTGAAACAGACCCTTTGTTAGCGGTTTTGTGAGGGTGTCAGCGGGCTGATCAGCTGCGTTGAAAAACTCGCAAGGACCTGGCAGCCACTTTCTCACGAACAAAGTGATAATCAAGGGCTACATGCTTCATGCGCGAATGATACACTAGATTGGCACATAGATAGGTAGCTCCGGAGTTGTCACAATATAGTTTTGGTGGGTCGGAGATGGTTATATGGAGCTCATGCAGAAGATTTTGAACCCAGGCAACTTCCGCCGTCGCATTGGCGAGTGCCTTGTATTCGGCTTCGGTGGAGGAGCGGGATACGGTTTTCTGCCGTGTAGATTTCCACGATATTATGTTCTTACCAAGATATAGGAGATAAGCTGATGTGGACCGACCTCCATCGGTGACGCCACCCCAATCCGAGTCGGCAAAGGCATTGATAGCAAGCGGAGTGTTCCGTTGTAAGAACAACCCGTAGTGGATTGTACCTTTTAGATAGTGTAAAACTCTTTTTAGTGCTTGCATGTGTTTTGTCGTTGGAGCATGCATGTACTGTGACAATGTTAACCGCGAAACTCACATCCGGTCAAGTAAAGGACAAGTATTGAAGTGAGCCAAGGATTTTACGGTATGGTGTTGGGTCAATGTGTGCCAATCCGTCATTAGGTGAGAGAGGCTAGGATGCACTAAGGGGAGTAGCCACATCTTTTGCACCTTCCATGTGGACAGTTTTGAGAAGGTCAACGATGTGCCTGTGTTGAGATAAGAACAAGTCATGGTTAGTTGGTATAACTTCAACTCCCAAAAATTGATGAAGCGGCCCGAGATCCTTGATGGAAAACCGTTTTGATAGAGTATCCACAAAGTGATCGATGAATTTGGAGAAATTCCCTTTCAAGACAATGTCATTTACATACACCATAAAATATAAAGTTATGCCATTGTGATGATAAATAAAAAGCGATGCATCCGATTGAGATTTTTTGAAGCCTTGAGATAGAAGAAAGTTTGTGAGTTCCAAGTACCACGCTCGCTTGCTTGAGACCATACAAGGATTTTCGAAGTTTGAATATGTGGTTAGGAAAGTCTTTGTTGGTATACCCCGGTGGTTGGACCATATAAACATTTTCTTGGAGAGTGCCATGTAAGAAGGTGTTATTCACGTCAAGTTGACGTAAAGGCCAATTTTTGGAGAGAGCAAGAGACAAAATTAATCTTATGGTGACGGGTTTAGTGACCGAGCTAAATGTTTCAAAGTAGTCTTTGCCCGGTTGTTGATGAAAGCCCTTAGCCACTAAACGGGATTTGTACCGATCAATGGAGCCGTCGGGTTTTCGTTTTACTCGGAATACCCATTTGCCTCCAATAGGAGAATAGGAGGATGCGGGTACAAGTTCCCATGTGCCATTGTGAATTAACGCATTAAATTCGTCATCCATTGCCGACCTCCAAAGTGGATCTTTGAGTGCTTGAGATACGGTGGTTGGTTCAAGGTTTGGAGGTAGAGGATGGGAGGTGATGTGGTTCACAAAGTTGTCACCAAAATATTTTGGGTTGGGTTTTTGATCCCGAGCCGGTCGAGGTGGAGTGAGGTTGGTTGTTGTATGAGATGGGGATATAGTGGGTGAGGTGGGTGTGGGTATGGAGTTCGTGGGAGTGGTAGGAGTGGAGAGAGGTGAGGGTGGGTTTTGGTTTGTTGAAGAAGCAGAGAGTGGTGTAGTTGATGTTGGGTTTTGTTGTATAGGATGAAAGTGAACTGTTTGTGGTTGGTTCGCATGGGGAGGGGAGTGAATTGTTTGTGGTGAGTGATTAATTTGAGATGAGGGGGTATAAGTGGTGGAGGATGGGGCATAGTACGTTGAGGAGGGATGGTGGTGAGGAAGGCAGTGATAGCAATGGTGGGTTGTGGTTTTGTGTTGGAGTCACGAAAAGGAAAGATATACTCCACAAATTGGACGTGCCGAGAGTAGTAAAGCCGATTGGTGAGTATATCAAGACACTTGTATGCTGATTTTGTGGTGGAGTATCCAAGAAACACACAACGAGAGGATCGGGGATGAAGTTTTGATGGAGAGTAGGGACGGAGCCATGGGTATCATAAGCATCCAAACAGTTTGAGTTTGGTGTAGTTGGGAGAGGTGGTATGCAACTTTTGAAATGGTGAGTTGTTGCCGAGAATGGGTGTTGGTAAACGGTTGATTAGGTATACCGCGGTTTGAAAGGCGTAAGACCAATATTGTAAGGGTAGGCCGGCATAGTTCAAGAGCGCCAAGCCGGTCTCAACAATATGTTGATGACGTCTCTCGACGGTACTGTTTTGTTCGGGTGTGTGTGGAGGTGTGGTAAAATGAGAGATCCCCAAGTATTGCAAGAGGGGAATGAGGGCTTGGTATTCTCCTCCATTATCTGAGAATATAGATATTATCGGTGTTTGGAAATATTTCTCAACCATTAATTTAAATTGTGGGAACAAAGTGGAAACGTCCGATTTTTTACGTATGGGGTAGATCCACACATATTTGGTGTGATAATCGACAAATATTACATAATAGCAATAGCCATCAATGGATTTACGAGTTGGTCCCCAAACATCAGTATAGATGAGTTGCAATGGTTTTGTGGTCACAAAAGAATTATTGTGAAACGGACGTTTATGACTTTTGTTTATTGAGCAAGATTCACAATGGAACTTAGAATAACAAGTGGACTTTGTACACCCTATAGTTTTTCCAAGTGACTTTAGAATCTTGACAGAAGGATAACCAAGTTGATGATGCAAGTTGAGAATTGATTTGGTAGTGACATTGTTTATTTGTGGATGAACCGGTGACAGAGAATAGTAGACATCATGCTTGTCGACTCCCCGCATTATGTGCGCCCCCGTGCGAAGATCCTTAACAATAAAATAAGAGGGAAAAAATTCAACAGAGACATGGTTAGTTCTACAAAGTTTGGCAACGGAAATAAGGTTTGTACGTAATTTGGGAACATATAAAACATTGGGGAGGGATAGAGATCGAGAGGATGTGTGAAGAAAAGTGTGACCAGTATGTGATATTGAGAGACATGTTCCGTCCCCGAGAACGATTTCTTTCGGACCGCCATACTCCGATAAAGATTGCAACTGTGAGTGAGCGGAAGCAATGTGGTTGGATGCGCCACTGTCAAAGAGCCAAGGGGCTTAAAGTGGGTTTGAACGAGTTGTAGTGGTGTTGATGACCAGTTCGTTGTTGATAATAATGTTGTTTTCACGAAGAAATCGTGAGAGTTTTCTGCAGTCTTTGGTATCGTGACCATTGATTGAGCAGAATTGACAAAAACTGGCAGAACGTGGACTGCTCCAACACCCATGTTGTTGTGATGTTGGTTTCTGCCAGTGGGTTCGTTGAGAACGAGCGACATTGTTCCCGGTTCGGTGGCCTGAAAACTGGCGATTTGCTCGTGATGAGTTAAACTCATAGCATTGTATTTTGCTTAAGTCTTTTGCTGGCTTCTTCCATTTATTAAAGTTGTTATACTTGGACTTCTATGAAGGCTTTTCTTCTTTTTCAGACTGTTTGAACTTTCCATCACGCCAATTTGCTCGTGATGAGTTAAACTTTCCTTGTCCATGATTCCCAAAGCGGTTTCCATGACCAGAATTATTTTCATGACGTGTAAATAAAAGTTTGTCTTGATTTTTCATTGGGCCTCCTTTCATTAGATTGGTCCTCTCTTCCAAGGTTTTCAACCTTCCAATATTCTTATCTAGAGTTATTGTTCAATGGATGAAACAATTTGAATGAACCTATCTGGCACATAATATAGAAGTTTTCATACTAGACTTGGTTGATCAAATGTTGATCCTTGACCACTAGCCCTAGTGACAATATTATTTACCCTAGCACTAAATGAATCGATTGTCTTTCCTTCTTTAATTTGCAACATCTCAAATTATGTCTTGAGTGTTTATAGACGTGCCTTCTACACTGGGTTCACACAGACATGTCTTATCTTTAGTGCATCCCAAACCTTCTTTTCACTCTTGCAACTTGTAATACAAAGTCTTTCGGCAGTGCTTGAAATAGGTACGCAGTCGTAGCTTTGTCTTTCTTGACATCTACTTGCGTATTGGCACTTGGTTCTATCATCTCCCATAATCCATTTGCCTTGAGTATTGTTTTGATACAGATTGCCCACATAGTTTTTGGATTTCAATACAATACATTAGAAATGGGATAAAGAACCTACTTCCTTATGTATTACAATTTATTTATTATTTGTATATGATGATGATTTTCAGACATCGTGACTAAGGTTTTCTTCTATCGGGAATCAAAACTTAATTATGAACCCAATCCCGCACCCAGATCCAACCTTTCTTGATCATCGAAGTTTCTGACAGCGATCCACCACACGATTCTGCCTACAACAAAAACGATACTTTCTATCTCTCTGTTTCTTCATTAAATGAACCGCGACCAATTCTTAGTCTAATAAGTTTTGTCTGATTATTAAAACAAAAGAACACCACAACCTCAATCTGATTTGCAATTTTCTTTCAATTGCCGAGACCCTTTTCTAGTCTTGGTTTCTTTTTGACGCAGCAGGCAAATGAAAAGGACGATTCTTTGTTATTGCCTCCTTCGACACAAGCAATCAAACAACATAAACAAAGTTCTTGCCTTTGTCCTTCGAATTCTCCAATCCTCCCAACACCAAAACGTTTTTTTCGATGTCTAATATTTGCAGTAAACGAAAGGAACACGAAATTGATTACTTCTATTGTGATCGAAACAGTATTCAACCACTAAATGTGGTTATTTCTTCAAAACGGATTGAATGAACGTTAATCTTCAAGAGCCCAAGGCTCTGATACCAATTGTTGCCCATGATTGAACAAAGAACAGTTGATAAATAAACTTTAATTTGATATGAGAAGATCGTAACATTGTTACAGACTCGATTGTTTCTTATATAACCCTAAAAAGGGGTCGACGCAACAATTGGTTTTGTCTCATATAAATAAACTTAGAATGAAACAGTAATCAACCACTAAATGTGGTTTGGTTTTCAAAACGGATTGAATGAGCGTTAATCTTCAAGAGCCCAAGGCTCTGATACCAATTAATTGTTGCCCAAGATTGAGTGAAGAATAGTTGATAAATAAACTTGAATTTAATATGAGAAGATCGTAACATTGTTACAGACTCGATTGTTTCTTATATAACCCTAAATGGGGTTTACTCAACTGTTGGGAAATGTCATAACCTTTAGGTCGACGGTTTCAAGTTTTGGTTTATATCCTAGGACCCCTTTGACTTTACAAACATTACATAATTGACTCGAATATAACTTTATACTAACATGACTGACCCACTAACTTTAGTAACTTGGGTAATGGTCGGAATTACCCTCACATGTATCAGCTAAAAAAGTAAAAGGTGTGTAACTTTTTTATCTAAACTTTTGTCCAAAAAGATAAAACTCTTTTTTTATTTCTCGGACAAAAGGAATACTGAAACAAAAAATGGACGTGTTTATGTGACATGAGAATAGTTGGTGTGAATAATTTACTCTAAACCTTACATGTGCAGATTTCAAAGAGTGGTGAAGATTATGGATATTTCAAATCTAAGGATTCAAATCAAGATAAAAACTCAATTTTTATCTCCAAATGTGATTTATGGGGCTCACCTTGTCTTCAAATTTTGTGAGCCAAGAAAATTTTCAAGTAAACTAATGTATGTCAACCTCAAGTACAAAATGGGGAGCGAAACCTTGTATGCATATTTTGCAACACGGAGTGATGACGAGTGGATGATGATAGAATTGTCCCGATTCATACCTCACAAGAAAGATGTCAATTTTGAGGTTCTACTTGAGAGCTTGTCACGATACTATTGTGGAAGTGGTGCAATCTATGTTGAAGGTGTCCATTTTCGAGCCATCATTGATGCAACTTCGGAAGTACTACTATTCCTTTCTCTTCTTGATTCTTTTCTTATATTATAGATAAATAGAAATATCATTTTATTTCACATTTCACTAATCATACATATAAATATTTAATTTTATCTCATTTACATACACACATATAACTTTGAAGTTACTATTTCAAATTATGTTAGAGCAATTAATATGTAGTTGTAAGTGTTAGTTGGATCTGTTACAAGTTAGTTAAGTTTGTTAGAAGATGGTTAGTCTTCTAACTAGTATAAATACATGGTTAGTGATTATGTAATAATAATAAGAGAAATACATATCATTTTCATGCCTCATGCACATTCTCTCTATAGTAGGAGTAGAATAGTTTCTCAAATCACTTTAAATTATATCATTTTAAAAGAAAAAAAAATTATCAGTCGCATTCACACATATATATATAAATATATATACACACACCCTTCTCATATTCAATTGTGTATAGGATATACAAGGAATATAGTATGTATGTATAGTGATGTCTAGTTCATATCTACTGTTGGTTTAGCTTATTTGCACCAGGTAAAACCCCAAGCAAAGAACATGGAGCAACGAGCGACGATGGTATAGTAAATATGCAAGCGAGTTGATTGTGGAGGCGCGTGTAATTCTTTATGGTTTATGAAGATATCAATGAGTTTATAACATGATCTTGTATTTTTTTTTTACACAGGTGAAACCTGAGAATCTAAAGCAAGTACAAGTGTTAGTTGATTATGATGAAATAACCCAACTAGAAGATGCTAAAAAGGTTTATAATTTTGAAAAAAAAATTTATATGTAAAGAAAAATTGAAATATATTTTATTGATGATGTACTTGTTAAATCTTTTGATGAACAGTTATTCTCCTTAAGCAAAGCGAACGAAAAGAAATGTCACATGCTTCCGGCAAAGACGGTTTTATATGAGTCTTCTGATGTGAAATGTTACAATTGGGAATCTCTTGCTCATGAGCCTCAATCCAGGTTTGAAATTGTGTATTACCACATAGTCAACTTGAAGAATTAGAACTTGACTTGATTTTAAATGCGGTCCTTTTTTGGTTATACATACATTTTCACAAAGATTCATTTTTTATTTAAAAATTTTCTTATAATTTAATCCATAACAATTTTCGCATTGAATCCACAAATGCCTATGTTTTTGAGTTACATACTTACATCCAGATCATTAGAACTTCCTCGTATAATTTGATCACTCGTTCTGGCATCCACGTTTTTACTACTATTTCCATTTTTACACTTATTGTAGCACACACAACTCGTTCAAAATAACTTAGATGCCATTGATCATAAATGTAGATTTCTAGAGGTGGCAGAGCTTCCATCACACCAAGTATTTCGGATCAAATGCAAGATCGAAACCCAAAAGTTGTCGCCAGATACAGATTATGCATGTTACCTCGTATTCAAGCTATCACAAAAATGTCATGGTGTCCGGTGAAAGTGCAGGATGTACTCCTTAGGAAAAACAAAGAGTCTAAATTTATTTATTTCAGATCTCCAAGAGTAGTAAATTTACACAATATTGAAGGAGTTCCCAAGCTCAGAGAAGATGGATTGATGGAAGTTATTGTGTGGGAATTCAACTCAAGTAACAAGCTGAGTGATGATCATGTTCCTATGAGTTTGAAATTGAGATGTTATGAAGGAACCATATCTGGTCTTATTGTATATGGCATAGAATTTCGACCCACATGAGGTTTTTACAAAAAAAGTTAAAAAGAAATTTGATCATACTTAATATTCATATTTTACCTTTGTAAGTTATGTCCTTAAAAACAGATTTACCCAACCCAGGTTAGTTTAAGACTGTATTAACCCAGTCAAAGCAGCACAAATGCAAGGAACACTGAGATTCAAAACGTATCATACTTGCAGCAAAAGGATAAAATAAAAATAACAACACTGTTTTATTAGGTTAAAAAGGTTCCATTGCCGGGAATCGAACCCGGGTCTCCTGGGTGAAAGCCAGATATCCTAACCGCTGGACGACAATGGAATTGTTGAAAGCTTTAACACTTGTTTAAATTTTATATTTCCTCTATCACGTGGATGTAAAATCTTCTGCCCCTCTAGTATTTATCATGTCGTGTTTAATGATTTAAATATACAAATATTTAATTGTGTGAAATGTAAACTAAACTAGTGGGTTACCACCCGCGCTTCGCGGCGGGTTCGAAACGTAGATAAAAATAAGCAAACCGCATTCTACGTGACGTTAAAAAAACACGTTGTAGCGGTACATTCGATAGTAACGAAAACGTTACCTCGTATACGAAAGTGAAGTTACTATCGAATAAGTTACCTCGTATACGAAAGTGAAGTAATTCGAAAAAAAATTACACTGAAACATAGATAAAAATAAGCATGCCAGCGGCGCATTATGGCGGGTCAGTTTAAACGTAGATAAAAAACATCGCAAGGGTGTATTTTGAGATGGGCGCCAGACGATTTAAAAAACGTATAAAACAACCAGTTGGTTAGAAATTATATATAAAGAAAAAAAGGAAGAAAAAAAATTACAAAATAAATAAAATAATGGATTAAAGAAATATTAATATTAAAATAGTGATCAAAGAGTGTCCCTTCTTGTGCATCGCAAAAGACAAAAAAAAAGAGAAAGTTGATGATGATAGCAAGGTGATGTAAGGAAAATACAAAGTATGCAAAAGGATGATGTTCCCCACGCACAAAGTCTTTCACATTTGCCTTTTGAAAGTAAGCCGGCGCATTGCGGCCGCCGCGTGCCGCGACACGTTAAACAACAAATGGCTTCGAATGGCTTTAGAAAGAAGAGGAAAACTTTAAATATGGAGATGGAGATAGGGATCCTGGTGGAAAAGGACACCGAATGGCTTCGAAGCTTTAGAAAAAAAAACTAAGTTAAACCGTTAAATAAATCAAAGTTTTTGAAGAGTCACGCGTGTTGCGGCTTGTTTACTAGCACGTAGCGACAAGTTAAAACACGCAATACATGAAAAAAGCAAAACATTTAATAAAGTGTTAATAATATTACAGATATTATAAATAAACGTATTCAAAACTTTATAAAAAAAAGTAAAACTTTTACGCGAATCAATGCGTTACAGCGAAATAGTTAGTAACATTAAAAAAAAATTTATACAAAAAAACGAAACTGTAACAAAGCTATTAAAAAATTAACCGTAAAATAAATTAGAAAACGAAAGCAAAACCGTTTAAAAAGGAAAAAAAATGTTAAAAAGTTTATAACGACATTGTACGTAAGTTTCTAAATAACCTGTACACTATTGCAACTCTGTTTTGAACAAAACTTACATCAAAACGTAGATAAAAATAAGCACGTTGCAGCGGTATATTCAAAATTTTATAAAATATCATACTTTTTTTATAAACGAAAAAAAAAGTATTAACGTGATATATGTAAAGCTAGTGTTGGTCAAAAATAAAATTTAATTATTTAGGTTACAGAGATATAGAAAAGGTGGCATAAATGAATTAATATATTCAATTTAATTTTCTTTGAATAGTAGTTGCAATTGTTTAATACTTATAAAAGTATTAAATAAAGATTAAGAGAGAGAAGAGTGAGTGACCTGAAGAGACGAGAGAGAAAGAAAAAAAAACAAATTAAAACTGTGCTTTGAGTTGATATATTTTACGCTTGAATGTTTCATTGTTTCATGATTTGGTAATTGTAAGTAATTTAATCTAATGTGGTATTAATTGGAGTATAATTTATTTTGTGTTATAAAAGAGTTAATAGTAGTTTAATATTGAAACTTTTAAACTTGTTTAATCCTAAATTTTTATCCATCTTTTGAAAAAAAAATCATATTAACTAGTTGAACGCACATTATTATTATTATTATTAATCCAATAATTTCTCTATTCCCTCGTTCATTAACATCCCCTTCCCATCCTCTTTCCAGAGCCGGCCCTAGAGAGGCCGAGGGACAAGGTGGGTGACCGTCGTCCACTGTCCCAGGATGCCTGAAATTTTTAAAATTGTATTTATATATATTATAAAAAATTTATATATAAGTTATTAAGTTTATATTATAGGGTCCATTTTAATCTACTAGTCCCACGCCCACGAATTTTCGGGGATTCTTGGGACTGCCCTATCTCCTCCGACGACCCGTCTCCATCCAATAACTTCGAGATATCAACCGCCTTGACTACTAACACCCACCTTTTCTATCTCTAAACCCAACTATAACTTTAAACAAGTTTTTTAGCCTTTCAATATCTATTCAAATTGTCAAATAACAATAGTAATAATTTGGGTTAGTATTTTTAGGTCTGTCCTATATAAAATTTCCATGCTCTCAAATTTCATGAATGCCAATTAAACAAGGATTTTGATAACTAGAGCCTAAGACAACCTTTTAACTATGATTTTTTGAAAATGGTAATACTTTAACCACCAATTATTATACAATCCAACAAGCTCAACCATAAAGTACCTGGTGGCGGATAGAGAAATTTTTTAATAATAATAATAATATTACTATTATTAATATTATGTTGGTATAATAACAAGATATTAAAAGAATAAGTATTTAGAAAACATAATATAAGAGCAAGCAGAGTCAATGGCATATAGAGACAACTTGAAGGTCAACAACAACAACAAAAAAGGATCTCAATTTACACAAGAATAAGGCATAGAATGTTTTGTAAAGACCACAAATCGCGTATTCCTGAACAAGACCTCAAACTAAAGCACGCGATGCAACCACAAAGCATGGATTTACTAAGCACCATTGCCACTTTTCCATGGCTTGAGCACACCGACCACAACGACTGCAATAATTATAAGTAAAATCAAGATTGCAATGCACATCCACTTCCTTGAGTTCTTTTGTAGGCTTTTCGCCTTGTGTAAGGCTTTGTTCCCATCCTGCACATGGTCTACTGCACTCGACACCTATTTGCATGCCATCGACCAATGTTTAACTTTTTTAATTCAAGAACAATAAGTCACAGTCTGACTTTTGAGGTCAAACCAATTAACTTTCAACATCAATATTGAAATGATTGCTTAAAATACTTTAACAAAAAATATGTGCAAACAAAAATGATAAATTTGTTGCACAACTGGTATAACTTCTGAATTTTAAAAGTCATGGGTTTGACCACCAAAAGTCATTGGTACTCTCTTAAGATGCATCCACATATAACAGAGCTTTCTTTACTTTATGATGATCCATTTCTTAGAGTAACACGGATTAACGAGTTATAACAATGGTTTTTAATTACCTGTGTCTCTATGTTGTCTAGCATTTCCCCTTGAGCATCCACCAACACGGCCATATCCATAAATATCTGCAAAAAAAGTAGTATCAAAATCTCACAGACAAATGGCAAGCCAATCAAATATAATTATATAATTTCTATTACATCGTTCTAACAATTTAAGAAAAGCATCAAATTTTCATCCGTCTCAAAAGAATTGTGGCGTTTGAAAAAAACTAGCAAATCATTTAAAATTAAGTCAAATGCCTATAATGCCCTTATAAAAAACTTTAAATCTAGTGTCACCTACGAAAAGATCAGCCATCATGGCAAAATTTCTTTCAAAATTGGCTTTTACTCATCCATGCTCATCAAGCCAACTTATGGGCACACAAGGTTCTAGTTTCTTCATAGACAAGTGATCAACATCAAAGTCAAGATGAATAATATATGTATATATGTGTCTGCACCTGTTGCAACTCAAGAAGCTTCCTTTCTACTTCTCTTACTGCATCATGGCGTTCTTGGATCTCTGCCAGCGTGTCAAGTACCTATACAAATATACAAACTATTCACTAAAAGTCTAAAAGGACACAAATATTTGAAGTTAAAAATGTAATGAACATGAACTTGTTTTAATTGTATTTTGTTTATTAAAAAGACAATTATGGAGGTAGACCCCCACAAAGAAACTAACCTGTCCTCGCCCCTGTTCCCGAATTGCTTTCTGAAAAATCTGTTCACTGTCACCTGTCTCTATGAGTCGATCGATTGTCTGTAGAAATAAGACATAATTAGAATATGTGTTTATGCTATAAATCAAGACGGCTAAAGAATATAGAAAATACCATACCTCTTCATCCGCCCTGGTTCCCGTCACTGAAAATAGTCAAATTAATAACAAAAATAATAACAGTGATAATAATAATAATAATAACAAATGAGATTGTAAAAACCTGTATACACACGCCTCTCCACCACCTCACGATGCTCTTGATGGATACTTTCTCTTAGAGTCTAAATACGTTAATTGTAAAAAGATGAGAAAATACATACAGAAGATGAATAACAGAGGATCTAGAAGCATAGATGCGTCTGCAATACCTGAAATTCAGTCATCTTGTCTTTAAATTTCTTCTTCAAAGAACTGCAAAAGAAGATCACCGTTAATTTAATTTAGATTAAGTTAATTATATATCACTAGCAAATATGGTAAGTTACAGTGTAGTTGCGGTTCTTGATCGGTCTACTCCCGTTCCTTTTCCACACCCGGGCTTCTGTCTGTTTGCCAAGTTCTGTTCCACAATACAAAAGTAGAAATTATTGGTTGAATAATATTAATTGCACGCAATAAAGACATTTATTGTTAAATAAATTATCTATGATCTAAGTTCTAACCTCCTTGTCAAGTTCCTCAATTTTTGATTTAATAAACCGCGCAATCTTTCCAACTTCGTCCACGTCTTTCTCCATACGCTGCTTGATTGCTGCAGATTAACAAACATTTAACCAACAACGATTAATTATATATCAATAACTGAAAAGAATTGAATATTGCCTTTCATAGCAGCAGCTTTGGTTACAGCCCTTGATTCCTCATGAGCATCCTGTGTAGAACGTTGTTAACAATTAACATAATTACTTCTCTAATAATTATCCTAATATCAAAAGGTAATTTTTTTTGTGGAACATACACACGGTGCATACCTGTAATTTCTTTAGTAGTTTATTTAGTTTCTCATATTGTTTCTCAATGACTTGAACCTAGCAAAATATAAAAAGAAATCAATATGCGCTATGAGTTAAGCTAATGAAATTAAACATTTATAATTATATAATAAAAAATAAAAAATAAAGTAGATTTGTCACCTTCTTGAAAAATTCATCCAACCCTAACTCTCCAGAATCCGCAGTACGTTGTGTTCCCATTTCAAGGTCTCCATAGCTATTATCTTGACCCCGAGGATTCTCAAATGATTCCTACAAAAACATCATTCAAAAAATACGTTTTAACACATGATAATTAAATTATGCGCAAACCATGCATGCATATAGTAATATATAACCAAATTCAGATTTCATTTCACGAAAATGGACCATGACAATTTGCATAAATATCTTATAACAACCATAACATTTCAAAATATTGGTATCATCTAAGGGACAAACAAGTCGAGTCACACTACTGTTGAATGATGGGCACTCCAAAATTAAAAAATTTGTATCAAGACCAATCATTTCATTATGTTGGTCAACTACTAACTTGAAACAGTGAGCTCATACAAGCTACAAAATCTCACACTCCTTATTTCCAACTTTTTAATACATTTTTATTTATTCGGTAACACGTTAATAGATGGCCATGGAAAAGAAGGAATGAGTATCATACCCATTCATGTTTCCCATTCGACCGTACTATGAAACTCTTTACACATAGTCATTCCTAACTTCAAACCAACACAAACCCCTCATAACCATAATTTAACAATTGAACGCGATATGAACTACTAAATTCCAAATTTGATTCCATCACCTTTAATTTCTACTAAACAATCATTAACCACATTGAGGGCGGGCCTTGGAGCAATTGGTAAGGTTGCTGATTTGTGACCTGAGGTCACCGTTTCAAGCCGTGGAAACAGCCTCCCGCACAAAGTGTAGGTTAAGGTTGCGTTCATCAGATCGCGCAAATGCGATACGCCCTTTTTTTTAATCATTAACCACATTAAAAGACACAATAAGTACATAAAAATCAAAAAGGGACTTGAATCAAAGACTGAAATTGGTAAATACTAATTACAAATTAGCTAATAAAAGTTTAGCATCTAAAATCAAACAATCACAATTAACAGAAAACAGAGCAATTACCCAAAAGCAATTATCTTTAAAATTATTTATTTCCTCTTTTTGTTCTTTTCAATAGGGTTAAATTCAGAGGTTACAATCAGTTCAAATTCAATCACACCAATTGATTACAAAGTTAATGCTACTCAACGCACACATGAATTCAAACATTCACAGATTCCAGCTGATTACAAGCTTTAAGGCCAACATTCAACACCAATAAAGATCAAATCCAATAGAAGATCCAAAACCCTAAATTAAAACTTCATAACAACACTCGGAATCTCTATAGTTGTGATCAATGCAGCTTTTGTTGATCAAGAATTTGAAAATTATAAAGAAAAGAAAAAAAAGTTTGAATTTTTTAAAAGAAGCTTACAGATAAAAGATCGTTCATGGCGGATTGAGGTTAGATCTTGATCTCGGGTTTTCTGTATCTTTGATTTTGGGAAAGTGAAATTGGGTTGGGTTTAGGTCTGGGTTTGGGTTTATTGAGGTGGGAAAGAAACTAATCGATGAGAGAGATAGAGAGAATGTGTGGGAACAGCAGTGTGAAGAGAGAGAATCGGTGACAGATCGTGAAGACAGGCTTTTCTTATCGGTTAATACTTTTTTTTTCTTTTTTGTATAGTTTGTTGTGGGTTTGAAAATTGAAAAGAAAAAGGTCATGCTTTGCTATGCTAATTGACACGACACTTTTGTTTTTAAAATTTTCAAATGTTCATATATAGTTTTTCAATATTAGTAATATATATATAACGTCAAAAGCGAATTTATATTTTTATCAAAAGGAGGAGAAGCCAAAGAGGTTGTGGTATAGTGGTTGAGGTGAGGCCTGAAGTCCTAAGGGACCCGGGTTCAATCCTTGTCACCACCATTAATTTATGAGACATGCAAATGAGGCCTAGTTCTTAGGCTGATGCACCAGGGTTTTACCCACGCCGATCCAGGGTTCGAGCCTCGGCTCTCCCTCAAGCCCGAAAGAGGCCGTATTAGGTGGGATTTTTCCTTGGATGCTCTCCAACTCTGACGTCAAGTGGGCCCGGTTAAGACAACATATTGGCCGGAGTTGGACGAGGCTCTCCCATGTGACAGGGGGTGCGACGTCACAACATTCAATGTTCGCCGTTCAAAAAAAATCAGGAGGAGAAAAACCAAACGTTAGAATAAGTTATACTTTGGTGCTTAAATAACTTGTACCTTATTGTTCACACGTTGATAATTGTTTACTTAGTAATAATTACCAAATGGTCGGGAGAAGGGTTAAAACACATTTTTGTTTAACATCGACATTCAACAAAAACTTATAGCCATGGTTGGGAGAGGGGATAAAACACACTTTTGGATCGATCTTTGGAGAGAAGTTGGTGCTTTACATGACTGATTCTTATGTTTGTTCTCTTTAGCTAACAACAAAAAGGTGAAAATCAGCGACGAAAGTCGGTGACAATATCATATGGGATCGGGGTTGGCTTTGGCCTCCTCATTCTCCTTCAGAACGGAACAAGCATAACCAGTAATAACTTTGTTACACCAATAGAGTCGATGGTCTTGGAAAGACAACAAAGGTGTCGGATTTTCGGTTAAACAGGTAAGGGAAGACATGTCAGAGGCTGGTACGTCGAACCAACATGGACCAAAGCTTTCGATGGAACAACTAGGCTATCCCTAAGGTCAATCTATTTTTGTGGATCTCAACGTTTTTGTGGGCCTACATATTTTACTACATGGACTTCCCAAAAACCAACTTGTTTATATTTTGGGTTAGTAGCTGAGCCTATTTTCTTTTCATCGGATTCACGTATGATAACCGACACATGGATTCCCGACTCCACGCCACAGCTCATATGATCTCGGATCTTGGCATGGTTCATGATGTAACACCCAATCTTGGTTCGGAAAAAGTGATCGTCGGCAATGAATGGCGCTTGCTATCTCTCATACCGGTTACACTTTACTTTCTTTATCACATTGCACCCTCACACTAAAAAATGTACTCGTTGTTCCTGCGTTAACCAAAACCTTTTATCTATTACTCAATTAGTTGTTGATCTCCCTCTTTCCATTTATTTTCACACTATGGTTTGTCTATTCAGACTTTGACAGGCCAGATTCATCATCATCTACTACTTAGACCACGAGAGCTTTATTCTATTACATCCGTCTCTTATGAGTTATGGCAGTCATGTCTTCGCCATCCATTTGATCCTGGGTTTTCTCATATTTCATCTCTTCCTGTTTCTCCTAAATCTCTAAACACGACTTGCGATGCTTGTAATACACCAAGTCCACTCGATTACCTTTTTACCCATCTTTATCTCAAAGCATATCACCTTTGTATATCATTCATTGTGACATTTGGGGACCTCCTCCAACCATTTCTCATTCTGTTTACAGCTATTTCATCATATTTATTGATGATTTTAGTCGGTTCACTTGGATGTATCCTTTATCTCACTGTTCCCACGCTATTGACTCATTTCGCCATTTTAAAACCTTTTGTCGAGAACTTGTTTTCCTGCACCATTAAACACTTACAGTATGATAGCGCTCTTAAGCTCACTCGAGGCCTGATGAGCCAATTTCTTTCTGATTCGAGTATTACCAACCGTATTTCTTGTCCATACGTAACCCAACAAAATGGGTGGCTGAGCGGAAAAATCGCCACCTCTTAGAGATTGCTCGAGCCTTACTAATTCATGCGCAACTACCTCAGAAATATTGGTATGATGCTTATGCCACCACTGCTTTTCTCATAAATCGTTTACCTTCTTAGAGTCTTGATCATTCATCCCCTTATGTGATTATTATTCATTGTAGACCCGATTATACAATTTTATGCACCTTTGGGTGCCTTTGTTATCCATTTCTTGGAAATATCGGGTTAGATAAACTCTCACCTAAATATGTTCCTTGTATATTCCTCGGATATGCTCCTAATCATCGAGGATATCTATGTTACGATCCTTGCACTCTTCGTGCCTACACCTCTCGTCATGTCACCTTTCATGAGACGATTTTCTCGATTCTGGATCCTGTTTATGAGCCTCCTACTGCTACTATATTGTCCTTCTTGGTGGTTCCACCTTCTGTGCCACCCACCACCATTCTGCCATTCTCGGTTATTCCACCAATATCATTTATTCTGAGCCTTCCACTTCTACCATGTCTACCACTTCACCCCACGCCCACCACCAACCCCACCTCCACCCCCACCCCACCCCCTCCTTCACCCTCTCATCCATCCTATCTGATGGTCACATGTTCTTGTGATCATACTCGTCAACCTAAACACTTTCCTGATCATATTCTTTTCCATGCCTCTTCCACTCCTACTTCTGAGCCAACAACATTTATTTAGGCTCAAATATGGTCGGCATGGTGGGATGCTATGCATACCGAAGTTGTTGCTCTACACTCAAACCGCACCTGGGTATTGGTGCAGGCTCTAGCTCAGGACAACATTGTTGGTTGTAAGTGGGTTTACAGGATCAAGAGACACTCCGATGGATCCACTAGTAGATATAAAGCCTGACGTTAGTTGACCGTTAGCGATCAACATGTCAAAGATGGCGTATACCTTGCTTTCATCGAAATCCCCGACTTTAGAGGACCACTACGAGTTGTCGTTACCATAGTAGGTTGTTAGGACTACACCGCTCGTCGTTATAGCACTAGTCTTTTTTGTTCGGCGTTAGGGGGCCCACGATTCGTCGCTAGCGTCATCGGTTGTTTTGAACACAGATCGGTTACAATACTGGTTGTTTGGAATGCTAAGGCCAAGAAGTAAGGTGGTATACTATATTTATCCGCTTATTGGAACTCCTTAAATTACCTATGCATTCTGTTATCATTTCCAGTTGTTGGATCCATTGTGATTTGGTTCCTTGGTGTGGAGAGATCTCTGCCATAAAAGAAAAGACAGAGCTCGTAGGCCTTATTCTGCATATCAAAAAGCGACTTAATTCCCCATTCATCCGAAATAGTCTTTTCTATATAACAGAGGAGTTATGGGCCGACTACTATGACTACATGCGCATCTAGTGCAGTGGCTTGGAAGCCAGCTACCTTGACCATCTTTCGAAGTTCTAAATAATCTACTGATCAAAGGCTGTAAGGGCGCGCTGCTTTACATTCAACCACATCACAGTGACCCCCTAATCGGTCTTATTCTAGTTGCGGGACGAAATCCGACAGTCGACTTGTTCCCAAGGGCTTTCATCAGACTGAGGGTATCGACTATACGGAGACTTTTAGCTCAGTTGTCATACCAACCACTATTAGGTTGGTCCTATTAGTTGTTGTTTCTCAGGGTTAGGATATTCGACAAATCGACATCAACAACGCCTTCCTTCATGGCGATCTATCTAAGACTTTATATATGGCGCAACCTCCTGGCTTTGTTGACCCTACTCACCCTCATCATGTATTCTTGCTATGGTCTTAAGCAAGTCCCTACTCCCCCTCATCAATTATTTTTTATTCATGCAAGTCATAATTTTCAACTATAATGCATTTTGCACAAATAATCTTTAGCTAGCGCAATTCCATTAGCACAATAGGAATGAAACTTATGAGTTCAATAACACACTTATATAAACTTAGTCATACAACACAAGTCACAATTTAGCCAAATTGCATATCATGAAAATATTGGTAAGTGTAATAATCAAATCCCTAGAAAATTGGAGTTTTAATGTATAAAAAACAAACGTGGTATTCTAGTTATCGACCAAAATGTGCTATAATTACTTGTCTTGTGATCATGTAACCTAAGATGTAACTATTGCACAAGTAGTTCTAGCATGGATTGTTCATCATGCTTCATGTTCATTAAAGAAAGTTATACTTATAATTTTAAGCGTCGATATATGCAAGAAGCTCTTTGTTGTTTTGAAAGATCATCATTTCTTCTTCTTGCAGACGCACCATTGCTTCAATACCATCCCTATGCGGAGTGTCCATTAAAAACAGATGCTTGTTATCCATTTTTGGCATTACATATTTTGCTTGTACCGGCTTGCCCCACCCAAAATCCACTTCGTAAAGTGGGAACCAACATAAGCTTGTAGTCCAAAACATTTCTAGACTATGATCACCTACTAACATTGGAAATATGGTTGCTAATTTTTCACCTATCTCTTGCACATCTCTTGCTTCAATTTCCATTTTCCCCTTCCTCAACTTAGCAACCACCTCATGCAACGTGATTTCACCCTAATCGATCATCCTTTCGACCACCAGCGTGAATATGTTGGCTACTGCCTTTTCAGGATCATTCTTGATGATTTTGTTTCTCATGTTCACTATGTGAACCAGGGCTGATGGCTTCAAAAACCCTGATTTCGTCATGGTTGCATCCACTGAGCATTTGAATATTAGAGATGTCAATACCTCAACTCAGGTAAGAGCAGGGCTCGTTACAGCCACGCCCATGGAGCTAATAACCTTGATCTTGAGATCATTCAATTTTGAATTAGGGAACACAAAAGTCCTCATTACATACTTAACTTCATGTATGCTTTTAGACACATGAGCCTTAGGTGGTTTAACATTATTATAACTTGTAGAAGATGTAAAGAAATTTGGTTTAAAGGGTGATCCACCGCGTGCAACCTTGGCCCATTGATTAATGAAGGTAACAGTCACGAACCCATCAGCGACCCTATGTCATATAATTACAGCCACTAAGGCTCCACCACCAGCGAAATAGTTTAGTTGGACCTGGACCAGGCTGGTTTTGCTAACACTAGGAAGAAGTTGGTGTAGGCTTTCATGGTTCTCTTTCTTTAGAATGAAGTCCTCGAGCCTCCTATCATGAGAAGCTTCCAAGAACTCGATTCCTTCGTCATTACACTCGATGCGATCCACAGAAGGACTTGCGAACCTACCTGCAAACGGGTAGTGTTGTGTCAAACAATTTGATAACGACTTCTTGAGGATGTTGATGTCACCATGGTTGTAATTCTTGTATAAGAAAACAAATGGCACGGGGAGGTCGGGAATAGAGTTATCCGCCAATGAAAGGACATGAGTTTTGAGGTGAGGAGGTGTTGGGGAGGATGGTTTGATGGTTTCTTGAGATATGATGTTCATTTTTTGATGAAAAGATTCAAGTAATATGAAGATGGAAACATGTATGCATCTTTATATACACACATCATCCATCGCTTTCTAGTGTTTAATTGCAAAGTCTTTGTGTTAATTCTATTTGCTTTTGTCTATTTCTCTTTAATATTCTAGAAAATCCAGGTGTTATTAAAAAAACTAGGTTTCTTTAAAAATAATTAAAATCATTATTTTGGTCCTCGGTTTTAAAAATATTAATCTTTTATTCTATCATGTATAATCGAACGCTTTTAAAAAAAATTAAGAAATTCATAACCAAATTAAAAGCATAGGGACGTTTTTACTTTGATAATTTTAAGTGTTCATATATGCAAGTGTCCACACTTATGTTTGTCAATGGATTATATTTTATTTACATTGGATGATAATTTATTTTTATCTACAATCTAAATAGTTTCATGTTATTTTGATCTATTAGTTCACTATGTTAGAATCTCGTGTATTACACGGGTTGAATAAATGTAATATTATATACTTTGTAATAAAAAAATTATGTATTTAAAAACCCGTGTATTACACGGGTTGAATAAAATTTTACGTGACAGTTATAAATTTTATTAAGTTAATTTTTAAAATATTTTTTAGCTAAATATTAATTTTTTTTATATAACTAATAAATGTTAATTCATGTTAAACTTTAGAAACCCGGTGTATTACACGGGTTAAATAAAGGCAATGTTATATATACCTTTTAATAAAGATTTACATATTACATATTTATGAAAAACAATTTATAAAAATAATTATACAAATCATTATTATTTAATACGAGAGAGAGGCGGAAAACAAAAAATTATAAAAACAATTAAATAAATTTGTATAATTAATAGGAGAGAGAGACGTGAAAAAAAGTTAAGATTGTATGAGAGAGTGACAAGTGTCAAATCAAAACATTTACTTATAACATTTATTTATTATATAGTATAGATTTCGGTAAATTGGCATCATGTTTGATATAGACCCATTTCTTTAACCTTTTGCTAAAACAACCAAATAAAAATAACTCATAGCATACTTCTTTTACATAAAATTTATTTTGTAGGTAAAATACTTAAACTCAGTTTAGTGAAATAATCAATACATTTTTTATCTATAATCTTTTTATTGATTTTAGTTTTGAAACTCTTTCTATCGTCATTTTGATAATTAACATTATTAAATTTGGAGAGAAAAAATTCAAATATATTAAATTGGTGTCATGCTTTTCTAGATGTCTATTTTCTCTTAGGGTGTTGGGGCATTAACCCCAATACTCATTTACTCATCAAAACTGGTCAATAGAATTATGTCACCTCAAAACTACTCATTTACTTATTTACTCAGATTTCATTTGAAACACCTTACTCATTTACTCATTTACTCACCAATTTTTTTTTTATAATTAAACATTTAAATAATCAAAAACATACTTTTTTATTAATTAAAAAATCAAAATACATCTAAATATAACAAAATACAATAATAAAGTTACAAATAAAAAAAACAAAAAATTAAACATAATCGTCTTCCGAATCGCTGCTGGCCCACTCCGGTAGTGTAGCAAAATGTTCAACAAGATCATATCGTAGTCTAAAGTGTGTCTCTTGATCCCGCAATTCATTAATTACACCATCGTCTACTACTTCATTGGTTGGAGGGTCTATCAAGTAGCTGGGTGAGATTGCATTTTCGTCATGCTTTAAAAGCATATTGTGCAATATGATACATGCGTAAACCACATTTTTTTTTTACGTTTATGTGACCGTTGCGGACCATTAATTATTCCCCATTTAGATTTTAAAACACCAAACCCGCGTTCAACGTCTTTTCTAGCCGACTCTTGAACTTTCTAAAACCTTTTTTTTCTTTTGGGTCGACAGGGAATGAAAATGATTTCACAAAAACAGACCAAGTGGGGTAAATCCCATCCGCAAGATAGTAGCCATGTTTGTATTCACGACCGTTAACTTGGAAAGGACACTTCGGGGCGGTTCCATGCATTTCGTTATTGAACAACGGGGATTGATTGAGAACATTTATGTCGTTATTGGAACCGGCAGGACCACAAAACGCATGCCAAAACCTTAAGTCATTTAAAACCACTGCTTCCATCATGATCGTAGGGTATTGGTGATCACCTCTCATAAATTGGGCACGCAAACTAGTCGGGCACATCCTCCAAACGACATGCGTACAATCGATGCTACCGATCATCCCTGGAAGGCCCCATCTAGTTTCATGCGCATTATATAAACGTGCAATGTCGTGGCTTGTAGGTCTACGTAAAAACTCTTTGCCGTATAACATAATAATAGAATTGCAAAAGTATTCTAAACATTCACGAGCAATCCTACCCGACATAGATAAATATTCATCATATTCGTCAGGAGGGTTACCTGTAGCAAGTTGACGAATAGCAGCAGTGCATTTCTGAATCGGCGTGAAGCTCTTCTTTAACCTCCCGTCATACCCTTCGTGAAACCAAGAAAACCTTGAATCTATGCTTATATCCCTTACAATGCTTAAAAACAACTCTTTTGGTAAGCGAAATCTCGCTCTAAACGTATCTGCGTCGTACCTGGGGCGTTCGACGAAGTAATCATTCAACAAATTTGTGTTAGCAACTTCACGATCACGATTTACACATTTTTTCTTTGATTTTGTCGTATCCTCAAGATCACTAGCCGCAACTTTGGACAAAAATTCAATGCCACTTGAGTCGGAAATGTCGGAAAGAAGATAATCAAAATCACTAGCATCGGATAATCCCGAAGGAACAACACTAGAACTGGATGAAGACATTTTGTTAAAAAAATTGGAGAGGAGAGTGATTTGTTTTATATATAGATGATAGGTAAAAATATATGTGTGTGGAATGGGGTATTTATAGGTAACAAAAATTTTTTTTTAAACCACCCAACCTACCCCCCCACCCCACCAACGGCTACTCAAACGGTCACAAATGCAACGGACAGATCGAGTAAATATACTCGAATTCACCTACTCGCCACCCCTACTCGGGTATACCCGAGTCGATGGGGGCGGTGTTCCATTTACTCGCTTATTCGGATGACCTACTCGATCACGTTCGAGTCTTCCGCCCCGTATACCCTTAATAGCCTTAATCTAGAAGTAATTCTAGATCATTAATATCTAAATAGTTGTTGCATACAGACTTATCTAAGCAATTAATGTAGGGTGATTCTAACCACACAAGTAATATTACTAATTGGACACGTCGCAACCCTATACGCCTCGTATAGGGCAATACAAGGCGTATAGGGTTTAAGTCTCCTGACATGAAATGTCACGTGTCATTCCCTCTCTGGCGGCCGGCACCCATACTTGACGTATTGCACTATACACGGCGTATGGGTCACGGGTAATATTTTACCTCAAAACTTGGCAGATTTTGGGATATATAGACACTATACGTGGCGTATAGGCATATACGCCACGTATAGTTTTTTTTTTAATTTATATTATATTTATCTTTTTTAATTTACATAAGTTTGTTATTTTTTTTAATTTATATAATTTTATTTTTTTATTTTATATAATTTTTTATCCTTTTTGTAATCTTTAATTTAACATTTTTTATATTTTTTATATTTTTACATTTATAATTTATCATTTCAACTAAACAACCAAATTAAACATTACAACCAAACAAATAACCAATCATTACATATATTTACATCAAAACATTAAATATATTACATCAGAATATTTTTATATATATAACAAAAAATACAACTGAATACAAATAAAAACAACTACGTCTGACCCGCGCCGCCCTGATCCTGACCGGCGACGCCCTGATCCTGACCCGCGACGCCCAGATCCTGACCGGCGTCGCTGATCCTGGCCGGCGTCGCCGGGATACTGACGTGGCGGTGGTAGTGGTGGTGGCTCGATGCCGGCGGCTCGTGAGAGATCCACGAGGCGACCAACCGCCCACTTCATCAAGTCCTCCATCCGATCGCTATGACGAGCCTATAGCCGTGAGTCGGCAACAAGTCCGTCAAGCAAGGCCTGTGTGGCCCTGTCCAACCTAACAGGTTGACGTACGTGTCTAGGGTGCTGTGGCGACTGGTCATGGGCGTGCGGCTGGTCATGGACGAGCGGCGGGTCCTCCATCGCCACCCCCTGTATCGGGTCCGGCACACCCAGCACGCCACCCCCTGTATCGGGTCCGGCACACCCAGCGGCGCCTGGCCCGGCATCTACGGCAACGGCTGCGGGACCCAAACCTGGTCCCGGTCGGCCCCTATAAATCGAAGGCCGAGCCCTGCGAATTGGCACATGATGCGCATGACGTTCGTCGTGCGACGGTCTAATCGGACAGGCGGGATGGGCTCGGCCATCTGATGCACATGATCAGGCCACGACGCAAGAACACGCATCACATGTGTGATGAAAGCACCTTCTTACAACAGTCCGCGCCTCTGCCTGTGAAAGGCAGACACAAAGTACAGCGCTAGGCATGTCGCTAGGGCGCATGGCCTACCGGTAAGCAAGCAAAAGAGAAGGAATAAGTCTCTCTCTGTGCACCACTCACGGCTTTTCCGACGCGGTGCAATAGACGTCGAAATAAGTCGGTGTAAATATCTATAGAGGGGGTCTCTAATCGCCGAGACCCTCTCCTTGGTCCTCAACCATGGGCCATCAAAAATAAGACCCCAGAAAACTAGAAGATCCTCTCTGTCCACCTCGGTCACAACCTCGGTGTAAAGTGGTGTGACCGTCTCGGGCTCGTAATACAAGCCCGTCGCCACTGCCCACTGACGGAGCGTCAGACTGTAAGCATGGCCGAACATACGAAAGGAGATCTGCTCCGGCTCTTCTGGCAGTTCCTGCTCGTCCCTCTCGGCATCAGGCTCCTCCGGCGCCGGCTCTGTGAAGGGAACGTCGAAAGAAACTCGACAACCACATCTTTGTACGTCTCCGTGAACGCCAGATCAAACAAACGATCCCATGGCGTGTCCTCGCCAATAATGGCCCTGGCCCGCTACTCCTCGCCGACCTCCTATAGAAGCGGCCAGTCCATCGCCGTTCCCGGGCCCATCGTCACCTGCCGTAACTTCTAGCACCGACCAAACGCATCCGAGGCGGGCGGGAACTCCAGAAAAGGGTAGTGAGCAAGATCATCCACATCCACCTCCCCATATGAATATCCTCCTCGTGATCCGAATCCGACATACCTGAAAAAAATCAACGTCGATATATATACAACAAATCTATACTATCTTTTAATATAATATACTTTTTTAAAAATACTAATTATACTAATAAAACACATTTTGTTTTCAATCAAATAGTAAATGAAAGTCAAATTAAATTAAATAGTAATTAACGTATTTTGAATTTTCTTTTCTATCCTTAATTACGTTTTTACACATGTAAAAAATATAAATAAAGATTTATCGGGGTCTAAACTAGTATCAAATAATTAAAAAAAATATATTAAATACTAATTTTTTTAAATAATAAAATGTTTTTTATAATAAAATATATTAAATACTAATTTTTTTAAATAATAAAATGTTTTTTATAATAAAATATATTAAATACTAATTTTTTTTTAATAATAAAATGTTTAAAAAAAACCTATACGCCACGTATACCACTATACGTGGCGTATAGGCTGTTACCGGATAAACTAAGTCATACGCAGCCTCGTTACCGGGTAAAGCAAGCCATACGCGGCATAGGTTACCGAGAATAAGAGCCATACACCACGTATAGCACTATACGTAGCGTATCTCTTCATCGTCTTCCTCGGATGAACTATAAACATTATTATGACCATGAACAGCATCAATCCCGTAAATTAAAGGTATCCCTAAACGTGTTGATAAAGAACCCTTTTGGAAATCGTTGACCATGTTGACCCATGTCTCAGGGGTGGCTTGGTTAGATGGAACACTCCCTCCTCCACTTAACACACTCCCTGAAATCACAAGATATTTTATCATAAAAAGGACATCAAGAAAGAGTGAATCAATGTATATTGTACAAGGTCCTGTTATAGCTACACCAGGTTACGTTATCAAAACATGAGATGATGTCATCAAAACACTGGATGACGTCATCATACGGGTCGTATAGTTGGCGAAAAAGGTATTACGGCCTGTATTACATCTGTCAATACACCGTCACAATAGTCGTTTCTGTCTCAATCAGAAAAGCTATGCGCCCATATAGTTTTCTATCATACAACCCGTATGAGAGAAAAACACACCTCATATGGCCACTATGAGAAAAAAATCACAACTCATAAGGCCCGTATTACATCTGGTGTCTGAATAAATAGTTTTCTATCATACAGCCCGTATAAGAGAAAAACAAACCTCATACGGCCAGTATGAGAAAAAAAATCACAACTCATACGGCCTATATTGCATCTGGTGTATGAATAAATAGCTTTCTATCATACAGCCTGTATAAGAGGAAAAAAAAACAAACCCCATACAGCCGGTATGCGAAAAAAAACACAACCCATACGGCCTGTATTGCATCCGGCGTCTAAATAAATAGCTTTCTATCATACAGCCCATATGAGAGAAAAAGCACACCTCATTAAACCATAATGACAAAAAAAAGCACAACTCATACAGGCCGTATTGCATATGGTGTATGTATAGTCTCTCCCATTGTATAATATCATCTTGGTTTGAATGATTTGTATACCTATCAGATCCTTCTTTATGGCCTCATTTGATGCAACTGATCGTTCGATTTGAGTCATTTGACCAATCTTTTCCTCTAGTGTCATCCTCTTCATTAAGTCATTTACTCGAACACTTGGCGGTTGTTTCGGATCTTTGTACAGCATATACTCTGCTTCTGCCATTGAAAACCAGCACCACATTACCATCATCAAGAAAACCAAGAACTTCCCCATATTCTTGACTCCCATATGAAGAACACTTCTGCAATTACAGGTAAACAGAAAGTCAAATCAGGCCAAAGAAGACAAGATTCAATCCAAGACAAACAATTAACACAAATACACCCATTTAGCTTCAAGCTACAAACTTTTATCAACAATGGAGTTTTTTGTTAGCTCAATGTTGAATCTGTAGAGAGATTAGTGAAGACTTACAGGAGATTCAGAGAGATTGTTGGATATTTGTTGGGTTATTTTTATTTTATTTTTTTTTTCATTTCCATTTCTATATTTTTGCATGTTGGCTGTTTGCTAGATCTTTTTTTCTTTGGGGCCACTACATTAGTACATTATCTGGAGGTTTTCTTGAAAGTTCAGACAATCATGATTTTTTTTTCAGTATATTCATATATCTCATAAGATTATCCAAGAAAAAGTTGAAGTATTATCATAAAGATTTAAAAATGTATAAATCTTACTACTTTTTAAAAATAAAGTAAATATACGAAAAGTGTGAGGGACCAAATGTTTGATGATGGTATTTGTTTGTTTGTGCTTGAACGTTTGAGTGTACTTGGTACTCCTATTGTCCTCATCAGGGAAAGCCTCAACGATTTGTTAAGTGTATGTGCCCCAAAGTGTTTACACTACGGACACACCACTAGTCGGAGTTGTGGCCGCTCCCTTTATGAGTCCAAGACATGAAGAAACCAGTGAACCTTAGCGTGACCTTGAAAGATAAACCCGTGACAAAAAGGGAAACATACATTCTCCCAAACGTTTAGACTAAATTCAAATAATTTTTTTTATTATTATATAAAAGTTGTTGATGATGAGTTTATCCAGGAATTAGCGCACTCCTACTTGGATAACCTGGACAAGGGAAAACATGGCAGAAAATGCCCAAACTTGAAACATGCATAGCTTGGGCTACAATTGGAGTTGCGGGCCCATAACCAGAGCTATAGAAAGGTCCCGACGAGCTGGATCATGTGGCAAACGACCAATGACGGTTTAGCCTAGCTGTCGGACCCGAAATCCTTCAATAAAGGCTCCAATTTCGTTACTGATTGATTTTCGTAAATCTTAGTTAATTTCATATTTTTCCTATTTAGTGTAAAACACGTTAAATCACTGATTGTCTTGACTTACATGTTTATTTATATCGTTAATTTTACTATTTATGAGTCGGTTTGTAATTTTGAAATTTGGTCATATCAACCAAATTTAAAATCTCCTTATAAAAGGGCACCTCATGTAATAGTTGATTATTTAGTTTTCAATCAAATTCCTTTAAGAAATCTTCTCTGTTCGTTTCTTGTTTCCACTCTGTGTTGCGTTAGTTGTTATTTAAATATTACAAATGAGCCTCTTTTATAGCTATTTTACTAACCGAAACATCAAGTTCGGTCAAAGTAACCTATATATTAACTAAAGGCTTGGATTAAAAAAATGTAACAAAAAATATTGACTTCGGTTAAAATAACCGATAATTTAAAATAAAAAACTCAATTAATATCTTCCATCATGAGAACATGATTGGTGTCATGTACTTTTTATGTCATCGCGCTCTTCAAAATTTGTTGCATTGACTTCTTAACTCTCGTTTATGGTTGGAGGTTTTTTACTCTTCTTGTAAACCTGTATATCTTGATATGTCACATCATCATTGCAAGATATATCGGCTTCAACATTGGAGTTATCATCAAAATGAGCATATTTCTCGTCAAGTAAGTATTGAAACCTATAGTATTTAGGGTATAGTATCGAGCCCACGGGCCCGGTTTATCTCTATATATTGTAATCGCTATTGAATGAAATCAATCAATTCAATCTCAAACACTAACAAATACTATAGGTTCCAATAGTAAGAAGTCAATATAAGGGATATATGGACCTCTTCATGTTGGCATAATGTTGATAGCTACGACTAATGCTACCAACGCTAACTTGTTAACAAAGGGATGATGAATAACACCATAGTAACCACCCCCGTGATGTTTATGGTGGTTTCTGCCACCTACGATCAAGACACGTAATCCTTCAAGGACCGTGCTGGTTGTATCAAGTATCATGTTGATTTTATCTGCCCTGCCCTCAAACACTGAACACAAACCATCAACCTCACGATATCCACCATAATAATGTTGAGGCGGACTTATTCCAACACAATGTGTCATTAGGATACTAACGAGTTCACCTGACATAGGACAAAAACGACACATTTATACATTTATGCGCTCTTGATTGGTGGTGTTATTAGTCCAAATCCAAACGGGTATAACGGGTCATAGTGTGGATCACCAACATTCATCGGTAACTGTTTAACCGACTTAAACCAAGTACAAGCCAACGTTCCAGTGAAACCATAGTCACCAAACAGAACATCAGTCACACCTTGGCCTTCAGTTCCAGGAAGCCAAGCGGCTACAAGTGCATCTATGGTGTCAACAAGTGGTTGCACCACCACTGGCCGCCCTGTGATTAGGACCACCACACATTTTACTGAGCCACATACATTTCTTATAGTGCTCGGGCCCGGCTCAAGAATTGTAAGATCTGAACTGTCTCCAGAAGTCTGTGCATATGGTGGTTCTCCTACCACCACTATGGCAAAGTCAAAATTGTTTGACTTTAGGAAATCTTGGTTGGGATTCTCGTTGTAGATCACTTGAGTGTTTGTATAAACGGTTTTTTTCACTGCTGAGAGGATTGTGGTACCTATAAAAATTTTCATATATTTAGAAAACTTTCACCAAAAGGCCTCGTTTTCAAAGTTCATTTTTGGCCCCAGAATATGTTGTCGCATATCACATGTTTCCTTGATAGTTAATCTTTTATACTTTACCTATTCAAACCATTGTCAAGAAACCCAATCCGGATCAACCTAGTTTCATATAAATCGGTTGAAATGGCCACCTCTAAAGTTTAAGACTTTTAAGTGATTTGAAATATCTTACCAGCAGTAACATTGCCCGAACGCCCTTGCCACCCCATCGTCCACCCACCACATTGATAACCAATATTATCAGCATGTGATCCTGCAACTAATATCTTTGATGTCTTTTTTGGAAGAGGTAACAATGGCTGCATTGAAGATTTACCATTCTTTAATAAAACAAGTGTTTTCCTCACTGCTTCCCTTGCTAGGTCTCTGTGTTCCTGTTTTCCATAGAGTTGATAAAATAAAATTAAAAAGATTCTTGACTTTGGTCAAACCCAAACAAGTTTGACTAAGTTACCTGGCATCCCAAATATTTGGTCATGCTGTAATCAGCCATTGGGTTTTCAAATAGACCCATTGTAAACTTCACCCTCAGAATCCTCTGAACCGCATCGTCTACTCGGCTCATGGGTATAAACTTGTTTTTGACCAGATAAGTCAAACCATCAATAAACTCTCTGTAATAGAATGGAACCATGACCTGAAATTTTGAACTTTTCATCAATGCATTGGGTAAAAGGTCGAAATTTGAACTTTTCAATTAATAATGATCGTGTCAAATATGATTACAAAATTTATAATATATCAATAGAGTACTCTAATGTTTTGAATAAAATGAATTAGAATGTTTTATGGGCTAAAATTACACTTTTGGTGACTTCTAACCCGTTTCCTTAGTAGCTAATTTTTTTACCTGTTTGAAATAAAACATAACCGTAATCACCCCATATATATGGGTTGAAATGGCCATTTTAAGTAGAATTATTACAAATATTATAAGTAGGAATAACAAAAGGAGAAACAAAAACAAACCATGTCAATGCCAGCATTAATTCCAGCTAATATTGAGTAAGTGTAATTAGCATCTTGAGGATTGGTGATCTTATCAATGCCCTCCCAATCTGATATGACAAAACCCTGAAGTACAACAATAGCAAATTCATTTAAATTCCTAAATTTTGTGGGAAAAATGGTCTTAATTTAACTGTATAAGTGAATATACTTTGAATTTGAGTGTGTTTTTGAGGTAACCGGTAATAAGGTTTCGATTAGCATGCATTTTAACCCCATTCCAGCTTGAATATGAAGTCATAATAGTGGCCACACCCTTGATTATTGAATCATTGTATGCTGGCATGTGTATGCTGAATAATTTTTGACTGTCTAATATCGTGTCGCCTTCATCTATGCCTAGGTGAGTTCCTCCATCGCCCACATAGTGCTTAGCACAGGCTGCAATCTTTTGTCTGTATAAGCAAAATTTTAAACAATGTCTTGGATATCTCCCATATTTTTTTTCATATTTGGAACATGCAATTAAAACAATATTGTGTTATTTTTATTTTAAATGTATTGTTTTGTTTTCCGGCTTATTTAAAGGCTTTATTCCATGAAATAAACACACAGAACTTTTGCGTCTGTTGTGTCTTCTAAAGCCTAATATTCCAACATTTGGTATCAGAGCCAAATCAAGAATGTGTGAACCCATTTTGAGTAATTACTATGGCAAGTGATGCATCCAGATATAGAACTTAAGTAGGCCATTGGACCCAAATGGGTGTTTTAAAACAAAGATGGGTGCTGACGGTCAAGCCTAGAAATACAAAGCTAGACTCGTGGCTAAGGGCTACGTTCAAGTACGGGTTGGGTTGACCTAAATGTACCAAACATTACATTAGTTCATTTCTTGGCTTCTTTTTGAAAAAACTAAGGTGTTAAATATTAATTCTAGAGATAAGACAACCGAAATCAACACCTCTACAAACTAATAATCATTATACAACTTCCACCAGGTGAAGACCACCTGTCTAGCATAAGTTGTGCTCATTTGTTAGCAGGGAATTAGTGGGACAAGAATATGATAATCGCATACGATTACTTACTGTCCATTAACAAAAGGGGCACCCTTTTCTGAACCATCTGTGATATCTCCTTGTAAGCCCGGTATGATTTCAGTCATTAATCTAACAATTTCGGTATCTTCACTGTAGCTTTCGTAACAACGACCCCATCTAGGATCTCTACAAACCTGTTTGGAAATTGTAACTCATTTAAATATTAAATAAGCAGTAAATAGTAATTGCATTAATCTTTATCTACTTACTGCAACACAAGGTGCAAAAGCATACTGTATACCAGTTGCTCTAACTTCAAGTGCTGTAGCAGCCCCAATCTTCTTAACTAATACAGGATCCCTGCTCAAATTAAGTGCATTACATGGTTGTACTCTACATATCTTTATATTGTTTGCATGCATTGGTTACTTGTACTCTACCTGGTAACTCCAAGACCAACATTATGAGGAAAGATTGTAGCTTTATAAACATTATTATGACCATGAACAGCATCAATCCCATAAATTAAAGGTATCCCTAAACGTGTTGATAAAGAACTCTTTTGGAACTCGTTGACCATGTTGACCCATGTCTCCGGGGTTGCTTCTCTAGATGGAACACTCCCTGGTCCACTTAACACACTCCCTGAAATCACAAGATATATAATTGATCATAACAAAGTAATCAAGAAAGAGTGAATCAATGTTTAATATTATTTGTTCACCTATTAGATCATTCTTTATGGCCTCATTTGTTGCAACTGCGCGTTCGATTTGAGTCATTTGACCAATTTTTTCTTCTAGTGTCATCCTTTTCATTAAGTCATTTACTCGCACGCATAGCGGTTGTTTTGGATCTTTGTATGGCATATACTTTGCTTCCGCGGTTGAAGACAAACACCACATCACTATCATCAAGAAAACCAAGAATTTCCCCATGTTCTTGTGTGGATAGATGGATATTTGTAGATGATTTAGCTTCAAGCTACCAACTTTGTATCAAAAATGGAGTCTTTTTGTCAGCTTAATGTTAAATCTGCAGAGATATTAGTGAATACTTAGAGTAGATTCAGAGTGAGATGAGGTTTGTTGTGTAGATAGATGGATGTTTGTAGATTCTTTTTTTTTTTTGGCATTTTCATTTTAATATTCCAAGTTGGCTGCATGGTAGATTAGATTTGGATGCTTCATGGTTTTCTCATTAATTAATCAGTGTTCATTATATTAAATATGTAGGTGTTACAAGAGATAAGGATAGCCCTACAAAGAAATATGGACAGTCATAAACTATAAAAAACTATCTTAACCATATTTGAATTGAATATCTAACAAACTACTAGATAACTCTGAATAGTAATAATAAGGCGAAACCCGCATACTGGGGTGTTAAAATTTATAATGTTCGGATTCGACGACTTGTACATTAGTATTCACCCTGAGGTTTCGAATAAAACTTACATCGACAACTCCGTTATGAAAAAAATTCACATCGAAATGTTGATAAAAATAAGTATGTTGCAACGACAAATTCGGATTTTATAAAACATCATATTTTAAAACTTGTAAGAGGAAAAAGAACTGCAAAAAAAAAATCGAAACCTTAAAGCAGCTTTGACGGCTTGTACGTTTGTGCTTTGATGACTTGAACATTATAACGCACAACTCCGTTTTGAATGAAATTTACACCGAAACGTCGATAAAAATAAGCACGCCGCAATGCTATATTCAGAATTTTATAAAATATTATATTTTAAAAGTTATAAGAGAATAACAAACAAAAAATTGTGAGTGGATCATGTGTCAAAGGGTGGTTGGGAAAAAAAAAATGTAAAAGTATATGGTATACAGTGTAAGCGTAGTTAAACTTAAGGGGTCATACTTTAACTTTTGAGGGGTCATATTGTAAATTTAATAACTCATGCTTAAACTGCTTGTACAATAGTGCTTCAAACACTTGTAAGTCTGATTTAATAAGTATTTTTCTTTTGAACGGCAAAAGATTTTACAACTTTAAAAAGCAGCAACTAGGAAGTAACTGGTGTCTAAGTACATATTCAATGAGTATTATTTGTTTTAATGGAGTAGTTTGTCACTAAAAAGCACATTTTTTTTCTTTTATTCATATCACGTATATAAAAATCATTTATTACATATTTAATGAGTATTATTTGTTTTAATGTAGTAGTTAGCAACTATCAGCTCATATTTTTTTTCTATTTTATTCATCACATATTGCGGTACCTGATACGAAGGGGTTCATGTGATTAATTGTATCCTTCAATTGCAGGGATAAATGGAATTTTGATATTCTTATAAGGTATTTCCGGTTGCCATTTTTATGGGAAAATCACAAAAATAAACATTTTGATCAAATCTTTTACGAAAATAAACATTTATTTTTTTCTTTTCTTTTTAAACATTGACTCAATGAGAGGTGGAGAGGTTAACATGTGGCGCGAATGGGCATAAAAGGCTCATTACACCCGTGACGTGGTATAATGATACGCTGTCATGTGTCCAGTGTCCTAAGAGTGCACAATACGCCGGTGTGTCATCACACTACGCCAACTCCACCGACTTATTGCACCGGCCACGTGGGCATTGTCGGCTTATTACACCACCCAACCGCCCAACCTTCTGCGGGCTCAATACGCGCCCTTGTTGGCTCATTATACCTAAAAAAATGAAAATTAAAAAACAAAATACTCATTATATTTTTTTTTTTCACAAAATTTAATTTTTTTTATTTTAAAATTTAAAACACTATTTTTTTTAAACCCTAAAACTTCACCTCCTAACTCTAACGACCATCCATCTGTTCTTCATTCCATCTAATAATCGAAACTCCATCTGTGATCTTCATTCCATCTTACAGGTTAGTTTTCTTTCATTCAGGTGAACCTTTGCCGGCTATTCAGGTGAACCTCTTCGTTCCATGTTCAATCGCACAGGCCGGCTATTCAATCACTTTTTGCTTTGTCCGATTCCTATATGGACGACGGAATTGATGCCTGTAAGTTCCTGAATCGTTCAATCAACTACTAAATTTGTGTATTGATTTATCCCAATTCCGTTTAATTTGCCTTTCTTTTTGTGTCTGTTTTATAGTTTTTGATGATTTTTTTCTATTCTAATTTCAGTTCATAAGCAGAGAGATGTTGTTCCATTGGATTTAGATAATGATGCTGGGGATTCTGATGAAGATAATGATCAACACGTAAGGGAATCTGTTTTCAATCTTGAATAACATTAGGGTTTAGATATATCGATTAACATTAGGCTTGCAGAGATCTTGAATCTTGGAATTGACTATCATAATGGTTTCCACATCTTTCCGATTGTAATTGAATAACACAAAATCTATGATTTGGGTTTTTTTCAGTATGTTTCGAAATTTTAGTTATGAATATAGTCTGGTATAGAGTCTACAGAATGTATGTATCATTATCGGATTTATGTCTTGGTTATATATCTCTTTTCATTCTTGGTGTGTGTCTCCTCAATTTCTTGAATCACACTTCCATTAGTTTAGGATTATACTAAAAGTTTCTAACTTTAGCTAATAATTGTATTAAACACAGTGGTCTAATTCCAAACTTTTTTGAATTGTTGTTCATAAATTCATATATGTTGTTGAATGTTAATCCAAATGATTAAATTATACATTTGGATTGATTTATTGGAATTTACTCAATCAATACCCTGTGTTTTTGTATTAGTTTTATTTGGAATGTTTTTTGTTAATCTTTGATTGTTGATTATTAATTCGATGTTGTTTGTTTTTTGTTAATCTTTGTTTTTGAGTTCTATGTTTATTGCCACACTTGATTATCTCAATGCTTTGTTGCTTACTTTTTTACTTAACGTACTTCCATCACTAACTTATAAAAAAATAAAACAGAAATAGCTATAGAAACTATGAAATTAACATTAAAATCAGCCTAACCCACCACTGCAGTGTGATCATTCAGTTTTTTTTTTATCTCTCTACCCATTTAAATGTATATTCGAATTATGAACTTATGACCCATTCGGGGGTGATTCTTCGTCCTGTGACCACATAAAAGTGCGATGGTCTGATTTAATCTAATAACCTATTTAGGTATGTTTTTTGGCCCTTTAACCAAATTACTGTTTACCTATAGCGTGATTATGTTTGTCAAACAGTTATTCTGCCTTTTGTGTAACCAGTGTGTTCCGGTTTATTAACGCATTATTACAATCTCACAGAAGAAATTTCGTGTACTCAAACAGGAAGGCTTCAACTTTCAGGAACAACTGCAACATACATCTATGTCAATCCAAACACTGAGGCAATCACTACACTCAGAACCGGGTTCTTATACTATTCTCATAGTTTCCCAAATTCAGATTTACATATCTATAGCCACAAATACACGCGTACTAAGATATGCAGAATTTTTTTTTCAAATCCATAGGTTCAACGACCAAATGCAGCTGAACATAGTAGGCAGCACAACTACCAGCAATTTACAGCAGCTTGCAAATGAGAAGTATGGAAGCAAGAAAACCATTTCAGAGCTCTTAATGCTTCAAAATCAGCATAACATTGTAAGACTTTCATGCATAGTTTTAAAAATTAATAAATGCACACACACTGCATCTTCTTTTAAGCTGTTAAAAAAAATTCCTTTTTATTTAAAAGAACAACCAAACCTAAAAAAAGAAACACGTTACAAAAGGAAAAGAGACAGTTGGTGGCCAAACATCACCAAAACACTCTCTAAAAATCCGCACTGTTCTCTGTAGTAACCTTTCCAACAACTGATATGCTTCCAAAACATTTCAAGACACCCCTGCAAGACGCTTTCGCAAAGCTACTCCCATTTGTTAGCAACTACATGTTCTTTTTTTTTAATTCAGCACCCAGATTTATACATACTTCACGTTTTCACAGAATCAATAATTGGCTTCAAAAAAGTCCGAAGCTGGTACTACAGAGGTTGTACGCAATGCCCAAGAAAGGTGCACAAGAAAAACCAGTTATGGTCTTGCGGTACTCATGACAACATCACAGAACCAAGATTCATGTATACAAACGCCCCATACAAAACTCCACAACACCACCAATATACATCATATATCCATAAAAGTTGTTTCCTTTTCCTCTATTTGGTTCCTGCTCGGTCGAATTCTTCCCATGTAAACTTTCATGCTTTACAAAATAAGTTACTTTTTTTGTTGTGGTATTATACACCTTTTACCAAAACTGTAATAATATTTCATTTCATTTGCCTACTCTTCTGAGATAAGGTTCTGTTTTGTTAGTACATCTCGATTAGGTTTATAAGCTTCTATACTTGTCGAAACCTACTTTTTGATTTAGCTGAAGCCAAAAGAGGTAAATGAGTACCCAAAATCAAAACAGATTGTGTGTTGTATCCTATTATGTAAATTTTTTTACACATTATAAAAATATATAATTTCTATTATACATCCCGTTGTAGTACACGGGTCTATAACATAGTATAAAATAAAGCGTAAAACTAATGGATCTTTTAAGTGGTATGATTTAGTCATTTTCATTTTTCAATAAATATGGGAGATTCTAATGGGACACGGAATATTGCTAAGTGGTATGATTTAGGCATTGTCGTGAGTCGGTAACAAGTCTATCAAGCAATGCCTGGGTGGCCCTGTCCAGCCTAACAGACCGACGTGTGTGTCGGGGATGCTGTGGTGGCTGGTCATGGATGGGCTCGACGTGCGGCTAAGGCTGCGGCAACGACACACCATGTAGCGGGTCAGGCATCGGCGGGTCCCCATGTCCTGGCATTGGCGGTAAGGGCACCGGGACCCAAACCTAGTCCGCGACGGACCCTATGAACCGAAGGCCGAGCCCCGGGAATCGGTGCGTGATGCGCATGCCGCTAGCCGTGTGGCGGTCTAATCTGACAGGGGGAATGGGCGGTAACAACTCAGGCTCATGTGCATGCCATGGTGTAAGAGTACGCATGATCTGAGTGATGAAAACGCCGCCATACAAAAGCCCGCGCCTCTGCCGCATATCGGCAGACGCAAAATAACTCGCGAGACATGTGGATAGGGCGCACCTCGTGCCTGTAAGCAGGCAGTAGAGAAAAAAGAGGTCTCTATCGATGCACCATTCACGGCTTTTCAGACGCGGTGCGATCGACGTCGAGATAAGCCGGTGCAAATATCTATAGAGGGGGTCTCTAATCCCCGAAACCCTCGCCTTGGTACCTAACCAAGGGCTATCGGAAATCAAACCCCAAAAAACAAGGAGTTCCTTCTTGTCCACCTCCGTCATCGCCGCGACGTAAACCGGAAAAACCGTCTCGGGTTCGAAGTACAAGCCCGTCGCGACGGCCCACTGACGGAGGGTTAGACGGTACTGGTGGCAAAAAATACAGAAGGAGACCTGATCCGGCTCCTGTGACGGCGCCTCCCCGGGAAGGGGCTCCAGCCACTCCTCTGAGTAGATGAACGTCGAAAGAAACTCGACGGCCACCTCTCGGTAGGTCTCGGTGAATGAAAGATCAAAAAGACGATACCATGGCGTGTCCTCGCCTATGATGGCCCTGGCCCGCTCCGCCTCCTGGACCTCCTGGAGAAGCTCCCAGTCCACCGCCGTCCCCGGCCCCAACCGCACCTCCCGTAGCTTCTGGCACCGGCCAAACCACTCCGAGTCGGGCGGAAAATCCAAATACGGGTAGTGCGCGAGATTATCTAACTCCTCCATATGAATATCGTACTCGTGATCCGCCATATCTGAAAATAATAATAAATTGTTTTTTCTTTTTAAATTTATTTATAATAAAAAATTGTTTTTTTAATATAAATAAATAATTTAAAATAATAATAAATTGTTTTTTTTATTTTAAAAATAATAAAAAAATGTTTTTTTAATATAAATAATTTTAAAAAAATTATAAATGGTTTTTTAATCTAAAAAAGATTTTTTTTTAAAAATACATATACGCCACGTATAGCTTTATACGTGGCCTATAGGGTGTTACCGGGTAATCAAGCCATACGCAGGCAACCCAAGCAGTGTTGTAAAAATCGCGCCTAAGAGGCGCCTAGGCGCCGATTAGTCGCTAGGCGGCCCAGTGAGGACTAATTTTGGCTAAGTCGCTCCATTAATCGTTGGGCGGTCCTAGTCGGTCCCAGGCGGGCCTATACGAGTGGTCAGTTTTATACGTCACGATTGGATAGGTTTGTTCCTCGTCTCTGGAGTCGTTAGCCGGCTTGCTCTCCACGTATATGAAGTTGTCGGTTTGTTGTGTCGGGTAAGAGACTTCACCGTACACGAAGTCGTCCGTGGGTTGTGTAAGGTAAGAGGGTTCACCGTATACGAACTTGGGATTGCTTAGTGGCTCGTTCAAATCGGGAAGCCTTACCCGTTGATTAGAATAAACATCGGACGAGACTTCCTCCCGGTTCATATCTTGAAATCCAGAACTTTGCGGGTTGTTTTCCAGCCATTCGTTAGAATATACCTGAAAACCGTAGTTACCATCCCACCACCAAGACATGGCTATAACTTTTTGAGGGAAATTGTTTGAAAATTTTTTGAACGATACGTTCAAATGAGAATTCTGCATGGTTAAATACACAAAATTTGGCCCCTATACGCATCGTATAGCCCTATACGATGCGTATAGCCTCCTAGTCAAACCGACAACATCGTACAGCTGGTCATTCCAACCCCTAATGACCAGCTGTACGATGTTGTCGGCCTTGGGAAATTGTGAAGGCTATACACATCGTATGTATAGAGCCCGATACAGATAGTAATTCCCGTGTCCCATTAATAGTCTCCATAAATATTTACTAATTACAAGACCGACATTGTTTGTCCCGTCATTGAACATGCTATAATAATTATCGAACAAAACGGCGCCACTATCATAGTATCATGTGCTATTAATCATTACCTAGCTATGAGTGATTGGTATTTTTGGTCATTAACATTCATTTATTTCGTTTCTTTGAATTATTTGACATTTTGCTGATAATATATATATTTTTTGAACGACAAATTGGATCACTGACGGGCCACTGACCCACCTGATCGTCTCCATCTTCTTCAGAAGGAAATTCATCATAGGTGAGAAAAACCCCCTGACTCAACCTGGACTCCCTTTCTTTTTGTTATAAATGGGATTTGAACACAAGACCTCCCCATTTTAGTGAATTTTTTTGTATACACCTTTGTCACTAGCCTAAACTAGGGATGAGAACGGTACCGAAAATACCGGTACCGAATTTATGAAAAAGTGGGTACCGGTACCGAATTTATCGGTACGGTACCGGTATTAATTACAAAATGTTCATCTTTTTCGGTACCTGTACCGTACCGGTACCGAATTTATAAAAAAGTGGGTACCGATACCGGTACCGAATCTATCTGATACGATACCGGTACTCGGTACCAAATGCTCATCCCTAGGCTAAACTATATATACTTGTTTTATAGGTAACAAGAGATGTGGATATTGTCACTTTAGTCTATAAGAAGATAAAATGGTATATGCCATAGTATCTCAATTTATCAGCATAGTAAATAAAATATATTTTTTTTAATGTCAATGTTTTAGAAAACACTTATAAACGAATAATCTTTCATTTATCTTGTACTGAACGAAAAATGAGTAATTTGTATTCGAATATATTATAGGAGATTCATCTTACATTAACTGAAAATATGAAGTACAACTCTAGATGCATGTGGTACAATAACTCTAATTACTAAACTTTCAAACGTCCACACATGTCAGTATGTCACCAATTTACACAAATAAGCACTGGCCAGTTGAAGTGATTGACCCTAAAGCATACGATCTGCTAGCGACGGCAGTCGTCGGAAAAAGTTTATCGCCGGGGACGGCATCCTGTCCCTAAAGATCGGGTGTCGCATATAGTAAAACCCAAGTGTCATCACTACCATTTTCGATGGTACGAGGTACAACATTATAGCAACCACCAAACACATCACGACAAAGATCCCAGTTGCGCGTGGGTCCCGCCACGTCAGCAACGCTTGCACACGCTCCCCTTGTGTCGCAATGTCACCTAGCACGCTCTGCACACGTGCTCCTAGCATACGTAGCTTGTCATATCTTGCCCGCACCATTTCGTTAGATCTAGTGCACGGTACCGAGTCAAACTCCTCATCGAGTTCGTTACCGTCGATTGTTTCCGCCAATGAGAGCTTCGGGTCGAAGTGTGGGGGTAGGGCTCGAGCCCGGAAGCGATAATTCCATACCCCGACCACGAACATGTAAAACGCGAGTGTAGGGATGATTAGGTCCGGGAACCATACGAGCATCATTAGCAATACATGTACCAAGATTGTAGCCATTGGATTCTTCCACGAGCGCGTGTCATCCAACCACTTGACCATGTCAATGACCCCGGATAAAACGTTGACTATTCTTAACCAATTGGCACGGACTTTCCTCATGCTGAATGCATGTGAGTCTGTATCCAACATATAGGTCACCACTTCACGACGAAGTGGTGGCTCGGATCGTGCAAAATGAGCAGCGGTTATCTTAACCGCTATGGTTCTGAGAACCTCTTGTTGCACCAAGCCGATTGGCTTGATATGGTGCATTATCGGCAGTAAGGGTTGCGAGTATACGCTCAAAAAATCAAGCGTTTGTGTCATACGCACAAACCGCACCGCCACCTCTAGCTCGCCCATTTTCTTTGGACCGGCTACGTTTAGTAACATTAACGGATACGTATTTTTGTACACCTTCCCTATCTCTAAAGTTGATATGCGTATACGCACTTTTCCGATACGAAAATCCGACCTTGTGGGCTCTTTTTGATCATCAGATCCATACACTTCCCAACTGTCAAAAACTCCAAGTGTTAACACCGTGGACGGATCGTAAACTCTCCATGTGTATTCCTCGTTCCATTTTGGATCTAGATTATCCGATATGGCTCGTGTCCGAACCCATTTGTTACCATACTTTGCCACGGCATACGCGTCAGTCGACCCCTTGCCGTTAATAGACTTCATCGGTAGCAAATTCTTGCACCCGATTATCCCTAGCTCGATTGTGCCGATTGGTGGTTTCCAAAGCTGCTTTGCAGTGGGTCGATAGTCGCTACAAACATGAGCCGGTTCGTCCATCACATGGTATCCCCCATCGAAAAATATTTTGACTTGGACTCGACCGCGATAAATTCTCTTCTCTTCGTTTGGATCTTCGAAGGTTAACCATCGTGAAACCACCTCTCTATCATCCACACGACGCTCGATGGTGGCTAAAGGGATGGTAGTAACCCCTTTAACCGTGGTTTCTTTCGAGCCGCGTTGTTCAACCAAAAACAACAGCAGTGGTTGATCGGTGAAGGGTTCGGCCGCTACAAACATCAAGTCTTCATTCCATGATGAAGATCCATTATGGGTGATAATGAATTTGGTTTTTTGAACTTGAAAGCCAAGTTGGGCTTTGATTTGGAATGAGGACGAGAGGACAACGTCTTGAGCCTCGATGATCGTTGCACGCAAATACCATAACTTCGGTGATTGGTAGATTTTGGACCGGGAACTTGGATTACCGGCTGTGTCGGTTTTCCAAGCTTATGGGAACGACTCATCGGCTTGTGTTCCGATCCATGTAGCCAACATGAGATCTCCTTTATGAGCCCTACCTCCCTCTAGCCTGTACCACTGTGGGGCCAACGGGCTATCAGGTGGGTCTCGCATGAGAATCTCAGTGGTGTCAAAACATATACCGCCTAAAAAGTTGTGCCCCGCCACATCTGACATCGAGCTAGAGATCAATGGATCCCACACAGAGATTTCGAGGATAGCCGCTGAATCTTGGGTGTCTCGTTGGAAGGCGAATGTTTGGTCCCACTCAAAATACATCGTTTTTCGGGCAGGTTTTGATATGACCTGGCAACCCGAAACCACAATCTTGGTCACCGGTTTGCCAGGGGTAGGCAAAGATCGGGCTTTGACTACCCGAACAAAGAGGTAGTGCATTTTTTCCACTAGATCGAACGAGGACCGTTCGATCGGAAATCGATCCGACACATCTGTCAAGAAGCTGCTAATCGATGACACCTGAGGGATAGGTTGTGGACCGATCGGAATATCACCCCCAATTTTGATATCCGGCATAGATCTCGACGTCCTTAGTTGATCATGACCGAGTCTTTCTTGCTTCACTGGCGTACCTGGTTCCACCGGATCAACACCACCATCATCCGCATCTTCAATGTCATGATCGGAAGCATCAGTAGTTGCCACCTCCGCCTCCGGCACCGGTGGTAGTTCTTCATTCGGCTTTTCCTTGTCCGGACGGGTTCCCGAATCCACCACCGGAGCGGCGTCACCTTCTGATTTTGCTTCAGTCTTCACCTCCTCAACCGCCGGGGGATTCGCCTGTGCCGGAGCAACCTCATCGGAAAAATAAATTTTCAATCCAATTTCACCTTGTACCCAACTAAACAAATGCTTCTTCTCCAACGGATAATAAATCAAGGCCTCCTCCCCTTTCTTCACAAACTGCCGTGAATTCAGCCGGACTCTACCCAAAAAATTATTTCTGGTCGTCGGTCCAAGATTCCGGTCATGATTAACATCAACTTCAAGCATGTCACCAAACACATCCGATGGTTTTCCAACATTAAACTCCAAAACCTCATTCCAAACCAGGTTCAAATCCCTAGCCACCACCCGCGTCTTTCTTCGTTGGCCGTAGAAATCGATAATCACGTACGGACTGGATGTGCCATGGCCGTCTTTAGGAACAAGATTCCGGGCGTCAACTACTTCTACAATTAGCTTCCGAACGGCCGCCATTGATTAAAGTTTGAAGAAACCGAACAATCTTTGCAGTGAGTTAGATTTCTTTTTGTTTCACATTTGATGTGTGAAAGTAAGAAAAATGATGTGGGTTTTGCTGAAAGATGGTACTTGCCTTCATGTATAAGGAGAAGCTTTTTTTCTTTTGTTTGGTCTTTATTTTCTTGCTATTAATGGAGGGAACTCATCTTTTTTGCTTTTGTTTTAAAATCTCAGCTTTTCTTTTCTTACTATGGTAGTATTTGTAAGCATGGATCTTTATTGTAATTAAGAGTAAATATCTTTCAATCTTTTGTAATTAACTAGTTATGCTCTTATAAATAATAATAAATTATTTAGATTTTATGGAGTTTTCAATATTTAAAAGTTACTTTGTATTAAAGAGAGTAAATTTCCTTTTGCGTTCATGTGGTTTGGTCAAATAATCGTTTTGAATCCAAAGGTTTTAATTGGACTTTTTGTGTCCTTGTGGTTTCATTTTTGTTTCAATTAAACCCATGACACTAACACCGTTAGTTTTTTCTGTTAAATTAAGGGGTATTTTAGTCTTGTTACTGATAAGGACTAATATTATAATTTTGAACTTGAAGGGACAATGTCTGTAATTACAAAATAATTAAAAGCTACGAAATATAGAAGAAAAAGTTAGAAAACTTGTCCCACATAGATTGGGGGATCAATCTTGTAGTGGTATATTAGTGGGAGCCTCCTAAGGAATGTGATTCCTTTAAGTCATACACTAGTGAGACCCTATAGGCGCACCTGCCCTCACACGCGCGACGTGAGGCGTAATGTAGTGTTTTGAGTAAGAAGTTTAGTTCCACAGCTATTGTTACATGGAATTTTGAAACCGAAGTCAGTTACGATTTGGAGAATTAAAAATAAAATAAAATGCATTGAAAATGTTTGATGCAAATTATTTTCGTATTAATTCTTTTTGAATTGTTTTGACTTTGTTTCCTCTGTATATACCAAGGACCAAGATGCTCCTTGGTTGAGACACATCCCAAAAAAAAAACCAGAATTGTTTACCAACAACAGAGTTTTTGTTCTTCTTACTCTTCTACTTTCAATATATTTTTCCGGGTGTTAAGTCCTCCCCGAAAGTATATACTGTTTCAGCTGTTGTACACCGGGAAACAAACGAGTTTTCTTGGGAGACTCAAAATTTATTTTAAGGGACCCGTATTGAATACGAATCATCAATCTGTTTCATCTTAATTCTTGTATTTTTCTTTATTTCAGTTATAATATGTACTATAGTTTACTGCTTTATTTCCTTTTATATTGTAATTATAATTAGTAAAATTGTTTTTATTATTTTATACGAACAGTTCTTACAGAAAGTAGGTCGGACTCGCTCCAATGATCCAATGATCAATGTAAAAGAAGAGTCCTATGAAATTACTTTGATTAAGAAAGACGCGATACATAAAGATCCAATGGTGGAAGGCGTGGAACAACACGGCAAGTAACTCCCTCAAACTCTTAAAGTATCCACCACACGCGATGCGTGATGTCCCACGAGCACTTCGTAACATGTTCATGTTGCAAAAAAAAAAATACCTATGCGCAGCGATCATGTTACGTACATCTTTCTCATATGTAACTATGTAATTCTAAAAACATATATTTTATTATAAATTAAATATGTAAATGGCATTTAATAGTAATATATAACATAAAAATAGTTGTGAGAAAGATAAAAGTTATCGATAACATATAATTATTTCTAATAGGTAAAATAATTATAGAGTAAAAACGTATAATATGAGATATTAATATTCTTCGAATAATCAAAAGAAAGATTCTAAAAAAGATAGGCTATTAAAATAAGTTGGAAGAATGGTTGTTTTGGTATGTATGACCTTGAGTGGCATGTTAGAAAAGAATAGAATTTCTGATTTTTCTTTATGCGGAACAATAAATAAATATCAAAATGTATACTTTGCTTCATGGAAGAGACCTTTTCGTTTTCCCTAGGATTCCCATCTCCCATTTTTAATAATTGTGTTATATGTTTTTAAAATAATAGTTACAGTCACTAAAAAATAAAAATCATAAAAATTGTTTTAAAATTTCTCTTTTATCACTTAAACACGGGTATCTTCCGGGGCGGAGTTTAGGTTGTTGGGATGGGTGTCAGCCAACACCCATCAACAGTTTTTTTACATACAAAATATATAATCAAAACCTGACCGAATCCTAAGATTTTTAACATCGACACCCATGAAAAATTGTGACCAATGACGCACAAAACAATTGTTATGTCCCTACTGTATGCCCTGTTCCCAGCCCCGAACAGCCCTTGAATAGCTCTGAATACCCTTGAAGAGCTCCGAACACCCCCGAACTAGACAACCCCGAACAACCCTCGCACAACTCCCGAAAAACCCTCGCACAACTCCCGAACACCCTCGAACAGCCCTGAACTACCCCCGAATAGCCCCGAACAACTCCCGAACAGCCCTCGAACAACCTAGAACAACCACCGAACAGCCTTGGAACAACCCTAAACAACCCAATTTTAGGTATGTTTTTTTGTCTATATAAGGTTTATAACTTGATTGCTTCATCGTTATATTGAATATTTGATAGTTATTGCTTGAAATTAGTCATTTGATATTTTGATTGTTTCATGTAATCATGTTTGGAATTTAGATGGTTAGTAGTAATTGTATAAAAAAATACCGACCGAACCGAACCAGGCCAAATATTTAAAACGAAATGGTAGATATCCGAACATCAGAAATTTTCAACAAGCATGAAAAAGTTCGTGGGTCCTGATATCTTATATATTGTTAAAATTTCTAGTTCAGAACCAGGGCCGGCCCCCAAGGGGGGACAAAGTGGGCCTACGGCTCCGGGCCCGATAACCCCCGAGGCCCGAAGTTAATTTTTTTTATATATATGTGTTTTTTTTAAAAATAAATATATATTGTAAACCACAAAAAATTCAATATATAGAGGCCCGGATTTTTTTTACACGTCCCTGGCCTAAAACATTTTGAAAATTCTCGGGACCGGGCCTGTTCAGAACCTACTTCTCTATGTGTATTATAAGTTTCAAACATATGCTCTCTTTAATCGTTTAACTCTATATTATAGTTACTAGTTTAGAACCCCGTGTCTACACATGGGGTGAAAAATATCAATACATAAATTTTTAAATTTTTATGTGTATATTTTACAAGGGTAAAAATGTATTACGTATACTAAGTATAGAAAACAAAATTTAAAATATGTAAAATTAATATATAATTGGGTTTCGAAAAAACGTTAATTACTATTTAATGTAATTTGACTTTCATTTACTACTTGATTAAAAATAAAAGTTACATAATTAGATTTCAAAGTTTCTTATAATAAGGGATAATTTAAAATAAATGTGTTTTTATTAATATACAATAATGAGAATGAATATGAAGGCGACACGTGACATGAAAAAACCTTTATTTATTATATAGTATAGGTAGTAATATGATTTTTATAATTATAAACGATACATTAATTATTTATATTTTTTTCTTAAAATTAATAAAAATGAACAACTGACCGTCAACCGACCCAACCGCTTTTAACTTGAACATCTTTGATTCCCACATTTTATCGAACATCTTAAACCGAATTTGTTTCGACCCGAGGCAGCTTACTAAACATATTTGATTCCCACATTTTCTCAATTTTTATAAATGAAGCATAAAACTTATTTTGTAGTTATTAGTTTATTTTTAATATGAAAATAATAAACTAAAAAAGATGAAGCCAAAGTGGTGGCCTTGCGATGGTTTAATTATGGAATCAACCGACCGGCAAACAAATCTAATGCTTTTGACAAAGATGGCTCCCTTTTTGTGTCACCGTCCTTCTTTTCGAACTCACTTTTTTGACCTATTTCCATCAATTCTGCAACTATTGTTGGATCTTTGTAATGTAGATCTAACAAAATTAATGTTTAAAACGTATGTGGTCTCACTAGTCTATAGGGTTAAGAAAGTTCAAACTTTCAATTGGGAGTTATAATAGAGGTTTTTTATATTCAAGACGGCAATTTAAAAGGTTATTAAGAAAACAACGAAGTTGGATATCTTGTTAACAGGTTAAATGTGATTAAAAACTATATTAGTTTAACAATAAACTAACTTTTATTACAATTTACACGGTATTATGCATTTGAATACATTTTTCTTATCTAGGGTTGTAAACGAGTTGAGTCAGGTTGGGCTCGGGTTCTTGACTCGTTTGTTTTGACGAGCTAAAATGTTGAGCTCGAATTCGGTTCGTAAAAAGCTCAAGTCAATTCACTTGTTTTTAAAATTTTGTATTTTTACATATACCTATACCTAATAAATAAGTAACTTGTTGCGTCACGTATCACAATTCTATGAGCTCAATATTCTTTTTCCGCTTATTTTTTCTTCATGGTTAACTATTTAATATTTCTTTGCTAAATATTTAATATTTAATTTATATATTCCTAAATTTTCATTACTATTTAATATTTCCTTTATAATTCATAAATATCCATTACTAAGCATTTAATATTTCATTTATTCAACTCGTGTAAAACACGGGTGTAACGAACCAAAATCCGGGTCTCGTTATAAATAAATAAATAATTCTAATAAATATTATGGTGAAAATAATATTTTAGAAATAAGTTGAAACAAGCGGGTTTCAAGTTAGTAACGGGGATATACTAGTTTTAACTAGTTATGGAAGGAAATGAAAAAGATTGAAAGTAGAAGGGCTAAAGGTGAAACATGGCAAATCTGCCATATTTGACCTTTAGAAGTCAAAATTGACTTCATTTTGGAGTTGGGTCGTTCAAGAGAAGAGGAAGAGAGGAGAAATCGGGTTGAAGCCAAAATTCGTGTGTTTGAAGCTTGTAACTTGAAGGTGTTGGCTCACACATCACCTTTCTAACATCAAGTAAGTGATTTCTTCCTCTTTGATCCACCATTTATGGTGTTCTTGTTGGGTTTTGTTGAAAACCCGAAATTATGGTTGCATGTGGTAAAATGGTGTTAGATTATTGATAATCTAGCTAAACTAAAGGTGTAGGAAGGTGAACAACACCATGTAACCCTTTGATTTTGATTTTTGAAAGTTAGGGTTCATATGGAGGAAATTGGGGGTTTTGGGGTTTTGATGAAAAATTGATAAATTGATGATGATTAAGTGTTATAGAGGTGTTAGACACTTAAACAAACCCCAAATTAACTTAAAGAAACTAGTTTGATAAAAATTAGTGTCAAGGTATTGGAAAGAGAATTCTAGTGGTTGAGTTGAGTTCTTGATTAAAGGGAGTGTTTGGATATGGAAATAACCCAAACGGGTCAATTTGGGTTGAAAATGGAAATTTGGGTGGTAAACTCAATTGTATGTGTTTTGAATGAATAATTAGATTACTAAACTAGGTGTGTATGTTTAGGCAATCAAATTGTGGGTCTAGAAGGCGGAGCGGAGTCGTCTAACCCAAAAGGTAAGTGCCTATGCACTTACTTAGTATTGATGATAAATGGTGAATTTTATGGATTATGTGTTATGTGATTGTGTGCATACTTGTGATATGATAAATTGTGAATGATTTAGTATGTGCAATGAATGAATGTAGTTATAGTGTTAACATATAATGGATCATGTGTTGATCATAAATGAAACGGAGTTATGGCCTTGTGCTATAATGGTAATGGATCATGTGTTGATCATAAATGAAACGGAGTTATGGCCTTGTGCTATAATGGTAATGGATCATGTGTTGATCATAAATGAAACGGAGATATGGCCTTGTGCCATATTGGAAATGGATCATGTGTTGATCATAAATGAAAAGGAGTTATTTCCTTTGTGCCATAATGGAAATGGATCATGTGTTGATCATAATTGAAACTTGTAGTAAGGGTGCAAGAATATGTAGCCTAAATGACAATTTGGGTGTCAAATGGGTGAATGGGTGAAACAAGTAGGAATTTACTTGTTTGTTATGAATTTATCTTCATTACTAATGGTGATATGTGTGGTGAATGTAGGAAAAGCTCCGAGGTAGTCAAAGTCAAGTCCAATGCGTTGGCGGATCCTCGTATGCATATTTTCATGTTTTGATGATTTGGTGGAATTCCCCCTTTTTGATTGTAATTTGATAAACAAAACATGTTTTTGGGTTGTGATCATGTTGTTGAAGGGGTTTTTGGTTAAAACTCATGTGTTGGGCAAATTTGTTGTCTTGTATTTTGAAAAAAATTGGAAAAATGGCTAAGTATGAAAACCTGCTGAAAACTAGAAACATTCTGAGAAAAAGGGTCCCTCGCGGGTCGCGAGAGTCCAGGAATGATTATCTCGCGGTACGCGAGAGGGTAAAAATAAATAAATAAATAAATAAAAAATTCCTGGGTTAAGACTTCCGCGCGTTAAAGTTTTGTTTTTAAAAGTGGTGTGTTTCAACTTGGTATCAGAGCAATGGTTTGAGGGATTTGGTGTGCGAGACACTAAACTCAAACCGGATGCTCTTGATATGGGGGAAATGATACGAGAATCCACGAAGGACTTGACTAAGACTCGGAGCTTTCGGAAATGAAAGGTTAGTAATGATTTAATAAGTGATTATGTATATATGTTGTAAATGCATATGATTGATTGAATGACAAAGTGTTATGTGTGCCGAAACTTGTCTTGTGAATTGTTATATGCATATGATAATTACACTTGGGCATAACGTATTATTAAACATGTCTGGCCAATATGATTAATAAGACGAGATGTGCAAGAGCTTTTATGATAACCATATGGCAATGAACATTTGCAAGGATTAGGTGAAGGTCATCGTATATGTATGTGTATAAGTAGGTAAATATATATATATATATACCCTAGGTGATTTGAAGGTATAGGAATGTTAAGGTGTTTTTAGTACTATTTCTCAGTTAGGAGATGACGAACGAGGGTGACCACCACGAAAATGTTGATGTGAACGAAGAACCGTTGGATCCAAGGATCCAAGATATGATAAAGGAAGAAGTGGCCAAGGCGTTTGAGCAAGCCACAAATCTCTTGATGGAGGAAATGAGGGGAACTATTAAGCTCTCTCTTGAAGAGGTCATGAAAGAGAAAGATAAGGAACCTCGAGGTTGTACTCTCAAGGATTTCATGGTGATTAAACCGAAAGAATACGACGGTCAGGTGGACCCGATACTTAGCCACTGGTGGGTGGTGGATATGGAGTCGAATTTCGAAATGACTAGATGCAGGCCCGAGGATAGGGTAATGTTCAGTGTGCCTCTGTTGACTGGGAGGGCAAAGGAATGGCTGTTGAATCTCCGTAGAGAGAGAGGTGTTTCTGGGGTGACCTCTATGTCTTGGGAGGAATTTAAAGCGGCTTTTCTGAAATACCACTGCCCGCAAGCCGCGGTGGACAGGATGACTGAGGAGTTTCTCCTCATGAGACAGACGACTGAGTCAATTGACGAATTGGCCGGGGCCTTCTTTGATCGGGCCAAGTTTTGTCCGGATGTGGTATCGACCGAAAAGGGCAAGATTGATAGGTTCTATGCTATGCTAACAGTGGAATTCAGATATAGTATATCTCCATCCTCATTTACCACGCTTGTTGATTTAATAAACAGGTGTCGAGAAAGGGAGGTGGAGTTAAAAAGGCAAGAGGCTAGGGGTGAGAAGAGAAAAAGGGAAATTGTGGAACAGGTGGTGAAGAAGATAAAGGGCGAGAGCCCTAGTAAGAAGCCGTTTGTTAAACCTTCTTCGCAAGATTGTAAGTTATGTGGAAAAGTGCATTTTGGGGAATGTAGAAAGGGTTCTTCAAGATGCTATAAATGTGGAAAGCCGGGGCATATGGCTAATCAATGCCCAAGCCAAGTCCGTATATGCTACAACTGTTACAAGCCCGGGCACAATAGGGTGGATTGTCCCGAGTTAAAGCAGCAAGGTGGAAGCGGGGTGAAGGTTGAGACGCCAAAGCCTAAGGGAAGAGCCTTCCACATTTCGGCGGAAGAGGCAAAGAACAACGCGGATGTAGTGTCAGGTACATTCAAGATTAACTCATTACCTGCACTAGTTCTTTTTGACTCGGGGGCTAGTCGTTCGTTTGTGTCTTTGAAATTTGTTAAGCATTCTTCTTTTGTAAGTAGCAAGTTAGATGAACCCTTAGAAATCGAAGCGGCTAATGATAAGAGTTTCCTTGTCTTTGACATTTTTAGAGATTGTAAGTTGAGAGCGGGGGGCGAAACTTTCTTTATTAATTTGATTCCTTTGGCTATGGGAGATTTTGATGTTATTGTGGGGATGGATTGGTTGTCAAAGAATAAGGCGAGTATTTTATGTGGACCGAAGGCGATCCAACTTGTTTCCCCGTCGGGAGAGTCCATCTACATAGAAGGTGATAAAAAGGGTAAAGTAAGGTTGTGCACTTATGTGAAGGCGACCAAGTACATGGCGCGTGGGTGCAAGGCGTACATGGCTTGTGTCGCGGATGTGAATGAAAGAGTAAAGGAGATTCACGATGTACCGGTCGTGAACCAATTCGTAGATGTGTTTCCTGACGAGTTACCGGGGATTCCGCCGGATAGGGAGATAAAGTTTGGAATTGATTTGATACCGGGTGCTAAGCCGGTAGCTAAAGCGCCTTATAGATTGGCACCGCCAGAAATGAAAGAACTCATGGAGCAATTACAAGAGTTTCTTGACAAGGGTTTCATACGCCCAAGTGTTTCACCTTGGGGTGCGCCCGTTCTCTTCGTCAAAAAAAATGATGGGAGCATGAGAATGTGTATGGATTACCGGGAGTTGAACAAGTTGACCGTGAAGAATAGGTACCCATTGCCTAGGATTGACGATCTTTTCGACCAATTGCAAGGGGCGTCATGGTTTTCTAAGATTGACTTGAAGTCCGGGTATCATCAGTTGAAAGTGAAGGAAGAGGATGTTCATAAGACAGCTTTTCACACTCGTTACGGTCACTATGAGTTTACGGTTATGCCTTTCGGTTTGACCAACGCACCTGCGTTTTTCATGGATCTCATGAACCGGGTGTGTAGACCGTTCCTTGATCGTTCGGTCATTGTGTTTATTGACGATCTTCTCATCTATTCAAGGAGCGAGGGTGATCACGCTTGTCATTTGCGTGAGATTCTTGAAGTCTTGCAAAAGGAGAAGCTTTATGCTAAATTCTCCAAGTGCGCATTTTGGTTGCGCGAGATCCAATTCTTGGGTCATGTGATTAATGAAAGAGGAATTACCGTTGACCCATCCAAGATTATGGCTGTTAAAGAATGGTCATCACCGAAGACGCCTTCGGAGATTAGAAGTTTCTTGGGGTTAGCGGGTTATTATCGGAGGTTCATCGAAAACTTCTCTCGGATTGCTTTGCCGATGACGAAGTTGACTCGTAAGGAGACAAAGTTTGTTTGGAGTCCCGAGCAAGAATCTGCCTTTCAACTCTTGAAAGAAAAGTTGACTAAGGCGCCTGTTTTACCTTGCCGGACGGGACCGAGGATTTTGTTGTTTATTCGGATGTCTCGCATTCGGGGTTGGGGTGTGTTTTGATGCAAAGGGGGAAAGTGATTGCCTATGCATCTAGGCAATTAAAGACTCACGAGGTGAATTACCCAACCCATGATTTAGAGCTTGCAGCCGTGGTTTTCGCGTTCAAGATTTGGAGGCATTATTTGTATGGTGCTAAGTGTACGATTTACACGGATCACAAAAGTCTCAAATATTTCTTTGACCAAAAGGACCTCAATATGAGGCAAAGACGGTGGCTTGAATTGGTTAAGGATTATGATTGTGAGATACTTTATCATCTGGGTAAAGCGAATGTTGTGGCGGATGCGCTTAGTAGAAAGTCAAGTCATTCACCTATCAAGGTGAAGTCATTTAAGATGACAATTTCATCATCTCTTATTGATGAAATCCGGGAGGCCCAAGTGTTAGCACTTGGTGGCGACTTGAAGAAAGAACGGATGATTTCTTATGTTGATAAGCTTGGTGAAAATAGCATGGGTTTGAAGACATGCTTTGATAGAATTTGGATACCTAGGTTGTCAAGTGTCTTGACAACTATTTTTGACGAGGCGCATAAATCCAAATATTCTATCCATCCGGGGGCCACAAAGATGTTTTATGATTTGAGGTGTCATTTTTGGTGGCCGGGTATGAGGCGTGATATTGTTAAGTATGTGGAGAGGTGTCTCACATGTTTAAGGGTTAAGGCGGAGCATCAAAAGCCGTATGGAAAGCTTCAACCGCTTGAAATACCGCTTTGGAAATGGGAAAATATAACCATGGATTTGATCACTAAACTACCAAAGACTCGAAAGGGTTATGATGCGATATGGGTAGTAGTGGATCGGTTGACGAAGAGTGCACGTTTCCTTCCTATAAAGGAAACGTATTCTTCGGATAGATTGGCGGAAATGTATGTGAAGGAAATTGTGTCACGTCATGGTGTGCCGGTGTCGATTATATCGGATCGTGATACGAGATTTACTTCTCGTTTTTGGAAGAAATTCCATGAGGATATGGGGACTAGATTGAATCTTAGCACCGCTTATCATCCACAAACGGATGGTCAAAGCGAGCGAACGATTCAAACGCTCGAGGATATGTTGCGAGCGTGTGCCTTGGATTTTGGTGGTAGTTGGGACGACCATTTACCGTTGACGGAATTCTCTTACAACAATAGTTACCATTCTAGTATTGGTATGCCGCCTTTTGAGGCATTGTATGGGAGAAAGTGTCGAACACCCGTGTGTTGGGGTGAGATTGGTCAACGGGAGCTTGGTAGTGTCGAAGTGGTCAAGGAAACTAATGATAGTATTGACCAAATTAGAGCACGCTTGAAGGCGGCTCAAGATCGCCAAAAGTCTTATGCGGATAATAGGAAGCGGGCGATTGAGTTTCAAGTGGGGGATTTTGTGCTTTTGAAAGTCTCTCCTTGGAAAGGGGTGATACGGTTTAGGAAACGGGGGAAGTTAAGTCCTCGTTTCATCGGGCCGTTTAAGGTGATAGCAAAGCTGGGTACGGTAGCTTATCGATTGGAGTTACCGGAGGGACTAAGTAGACTTCATAACACGTTCCATGTGTCTCATTTGCGGAAGTGTTTGGCGGATGAATCTACTTTTGTCCCTTTGGACGATATCGAATTGGATGAAAAGTTGAATTATGTTGAAGAACCGGTGGCAATCTTGGATAGGAAGGTGAAGAAGTTACGTAATAAAGAGATTAGCCAAGTATTGGTTAGATGGAAGCATAGAAAGGGGGCGGAAATGACTTGGGAAACCGAGGAAGAGATGCTCAAATGCTATCCGAACCTTTTTATGTGAAGTCGGGTTTCGGGGACGAAACCCAAATAAGGGGAGGAGATTTGTAACGAACCAAAATCCGGGTCTCGTTATAAATAAATAAATAATTCTAATAAATATTATGGTGAAAATAATATTTTAGAAATAAGTTGAAACAAGCGGGTTTCAAGTTAGTAACGGGGATATACTAGTTTTAACTAGTTATGGAAGGAAATGGAAAAGATTGAAAGTAGAAGGGCTAAAGGTGAAACATGGTAAATCTGCCATATTTGACCTTTAGAAGTCAAAATTGACTTCATTTTGGAGTTGGGTCGTTCAAGAGAAGAGGAAGAGAGGAGAAATCGGGTTGAAGCCAAAATTCGTGTGTTTGAAGCTTGTAACTTGAAGGTGTTGGCTCACACATCACCTTTCTAACATCAAGTAAGTGATTTCTTCCTCTTTGATCCACCATTTATGGTGTTCTTGTTGGGTTTTGTTGAAAACCCGAAATTATGGTTGCATGTGGTAAAATGGTGTTAGATTATTGATAATCTAGCTAAACTAAAGGTGTAGGAAGGTGAACAACACCATGTAACCCTTTGATTTTGATTTTTGAAAGTTAGGGTTCATATGGAGGAAATTGGGGGTTTTGGGGTTTTGATGAAAAATTGATAAATTGATGATGATTAAGTGTTATAGAGGTGTTAGACACTTAAACAAACCCCAAATTAACTTAAAGAAACTAGTTTGATAAAAATTAGTGTCAAGGTATTGGAAAGAGAATTCTAGTGGTTGAGTTGAGTTCTTGATTAAAGGGAGTGTTTGGATATGGAAATAACCCAAACGGGTCAATTTGGGTTGAAAATGGAAATTTGGGTGGTAAACTCAATTGTATGTGTTTTGAATGAATAATTAGATTACTAAACTAGGTGTGTATGTTTAGGCAATCAAATTGTGGGTCTAGAAGGTGGAGCGGAGTCGTCTAACCCAAAAGGTAAGTGCCTATGCACTTACTTAGTATTGATGATAAATGGTGAATTTTATGGATTATGTGTTATGTGATTGTGTGCATACTTGTGATATGATAAATTGTGAATGATTTAGTATGTGCAATGAATGAATGTAGTTATAGTGTTAACATATAATGGATCATGTGTTGATCATAAATGAAACGGAGTTATGGCCTTGTGCTATAATGGTAATGGATCATGTGTTGATCATAAATGAAACGGAGTTATGGCCTTGTGCTATAATGGTAATGGATCATGTGTTGATCATAAATGAAACGGAGATATGGCCTTGTGCCATATTGGAAATGGATCATGTGTTGATCATAAATGAAAAGGAGTTATTTCCTTTGTGCCATAATGGAAATGGATCATGTGTTGATCATAATTGAAACTTGTAGTAAGGGTGCAAGAATATGTAGCCTAAATGACAATTTGGGTGTCAAATGGGTGAATGGGTGAAACAAGTAGGAATTTACTTGTTTGTTATGAATTTATCTTCATTACTAATGGTGATATGTGTGGTGAATGTAGGAAAAGCTCCGAGGTAGTCAAAGTCAAGTCCAATGCGTTGGCGGATCCTCGTATGCATATTTTCATGTTTTGATGATTTGGTGGAATTCCCCCTTTTTGATTGTAATTTGATAAACAAAACATGTTTTTGGGTTGTGATCATGTTGTTGAAGGGGTTTTTGGTTAAAACTCATGTGTTGGGCAAATTTGTTGTCTTGTATTTTGGAAAAAGTTGAAAAAATGGCTAAGTATGAAAACCTGCTGAAAACTGGAAACATTCTGAGAAAAAGGGTTCCTCGCGGGTCGCGAGAGTTCAGGAAGGATTATCTCGCGGTACGCGAGAGGGTAAAAAAAAAAAAAAATTCCTGAGTTATGTCTTCCGCGCGTTAAAGTTTTGTTTTTAAAAGTGGTGTGTTTCAACGGGTTTCTAAATTAGTTGATATAAAAAAATAACATTTTTAACCTACACATAATGTAGAATTTATAAACTACAAAACTTGTAATTTATAGATATATATTAAAATTTGGGTTATAATTCTTGGTTATAATCTATATATATTAAAATTTTGGTTTTACTTTAAACGAGTCAAACGAGCGAGCAAGTTAATGAGCAAACCAACAAGCCAGCTAACGAGCGAGCTTACATTGGCTCGGGCTTAGCTCGTTTATAAACGAGCCGATTTCGAGCGAGTTTTTTTCAAGCTTTTGTCGAGCGAGCCTCGAGCCATTAGCTTTTTGAACAACCCTATTTTTAATATTTTTTACTGTACTCTTTTAGTTGGTTCTTTTAGTTTAACCCAATTGAGTCGTTATACATAACCTAAATCAACCTTTAAGTAACTAGATTCAAGTTACCACTTCTATCAAGTACTATTGGTTATAAGTTAGGCTCTTGATGTGGAACGTTCGTGATTCACTTGCCAAAAGAAAATAGATAGAAGCCAGAAGAATTTTAGAAAAAGATTGAAATGGATTGATATGTGCCATGCACATGAGTGCCAGCACATGTGGGTTTGCACGTGGTCAACTGTTTTAGTTACTTGTTTCTCAATTTTCAGTTCTAGTTTTTTTTTGAACGGCAATACCTAGATATTATAGGATAATTGAGTATTCCCGGGGCAACACCTAGAACATCCAGGGCAGCCCACCACAGGAGGAACCCCCAACTGGGTAAACCCCCTGACCTGGCCACAGGCCCCCTTTTTTGTTGTTGCTAGGATTCGAACGCAAGACCTTCACTATGAGAAGTCTTAGGGCTAGCATTGCACCAAATGGCCAACGGTTTCAGTTCTAGTTAGTTGCATAAATAAAGGAGATCATGGGTTATGCTCAGGTTTCCACATTGTCATGTTTTCCAAGTCTTAGGGATACAGTGTTTAGTGGTTTTATTTATGTTCATCCCTTGTTATTTTTCGTAAGCCTATAAATGGCCATATGTGTTTGAATCTAGGATTAGGAATGAAATGAAATGAAAATTAGTCTCAGTCTCTCACTAAACTTCTTCTCGCTTCTATCTATTTTCTTTTGGCTAGTGAATCTCGATTGGTCCACATCAGTGGTATCAGAGCCGTCGTGATCCCCATGGTTGTTCAAACTCTATCTGAAACTGAGTTTCGTCAATGGGTGAATGAATCCTTTGTGAGACTCGAGTCCCAGTTTCAAACCATATTCAATGAGTTCCAATCGATTCGAACCGCCATGCCAGCCCTCCAAACTCGAATCTCCCAAATCTCTAGCCCCAAAACCGTTGATGATTCAAACCCACCACTAAAGATGTGGATCGATCGGGATTAGCAAAAAGAAAGAAGCTAGATGGAAATTGAGAGAGAGATTTAGACTTAATTCATATTTCCTCCTCTCAAACATTAACATAATTAGCCTATTTGTAGGCTTTACAAGGAAATAACCAATTATTAACTAACATTACCACTAACACACTAACTAATAATAATGCAAATACAGTTAAAGCACTCCCCCTACCCACGTCTATCTCCTCAACTTGTGCAGATTGTTGCTTTGCTTGTTGTACATGTTGTGCATGGGTTTGATCCATCCCCACATACGTATGGCTAGATATGGCACACATCAGCTCTCTTTGTGGTTTTGAACTTCAATCTGAAAGTGTATAATTTTTCAAAGGATTTCGTGTTCTTTGGTTTGTAGAGTATATGAGCATTGTATCTTAGTTGAGGAACACCATGTCTCCTATTGATTCACAAAGGATATAAATGTGACACTATGTTGTTTCTATGACAATCACATTGGTTTGTTATTTAGATTATATGTAAAAGCAAATGAAAATAATAAATCGAGCCATGTTCAACAGTACAAGTCGATTAATATTAACCGTCATAAAATTATTATTAACTAGTATTTTGATTGAGTTCAGCCAATCTTGAAACTGTTGATTATTTAGTTGAGTCGATCTTCAAGTTTTTTAGTTGAGTTGAGCTCAGGATTGACATTGTGTCAACTAGGGGTGCTTACGGTCCAGTCTGGCTATAAGTTTTGACAAATTCTTGGCCTAACCACTAACTACTGTTTCAATAAATGGCAGATCAATTAAACCAGCTAGGTTGGTCAAACCGGTCCGGTTTTGATGGTTTGAACCTGATTCTTTTTGTTAAATTTTTTAAAATAATAAAGACATGTGGTAAACATAATACGCATGTGTGTATATATATAACTACATATTCCAAAAATAAGTAAATAATAAAGGTTAAATGTTCAAGTTTCAAACCATCGTGAACCGTTAAACTTATATTTGGTTTTGTTTAGATGGTTAAATCGATTTAAGCTGTTTATTAACACCATATTATCATACATGCTTTACTAGATTACACCAAATAAGTAAAGCATGTGTAAAGAAAGATGCTAAATAGTATAAACTAATTAACAACAAAAAGAAAAAGGGCACGTGAAGATGAAAGTTTTCATGTGAAAGTGTATGTGACGAGGAAGCTTTTTGAAACTCTTACACGACACATGAGATTAGAGTTTTCATCTTGAAAGAATCTTTAGCATAGTCGTATGAATCTAGAACCCCGTATATATCAACAGTAACAAACGCACTCATCTCTCCAAAATGGTTAGTGTCTTTCTATGCTCAATTGAAATCTAATTTTTATCAAAATCAAGCTTTCACAACTAATATCACTATACTTTATGTACTAAGAGTGTCATTATTAATAAGGGTTGAATAAATTAAGAGAAAATCATGAAAATGAACAAGTTAACCAATGAAATTACCAAAATGAACACGTGTGCCTCAATATTGAAAAACTAAAATAGTAGTATAGTTGGCACATGCGGAGTAGAACTTGCCATCCGGACCAGATTCCTCAGTCGGTGTAGACTCAACTCTAGACCAAGCCAAACCCTAGCTGATGAAGTCATTCGGACCTCGCATCAACCTTCAAAATACTCTCAAGTGGCTCGCGGTGATGCAAGCGTGCCCCGTCAAAACACCACATTTAGCCCACTAGTGTTTTTCCCACTAATATACCTGTGTGGGACAAGTTCCACACTTTTTTCCTCCAACTTTCACAACTTTATACATCTCTAAACACGCAACTTTCAGTATCGATATCTCATTCATCTTAACTCCGTTTTGGAAGTAGTTTGGTTCGTTGCGAAGCCCTCACAACAAAGAACACACGCTCAGAAAAAAATAGGTAAATGGACATCGTTTGCTTATATATATTTCTGTCCAAAGTTAGCAAAATCTCATTTTACAACTTAGTGAAAAAATAGATCTTTCATCCAAAATTCCAACAAAGTGTTTATACAACACTAGCTTAGCAGTGTTGTTGTGGAGTAGAATTAACCATTTCATGTGTTAATTTAAGGTGGGTTTGGGTCGGCTTGGTGCATGTTTTATGAAACATGTCCAACACCTTGAAATGTATATGTGAAGTGAAATGTGGGTTAAGATTGATATGATTAAATATTAGAGGAAAACATTATATAATAGTAACCAAGTTTCAAAAGTGTTCCAATTAGGTCACTCACCATAGTATACCCGAGGGTATATACAGTGTAAAATGCTTATTGAATGACCTAATTGAAACATTTTTGAAACTTGGTTACTATTCTACAAAGTTACCCCTAAATATTAGTATTTGAAAGTATAGGCCACCATTTGTAGGATGGGGACAACAAATCTACATGTTTATGAGCTTAAAGAATTATGAAACTTCAAATTGACAAGTGTTATACTATGCAAAACATGTAAGTTGTCCAATTACTAGAAAGATAGCATGTTGATGAGACAATATTGAAATTTGTAATTGCTAATAATATTAAGAGTAAAGACCCTCGAAAACTTATAAAGATCTTTGATAAATTCCATTTCAAACCGAATTATTTAAACCAATTTTGAAACATTTTTCACCTCGTAAAACTTAGAAAGAACTTGAATCAAGCTTCACTTCAAACAACCAAACGCAATGCCGAAAAGACAATTGTCAAGAATGAAGCCTGGTCCGAGATCCCTACGAAACCCAAAAGGAATCTTGGATCAAACTTCATTCCAAACAACCCCATTTCTTTCTTTTTAGGATCTCATGATTCAAGAATAATTTAAGAATCAAGAAAACCCACAAAGCTGCAGGCTTGTCAATCTTTGATATTATGAATATCATGGTGACATGATACATATCTATATATAAAGTTTAGAAATTTATAAAAGATTTAAAATTTTACAAGCACATGAATTGACAGGTCACTTTTCCACTTGAAGAAATGGAAAGCTGGTAGATTTTGGAAGTGAGGGCCTTGTCTTGTTCCACTTTATTTACAGGACAGACAATGGAGAGTGGTTACCAGATTTCTGACAATTTAAAGAAATTAAGAGATTGAGATCATGAACCTTCTCTCTTCCTGTACAACTCATCATGCAGAATGTACAAGTTTTCCTATGGAACTACCCTTGTGCAAGAATGGGATTTTTTCATCCAACCAAATAAATGTGGTCTGGACCAGTTTTTGTTGATTATAGGAAAAATCACCAAACTAGGCATCTTGAGGAACACTTTACCAAAACAGACATTGAAAATGATTTAGATTATTAATGGAGTGATAATACTTCTTCTAAACATGACAATACATTAACTAAATATACATTATACAAGAGTTTAAAAATGGACCAAAAAGGTATTTGTGGTCAATGAGACCCTGACCTGTTTCAATAATACTAAAAGTACCAATTTCGACCCGTTACACAACCTGTTCCGGCCACCTTTCTTGTCACTACATTGAATCAGACCCGTCCTGTTTCAACCAGCCTATTATACCACCTCAGAATACAAACATTAACTAGAAGAACACTGATAATGAAGTAAAATTAGCCAAAAGAGAAACATGCCAGATTGGTTAAAAGTCAAACAGGTTGATAGTCGTCCAAAGCCCCTGGAGTTCATTTATAAACATACAACCTCCAAAATCCTTTTATTGAAAATTTTAGATTATTACTGTGTACTAGTAATGATTTTCTAACCATAATTAACACATTAAATATTTATACAAAAATTTAAAAAATGGACAAAAAAGTGTTTGTAGACCCAACCCGTTTCAATTAGTAAAAAAAATGACATGTTATGACCAGTTGCACACCAGCCCGCCCACCAATCTTAGCACCTTTATTAGAATAGAAGAATGCTGGTAATGAAGTATTATATGGGTTGGGTACCTTATAAATTAAGAGTGAAATTGATTTCATCAAATCACCAACAACGATTAAATCCCTATGAGTTTGTACATAGAGAGCAAGTATGAGGCCTTGATGTCCACATTAAGACTGCAATTCACGCGTACCATCATCACGAAGCATCCACTTGTACACCTGATTTTTTTTTTATAGCAGCAAGGAGTTCACCATTGAAAGCATCCAATGAGTTCTTTCTCAGCTTCTAGTTGTAGTTCCCATCTTCAACTATGAAAACCAAAATACAGCCCTGCACTTGTTCATCAATTTAAAAGAATATGTAAAGCATGACAGAATGTATCTTGACTAAACATATGGAACAAAAATGCAAGGAAATATTCTGGCCATTTCAACCCATTTACTAAAAAACAGATCCATTCGGGTTATGTTTAATCTTTAACGGTTCAAACGAGTAAAATAGTTGATGGAATACAGTATGGCTCAAAATCATGCCCTTCACTATTATTGATGTAATATTTATAGATGTAATATTTACCGTTGACTAACCCGGACTATATAAACATATACGAAGTATTTCCTAGTCTAATATACCCCCTCAGTCTAAGGAAGAATGCTTAGACTGGATCTGAACTCATTAAATAAAACTCTCGGTAGCCCCTTTGTGAAAATATCCTCTAGTTGGTAACGAGAAGGAACATGTAAAATCCGGATTTGGCCCTAATGGAAGAGCCAGGAATTTTTTCCAGTGGGGTCGCTTTTTTTCGATACTCAAATTTCTAAGTTTCCGACTACGATTTTTTGGGCCGGTTCGGTTCGGGTGATCGGGTCGGTTCGGACACACAATAAGATACGGTACGATAATGAAAATACATCGTCATTAGAAAACAAATGATAAATATACAATGTCATTAGAAATTAAAATAAAATAAAAACATTAGATCTTATAGTTGTTCCATACGCGTTTTCATTTTTTTATTTTTTTTATAATTAGGTTTAATGCTAAATTAATTAAATAACCTAGTTGGGTTAATGGATTATGGACCAATCACCAATGGGCAATGAGTATGGGCTTACAAATGAGCCTATTAACTCATGGGATTAGAGTTAATTAAATTATACAAATGAGCCTATTAAATAAATCTAACTTATTGGTTTAATTAATAGAGTTAATTAAATTAAAATAAATTATATTTTTTTCAAGGTTCGGGGTTAAATATTTTTTTTCTAAAAATCAACGGGTCAACCTCGAAAAAAGACCGGGGTCGTTCGGCATTCGCGTAATATACTGCTATTAAAAACTTAAAATCGAGTGGGATCGGCTGACCCCGTCTCCCATATACTACCTCCGCCAATGTTTGGCCCCGTTGAACTTTCTCTCGAACAAAGTGGATATCTACCAACTCCAACAATTTACTATTAAGGGATCCTACATTCCTAGAGTATACCCCCTATCTAACTTCTTATTCGCACCCCTCGTCCACGAACATATACTTTCCCCAAATTTTGTGTTTAAAACAAATTTTATTGAAGATCTTGAAACTAAAACTGTTATTAATTTTACATAAATTCTAAAATTAAACAACATGAAACTATCAAAATGTGTCATAAACCCCTTAAAAGTTATTCCATCTCATGTTCAAATATACTTTTATTTGATTTCTGTTTCAAGCCATGCCTTGCTTTCACAAGAATCTTTGAAACCTAAGCTTTGGCCATGAAAAGCATAACCAAGAAATCAACATGACTGGAAAAGGAATAACACCTTTCATTCATGCTACTACTATAAAAACAACTTCATCAAATGAAAAGGTCATAATCTTCTAAGAAAATTATCTATTTTCATAGATTAAATCCTTCTCTATAGCGTGATGGACTCAAAAGTCGGAGGCACTCAATTGCAAACCTCACTTTCCTACGACGAATTTGAACCTCTTTGCACATGGCAACGAGAGGATGGTCAAGACATACTCGTGATTCATCTACCAGGTATAAATTCGCTTTTTTCGCTGCTAAACGTGATCACAAAAAATATAATTTGTAGGCATAATAATCGATATAGTGCTCAAAATGGATCTTGAATTAATACTTCGTTTTATTGATATTATTATTTACATGTTCAAGAATTTAAGAAAGAACAACTAAGAATCCAGATAAGCAATTCTGGGATTTTGAAGATCACGGGAGAGAACGCCGTAGAGGGTAAAAAAAGAAGTCGTTTCTTGAAAGAAGTAAAGGTTACAAAAGATTACGACTCAAGTAACATTCATGCCAAATTCTCTCAAGGCCGTCTTCGTATTGCTTTGCCCAAGAAAGCCTTGAAACCATCCATGCCCGATCCTGCACTTGTGCCGCCAACACCTCAAGACGATCAAAATGATAACGCCAATACAAGCGAACAAACCGTCGTTCCTGGTATCAAGTCAAGAGTAGGTCAAGTTTTGAGATCTAAAGAGTTTACTCAAGTCATGGTGAACGTTGGCTTTGTAGTGGTTATGGCTTTCAGTGTTTACACCGTATATAATTATTGGACTTCTTATGTACTAGTTGACGAGGATTGATTCATTTGTTAGATTTCATGGTTCAATGTTTCAATGATTAACAATGTATTATGTGATGTATTATTATCATATGGAAATAAGATGGAGATATATAAGATTTATTTAATTTTTAATATATTGACCAAAAACACATGTCATTGTATGCATCGTTTGGTAACATGTACATCCGTTTTTATTTTATATTTTGAAGTATGTCTCTAACTAAACTAAACGTTTAGTGAATCATTCGTAAACTATTTGACCGGAAGTTTGTTTTTGTTCGTTCATTTAATAAATGAACGAACATGAACACAATTTTTTGTTTGTCTAACTAAACGAACGAACACAATCGTTTATGTTCATTCATTTACGTTTATTTATGTTTGTTTATATTTGTTTACTTGTGTATCATTTGTTTATGTCCATTTAAATATTCATTCAAAATTATTTTTTTTACTAATATTAGTTTAAAATCAATTTGATTTTTATAAATTTGATTTTCATATTTTCATATCTTCGTTTACTTTTAAAATGTTAGATGAAAGGATAATAATATTTTAAACTTAATTATGCACGTTTACTTTTAATTGATATTCGTGTGTTTTTTTCATGGATTGTTCATTTAGAAGATTAATGAACGAACATGAATACGTTCATTTTTTTAATGAACGAAAACGAACAAAAAAACTGTTCGTTTAAGTGTTCGTGTTCGATCAACCATCCGCATAATTAACTCTAAATGAAAGAAAATTAAAGAAATGTAATTAATGAGAGAAAAGCAATGTTTTCATAACCGGACCGGACAATGAACCGGTCGTTTTATCGGTTCACTGGTTGGACCGGTCCAACAGGTCGGACCGGATTTAAGAACCGGGCGACGTTTTAAATAATTTATATAATTTTGATGGACTAAGTTAAAGAATAATAGAACACTAGGAGTAAATTTATAAAATATGAATAAGAAAGGATTAATAGTGATGCAAGTAATATACATGAAGGGGTGTAAATAAAACTTTCACCTAAAACCTAAATCTAAATGTTGAAAATATGGTCTGTGACTCTTGCATACAGCTGCTCTAGCCTCTATCTCCATCTCTTCACAAACCTTCCTCACTCTAATTTATTTTTTTTAACGGCATCTTTCTCACTCTAAAATTTTCAAACTTTCTAAGTATCTACGTTGAAGAGATTGAAGAGAACGACGTGCAGATCTGCTAATTTCCAGCCATCGTCGGGAACTTTCTCTTTATCAAAATTCTATCTTCATCTTTCTAAAGAGTGCACTTCTTTTTTCCAGATCCGGTTTAATCATCGTTTTTTGTCCTTCCTTTCCGCGCGCAACTCACAGATCTAGCGTCCTCTATTTCCGCTTCCCGGTTCAACACGGTTCAACCGCTGACCACCGGTTCCCGGTCAGACCGACCGGGCCTCTACATGATCGTTTCAGCATGCTAAACCGGACCGTTCAAGCTTAATCAATGAAGATTAAGATAGAATCATGATTAGATACATAAAACTCTTTCTTTCTTTCTATTTTCTCCACCATCTCTCTTCACCAAAACACTCGACTGTTGATCCGCAAAGTCAAACAGACACATCACAATCGCCACCGTACAACCACCCTCGACTACATGATCCGGCCGATGCTCAAAATTTAACGCATATTCGTCTGCCGCTACCTCCTGTAAAAACAACAGCATCCGTAATCGAACCATTCATTCTCAAAATTATCATCGCCAAAGACCACCGACAATCGACAATTCTGCTCCTGTAATTGAAGCTAACGGAAGAACAAGCCCTAGCCGAAGAAACGGAAAAGTTTGGATTTGAATCGGAGAAGATGGAGGAAACCCTAGGTGAGAAAACTGAGAATGTAGAAGTTAGAAATCCGGTGGTGGTGGAGAAAGCGGTGACGAAGAAGAAAGTTAGGGTTGTGAAGAAGATCGTGAAGAAGAAGATTATTAAAAAGGTACCAAAGCGTGCGTCAGTTGCATCCAATTGTAATGATTTAGAAAAAGTTGCAAGCCCCAACCCTAATTTAAGTTCTTCTGTGGAAATTGAAAAACCTAATTGTAGTTCTTCTGTGGAAATTGAGAAACCTAATTTTAGTTCTGACCCTAGTTTTGTTAATGATGACTTAAAAGAAGTTGAGAATGTGAAGGAGTTGGAGGTTAGTGATATGGAACAAGGTGTTCATCCGGTCGGAACAAGTGATGATCAGATTCACAGTGAGTTGCAGGATAGTGATCAGAATCAAATCGAATTGCAGGATGGTGATCATAACCGAATGGAATTGCAGGATGGTGATCAGAATCGAATCGAATTGCAGGATGGTGAGCAGAATCGAATCGAATTGCAGGATGGTGATCATAATCGAATGGAATTGCAGGATAATGAGGAGAGTCGAATTGAATTGCTGGATAGGGAACATGATATTAGCACTATGAATGTAGAAGAACATGGAGGTGAGGAGGGTGTGAAGGAGCTAATAGTGAACAGTGAAACTGATGGTTTGAAATCACAGGAAGCTTTAAGTGAGAATTACGTACCGAGTGGGAAAATGGTAGCATCCGGATTGCATATGAAACAGATGAAAAAGATTTTCATCCATGGGTTGGGGCAAGAGACAAAGGAAGAAGATGTTAGAAAAGTTTTCGAAGAGGTCGGTGAGGTTGTTGAAGTGAAAATGATAACAAATTTTAAAACAGGGAAAAACAGGGGGTTTGGTTTTATCAGCTTTGCTTCAGTAGACCTTGCTAATTTGGCTCTGAGCAGATACCAGAATGTTGAGGTAACTCTACTTTGTGAACTTATTTTCTTGTAGGTTAGTCTTTTTCCTGTTTTCAACAGTTAGCATATGGTTTGAAGAGTTGCACATCAGGAAATCTAAAAGGCTCTCTCTTTTTCATAGTTGCATTACAAACTACACTGGTAGAATGTTGACAATCTGATGTAAATGTCATTGTCAACTTTAATGATATGTACAGTTGTTACAACATATTGTTTTACTTACCATGTATTTAATATGTAATTATAAGACTGATCTTAGGAAATTAATTTTTAGGGATTCTTGTCATTTTCTTAGTAGGTATTATTATCCTTGATTTGATAGTGATTCTATATAGACATATGTGTGTGTAGTTAAACTAGCATCTTTGGAGAGATGGCCAACCTCTTGAAAGTCACTGAGTCTGTTTGTTCATGGTTTGCTTATTTTTTTCAATAAACTTATTGGTTCCTATGAAATTGGTATTGGAGCAACTTTTGGGACCAATGGCGGCAAAGAAATTCGGAAAATTGGAATAAAAACTCAGGGTAGAAAGCAAAGGGGTGTGTATGGGTCAATTTTGGGCTCAAATCGAACCAAAACCGAAATTTTGGTTTTATGAAATCGATCGATTTTGGTTATTCGGTTTTACGTATGGGGTTGGTTCGGTTTTCGGTTTACATTTGGGCTTGAAATGTTTGTGCTTGAAAAAATTGGCCCAAAATAATGAATTTGGATCCAAAACTTTTGGCTTAAATTTTTTGTTAAGCATCTATTAATTAATTTATGCCTGGGACTTTTGGCCCAAAATAATGAATTTGGGCCACAAATCCAATAACATACATTCAAACAAGTTCGGTGCGGTTCTGTTTTGAATCAAGGTATATTCGAAATCGAACTTTCGGTTAATAGGTTTTTTTCTCACCACTAGAAAGCGATGAGATTTAAACAGCAATGTTAAATCAATTTGCTGGGATGGAAGAAAGATCGCTTTCATGGAGGGTTTATTGAGGACTACATGAGTCCAAGAACTAAAACCTAACGGAGATGATGGATTTTGTTAAAGGAAACTTCCAAGGGTAAAGAGAACACTAGATCCAAGCACTTTTGATTTGATTCAATCACTCCGGCAATCTGCAAGCTAAGCTATTTTGTTACATCTGTGGATGACTTTTGTGTCTATGTGCATATATTGAGGTGATTGAGTTGTTGCATTTGATTTTTCGCTTGATGTTGAGATGTTCATTAGTTCACCGAAATTTGAGATGAAGGATTTGGGGGTTGCAAAGCAGATGCTTGATATGAGTTATCACAAGAGACAAATCCAAAGAGACTAGAAAGTTATCCAAGAAAGGTACATTGAGAAGGTGTTAGAGCAGTTCAATCTTCAATATTCTAACATCAGAAGAATAATCAGTGGAAAACACTTCAAGCTTATGAAGAGGCAATCACCATAAATGGATGAAGACAAGAAAGAGACGGCTAATATCCCATATGCATCAGCAGTTAGCAATTTGATGTATACAATGGAATGCACTAGAGTTAGACAAGAAATGTGCATAGGATGTTCTCCATTGTGACCATGGTTGTAAAAATCGCGCCTAGGCGGCGCCTAGGCGCCGATTAGTCGCTAGGCGCCCGGTCGGGGACTAATTTTGGCCAAATCGCTTCATTAATCGCTAGGCGGTCCTAGGCGGGCCTAATCGGACCTAGTCGGACAAAAATCGGCCACTTCCCGTTTTTCCGGTGATATTCCGGTAGGGTTCCGGCGAGATTCAGGCAGGTTCCGGCGAGATTCCGGCGACTTTCAGGCAAATTTCCGGCGATTTTCAGTTTAGTTCTTGTAATTTCCAGCTTCTTTAAAAAATGTGTGTGTGTATATATCTAATTTTAAAAATTACATATAAAAATGTGTGTATATATATAAAAAACTGAAAATTACATATAAAAATTCCAATCCGATTAATCCCGCCTAGGCCCCGATTAATCCCGCCTAGGCCTAGGCCCCACCCCACCGCCCGACTAGCGCCTAGCGATTTTTACAACCATTGTGACAAGTAGTGTTATTCACAAGCAAAGAATCGAATGTGTCACGGGAGGACGAAACACCATTCAGTTTTTAGCTATTATTTTATGAAAGTTTTGATAGATGATGATGTTATCACATATGCAAAGATCCTTGGTTTTAGGAATCGTGTTGGTATGTTAACCTATTAGACTAAGTGATATAGTATAGGGACTAGACTTGTAATATGGTGTTCTATACAAAAACACCTCTTTATGTAAACCCTAAACACATAATCACATTCTAATACAATCATATTACAAGGTTTAACTTGGTATCAGAGCTATTGAGAAGTTGAAACAGCCTTCTCAGTTAATTGATGAGAAGGCATCACACTAGTGAGATGTGTTTGCTGGATGGAAAATTTGAATTACTATACTTTGGTCCAATTCTTTGCTTATAATGTAATTGTAGCGTGGCCATGGATGTAGATTAATAAAACAACACAAATCTTGTGATTGATGAAACCAACTTCCTAGTGTGGCCATGGGAGTAGATCATTCCATACATGATTGTGTTGGGTGTGAAGGCTTATTGGGCCGGACTGGGCCAAATGGGCCCGGTGGGCCTGTGCTGATTTGGGCCATCTGTGGTTGGGCCACTTGGGCCTATTAAGGCTGAAAGAACAAGATCAGAGCTGGCGGCAGCCTTAGGGTTGCTTGGTTCTATTTCTTGTTGATTAAGTTATTGCCTTATTTAATTAACCCTAATCTTGGTATTATATATATCCCTATGATGTAATTGTATTCCTTGAGCACCTAATAATAAAGAACCCTAGTTGCAAAGTGGACGTAGGCCAATTGGGGCTGAACCACTATAATTCTCGTGTCTTCTACTTTTCTGTTTATCGATTGTGTGCGTGTGTGTGATTCCGCTGCGTTAACGACTCTTGATACCTAACAAGTGGTATCAGAGCCTTTGCTCGTTGTGTACACACGGTCTGCACTGGTTCAATCGCTGAAGGGGTTAAAGGCTGTTTCGAGAAGGCCGTTGTGGTTCTGATAGGCTGTCTACTGCTGTCAAGGATTTCAGATCTGCGCCGCTACAGTGTTTTTCGGTCGCTACAGTGTTTTCCGGCCGTGAACAGTTTTTCCGGCCGTGAACAGTGTTTTCGGGAAAAAAAAAAACGTTTTTTCTGTTGCTGTTTTTTCAGGGCTGTTTGGTTACTGTTACTGTCGTTTTTTCTGCTGCGTTTAGGGTTATAAGAACCCTAGGAGCCGTCGCAAGTAGGGGACAGAAAGAGGCTGTTCGGAAATTGTTTTTTTTGTGATTTTGCGATTAGGGTTTGGTTCCTTGAACCCTTGAAGTTGCTGCTGATCACAGGTTTTGCAGGTGAAACGCCGGTTCGGGTGTTTCGGGTTTTAGGGTTTTCTATTGGAGGTTGCTTGGCTTCGGTTGGCTGATTTCTTAATTTTTGGTTTCTTCTGATTCTTGTTTGCAATGGCTAAAGACGGGAAAATTCGAATCGAGAAGTTAACGGGACTGATTTTGCATGGTGGAAGATGCAAATAGAGGCGTTATTCGGTGAAAACGATTTGGAGATGGTATTGGCAGAAAAACCGGATGGAATGAGTAAGGCTGACGAAGTGGTTTGGAACACTAAGGACAAAAAGGCTAGATGTAAGATTGTACTGCTTTGACGAGGAGCGTAGCGTTCAATATCAAAGAGGAAACCACGGCTTATGGTATGATGACGGCTCTGTCAAACATGTATGAAAAGCCGTCTGCCGGTAATAGAGTGTTCCTGTTGAGAGAGTTATTCATGATGAGGATGAATGAGGGAAGCTCGGTGCCCGATCACATAAATAATATAAATTCAATTTTGTCCAGGCTATCGACCGTTGGGACAAAGCTTGATGATGATACTCAAGCTGCGATACTGTTATCCTCTTTGCCTGACAGCTGGTCAGGTTATGTGACGGCGATCACTAATTCTGGTGGAGCTGGGAATTTGAAGTTTAGCGTGGTCCGGGATAGTATTCTGGGTGAGGATATTCGTCGGAGGAACACTAGTGGAGGATCCTCGTCTTCTGATATATTCAATGTGGGCAGAGGAAGGGAAAATAACAGGAGCAATGGGAGTAGGGGAAGGAGTTCGTCTAGAGCTCGGAAAAATGTGAGGTGCTGGAGCTGCAATGAAGTTGGGCATGTGAAAAGTCAATGTCCAGGAAGGAATAAGGAAGAGTCTGGAAAGAATGAGGGCAAAAGGCAGGTAAACACGGTTCAGGCAGATGAGGAATCTGATGATGATGTTTTGGTTTGCTGTGTAGAGTCTTCTACAGATTCTTGGGTTATGGATTCTGGTTCTTCGTTTCACGCGATGCACAGCGGGGAGACGATGGAGAATTTAAAGGTTGGTAACTTTGGGAAGGTATGAATAGCTAATGGTGATGTTCTTGATGTTACGGGCATGGGTGACTTGAATTTGGCTACTTCTTTGGGAACCACATGGAACTTGAAGAATGTCAGGGTTATTCCAGCTTTGAAGAGTAAGCTTATCTCTGTCGGTCAGCTGGATAAACAGGGACTAGAAGTAAAGTTTGGTGGAGGCAAGTGGAAGGTAACTAAAGGTAATCTGGTAATTGCTCGTGGAAACAGGCGAGGTTCTTTATACATGGTGGAGGTACCTGCTGAGGGAAGTATGACCGTCCCTCAAAACAAAGTTAGGTTTGCTGAATCAAAGGGGCGAAAGAAGGTTCAATTTGCAAGAGGGGAGCCTGGTGCCAAGGTGATTCAAGCTGAGCGGGGTCGGAGGTCAAAACCAGGTCAGGGGTTTGGTGACAGTGGGAGCATGGGGCGTGTTCCGGGTACAGTTACAAAACAACGGTGGGTTTTGAAGACCGGTAGTCCGACTGTGAAAATCTCTCCTATGGAAGTCTTGCTAAAGGAGGAGAGTGGTGGTTCTCGGGTTATCTCTGGAATTGGTGGATCGTGCAAACCAGTTGAGATAGAGAATGAGTTGGAGCTCGGGGGAGCCTCAACTGCCCTTTCATGTACTTGATGAGAGGGGGATTGCAACTAGGGGGAAATTGATGAAGTCTGAGCTTGTTTATGGGGACTGAAGGCTCGGGAGACTTTGGATAAGGAGGATACTGGAATTACTGGATTAGTGATTACTTGGATGGTGTTTGTGGATTGAGCAAAGCCTTCAAGTGGGAGATTGTTGGGTGTGAAGGCTTATTGGGCCGGACTGGGCCAAATGGGCCCGGTGGGCCTGTGCTGATTTGGGCTGATTTGGGCCATCTGCGGTTGGGCCACTTGGGCCTATTAAGGCTGAAAGAACAAGATCAGAGCTGGCGGCAGCCTTAGGGTTGCTTGGTTCTATTTCTTGTTGATTAAGTTATTGCCTTATTTAATTAACCCTAATCTTGGTATTATATATATCCCTATGATGTAATTGTATTCCTTGAGCACCTAATAATAAAGAACCCTAGTTGCAAAGTGGACGTAGGCCAGTTGGGGCTGAACCACTATAATTCTCGTGTCTTCTACTTTTCTGTTTATCGATTGTGTGCGTGTGTGTGATTCCGCTGCGTTAACGACTCTTGATACCTAACAGATTGATCCTGTGTCAATACGGGTTTCATGTTTTTTCTTAAAAAAGGAGTAATAATGCTAAGGGTAAGGATACATGCATGAATCCAATATCTTATTTTTAATTACTGTGATTTGTTTTTATCAAAGTCCACTTATCTTTATTTTGTTTTCATGTATTTTTTAAATACAACTATAGATATGTGGAAGAGCGTGTCACACAGCTGCTATTGAAGGGATTGATACTATCTTACTCAATAATATTGATAAGAAGTGGAACAATGAAAATGTAAGCCATATTTTAATCATCAGTTTAACCAAGTTCTCATGCTTAACAAGATATCTGAATAGAATTATTCTTTTTTGTAGGTTGTTGAATTGTTGCAGAAAGTCGGGATCAAGAAAATAGATGAAGTTTTAGTTGTACCTGACCCTGATAACACCGAACTGAATTGTGGTTTTGCCTTTATTGAATTTGAAACAAAAAAGGACGCTCAAATGGCTTACCAAAAACTTCAAAATGAAAATGTTTTTGGAAAGCACTCAAATGTAAAAGTTTCATGGGCCTCACCATCTGTTGATCCAGTTGAAGAAGAGATCCATAACGTTAGTTAGTTATTTATCTTTAGCTATTTTCATTTATAATTTATCATATTTAGTCTGTTAAAGTTTTCATGGAAGCTGGTGTCAAGGTAGCTTACATTTAGTCAATTAATCTTTAGTCTAGAGGTGGCAAAATGGATGGGTTGGGTACTAAGGTCAAAAAACGTGGTCAGGTTTGGCAAGAAACGCTTTTTGTCCAAATTTTTTAGGTTATTAAATTTTTTTATAAAAAATTGTGCCAGATGTGAGTAAAACTTTTATATTTTAATAATAATATAGTTATTTGAATAAAATAATATATGAGATTGTATGCATTAAAATTACATTTTGGGCTGACGTTGAACCCGTTCGACCCATGTGATCCGTTTCCTTTAAACGATTTTTTGTATTTTACATGTTTGACACATTAGAGATGAAACATAACCCGAATTGACACATTCATAAATGGGTCGAAATCACCACCTTTGTTATCCAAAGAAAAATAATCCCATGTCATGTGACACAGTCTTCTAAAAATAGTTTCTTACACAAATTTATATTGCCTTTTGTGTAGATTAAATCTGTTTATGCTGAATTCATACCTTTGTCTTGGGATGAAAAGGAAGTAAGTGACCAATTTAAAATGTTTGGTGAAATCGAAAGCATTGCTCTTGCCAAAAATCTCCGGACAACCAAGAGGAATGATTTTGCATTTATTAATTACATGACATGTGAGGCTGCTCTTTCATGTATAGAGGCTTTGACTTCCAAAAAGTCAACCAACAACAATGGCCTAAAGGTATGTTAGTTGTGCTATCAAGTTAGAGGGTGTTTGGATTTGTGTTTTGGAACTAATTATCTGATTATTGAAATCTGAAGTTGCAATAATCAGCTATTGCTTTTGAGTTTTTGGGGCTCAAAAAGTCAGTTTCATACCTGATGTAAAACAATGAATTTTTAGTGGTGGAATAAAATTACATATGTACTCTTCTTTAACCTAACCTAAATTGAGTCTTTTATTTCCATTCCAAACTGTCTATTTTTTCAGAAAAAAACTTTTTTTTTGTTTTATCTATAGTTTTTAGATAATCAGATTTTGGCGAACACTCAAACATCTGATTATTACAAGCATATCTAAACACTATTTTATACATCTTATTGTATTCCTGTCATAATCTGATTCTCGTTATTCAAATAATCACATAATTATCTTCAAAAACACATCCAAATACCCTTTAATCTCGATAATTGTGTTGAGGTTATTCACATGCCTTTGATTTGTAGGGTCACTTGAAGGTTTCTCTTGCAAAATCAATACCAAAAGTCAAACCATTCAAGACAATCTCAGATTCTGCTGTTACTAAGGTTTCTAAAGCTTACCGAAAACCAAACCATTCAAGACAATCTCAGAACCAATACCAACAGGCATACCAATCAAGACAATCTCAACAAAATTTGTCATTTTTAGGTGTCTACAAACCGCCCCAAAAACTTAACAACATGATTGGTAAACATGAAGATTCTAGAAAAGATTTAGGATCTTCAACTACCGCTGAACTTGTACAGCTTTTAAGGGAGCAAGCTTCATGGAAACATGGTGGACCAAGTTCAACTGCAGGTTATTATTGAAATAGTATAACTTTTATAATAATAGACACGTTTATTATTTATGTAAAAATTTAGGAATAAAGATGTTCTGAGTCCACCCATTTTGACTGGTTACCATATCATTCATTCTTTTTGCAGGCATGAGCACTGTTCATCATCAACACCCATCTGGAGGGAAGCAACCGTTTACTGAACTGGTAATTATATGAATTTTACAAATTAGAAAACCCCTAATAATAATTGTCTTTCCAATCTCATTTAAAAAAGATAATTATGTCATAGCTCATAGTTTTGTTCTGGAATTTACATGTGCAGGGAAGCAAGTCATCATATCATCATGATGCCCAGGCATACCACCAATCTCATCTTCAAATTCCTAATGTTACAAATCACAGGTTTGTTAATCTTGCTTTGATATCAGTTATGATTTGTACAATTTGTATCTCTGTTAAAATTTTACTATATATTAATATTATATTTTTACAAATAGGCCAGTGGCAAATATGACATCCTTCTCTCGTGATGATCAGCAACGTGCTCATTACATGTCTGGTATGATATTTATCAATCATCAAGTTTGGTTAATTGCTTTATTTTTTATTTAATTTTTTATTTTTTAATTCTGATGTTTTTGCTTCATAGGATCATTCAATGTGGTCAAACCTGATCCTAGGTATTTCCAGGTAATTCCTACATGATCCAGATACACAAAAGAAAAAAAAGGTTCTGTTAAATCTTTAAAAAAGGTTTGTTATTGGCTTTTGCAGATAAGAGATCAAACTACTTACCCTGGAAGCAGTTCCATATATCGGTACAAGCTTTAATTGTAAGTCTTATGTTTGGCCTAAACGGGTTTTTTGACCATGTATAGACCCGTTCAGAAGATGTTTTTGGTATATATTTTCCAATTGAACAAAGATTTTAACCGCACTTACATTTATGGAAAATATATGTCAACAATCGGTTAAAAAAAATTACTTCTGATTCACAGGACATGTCGGCTGCTAAGAAGGCCGTTATCGTATTTTTTTATGTATAAGTAATCAGGTATAAATCAGTTTTCTGGTGTTAGAAATTGTATTTTCAGCCTTTTGTAAATTCAAACTAATAATAAAAAAAAATCAAACTTATATGTCTTGTTCTCGTATACACTTTTCATACCGGATATTTGTCATGTGCAGTTTATTGTACGCATGTTTGTTATGTTTTTCGAACCGGGGGTCTCTCTATATGCAGCCTCAACCCTTGTGGGATAGAAGTAAGGTTTGCCCTCATCTCACCCGCCCCAGACCCTATTCTCTGAGTGAGATTTGACTGTGTATGTTTGTTTGTTAATAGAAAAAGTCAAAAATTCCCAAGACGCTTTGTTTAAAAATGATGCATGTAAATCTCGAATGTTGTGAAAAATGCAAGAAAAATAAACGTTGGTGGTATTAGTGTTATTATCTGGATGGGTACTGGTAACTGGCTGCAACAAGATCTAATTGATGTTATAATTAAAGTATAAGAATGTTGTAGATATGAGATGATCAAAGTCATTGTTTTTTTATAATATGCAAAATGCAAAATATGAATGTATGGGTGGTTATCTGCTTATAAAAAACATGTGTATGTATGTATGTATGTATGTATGTATGTATGTATGTATGTATGTATGTGTGTGTGTGTGTGTGTGTATTGTCATGTCACACAGGTATAAAAAAAAATCTGGTGTTGTATTTGTATATTAAATTTAAGTAGTGACACATATAAGAAGTTTGATTATGACAATATAATAAGCAATATCTTGGCCCAACGGTTATAGTAACTTACACATAGAGGTGCACAAACCGGGTTTTTGGCCCGAACCGGTTTCAAACCGGCCCGGACCGGTTTTAGTTGACCAAAAGTGAAACCGGTTTTGATTAAACCGGTTCAGGTATAAACCGGTTTTTCACATGTAGAATCCCGAACCTGTTGAACCGGTTCAGTTCGGTTCTGGACCGGTTCGGGTTGGTGAACCGGTTTAAACCGGTTTTATTAAAAAAAAATAAAAAAATTTTGTTTAAATATTTAACAAATAAAAACATAAAGTTCAACGTTTATTCATACCGTAGGAGTTCGGAAATCACAAAACATTACAAAATTAAACATTACAATTCGACAAAAAGAAAAATATATATATATTTTTTTTGTTTTTTTGTTTAATTTTAGCCGTCATTCTCGGAGTTACTAGTGGATCCTCGTAGTCTATCATCTTCGACGAGTTCTTCATTTGTAAGTGGGCTCGCCAATCCTTGGTTGACCTCAGATTCGTGTATGAATTCTTCAACTTCAATTTCGTTTCAAGCGAACTCCTATCTTGTCTCCTATCTACCGCATCCAAATGGTCTTTCAAGCAAATGCACATTTCCATTGCCACGGGGGTGAGTCTAGTTCTTCGAATAGATAAAACTCTGCCACTAAGAGAAAAAACGGATTCCGAAGCTACCGTGGAAGCTTGGACGGTTAGTAAATCACGGGCCATGGCGGAAAGGACCAGAAAAGTAGATTCGTTTCCTTTCCACCACGCCAAAATATCAAAGTCCTCAAAAACATCCGGACTCATAAATGATAAAAAGTTTGTTCCCGTATACCTTATGAGTTCGCTACTCGGGGTGGATCCTCTAGCCCGTTTAGTAAATTCATTTCTCATTTCGTTATACAAATTTAAGTTCACGTTCCTCGAGCTACTACTTGATGCGCTCGCGCCCATCGTATCATGTGGGGTTTGTGTTGTACCATATTTATGTAAATAAATATCAAACAAATCTTACAAACATTTGTTAAAATAAGTTTTTGTTACGGTTGAAAAATGAATATCTTCATCATTCAAATCCAAATCGTAAGTTATTTTTTCAATCAAGGTTTCAACACCGTAAACATTAATTGTAGGGTTTAATGCGGCGGCACAAGTTATAACCGGAGGCATTTCTTTAAAATATTTAACAAATTTTTCTTTCATCGGTTTTATCATTCTCGTAAAAAGAGTATTTTTATTTTCAAGTTCGGCTAATTTGTTACACATTAGAAATATTTGTTTAAGAGCCAAGGGACTTGTGGGGTAATAAACCCCGGATAAAAAAGTAGGGGCGGTTTTGAAAACTTCGAGCAATTCGGTTATATTTTCAAGAATGTCCCAACTCGTAGACGGAAAACTTTGAATTTTACGACGCGGTTTTGAGGAAAGCATATCATGAAAAATTGATAAAGTATCTTTTTGACGTATAGCACTATGAAACATTTTATAAGTTGAATTCCATCTTGTTGGGAGGTCCCAATTGGGACCTAAGCAAATCAAACCCGTATCGTTACATAATCTAATATATTCATGGTATCTTTTTTTACTACTACTAAAAACGTCTTTAAGCATGACTCGAAATGCATTACTTAATTCAATAACGGGTTCAACCGCAAGCCCGTCTTGCACGGCTAAGTTGATGATGTGTGCAATACATCGACTATGGAAAAAAGCGCCGTTGCAAATTGGATTATATTTTAATATTAATTTTTGAACCGTATTTGTATTATTTGAGGCATTATCAAAAGATATTGAAAATAATTTATTTTGTAATTTAAATTCGGTTATCACACCATCTAAAATGTGCGGATATTCAAACATCTCAAACGCGATTGTACGTTTCATCATTTGCCACGTATTGGGATCAACCCAATGAGCGGTAACGCAAATATATGAGTCGGAAATACCATGTGGAGCCGACCAAACGTCGGTGGTTAAGTTCACACCGGTTTCCAATTTTTCAAAACCTAAAATTAATTCTTTTTTTGCTTTTTTCCACATTTTTAGACAATCACGTCTAAGAGTACTACGACTTACTTGATGATAACGTGGTTGAAGGGCTTCTTGAATCATCCTCGTCACGAGCGGGTTGTCGAAGTGGTTGAATGTCAAGCCTCTTTGAATAACTAATTTCGCCATTCTATCTCGAACAATATTTGGATCGAAGTTCCAAATTCCACCCTCGCTTGTCATAGATGCTTGACCCTCACCCGGAATATTCTTCAAACTCGGACACGATTTTTCCAGATGAGTTTTTAGAGTAGAATTTGATTCCTTTTTAAAAAAACCACCACAATTTTTGCAACGAGCACGTTCCAACCCGTTAGACAACTCACATAGATCGTAGTTTGACCAAATTGCGGGGTTCCTCGTTGTTGGTATGATTTTCACAACGCTAACTTCGTTAGAGGAAACACCAAAACTTGATTCTGCCATAGCGTTTTTTTGAGAGTTTTTTTGAGCGTTTTTTGAGCGTTTTCGAGCGTTTTTTATAAACGAGAGTGTAGAGAGCGGGTTTGAGAAGTATGATTTAACCAAAACACTCACTACCTATTTATAATGTGTTTGGGTGTTAAAATGGGTGAAAAAAAACGGTCAAAAACGGGTCTAACGGTCAAAAAAACGGCTATATAGCCGTTATCCCAACGGTTATATTTTGAAAGTTACCGTTAAACCGGTTTAAACCGGTTCACAAAAAACCGGTTTTATATATTTGCCTATTAAACCGGTTCATAACCGCCGGTTCATAGCGGTTTGAAACCGGTTCCACTTAAACCGGTTCGTATTCGGGTCGGGTTTCGGGTCGAAACCGGTTTAACTATTCCAAACCGGTTTTTTTGCCCACCTCTACTTACACATGCTTTAAGAAGCTTGACTATGACAATGTAATACAAGCCAATACCTTTGATCAATAGTTAGTTTTTTTTAACGTCACCTAGATATTCTAGGATAGTTAAGTTTTTCAGGGGCAACACCTAGAACATCCAGGGCAGCCCACCGCAGGAGGAACCTCCAACTGGGTAAACCCTCTGACCTGACCACAGACCATTTTTTTGCTATGACCAGGATTCGAACCCAAAACCTCCACTATAAGAAGTCTTGGGGCTACCATTGCACCAAATGGCCAACGATCATCAATAGTTAGTAACTTACATATGTTATTGAGTATGACAATGTAGTAGAAGCAATACTTTGTTCCAATGGTTAGTAACTTACACATGTTATACTATTTCTAATTTTTATTTATTGAATATGGCAAGGGCATTGGACGCTCATAAAATTAAGAAATGACACGTACACGTGTATAATCTTATTATATAACATGATTTAATAGGACGACGGTCATATGATTCATGAGTACAATGAGAACAATCTTCAATCGTCCATCGACACCCAAGAAATTAGCGATGAACAAAAGGAAGCTAATAAACGAAAATACGTAACCGTGAAAAGCAAACAATCTTAAAGCGAATTTGGTAAAACATATTGCCACACTACGTTAATTAGTTATTTTATTATTTATCATTGTACTTTTACTTATTATGTATTGTTTTGTATTAATTATGTAATGTTTTTAATTAGTTATTAATGAAAAAGTTTATTATTATAATCATTTTATTTATACAATCATAATTTTTGTATTTAAAAAAATTAAAAAAAAATGTTGTGATGATGTGTAAGTGAGTATTGAAAACCATTTTCATGATTTGTGATAAAGCAGTGAAAGCTGATGTGACGTTAAAGCCAGTGAAAACCACGCTTGCATACACCACCAACCATGTTGTGACAATTCATTAAGAATTAATTTGTAAATCATATTTTTGTACTTATAACTTATGTTACAACAACTTTAATTTAGAACATCTTGTCATTAACTTTTCCTGAAAAGGTTTTTTTGACGTCGGTATAAACGAAATCGTAGTTTTTTTTAACATCTCTTAATCTACTTCTATAAACCGTCAATACCTGCACTTTGCATGATTTGAACTATTGACCTATTGAATAGAGGCAAGCAGTGACGGATCTAGAACAAAAGTTCAGGGGTAACGAAAAAAAAAAATTTGACCGTACGTTTATGTAAATGAAACAAAAAAAATTTTGACGGTACTTTCATGTAAACAAAATTTTTTTTTTACCATACTTTCATGTAAACAAATTTTTTTTTGATGGTAACATGCGACTGGCGAGGCGGACAGCGGAGCCGCGGAGGGGTAGACTGGCAGAGGCGGCGCCGGGCGGTGGTCTCAGCTCAGGTAGAGTGGTTGGTCGAGTAGTCGGTCTCTGGCTCTCACAGTCTCACAGTTCCCGCTCTCTCTGTCTTTTTTTTTTGGCCGACCGCTTGAGTAATTTGAGTTTGAGAATTGAGACTTTGAGATATTGGGTTTTAATAAAAATTTGGGTTTGCTAAAGCCCAAATGTTTTATTAAAACCCAATACCTCAAAACTTTTAATAAAATGTGGGGACTTTTTATAAATTATTGGGTTTTTTATAAAATTTTGGACTTTTTATGAAGTGTTGAGCTTTTAAAAAAATGTGAGGGGTAACGTAAATTTTGTTAAGGGGTAACGTAATTTTTGCTAAGAGATAACCGGATACATAAAACCGTAAAAAACAATTTACACTTTGCGTAAAAAGTTGAGAGGCTGGCTATATGCTACATCCGCCACCAGAAGCAAGACACCTTACCAACATAAAGTAATTTTTAAAGTTATTTTACTGCTTAAATTATCTTAACAAAAAGTTTATATACTTGGATGACATATGTATATACCAATGGTTTAGAGCCGGCCCATTAGTGTTATTGGACCCAAAAATTAGGGCCCCAAATTAAAAAAAAAATTATATATAAGATTTGGGCCAAGGATTCTCGCATAAAGACTTTAGCAGTTGGGCTGGGCCTTCACTGATCACGCTTCTTTACCAGGCGTCCGTTCCAAAATAAAAATCCCGCCCTACACTACCTTACCTACGGGGGAACCGGAGCGTCGCTAGCGATTTTGGGTGGAGCAATTTAGGGTTCATCATGAGTGATTTCATCCAAAATCATCGATAAATAGTGAGGCGATTGAATACCAATGGTTTAGAGCCGTTAGGGTTCTTGACTATATATGGTTTCTTTGTAATCGATCTCGAATCTCACTCTCTAATTTGCCCTAATTCAAAAGAAGCATTGAATTGCACAGTCTTTTGTTTCAGTCCCTATTTAGAGCCGTTAGTGACTCACTCGCAGACCATCCTTTTTGTTGGAGACCACCCGTGAGAATCTTCTTTTTGTTGCAGACCACCAGTGAGATTTGCAATTACAGTTTGTGTTCCAAGGTAATTCTATATTCTTTAGCTCTTAGTTAATTTAGTGAATTTGGTATTTGGTTAATTGAATTTGGCAGAATTGCAATTTGGCATAGTCCCAATTGCATAATTGCAATTTGCATAGTCCCTGAATTTGCAGAATTGCAATTTGACCTAGTCCTTGTATTCTTTAGTTATTAGTTAATTTGTTGCAGAGAAGGGATTTTTTAGATTAAATAGATATCTACCTACGAGATGCAAAGATATGTAGATGCGTGAAAATTTGAGTTTGATACACTTGCTTGGGTGGTTACGATTAGACTTGTAATTAAGATGTGATTAGAATGCTATAACATATAAGGATGATGCTTAAGATCACTTTATTTTAGGTATTTGACTTGTAGAGAAACAGTGTGCTTCTTTGCGTAGTTTTTTTAACTGCAATTACACTAAGGTTTAGTTTGGCCGGTTAGAAACCTAAAATTTATCAACACACGGAAAGAAAAAACGTGTTAGGCTTTCGGAAAAGGCCCCCGGAATTTAGTTTCGCTTTGGGCCACCAAAAAGGTTGAGCCGGCTCTGATACCGTCTCTTTTACTGAAATTATATCACCGGTTATAAAACATGTAAAAATAGGTTAAAGAAACATAATTATACTTTTAACATTTCTTTTAGGTATATATTTCAAAGAAAAAATTTATTAATCATAATGTGCACTGTTTTTGTTAATTTTTTATTAAATTATCTAACATATTAAGAAATAAAAAGAATATTTTGACAAATAATTTCCACTATTTATTGTGATTTAAATGCATAATTTAAATTTTAAAATAAATAACACATTCAGATACATAATTAATTAGATATTGCACGTTTTATTTAATACAAATCTACTCATTAGTCATTTCGCCGTGCTAAGCTTTAAACTATGAATACATAAAATAAATCCTCCTGGTTTTGATGGTTGAGGAAAAGATGGTGGTGGTTTCATAGTGGCTATAGTACTAGCTGACGGCCACGATTGTAGGAGGTGGTTTACGACGTCGACGATAAACGATAAACACAAATACTAATAATATAATAAGTTTTGGAATACAGAATAAAGTAAATAAAAATTTAAGGAATCAAAATGGTAAGTTTTTTTTTTACCAAATGGTTTTTGGATTAGTGGTATTAAGGTGTGTACATGATGGTGTTCATTCATAGGTGATTAATGGTTCTAGTCTCATGATAAACAACTATGTAGACTTAGAAGTATGATTAGAGAGTGTGTAAGTTAGCCGTTCTAAAAGAAAACGATAAGTTTTTAGAAAGGTTAAATGGTTATTTATTAAATTATTTTTTGGTTTATTTGTTGGTATAGAACAGAAAGATCAAAGCTTTAGCACAAGGAACTCGAATGATTTTATTAGGGTTTTTGAATGAATACACTGAACAGGAGAACACAACCTTAAATAGGAAAAACTGAACGTAAAAAAACTCAACAACATAACAACTATAGCCGTTGGCTTTATTCAACATAGACTCCACAAAAATAGAAACAATCTCCACGTGCATATGACTTATTCAAATGCGAGTTCCTTGAGCTGTCAAACCAAGTTTGAATCATTCTTCATTAGCTTCCCGTGATTCAAACTCTTGAACACCTAGCATGTATCTGAAATTCACGAACTTCTTTCTGGATAGTGCTTTAGTATATGTTTGGATCGGTTATGCATTACTGGATTCTTGGACAGATTGATAGCTGAGTTGTTGTCACAGTAGATCATAGTGTCTTCATCTTATTTGAACCTAAGTTTTTCAAGGACCCTTCTTAACCAGATAGCTTGACAAGTAGCCCATGTGGCTGATATGTTCTCAGCTTCAGTGCTTGAGAGAGCAACAGTGTGTTGTTTTCTTGAACTCCATGCTACAGCACCACTTTCAAATGAAAACACATAGGCAGATAAACTCTTCCTGTCATCAATACAGCTTGCCCAGTCACTGTCACTCTATCCTACCAAGGATATTCCTTGTGCTTTCCTATACCATATCCCATAACTGGAGGTACCTGCAATATACCTAAGGATTCTTCGAGCTGCTCCAAAGTGAATCTTTGATGGTCGTTGCATGAATCTTAAGATCATACTCACTGCATAGGCCAAGTCAGGCCTCATGTAAGTTATGTAAATAAGTCCGCCAACTAGACTTCTGAATAACTCTGCATTAGCTTTATCAACTCCATCTTCAAGAGAAAGTTTTTCATTTGTGTTCATGGGAGTATTGTCTTCTTTACAGTTCTTCATACCAAATCAAGACAACATATTTTGGGCATACTTTTCTTGATTCAGGAAGATTCCTTCTTGAGTTTGCTTCACTTCAAGTCTCAAAAAGTGCTTAAGTAAGCCTATATCAGACATTTCAAAGGCATTTTGCATTCCATGCTTGAACTCCATGATCATATTATCACATGAGGAGGTGTATATAATATCGTCCACATAAAGACAAACATATAAAAAATTACCTCGTTCATTCTGTTTGATGTACAGAGTTGGTTCATTGAGGCTGCGATTATACCCATGACTTAGAAAATAACCATCAATTTTTGCATACCAGGCTCGTGGAGCCTGTTTTAGTCCATATAGTGCCTTCTTCAACTTGTACACCATAGTGGACTTTTCTTACACTATAAACCCGCTCAACATAAATTTCTTCAGATAGGTCACCATTGATGAACATTGTTTTAACATCTAATTGATGTACCTGCCACCCCATTTGAGCTGCAATGGCTAGAATGACACGGATAGTTTCAAACCGTGCCACCGGAGCAAAAGTTTCCTCGAAGTCAATACCATGTTGCTTGAATACCCTTTTGCCACCAATCTAGCCTTGTGTCTTGCTATTTCACCATTAGCATCGATCTTGGTCTTGTACAACCACTTTAAGCCAACCGAATTATTTCCAGGTAGAAGATGTGACAGCTCCCATGTTTGATACTTTTCAATGGACTTGAGTGTCACACCCCAACCGACAGCGGAATACGTCGGGGCGGACGTGTAGACTGTGTTAGGAACAACGTGGCGCAGCGGAATCAACACACACACATGCACAAACGATAATCACGCGGTACAGAAAAATAAAGGACACAAGAATTTTACGTGGTTTGGTCCCAGTGGGGGACCTACGTCCACGGGCTGCAACTAGGTTATTTCATTAAGCTCTAGGCACACAGATTACAATTACAACATAGGGTATTTATAAATTAAAACTAGGGTTCCTAACTTGTTCTCCAAGTTAGGCCCAAACCGTAGAGATAGGCCCATTAGGGCCGGCCGCCTCTAAACGAGACTCCACACCTAACAATCTCCCACTTGGAGGCTCGAGCAATCCTCAATCCACCATCCAAGCAGACCCTATACCAGTAACTCCAGTAATCTTCAATAACAGAAATCCTCTAAGCCTCCAGTTCTAAGAACAAGCTAACACTTCACTATTAGAAGTTTCCAAGCCTCCATCTCCCAAGAACAAGCTAAGATTTCCAATAACAGAAGTCCTCCAAGCCTTCAGTTCCCATAAACAAGCTAAGACTTCAATCCAATCCTCCTAGTTGCAGCAGCCCGCTCCTCAATTACCAGAAGAGCCTGTTGAAGCTCCCTCGAGCTCCAACCCAGCAGTCATCACTGACCCGGCCATGGTAAAACCAGCCATTGACTCATCCTCAATCTCAACCGGCACCTACTCACTCGAACTACCGACTCCAGAGACTTCCAGAGGAAACACCACTCTCCAAAACCTGCAAGTACCATGGAGAGATTTTCCCATTCGGAATTCCGGTCTTCAAAACCCAACGGTGTTTAGAACTGTACCCAGAACACGTCCCATGCTCCCACTGTTCCCAAAACCCCTGACCTGGTTTAAACCTCCGAATGCACTCAGCTGACATCCCTGTGGCTTCAGGATTCACACTTGCAAAATGAATCCACTTAGCTCTACCCGATGCAGCGAGCCAAGACTTTAATACTCGGAAGTTGGTTCCCTTCTTCCAGCGATACATAAACTTGTATATTCCCAAAGTCTTCAAACAATAGATTCACCAATGCTTCACAGAAGTGAGTAATGAAGCATACCAGAATCTTGAACCCAAGAGTCTCCACTGCCTTCACTGAGTCCCAATGCATCAACCCAGACACATTCTCAGAAGCAGAATTTACTATCTTTGACATCGACTCTAAAGAATGTCCCACATACCTCCATGCAGCTCCACCAAGTCAACTATGCTCAGCTCCCATTGTCCCTGTTATCCCAACCCATGCCAAATGTCGTACCACTGATCATCACCGAACAAGAAACAACTTCACAGTTCTAGACCAGCTAACCGGCACACGGTTATAACAGCAGAGCTTTCATGATGAAAGCAAACGGTACCAAGGATTCCGCTACCGTACACCTGATCGGCAAACCCTAACCGAAAAATCTTTCAACCGAGCAATATCACCTGACTTCCTTTTTATTTTCACTTATGTCGTCACCAGCACACCAGAACTGGAATACTTAAAACCCAAAGCATTCCAAACCTGCTGGTTCCATTTTCACCAATTTTATCCCACAGTACCACACTCAAGTTCTTTTGACAAAACCAACCAACCTCCAAACCGTCAAACCTTTGGATAATAACCATCCCGTCTTTAGCCATAACAATAGCAAACAGAAAACATATCGAAACAGTGAAATAAACATAGTAATGTCACGGGCCTGAACTTGACAGTTGTTCTACCAAACACTGTCAATAAACCGATCTGCTCCTGCAATAAACCTCGCAGACAAATCTAAACCCGAATACTGAATTTCACATAACCCGGTTCTCAAATAGTTGATAATAAACAGTCAAACAGAACTAAACAAAACTCTAACCTTTACCCGACGAATCCAAGAGCTTTATAACCAAACCCTAATCCGCGGCTTCAAAGAGTTTACCCGGTACCCGAAACAATCAAACCGTTAACCCGCAACACAAACCCGAAACACCCGACCCGACGTTTCGCCTGCAAACCCGAGTGAAACCAGCAACTCCAAGAGATCCACAACAGAAACTCTAATTGCAAAATCACTCTAAATCAATCCCGAACAGCCGTGTTTTCTCCTGAAACAGCCATGTTTTCCTCCAAAACAGCCCTGTTTTCTTTCCCCGTTTGCGCAACCTAAGGTTTGAAAAAACCCTAATTCCGGCGGCCCAAAAAACAAGAAACCAGGCTGCGAATTAGCCCTGGAACAGCAGCAGAAAAAACGAAAATTTTCTGAAAACACTGTTCACTGCCGGAAACAACTGTTCTCGGCCGGGAAACACTGTTTACTACCGGAAAACACTGTAGCGGCGGAAACCACTGTTCTCGGCAGGAAAACACTGTTCATGCCGGTGGTGGTACTGTAGCGGCGGCGGTAATGTAGCAGCTAGGGTTTTCCTTTGCGAATCGTTCTACCGTGCAATACCGTGTGTAACAACGAGCCAAAAGCTCTGATACCACTTGTTAGGAACAACGTGGCGCAGCGGAATCAACACACACACGTGCACAAACGATAATCACGCGGTACAGAAAAATAAAGGACACAAGAATTTTACGTGGTTCGGTCCCAGTGGGGGACCTACGTCCACGGGCTGCTACTAGGTTATTTCATTAAGCTCTAGGCACACAGATTACAATTACAACATAGGATATTTATAAATTAAAACTAGGGTTCCTAACTTGTTCTCCAAGTTAGGCTCAAATCGTAGAGATAGGCCCATTAGGGCCGGCTAACCCTAATTAGGGCCGGCCGCCTCTAAACGAGACTCCACACCTAATAGACTGTTCATAAGCACATGATCAAGCTAAAGTTTCATATATTAATTTCATCAAGATTTCATTTCATAAGTTCAATCAACAACCAAAATCAAATACATCAACATGCTCAAATTCTTTGTTCAAGTCCAAATCCTATATGTAGTTTCTTGCATATGACCTCATACACTAGTACCTGAAACATGATGAAAACATGGTCAACTAAAAATAGTTGGTGAGCATACATAGGTTTTAACACCACAAGTAATATCAAAAGTTTGTGTACAATTCATATGATACATGGATTAATAAGGCAATTATGGAGAACCACTATTGTTTAAACTGGGCGCATAATCAAACCTTGTGACTGATAGGAATGGGTATACTTAAGTGTTTTCGGCAACAATCACCGTAACCGGGTGAGTTGGTCAGACACAATAGATCTATCATTGTATACCGTCGGCTTGTACTGAGTTAATGATTGCACTTGCACTATACACAAAAAGTATGTAAATGTTGTTTGCACAAATAGTGTTCAAGCATAAGACACAAATTGCACACATGGTCATAATGTTTGAATTGTAATAATTGCAAATAGTTTGAATGTAATCATGTTTCACCTCAAAAATGTAAATATGAAAAAGTGGCTATGTAAACTCACCTGAAATGAAGTTATCAAGTTGTATGAATTGTTAAAGACGAGTAGGCCTCGCGAGGATCTCTCAAAATAAACCTACATGGGTAATTGTACTATAAATTCAATGTATGTCTAATGGAAATAAGGAAATCCAAAGCCTTAGGATTTCATAGGGTTTGGGATTTGATATGGGATTTGTACCAGTTTTGTAAGAAAATGTGGTTAGAAAGTTAATCAGTATCAATTGATGTTTCTAATTAATCATAAAGTAATTTTGTTTGAATTTATTTATGTGATTATTCTAAAATAATTTAATAAATAAATTATAGATAAAAGTTTAAATAATAATACGCTTGGATTTAATCATATAATTATTCTAAGAATGATTAATATATACATTATAGAATGGAAAAGGTTCTACATAATTGTTTTAAATAAAATAATTAATTGAACTCAATAACTTTTGCTTAATGATTTACAAAAAGATATTTGATAAATATAAGTGTTAAATGAAATTGATTAAATTCGTATACTTATTTACCTAAAATAATTATTTACGTGTTTCTATAAGTTTCGAAATGTTTTTAAATAATCATTCGTCGCCAAAAATAATTATTTATATGATTAAAATGAATTAGTATGTTCAAACAATTAATTATAATTAGTTTAACAACATCACTATTTCATAGTTAGAACTACAAAATTTGATTTTTCTACATAAATCGTTTATATTGTTTATTTAGAAAAATATGTTTTTAATATAATAAGTAAAACATCCCTTTCTGTTTTTATAAAAGAAAATTTTGATTATGTCAAAAAAAGTTTATAAAAACAAATTCAGGATTTCAACTCTATTGTCTCAAGTGGAAAATGAATGAAAACAAAAGAAGCAACCCAAAACGGGCATGGTCGGATTCGAACCCGGGCGGGTTCTTTGTGAGTCCAGCGAACAAGCCAAGTGATCTGGGCTAGATGCCATGAAATGAATAGATCCGATAAGTCTATAACCAACACCCCAACCATCTCCTTCTTCCCCAAACACTCAACCCAAACCCTAGCCCTTAATCGACTGCGATAAAGGCAACGATTTGCAGGCACACCATAGGGCTTTCATTACCCGAATCAAAACGAGCCTAGAGGTGTAAGAATTACCTGAAACGTTTGGGCAACGAAGAGGGACGACTGGTTTGAATGGGTTGGTATCCTTTGACTGTAATTCGAGTTCTAGAGAAGCGTGTGATGAAATTGAGAGTTCAGGCAGTATCGGGGGAGTGTCGCGAGTATGCTTGGCTATGTTATAATGTTCAATTTCATGCAAGACGTTCGATTTGCCACAGGTTTGATTAAGGACGGTTATGGTTTTGGTTTGCTATTAATGGGATTGATTTCAATTAAATTGGCTCATTATGTGCGTTTGATTCAGGTCGTAAAACAGTCCCACATGATTTGTTGGCATTAACAGCCTTGAAACCGTCAAATTTGGGATCGATTTGGTGTAGGTTGACTTTTGAAAGTGAACAGACGGGGAGGGGGTTCATCTTCAAGAAAGAGGTCAAATTTGGAACGTGGGGGTTCAAGTGAGTTCATGGGGGTTCAAAATCAACTTTATTTGATTTAAAATCATCTAAATTGTTTATAAAAAATGTTTTTATAACTTTATAAATTCTTAAATATTATTTGTTTAATTTTGAATATTTATTAAGGAATATATTTCATTTCTATAAGAATTACAAATTAGGTAAATGGTTTAACAAAATATATATATATATATATATATGTTTACATATTTATTTATAAATAAATACATATATAAATATACATCCATGTGTTATATAAAATAGAGAAATAATTTGTATTGCAAGGTTGAAAGTCTGAATTGATCTATGTTAAAAATAATAATTTAATGTGACATATGTTGTTTGGGCAGGTACGGGATTTAAATGGAACGTCCTTATTGTATAACTTATATTAAAAATAGTACTACAAAATCATGGATGTTACATGGAGTTCTTCATGCATTCCATCTTGCCATGATTTATACTTTGCTGCTTGCTCATAGGTGAGAGGGTCAGCAATGTTAAGAGCAAACTGACATTAGTTGAGCTCACCATCTTCATCAGAAAGACCTTCTCCACTATGGTAGTCACTAGGGGTGCAAACGAGCCGAGCTGCTCGCGAGCTACTCGAGATCGGCTCGTTAAAAAGCTCGAAACGAGCCGAGCTTAAACGAGCTCGAGCCGAGCTCGAGCCTAAGAATAAGCTTGTTTATTAAACGAGCCCGAGCCCGAGCTTCACTTATCGAGCTCGAGCCGGCTCGCGAGCCTTAACGAGCCTTTTATTTATATAATGTTTTTAATATATTTAATATATATTTATAAAATAATAATAATAATTAGAATATATAAAATTAAGATAAATATAATTAAATAATATGTATTATGTTATATATAAAAACTATAATAAAATTTATATAAAAATAATTATAAATATATATAAATTAATTAATATATAATAAACGAGCCGAGCCCGAGCCGAGCTCGAGCTTGTAAAGCTACCAACGAGCCGAGCCCGAGCTTCAAAATTAGAGCTCGAATCGAGCCGAGCTCGAGCTCGAGCTCACAGTAAGTTAAACGAGCCGAGCTCGAGCCTAGTCAAGCTCGGGCTCGGCTCGGCTCGTTTGCACCCCTAGTAGTCACTTAACCATGCAGGTGGTTTTGAAACTCTCCTAGATGGGCCAGTTTGAGGGTTTGTGGTAGTAGTAATGGAAGATGATGGGTTGGTTTCAATGTTGACAGGTTGTGTATTTTCGATAGGATGGGTAGTAGGGGTTGACAATTGAGTATTAGGTGTACTAGGGACAGAAGTAAGTAGGTGGTATAGTTGAGTCTATGGGAAATGGTGGATCAATAAGGGTGTAGTTTTTGTCATCAGTTACTTTATTATCTTTCCAGTCCCACTTGGAATCTTCAACAAATATTACATCCCTTTTAGTGGAGATTTTTTTTGTAACCGGGTTATACAAACGATACCCACTGCTTTGACTTGAGTACCTAATAAAAATGCTTTTTCAGACTTATTGTCTAGTTTCCTTCTAAGTTGGGAAGGGACTAGACCATAAGCTATACATCCAAAGGTTTTTAAATGAGCAACAGATGGTTTCTTACCGGTCCAAGCCTGCCATGGGGTCTGGTTAACAAGGGCTTTAGTGGGAAACCGGTTCATAACATATACTGTAGTAGAAACAGCTTCAGCCAAGAAATAATTAGGCAACTCTTGTTCCTTAAGCATACTTCGAGTAAAGCCCATGATGGTTCGATTCTTTCTCTCCCCTACTCCATTATGTTGATGAGTATATGGAACGGTGAGCTCTCTTTTAATGCCAGCTTGATCACAAAACTCATTGACTTCTTTAGAGCAGAATTCACCACCCCTGTCAGATCGTAGAACTCTGATAGATTGACCACTTTCCTTCTCTACCATTTTTTTGAAGATCTTAAATTTCACAAAGGCATCAACTTTATTAGACAAAAAGTTGGCCCAACTCATACGAGTCAAGTCATCAACAAACTGTAAATAGTATAGACTACGACCCAAACTTGCAACTTTTATGGGACCACACAGATCAGTGTGTACCAGTTCAAGCTTTTTCTTTGCACGCCAGGATGTGGACTGAAATGGGAGTCTGGCTTGTTTGCCCAAGATGCAAGCTTCACAAGTCACAGAAGAATTGATCTTGGGTAACCCCATTACCATTTCCTTATCATGCAGTACTTTTAGTCCATCAAAGTGAAGATGTCCATACCTGAGATGCCACCGACGTGATGCCTCACGACTGATTGTGGATATGTTTTGCCTAGGAGCAATACTTGTTGTATTGAGAACAAACATGTTGATAGTGGCTACCTTGACATGCATAACATCTCTACCAGTTTCTTTATTTTGTATAGTGCACTTTCCATCATCAAAATGTATGGCATACCCCATCCTCATCAGTTGGCCAACACTGAGTAAGTAGTATTCTAGCTGAGGTGCATAGTACACATTATCGAGAAGCTTGAAGGCACTAGACCCAGTGTTAGTCTTGACAGTACCTTTGCCTTCAACAGTCAGTTTCTTCTTGTCACCCAGTTGAACCTCAAGTTTGAATGTTTCATCAAGAGACACAAAACTTGCTCTTGAACCTGTCATATGATTAGAACAGCCTGAATCAATAAACCAGAGATGATTGGGATTACTAGAATCATTTGTACTAGTTACAAGTACAAAGTGGTCTTCTTGTGGAACATTGAAGGCTAACAACAGGTGCTGAGTATCATCTTCTTGGTTTGCTTCATTGTCTTCATTTTCAGCTACATTGACTTGTGCCACTTCATTGTTGTACCAGCAATCCTCTTGAGGTTCCTCGTCCACCACGAAAGTCTCTGTTTTCTTGAATAACTTGTAGTGCTTGTTCATCTTGATGGTCAGTTGGCTTGGTATCTGTTGGAGATCTGCTGTTGATTCTTTCCTCTTGGGATTGCAACAACCCCATTAGCTTCACTGGATTGACCGTAGCAAGGTCAAACACTACTTCGATTGAGGGAATCGCATAGTCAAACTTAGGAGACAAACTCCTAAGGATTTTTTCAACAATCTTCTGATCAGTAATCTCCTCTCCATAGGACCTTTACTGGCTAACATTCGACATTACCCCATAAAAGTAGTTGCCTACTATCTCATCATCCTTCATAGTCAAGTTCTCAAAGTCTCGCCGAAGCACTTGTAATTTCACTGCCTGCACTTGGGAGTCGCCTTGGAATTCCACCCAAAGAGTCTCCCATGTCTCTTTTGCTGAATCAGCAGCAGCTATACGAGAGAAAAGTGAGTCATGAACTCCTTGTTGAATAAGGGCCATGGCTAGCACATCTTTTTTCTTTACTTCTCTCAAATCACTAGGACCTTCTGCAGCCGTGATACCAAGGTAGACCACATCCCACAACTCGCGAGATCGCAAGATAGTTTTCATTCGAAGGCTCAAGTGTTCGTAGCCTTCTCCCTTAAACATAGGAATAAGGGGAGTAGATGCAGATGGAGTGTTTTGTGCTTCAGCCATGGGTGGACAGTGAGATGAAATTAGGGTTTTTGAATGAATACACTAAACAGGAGAACACAACCTTAAATAGGAAAAACTGAACGCAAAAAAACTCAACAACCTAACAACTATAGTCGTTGGCTTTATCACAAAAATAGAAACAATCTCCACGTGTGTATAAGTTATTCAAATGCGAGTTCCTTGAGCTGTCAAACCAAGTTTGAATCATTCTTCATTATTATTAAGATCAATGGTACCATGCAAAAGCTAAAAGCAAAATAATAAAAATGTGGATCAAATTTTATAAAAATCTTTTCGAGAATATCACATGTAAATATTTTTAGGTGAAAATAATTTTTGCACCCGAGCATGTATAGTAGTAACTAAAACAAAGCTATGAACTACTAATTGTAAGGGTATATGGTATACATGCATGAAGGGGGCGTGAGTAGCCTTCACGCTGTGACCCATGTGAAACACCGCCCCCTCTTTGGCGTGAGGGAGGCGAGACTGGCTGGCGTAAGAAAAACTCACGGGTGAGTTGATAAAATCTAGCCATTGGTTGGTCAAAGGATCCGTTGCAAGCATTAAATAAAAAAATTAAAAAAATTTACCTTTATAAACATAAAATTTAAACCTGCTAAAAACCCACAAACTCATACAACTCTCTCGTTATTTTTTTATCACCATCTTTATCTTCAAAAATGTTTTCATCATCATCATCATCATCATCATCTTCATCTGACGAATCCAGGGCCATGATGTTTCGTGCTTTCTCAACCACAGCGGTTCAGTGGTGGGAAGAAGCTCAAACGTTGCAACCTAGAACCCGAAGTGCTTGTCTCAACCGTGATCGGGAGGCTGCTAACACTCTTCTACTAAATGACTATTTTACGAAGTCGTACACATACACGCTTGAAGAATTTAGTCGCCGTTTTCGAATGAGCCGTGGTTTATTTTTAAGAATTACAAATGATATCGAGAGAGAGGTTCCTTGGTTCCGCCAACGGGTTGATGTGAGAGGTCGGGTTGGTTTTACCGCCTTGAAAAAGTGCACCGCCGCGATTCGTCAAACGGGGTATGAAAATGCTAGTGATTCTTTCGACGAGTACTTGAAGATGTCCGATCGAACTGTAAGTTCTTGTATTTACAAATTTTGTAGAGCTATAATTCAATTGTACCATGGGAGATATTTACGCAAACCGTCAGCTAGCGACACTCAACAATTATATGAGAAACATGAAGCTAGACACGAGTTTCCCAGGATGCTCGGTAGTATCGATTGCACGCATTGGGAGTGGCGGAACTACCCCAATGCGTGGCGAAGTCGGTTTTCACATGGTGATTATCCTCGTCCTACTATTATGCTTGAAGTTGTGGCTTCAAGTGACTTGTGGTTTTGGCATGCATTCTTTGGCGTTGCCGGTTCCAACAATGACATTAATGTTCTTGATCAATCTCCTTTGTTCGACGATATGATAAATGGAACCGCACCGGACTCATCTTTTGAACTTAGAGGGACACATTACAAGCGTGGATATTATCTTGGTGATTGAATATATCTTGAATATGCTACAATTGTCAAATCTCTTACGTGTCCCGAAGGTCTTAGGCGTACTACTTCTAAATCAGCTCATGACACAGCAAGAAAAGACGTCGAACGAGCGTTTGGTCTTTTGAATAATAAGTGGTATATCGTGGCACGACCGACACGCTCTTAGTCTCAGAATCGAATAAGGAATATAATGTATGTTTGCTAATTTTACATAATATGATTCTAAAGGACAAATGAGTAGCAATTTGTCAATACAATCAAAATGAAGTGGAGCAAACGTTCGTAAAACTTGATGAAGATGGAAAGCGAACAAACCTCAAGAAATATACAAACGGGAAATTCATAACCAACTCAAGAAAAACTTAATTGACCATATTGGTATAGCACATGCATAAAGAATTGGGATAAATCACGCAAAACTATGACGAGATTACACGAGTGTTACAAATAATATTTAGAGTAAACTTCGTTTTTGGCTCCTGTGGTTTGTTTAAAATAACAGTTTTAGTCAATTAGTTTCAATTTAACTTTTTTGCTCCCTGTGGTATGTAATTTATTTCAATTAACTTTAACCCACTAACACCGTTAGTTTTTTCTGTTAAAGGTATGAGTATTTTAGACTTTTCACATGTAAGAACTAATATGTAATATATACTCAAATTATTAAAGGGACTATCTGTGTAATTTACTCAAACTTAACACAAACTAACACATGAACAATCCTCATTGGCCAAAATAATTAACAAAAAATAATTAAAAAAGCTCATCGTCTTCGTTCTTTCCAACCTTCTGCAAACCCTAACTTCACAAGCACCGCCTGTCCGCCTGGATAAAAGTTCTGACCATGGAATCCAATTTGTCCATTTCAGTATCGATACCGAGTTAATTTAGTTGGAATTGCACCACTCCTAACCTCGTAAACCCACTGCCAAGGATTTTCAATTGGGCCTAATTCCAGAAATCATCGTTGTTTTGCTTCAAATAAAGTAAATCCTTGTAGTTTATATGTATTTTTGATGTGGAAGTTTGATTGATTACCACCTCCATTCCCTTTTCTTCTTATTCTTCTTCGATTAACACTACCAAAACCCGAAAATCCCCTTGGAAGGAACAAAGTAAATCCTTGAAGTCAAATCTCCCCCGGCTTCATTGTTGCGAGTCTGTCACCGAATTCATTGTTGGGATTGCTTCATTGTTGCGAGTCTGTCACCGGATTCATGAAGGACGGTGTTTTGGGGCGGAAGGGGGAGCAAGGGCTGGAGATGTGGAAGTCTTTCATCGTGGAGTAGTCACGGTTCCTGCTAGAGACGATGGAGAATACAAGGAGTAGTGGTAGTCGCTCCATTGACGGTGTAGGGTGCCGGAAGTGATCGTTTCCATCGATGGTGTGGGGGGTGGCAGTGGTGGTGGTGGTGTAGGGTTTCGGAAGTGTTCGTTTTCCGTCGATGGTGTTGTGGTGGTGGTGGTGGTGGTGTTGTGGTGGCAGCAGAGTGATCGATGGTGGTGGGGGTTGTGTTCTGGTGGTTGTGGTCTTGGTCCCAAACAGAATGGATGAATGAGATCAAGGGTTTTGTTTTGGGGAAGAAAGGTTGGTTTTTGTATTTTAGTAATTTATATAAACTAGATGGTTATACCCGTGTCGTGTTCATCGTTATTAAAATTTAAATAAAAGCGTAGACGTAACGATAAAAATAATGGTAATAAAAAAGAAACATAAAACTAAATAATAAAAAGGAAAAAAAACAAAATAAAAATTTACCGGTTGGGGTTGTCGAAAACCATAAAATCGAATACCAATATGGGTTTCGATAATATCAATACCAACAATGATATTGTTGGCTCATAATATGTTCGAATCGTCACGGTACCACAATGGTAACGGCACTCGCTATATACAACGATACGAAAAAACTCCATTTTGAATACAACTCCGTTTTTAAAAAAAATTATATCGGAACATTGACAAAAAAAAACTAAAAACAACCGCGCACTCTGTATTCTGAAAAAAAATCACGAGCGAAAGTTATTAAAGGAAAACGAAATTAATAGAAAATGAAACGGACTAAAAACGTATATTATATATAGTATAAAGGTTGAAAATGAAAATATTAAAAAAAAAGTTTAGGTGTTAGTTGTTGAATGGATGGGTCACTATTCAAAGTTAAAAAAAAATAATAATAATAATACATGCATTGTTTGCTTGTACTATATGCTTTTAGACTTGTACATTTATGAATAGTGGATTTTTGTGAGAGAATTGGTTTTGCAAATTAATAGCGCGTAGCAATGGTACCTGTGTTAATCTAAAAAAATGACACAAATAGTTTTAATCAATAAAAAGATAAAATAGTCTTATTTTTAACAGAAAAAACTAACTGAGTGGTGCAAGGGTTTTAATTGAGACAATTAGATAACTATAAGAAGCAAAAAAATTAAATTGAAACTAATTGATCAAAACCGTTATTTTGACCGAACCACGGGAACCAAAAACGAAGTTTACTCTGATTTAAAACGTTTCAATCTCTCTCCTTTTATTAACTTAATTAATTAAAAACAATAAACAATAAATGCAATATGTTTTAATTCATTATTTAATATTAATAAAGAATTGTACTTTATATTTAACACGAACATTGCCCTGCTAGATTATACCAAGCTTCCTTTCTAATCAACTGAACTCCCACCAGATTTTCTTCCCCTTTTCAATCCAGGAGCTAGGGTTTCAGGTTTCTATAGGAAATCCAGGTGATTCTTCCATCAATTTTCATCTCACACAAAAATTTCTTACAGTTTAATTGAGTTCCGATCAATTTGTTACAAAATTAACGATGCTAATGGCTTAATTTGCTCTGCATTCATCACCTAAACTCCTCGATTTCCTATTTTAGGGTTTGCTGTTCACTTCCGGTTTTCTTTTAGTTTCGTTGATTATCGCATTGATGATAGTTGCTTCTTATTCGAAACAAATGTGCTACTTAATTTTCATCTGTTTCAGTGTTGTTCAAGTTGATGTGTATGTTGTATTTGCTTGGATTGAGGTGTTATTTGTTTGCGATTCAATTATGCGATGGTTTTTGCTTTTTGTTAGCGCTCTTGAATCATGAAATTGAAGGAATTAGGTAAACTGTAAACTTGTTATACAAGCAAACGATTGATCCAGTTGATTAGTTCTTTTTAGTTTTTTCTTTATTGTATTTGATTTGTGTGTAAATATCTGAACAGTGAAAAAGGATGCACATTATCAATTGTGTGGTTTGATTGATATAAGAGAGTTAAAATTTGTGATATTTTGTGATTTAAACAACAACTCCATCTAGCAGGACCTAAGATCTAAGGATCTGATTATGGTTTTTTGTTGGGTGCTGTTGAAGAGACGCCATCCCAAAAGTGTACACTAGCATGTCAGTCACATCATACGAGCCGTATGATGGGGCGAAAAATGACCTTGTCAGTGGTCACATCAGTCATTTCAATGTTAGTCAACACATCATGCGGGTCGTATGATTTGGCGAACACCACCTCATATGAGCCGTATAAAAAATCTTACGGGCCGTATGACGACCGGTGTCTGGATAATATGTCTGTGGTGTTTTCTTAGCTCTGATCTTTTTCTTGCATCTTTAAATATGATTATTTCTTGGCAACTAAGCTCATGATTAAGATAATACTCTATGTATTTGGTTTGATTAGAAATGGCACATCTGTACAAAAGCAGACTTCAAACTTATGCTCAAAAGAGAAACATTCCTCTCCCCACATATACTAATGAAACACAAGGGCCTCCACATGCGCGCCTCTTTAGATCACAAGTCACCATTGGTGGAAATTCGTATGCGGGACTCGAGTTTAAATCAACCTTAAAAGACGCAGAGCACGAAGCTGCTAAAGTTGCTTTCATGTCATTATCACAGGATGGAGCACAAGATGTTTGATTCTTAACCTATCTTTATTGATTTATATTAGTGTTACTTTGCTATTTCAACGAATCAACTCTTGTTATGTATGTTCTGTTTTAGGATGATTGTATGTACAAGAGTTTATTACAAGAATTAGTTCAAAAGAAGGCTCTTCTTCTACCTGTTTATGCCACAAATAGAACCGGCCCACCTCATATTCCATGCTTCGTTTCTACGGTTGAGATTTCAGGTCAGTGGGACCTACATGGTCCACTGGGTATGCACATGTATATCCTGCTAAAAAAGTTGTACTTTTTGCATAGTTATCAAAAGCGCATGAGGCGCGCGCCTAGGCGCTTTTTTGAGGCGAGGCGCAGGTAAAGGGCTTTTAGGCCTGAGGCGTGCATCAGGGTACTGAGGCGCAATTTTATTTATTTTTTATTTTTTATTTTTTGCTTTTTTTTTATTATTATTATTTCCTAGGTTATAGTTGAGCTTATAAAAGCTTCCACAATACCGATTGAAGCTCAATTCCTAGGTATTTGATGATTTTGGTCTATGACTTTGAACATTTTGGTACTAATTACATGATATTTAATGTTATATAATAGCTTTTCTTTATTTATTTGAAAAGTAACATTATTTTTCAATACATAATATATTTTAATTATTTTTTTTAAGTGCGCTTTTTTTTCTCGGGCCCTCGCCTTTTTTGCGCCTTGCGCCTAGGCCCCGGGCGATGCCTGTGCGCCTTTGATAGCTATGACTTTTTGTAGTGTAAACACACAAAAAAAATGCATATCCTGATCATAAATCTTGGATTTGCTACTAAAAAGGTGAAAGATATGTTGGGGAAGAATCACGGACGAAGAAACAATCAGAGATGAACGCCGCCAAGTTTGCTTATACAGCTCTTACTGCAGGTAATAAATACATTTGAATTTCTCTTACACGCTTCATGCTGTTATTTTAATGCCTACTAGATTATGTTAGATGAATTCTTGTTTTAGTGAAAACCATTAGGATGGGATTCAAATATCGGTTTTGTGTTATAACTAAATACATATGCTGCTATTAAAGTAATGTACAGGGGCGGATCTATAACCGGCATATCCTAACCTGTAATTTTCGAGTGAAAATATAAAACAAAAATAATTGCAATGGTAGTTCATAACTCGATTTTGTTGGTTGACCATTGGTGATTCAAGGTGTAGTCGTGTAGGTGCACACTGGATGTGGCAACTCTGACCGAGTTACTTGTGAACTGGTTGATTCGTGTTATGTTTTATCTTTAATGCGTCAAACAGGTAAAAGTAGCTTGTAAGGAAACGGGTCAAAGTTGTCGAAAGTCACTCAAAAGCCTATTTTTAATGCATAAAACCTTCTCAATTATTTTATTCAAAAAATTAATTATTATCAAATTACTATAATTTTGTGATCATATTTGACACACTAATCATATATTATTCTTTGGACAAGTGATGTGGCCCAACCCATTTTGACCCGTAAGAAAAGATTACACGTTTTGACCCGTTACCAACCTGAAAATTTTGTCACCTCTAGTTCACACAAGTTACTACTAACTTCCACCAGATACGCAGTGCACATCTGATAATATTTGCCTGTTTCCATTACATAATCCTTTTCTTTTGTGCATATTTTATGTTTAGGTGGACCAAGAGCAAACAATGCAACTGCTAGCTCCAACATTGTAGGAACTTCTAGTTATAGTTATAGTTCTAGTTCTGGTTCTTCCAGCTTGCAGACGGTTATTACTCACAAAAATGAACCAACCACTAGTAAGATTCAAACAATCATCAACAACCGAGTCAGTTACACAATTCCAGATGATCCGGAGAAAGCAAAAGGTAATATCTCAAAGATCTTAACATATATTTACTTATAAGCAGGGAGTCGTAAATAGAAATCCACATAGCAGTCCAAATTCATATCTGATTTAAGTAGAACTGGCATAATGAGTGGTCTGGCGGGTTGGGTAAAGGGTAAAAACCGGTAAATTTGGTACATGTCAAAACGGGTCGGAATGTCGGATCAGGTTGACAACGCTTTTGTCCAAAAAACTACTTTTTCTCAAAAAAAAAAAAAAATAGCGAGCCAAATATGATTATAAAATTTTTATTATTTAATAACAAATTAACAATCTAGTTTATTAGAATAAATGATTTGGGAGGCTTCATGCATCGAAAATATACTTATGTCCAATCGTTTACATTTTAGCTAGTTTTTTTTTAAATTTCTTTGCATTCAACTCGTCAAATATAAACATTCCGTTACAAGTAAATGAGTCAAAATTGTCTCCTCGTGGTTTAAGTTATAAATACGAGGATCTGCATTTTAATTATTCATGACTGTATTCTTCAAGCTTCAAATTCTAAATCCAATAAAAGTATCAAGTATCAACTCCTTATAATCTTTTTAGGGTATCTTGAATTAAAAGACTTGCAAGACGTTATAGAGAATCATGCCATCTTGCCACCAGTCATTATCCGTCAACCGCAGCCAATATCCACACCGGATGTTGTTGATTTTGCAAAACCGGATATCAAACAGAAAAACCATGTAACTGAAGCCGGTGAAGGTACACATGTTTCCCAACACTCTTGTATATAAATGTCAAATCCTACGTATTCGAATTAACCATGAGTTATCATATCTTTAGGGTCGGGCTCAAATGGTGAAAAACTCAAACAGTCTTTCAATGAAGCCACTTTAAACCCGGTGATGGATTTGGGTTCTGCAAAATCATCACTGAATGTTGTTAATGTTCCAAAACCGAGTATCAAACTGACAAACAATGTAATTCAAGCCGGTGAAGGTACGCGTGTTTCCCAACACTCTTGTATATAAATAGTAATTCCTACTTAGTTAGCCCTATCCCCTTTTTGGGGTATCTGCAGCATCTCCTTCTCCTGGGATAGAGGTAAGGTTTGCCCTCATCTCACTCTCCCCAAACCCTATCTTATGAATGAGATTTTACTGGATATGTTTGTTTTGTTTATCATAATGAACAGTTATGCACATCTTATCTTTAGGGCCGGGCTCAAATGGTAAAAATATTCAATCGGTCGTCAACGAAGCCACTTTAAACCCAGTGATGGATCCAGGTTCTGCAATGCCACACTCAACAAAGATTGTGATTCGACAGCACGTACAAGGAATGACATATGATGGTCCCATCCAAGTTTCAGATGATGAATGGGTGGCTATGAAAGTGAATGTTGATGATGGAATGCAAGATGAAGTTATGTAGTTTTTCAGTCCTTTTGGATCTATGTGGCATTTTGACATAATAATTATTGGGTGAACCGGGAGATCATATATTTATAATCTCGGGTTTTGGTCCTAGAAGACGGGTGACGCCCTGGCCTAGTTTTACCATTGGCAGAACATGTAATGTTCATTAGTAATCTTAAGGGTTTAATTGGTTAGTGATCCATGAAGTAACATTACTACCATATTTTGTAATATGTTTTGAGTAGTGGTGACAAAATAGCAGGTAAATTAACGCGGGTTTGAATCAAAAGGAGCAATTTCTTTGGTACGGGCCAAGGTTGTGCTCACATTTAACACTTTTTGTCAGATGTTAAGTATATAACTTAGATGTAAAACCTATCAAAACGACGTAGTTTTAATTAAAATTTTCATAAACCCTCTTAATTAATTCACTTCCAAATACACACTACTATAAAATCACTTCCATATAGTTGCTTCCTATTGAAATTAGTTTGATAGTGATTTTATATTATTTTTTCATTTATCGAAGTTCAGTTTAAACTGGACAAGTCATTCCCTTGCCACGTGAATTTTTGAAGCAACACTCACCAAAGTACTCGATCAAATCAATACTCTGCAACAGTCAAGTCCATTTTAGACTCATTTTTAGAGGTGACAAAATTACCTGGTCAAAACAATAAATCACTTAGCTCTGGTAATGAAGTTAGTTCACCCACAAATATTTTTTGTTAGATTTTTACTGATATAAATAATTAATGTACTAAATACGATTAAAAATAAAACTGGTAGTCGGTGATCCGTATCGCGTGGAGAAAAGTTACTAGTTATATATATATATATATATATATATATATATATATATAACATAATATACAAATTTAATGTAATTTTATTTTATTATACTATGATTATTATTAGAGTTAATTACATAGATAATCCATATGGGTTGCGAAAAGTAATAGGTTTGGGTTTTATGCTTTCAATTTTATAACGAGTTTTGGTATTAAGGCTAACTTCCTTTAACTTTTCTTTTAAGTTTGTGGTGAAATGACTAAAATACCCTTTGTGGAAAGTAACAGGTTTGGGAACTAAGAGTTTAAAGTTTTCAAGTATTTTGGTCATTTCACCCCAAGTTAACAGAAAAGTTAATTGAAGTTTGCCTTAATACCCAGACTTGTTACAGAATTGAAAGTATAAAACTCAAACCTGTTACTTTAAACCCTTAGTACCTAAACCTATTGCATTACGCAAACCACAAAGACTATCTGTGTAATTAACTCTTATTATTATATTTACATCATCATAGGTTTGTTCGGACCTCGAGTCTAATCAATTTCGATGTATAAAATTCGTACTTATTTGTTAATTGAGCTCCAATTTATATTAGAGCTTACCTTATTCGTTAAACGAGCTCTAATTTAAACTTGAACTTAGCACATTTACATACTGAAAAATATGGGACATCTAAAGACTAAACCTGTAATAGATAGTACCTAGTGGTTTTAGACAGAGGTGCACGTATAACCCGGTTCGTGACACGACCCGACGACTTGACCTGAAACCGGTTCGGGTTCAACTTGAGGCACATCCAACTCGGTTCCAACCTGAAAAAGCCCGTAGGTTCCAAACTGGTTTACCTGTTTGCGCTTCAACCCGGTTCCAACCCGGGTTCTCAACAACCCGGTTTTGACCTAGCCCGATTCAACCCGGGTCCGACCGTTTGACAAATCTGAAACGGTCATATTACCGTTTTTGCAGCTTTTGACCGTTAAAATTGATTTTTTTTAATTCTTGCCCCATATGTTAGTATAAATTGGTATTGAATGTAATTGTTTGATTACAACACTCAAAAACGCAAAAAAAAAATAATAAAAAAAAATATCAAACACGTTCTCAAAACGCTATGGCTTCCGAATCATTCGTTCCAACCGGTGCATCCTCAAGCGAAGCTTCCCTTGTGAAGATTCTACCAACAGTGAGGAACCCCGAGGTTTGGTCAAAATACGTTTTTTTTTAAATGTCAAACGGTCAAAACCGAGGTCGATGCAAGAATCGAGGTACGTTCTTCAAAACGGATTCAAACACGACTTTGAGAAATCATATGTCAAAATATTGCAAGTTGTTGAAAAGCACCCCGGTTCAAGGTCAAACAACAATTGGAAGTGATTGGGGGGGGGGTATTTGTTACTTTATATATTTTTACTTTTTTTTTTGTATAACCCGTTTTTAACCCGGTTTGGAACCCGACCCGATCCCAACCTGACCTAGTTTGGTTCTTACCGAGTAGGGTTTTACCCCTCCATATAACCAGGGTTCAACCAAGAACCGGGTTCTCTTGTGTTAACCATGACCGACCCGGTTTTAACCCGAACCCGGATTAGGGTTTCAACCCGATTTGTTCACCTCTAGTTTTGGATACTATATTGTATATTTGTATATACTTTCTTTTTTATGGCAATCCTGGCCCATTAAAATAATGGGCTTATCTGTAATGGGTCTAAATCACTAAATGGGTTCAATCAAAAATAAGAAAAAAAGGACGGGCGTCACGTGCCATCGTTCTAAACGCACGGAACTGGAGAAAGTGCTTAACCGACCATGAACAGTCTCCGCCTCCTCCTCCGCCGTGGCTACGCCACCAAGTACAGCGGCCGAGTGGTCACCGAATTTGATAACGGCCGCTCATTCGCCGTCGAAGTCCACGTCCCAAACATCCAACTACACGACGCCAGAGGCTACCCTCTCCCTCGCCGTGACCTAGTCTGCAAGGTAATCAATATTCTATCCAAATCACCAGACCCCTTCCTCGACCTATCCGACTATCTGCAAACCCTAACCCTAACCCTAACTGTCTCAGAAGCCTCCGAAATCCTCAAATCCCTCCATTCCACACCTCTCGCAATCCAATTCTTCCGATTTTGCCACTCTTCAATCTCTAAATTCCGTCACGATTGCTTCACCTACAACCGGATTCTTCTAATTCTCTCCAAATCCTCATCGCCTGACCGGTTCGACTCCGTTCGTCGGATTGTTGACGAGATGGAGCGGTCTCGCGTGCGTGGCAACATCTCCACCGTTAATATTTTGATCGGAATATTTAGTGGCGGTGAAGATCTGGACAGGTGTTTACGGTTGGTTAAACAATGGGAGCTCAGGATGAATCGGTATACTTATAAATGCCTTCTTCAAGCTCATTTACGCTCTCGTGATTCAATTAAGGCATTGGAAGTTTATCAGGAGATGAGGAGGAAAGATTATCAACCGGATATCTTTGTCTACAATATGCTACTTGATGCTCTTGCCAAAGACGAAAAGGTCCAATTCATGACGATTCTTGTTACATATTGAATATGCATATTAGAAATTTAGAATTCACATGTGATAGTTTGAGATCTTGGTTTTAAATAGCACATGTGTGATGCGCGCATCATGTATGTTAGGCGTTCGTTATTAAAAAATACTGAAAAGTTTTTTAATGATAATATTTTAAAATGTTAACTTTTAAACACTAAAATATAAGTTATTCTCATCATCCTTGGTGAGATTTGTTCAATAGATGGTCTAATTTGTTCAAATACTCCAACCGATTGCTCAATCGATGGTCAGGTTTGTTCAATTGATGGTCAGGTTTGTTCAATCAGATTTGAAAAACTCAAACCCGTTGAAATCGATGGTCTAATTTGTTCAAATACTGGTCAACTGCATAAGGCATCGTATCAGACGCATGAGTTGCATCACATGCGCATAATGGAATCGTATCGCATCAACTGCAGCGATGCGGTCTCATCACCGCATCATGTGCATCGCGCGTCATGCGCTTTTGATTCTTGCATTTCAAAACCAAGTGTAAGATCGTGTTCATTAATCCAGTTTTGTTAATGTAAGTTTATGGTCTTTACAGGTTGATCAGGCAAACAAGGTTTTCGAAGAGATGAAGGGGAAGCACTGTGAACCTGATGAATATACATACATAATTCTGATCAGAATGACTGGAAAACTCAGGAAGCCTGATGATTCAATAGCACTTTTTCAAGAAATGGTATCCAAGAATTTAGCTCCAAATTTAATTGCTTACAATACAATTATTCAGGTGCTTGCTGCGAGCAAAATGGTTGACAAAACTATATATCTTTTCTCAAAAATGGTAGAAAATGACTGCAGACCCAATGAATTTACTTATAGTGTAATTCTAAATCTCCTGGTTTCAGGACAGCTTGGTAGACTAGATGAAGTTGTTGAAATGTCAAAAAAGTACATGAACAAGGGCATATACGCGTATCTTGTTCGGACACTTAGTAAATTAGGGCATGCTAGTGAGGCTCACCGTCTATTTTGCTACATGTGGAATTTCCATGATAAGGGAGATAGGGATGCATACTTATCTATGCTAGAAAGCTTATGCAAGGAGGGTAAAATGGTTGAAGCTATCAACTTGCTAAGTAAGATTCATGAAAAGGGGATAACTTCTGATACTATCATGTATAACACTGTGTTCACTGCTCTTGGGAAATCAAAACTGATATCGCATCTTCAAGATTTATACGAAAAGATGAAAAAAGAGGGACCTTTACCTGATATATTCACATATAATATATTGATTTCTAGCTTTGGGAGAGCTGGAAGAGTTGATGAGGCTGTTAGTATATTTGATGAGCTGGAGAACAGTGATTGCAAGCCTGATATTGTATCTTATAACTCTTTGATAAACTGTTTAGGCAAAAATGGTGATGTTGATGAAGCCCACATGAGGTTCAGAGAGATGGAAGAGAAGGGGTTGAATCCTGATGTTGTAACTTATAGTACGCTTATTGAGTGTTTTGGGAAGTCGGATAAAGTAGAGATGGCTTGTAGATTGTTTGATGAAATGCTTTCTGAAGGCTGTTGTCCCAATATTGTCATGTATAACATATTGTTAGATTTCTTAGAGAGATGTGGGAGAACTGCTGAAGCTGTTGATTTGTATGCAAAGCTTAAAGAACAAGGATTAACATCAGATTCAATAACATATTCTATTCTTGAACGGTTACAAAGTGGTTCTCATAGGAAATCTAGAATTTGCAGGCAAAATCCAATTACTGGATGGGTTGTTAGTCCTTTAAGATGATAATTAGATTACAACCGTTTTTGGTGTTGTTATTTGTTTAGATGTGGATCTGTTTGTTGATAAAGTTTTGATGCCGAATTTTTGAATCCGGCAAAGTGGATCCGCTTCTCCTTGCTGTACCCTGTAAGTTATTTTTATTATTATTATTATTATTATTATTATTATTATTATTATTACTACTACTACTACTGTTATTATTATTGTTGTTATATGTTTCTTGTGGATATGAAGGTGTCAAAAATTGTGAGCTATTTGCTTTGATTTGTTGTGAGCCTGTGATGATATATCATATTTGCTGCTACTAATAATACCAAGTAACATACAAGACTGAGGATTCTATATCGACTATTTGTGGTATTCCCAAGTGTTGACATCCCATATGGTGATAGTAGTTACAAGTAACTATGACAACAATAATTATAAATGATGATATAAATAAATGCTCCTACATTATTGTCAATTAGATATGATCTCGCAATTGAGATTATGATGACGAATCTCCACAATAAGCTATGCTACATATAAGCTACTCATATGCTTCCAAGTTTGATAAAAAAATATGAAATGGAAAATGAAGATGAAAGCAGTTCATAGCATATAACACAAAACCCGTTATGACCCTTTAGTGACCCGACCTGACCGTTTTGCAATGCTTACTTTTTAGGCCAATAAGGTTCTACCGTGTGTAATGGACTTCAACTCTGTGTTGGATGATCTCACAGTACAACTAAAGATACATGAAGTGTAATAGACATAACAGGAATGCCACAGATTTTAAGAACTAATGAGGATTAAAGTTAAAAATGTTTGAATCTTAATTACTTGAACAGTCTTTCACTCTTTCGGAATGCTTCATTGGTCACTCTTTGGGAGGACTTTTTTGAAGCATGAGCAGCAGCATTAGCCGAGAAATACGCTTAGACAAAACCTCACAAAACGAGTCACGCCATTGGGTTTTTATCTTTAAACTAGAGGTGGCAAGGGTAAGTGGGTAACATGTCAAAAACCGGGTTCGGGTTGAAATCAGTCATTTTTAGTGCATGTCAAAATGGGCTAACTTATATCTTGAAATGCTAACCAAGATATGATTTCGTCATCTAACTTTGTCTCCTTTACAATATCAACTGCAGTGTGAAGAAGCGAGCAGGAGGTCGACATCACAAGCTTGTCTGCACAGACCATGGTTTACATTAGTTAAGAGGTGACAACATAAACCGTTTCTGACAAAATGACCTTTCTTCACCCGAATCCATTTTGACCCGGCGCCCAACCTGACACCTCTTTAATGAGTGATTTGACTTGCAAGACTTCATTACAAACTGATCACCATTCTTCCAAAAATGACAAAAAGACACCATTTTAGATCAGGAAAAGTTTTGTTCCAACTACTTTAGACAAACTTTTAACCATAAATATGAAAAGAAACAGAAAAAAACTACCTTTTTGCCGCAACACCCTGAAGGGATCCAGCAAAAACTCCAGCTAAAAGGTATTTACCAGATGTGAAGCTTTTCTTGCGCAAATCGAGTATAACCTGTTACAACAGCCAATGATGTGAGCTATTTGAATGCATCTGCCGAAACTGCAGCAAAATAGGTGGCAACAAGAACTAGTGCAAGCTCAGTCTTGTCCATAATAAGCCTTGGTGAAAGCTTCTAGTTGATATTGTTACACTAGTAGAAAAGATACGGACAATGTCGAATTTGTATCAATTATTTAAAGGTATTTAGTGCATTATTTTTCAATAGTTAATCAGCATTGTGTCATTTATAACCTGTTTGACCCGTTTCTGTTTTGAGTTTAAGTGCTTAACTATTTGACCGGTTAGAGACGAAACATAACTTGAATCTACTCATTATAAATGGCTTTTATTGTGGTTTTTATTTTGAACTGTCTTTATGGTTTATGGCTTTATGCAGGGTGTTAGAGCATGTGGTACGGTCTTGGTGATGGGATTTCGTGATCCTATGTGGCACCCTCATCAAGTGAGAACACCACCCCCTATTCTAATGAGAAATCTAGTGAGAGGATTTGTGTGAGAAATCTCATGAGAGTGAGGGAGCAATGAGGGGGAGAAAGTGAGGAAGTGAGGAATTGTGATTGGGTGTGAGGGGCCTCACTCACTAGGAACACCCCCCCCCAAGTGAGTGGCGTGAGAAGCCTCACTCAAGGGGAGGTATACCACATGCTCTTAAACTGTTAAAGTCTCAAGAAGATTAGTCTTTTAAAATCGTCACTTTTAACTAGATTTTACGAGTCAATTTTCTTCTCAACTCATACATTAGTAACTAAGTTTTCTATCTGTTACACTAAAGTTGCTCAAACTTCTTTTTTCTTTCTAAAGTAACTCAAACTTTTATAAGTTGTTGAAAGTTTAAACTTTATGATTTTTTTTAAATATTTCATTTTAAAAATAAGTGACATAATTAATTACTATTTAGTGGTTATTTTTCCTATTTTGGCTTAAATTGAATAATTATGAAAATTGTTTATTATTTAGTAATTTTTTCTTCACTGTTAACTTTTAGTAACAAAGATTTATATATGTTTTATTTCGTTTACTCCCTTATTCTAATAAATCACTATCTCATGTGTCACGTGTCATTTTTTTAGCTACTCAACTTTTTCGTTTTCCCGCCTAAACAGGGGCGGACCTACCTTATGGGTAGGGGTAGCCCCCGCTACCCCTCAACTTTTACGCGTAGTGCAAAAATTTTTTTTTACGGTTTTATGTATCCGGTTACCCCTTACGCTACCCCTGAGAAAAAATTACGTTACCCCTCAAATTTTTTTAAAAGCTCAACACTTCATAAAAAGTCCAAAATTTTATAAAAAACCTAATACTTAATAAAAAATCACTTCATAAAAAGTCCAAAATTTTATAAAAAACCTCAGTCCTCCGCCTTGCAAGTCACATGTTACCGCAAAAATATTTTGTTTACATGAAAGTACGGTCAAAATTTTTTTTGTTTCATTTACATGAAAGTACGGTAAAAAAAAATTCGTTACCCCTGAACTTTTGTTCTAGATCCGCCACTGCGCCTAAATAGTCACGCGGAGACTCCTATCTCTCCCTAATTTTAGGTCTAAATTTGTTTTCAAAAAGAAAACTCATTCACTCAACCAATCTGTAAAAGTCAAGCCAAAATCAACCCAGCTGTAATGTCAAATCAAAATCTTCGCATAAACATTTCTAAATCGCATCTCAAAAATGAAAAACCCTTTTCTTCCCCGTATGCTTCTCACGAAATTTTTGTATGTGATGTTACTTTGTTACATTTTACGTGTATCTTTTTTTTCATTTTCAGTCATGAGAAGTACTTATAAATTTGCGATTTGTGTCGTTTTTATTGTTCAACTCGTGTAATATACGAGTTTCTAACCTAGTAATTTAATAAAGTAATATTTATAAAAAAAAATCAGAAGATTAGAACTTATAAGATTGAGATTTTAGAAAGAAAGAAAAAAAGTTTGAAAATATACTTGGTTAGTATTGGATAGTTTTTCCAATCGCATAAGATATGTTTGTTATATCACCGATTACATATAATACAAGGAACAACCTCTTTTAATCCTTTAAATCCAAAGCATTTAAAAGTATTTGTTATCAATTAAAACAAACTAGTTGAACATATATTGTATGTTCCGTTGTAGTTGGCTCTCACCCGAGAGACCCGGGTTCAAGTCTCGGCAACGGAAAATGTTTTTTGTTCACTTGTTTTTTATTTATGCGAGCTATCTTCATCACTAATCTGCAACCTTGATGGAACACACCACCACAATTATGTGAATGGGACAGCAATTCCTTACACGATCCGAACACTACATGAAAAATTATAGGTTTTGGGTTGGTTGACATGACCTGTTTTTTTAAACGGGTCAACCTGAACACGACTCGTTTGATAAACGGGTTGACCTGTTAACCCGTGTAAGGGTTTTTAAATAGTTAGTATTTATAATTTAGAGATGAAATATGTTAACACTTACGGTTAAATATTTTAGTTTTTATTTTTTCTCTAACTATTAACCTATAAAAGTGAAATTAATTCTCTTTTGAACTTTTTATTAACTATTCACTTTCAACAATTTTATTTTATTAGTTCTAAGTATCTATACTCCAATCTTTTTCATTCGCTTATTCTAGTCTCGAGCTAAATATATAAATCCAAATTTGTTAATTGAGAATGAAAGATAAAGAAACAAATACAATAAAAAAAGACACCAATTATAAAAAGTTTCATCTGAGTCGGAATAATTAATTGTTTAAATTGTTAATAAGTTATTATGTATTACTCATATTTATAAATGAATATAAAACGGGTCGACCTGAAACACTACCCGACTTTAACTGGCTCCGACACGACACGAATAAAAGTGAAATTTAATGAAATTTGAACTGGAAAATGGCATTTCTGGAACTTAAGAAGAGGAAAAAACAAAGATGAAAAAATATGGGGTGAGAGAGGCTCGAACTCTCGACCTCAGGATCACTCTAGCTATGAGACCTACGCCCTAGCCAACTGCGCCACCACCCCAATTGGTTTTTTCCTTTGTCGAAGTGTATATATGAGGTCAAAGAAATATTCGATAAGTCTCACCCAAACACTATTAATAAATTTATTAATGTCAAAGTGATATTCGAACAACATGTATTCCAAACACCACCCTGTAAACAGTTTTGTAAACAGTTTGTAATAAAGTTGATACTATAACTGATGAAGGTTCTTGAGCTGTTTTCATGTCACAATAAGACAGTTATCTCGGGCTTAGATGTCAGCCAATCGCATTTAATCATTTATGAATTATGAGACCAACAATGTTATCGGCTGAAACTATTGTATGGGCAACAAATGTGAGGTTTATAGGATAAATGGGCTCCCTCACCCACCATACTAGTCTTTTAAGATGAGTTCTACTGTTTAGGCTATAACACATAATTTGGGTATGATGAAAGAGACAGTCGATCAAAATAAACTTTACATGACAGGACAAAAACTTATCAACTTGAAGGTCAACATAAAAAGTTTTTACTTTCGTTTCAACTACTTGACCGACGATAATTTGAGGTGTCAAACTACAAGAAAACGTTAACGTTAATAGAAAATTTGAACGGACTCGTTTATAGAGTGTCGAGTGATACAACCACCCAAAAACCTAATTATTTTCGTATCGTGATGGAAATAAGCCCAAACAAAAAGAAACGAATTCTTTGAAAATACTATAATGTGGAGATGAAATATGTATTATAGGATCGTAAAGATATATTATACAATCACATACAATACAACCTTAAAAAAAGTGAAAACATTAAAAGTGAAACAACAAATTATTCATCAAGAACTTCGTATCTATATTTAGGACTAGTACAAGAATGAACAACTACCAACAATAATTATGGACTGGATTAACTTAATAATAAGTAATTAAGATTAATTAAAACATAGCCAACGGTGAACCAGACCGTTCAAAACCACCACCAAATGCTTTGACCCGTGTAGTCTTCTTTTTCATCAAACCCGTATCCTTATCGGATCTCCGACCCGTTTTATTAACAAATGCTGGTGGTGAGTGTTTACCAACATTCTTGATTTCATCTTTACTTGCACCTCCATTGATGAGTATTCTTGTAATTCCTGCATAGTTTAAAGAATCCGCTATTTGTATTGCGGTCACACCTTTGTTGGTTCTTGCTTTTACATTTGCCCCTTTCTTCACTAGCAATTCAAGGACATCTACATTGCCCGATTCGACCGCGCAATGCAAAGCCGTGTAGCCGTCTCCATCGCGTGAGTCGATGTTGACACTTTTTTCGATCAAGAGCCGAACCACGTCCGTATAGCCCTTGAACGAGGCTCGGTGCAAAGCGGTCCATCCGTGTTGGTCCTGCCCGTTAATGATGGCTCCACCTTCGAGAACCCGATTGACGGTTCTCACTTCGCCTTTTCTTGCGGCTAGACATAACCGGTCGCCGAGCCAAAGCGCGTCGAAGAGCCTTGTGTGTCCGTGCTCGTTTGCCAAATCGTAAGCGGTTTTTCTTGATCGGTTTCGAATGTCTTTGTTAGCTCCTTTAAGTAATAGAAGCTTGACCATGTTGTCATCCCCGTGAGCCGAAGCTATATGCAACGCGGTCTCATTGTCGGCTAAGTTTCCGACATCGGGATTTGCTCCGGCCATCAACAGTACTCGAGCACAGTCCCGTCTACGTTCCTTCACCGCCAGGTGTAAAGAAGTGGTCCCGTCTTTTGTAATCGCATTCACGTTAGCTCCTTTTAGTAAAAGGAGCTTCAGAACATCCACGTGGCCTCCACCAGTAGCAAGGTGAAGCGGACCCCATGTGGATGACTCTGACCTCTCAGTGTTAGCTTGGTGAGCTAGTAATAGCTCAACAATCAAGCTATCACCTGAGGCAGCTGCATCCTCAAGCTGCATCCTCAAGTGGGCTCGTTCCAGACCGGCTCCTAGCCTCAATATCTGGCTCAAACTCGAGGAGCACTTGGACTAGGTCAGCTCGGCCTTTTGAGATCGCCAAGTGGAGTAACGTTTGACCTTCTTCGTCAACCGAGTCAACCGTTTTCCAATCCGGGTCACTCTTTTCTAATACATCCCTTATTTCATCAATGGGCCCATTCTTGACAAGTCTAGTTATCACCATTGAGCCAACAAACATGACCTTAATACCACTATCAACAAACACTTGCTTCTTTCTTGTAGTAAACCAATCAATAGGGACCGAATCATGGGTTGATGAAGGGTTCTTAACCGCGGCTCCAGGAACCACCACACTATGTAACATAAACGAATCATCACAATATGGAAACGACCCGGGGAAACTTGAATTTGGAGGGAAGTCATAAGTGATCTCTACCATAACCGTTGTTAGTGGAGATATGATCCCTGATTGTGGTCGGATGGTGTAACGAGCCTTGTTCATTGGTTGCAACCGGAAGGCTACCGGCATTGTGTACATAACGTTTCTCAAAGTGAGTCGACCATAACACTTTTGACCTTGTTCTAGTCGTATTGCAACCACATTAAACGGCTCTAGACTTATCAACCGGTCCATGATCTTCCCTCTAGATATTCGTACCGGTTGCTTTCTTTGCGGTTTTCTTTTGTTCGAATCGAAACCGAAAAAAGAAGCAAGATTTCATGAACAAGATTGGATCACATCGGTATGTAAATAAGAAGGTTAAGAGAGTGCCGGCTATCACTAGGGACTTCCAAATGGTGGTGTAAATAACAATGTTGTATTGTTGTATTAAGTGTACCTTTTCCCTTTATGTCACTTTCATCATTGTGTTTTATCCCCTTTGTACTATGCAAACACTTTTTATCCTAGACAAAATACACATATCAATCATTATATTCCTACGTTCTGAAAATGACACTTTTGTAGGTTACTTAAGAAAATTATAATTTTTTAATCTAAATATACTTTCTCACTCATTAAACAAATGAATTATAGCGATTTGGGGTTCGTTAACCCTAAGAATGGTAAACAAACTCGAACCTTAAAGGAAAATCTGAAACATTATAGACGGGTATTAGGAGATACCCGTCCGATTACCCAAACCCATGTACCAGCATTGAAACCGCATATGTTAATATATTAGATGATCTTAAAAAAAATAACAAATAAAATATTAAAGTTGTTAGAAGCTTGAAACTATTAAAATTATAGAATTGTTAGAAGTATAGTTAGATATTTTATATTTCATGTCGTTTTTTAGGTGAGTTTAAGATCGAGTTTCGGATAATAGCGTTCTGACGAGTATTTTTTTAACCACAAAAGGGTATGCCTGATACCAACAGGTATACACACGAACCAAATGAGTAATAAGTACCCTCTAGGTATGGGACGCAATTTTAGAATAAGGTATGAGATTGAGAATACTATAACTCGTCTCATACCCATCATATCATCATCGACTTAACCTTTCTAACAACTAAATATCTATCGATAAGAATCTTCAACTGAAAAGGTTTATTATAGTTTATCTTACAGAGTAGTTGAAGTTTTACGTACTCTAAGTTGAAAACTTGTATTTATTTTACTCTTTATTGTTTATGCTAAAAATGTATGGTGATTCATGAAGATTTTTGAAATTGAGAGTCAAAGAAAGTGACAAAGGTGGGATCAAGAAATAGGTTAAAAGCCTTGGGTATATTGTTATTATTCTTTTTTGTTGACAATTGTCTTTATGTATGATGTTTCAATTTTCAACAGAATTTGATATTCCCAACAAGGGGACTAAATTTGTAAATTACTACAAAGTTGAGGGTCATCATCTTTGATTACATAAATAACTCTTCAACTATTAAATAATCAATGATTCAGTTTCATTCAGAGTGTAATGTTTACTGGTGTCATGTACGTATAATGAATATTTGTACAGTGATCTTCAGCGACGGATCCAGGAATTTTTCTGAGCGAACGTAAAAAATAAGTAGGGTTAAACCAAGTCAGGTCAAAATACTTATTTACTTAATAATATTGTAAAATCATTAATTCTCTTTCAATCAAAATCAAATGTGTACAAAATAATAAATATTAATTTTTTTGTTGATAAAACTTGATGCAATCTTGTCTCCATACTCAAATAAAACGTGTGATCTTGTTTGAACCTTTTTAGTTGTGCAGTTCATTGAAAAATAAATAATTAATTACACAGTAACAAATATAAAACAAAAAACAAAAAAAAAACATTGTAAACCAAAAATAAGAAAAAAAAATCATTTATAATCCAACTAAATATAATCAGTAACAAAATACATTATTTTCTAGCTAATTTAATTAATTGTGATTAATACCTAATATAAAATGTATAAGTCAAGGGTTGTTTAAAATTCAAACTAAATTAAAAGGTTAAATTTATAACTTTAGTAGAACTAAAAGGGGTGAAATGTAAATTTTATATTTAATGTAATTGCAATTCCCCAAGTGTTTCATCTTCCTCAAGTGCTATTCCAAAAAACCCTAAACTTTCATTGTTCCATGGCTGAACATGAATATTTGCTCTCCTTCTATCACTCCTCTCTCTCTCTCTCTGATCATCGACCATCGTAGAGGTGCCTTCCAAATTTTTAAGAAGGTGCCTCTAAATAATTATTAGAAATTTTTCACTGTTAAAAGTAATCTCAGTGGGTGTCTCACCACCCCTGAGACACTAATAGATCCGCCCCTGGTGGTCTTGTTAGAGGGATATATTCTATAAATCATACTTTTGGGATTTATTTATCTAGTATTGTTGTAAATTCCCGACCCATTTCAAAATGCTCATTTCATATATAATTTTTCGTGATCGGCATGAACGGTGCCAATCACGTGACATGATTCATTGATTTGGTTGGTCGTAGGCTGCATTTGCGAGTCCCGGTACATTTTTTTTTAAATTAAAATTTTAATAAAATTTTGTTTTATTTCTTTTTCTTAGTAATTAAAATCTTTATAACTAATTTTGGACTATAACTTTTAAAATAGTATGTATTTTATGTTCCAAATGTGTCGTTGCAATACGTTGTTCAGAATCGACCTATCGCAATGCACGGTTCCAATACTTGTTATACCAAAAGTTTGTATATTAGTTTCATTTTATTTCTTTACGAAGGTGAATATTGCCAAAAATAAATTTACCATGAAGGTATGTTTTGACAGTTGCTCTATACTTCGTTGTGCCTATAATTAATTTATCTTTGGGTAAATAGAAGTAATTCTTGGAAAAAATGGTGTAGTACTCTTGAAATCAATGTTTTAAAAACCGGTTTTTAAACCGTACCGGGTTGGGCTCAGAAATGGTTCAACCGGTTGTACCGGGTTGTACTGGGCGGTTCAACTGGATTGACTAGTTAACCCTATAATTCCATAAAATACAACTTCAACTCAAAAAATAATCCAAAAGTACATGATTGCATAATAAAAAATAATCCAAAAGTTAATCCATAATAAAAAATAATCCAAAAACACCCAATTTTTCATAATAAAAAATAATTCAAAAGTTCAACTGGCTCTTCTTCAACCATCCAAAATTCCATATAATTAATACTTTCATAATCAACCGGATCATATGATCTCTTATCATATTTGTGTCTTACAAAAACATTTACCCAAATGTTAACACTTAAAAAGTTAATTTTTTTTGTTTAAACCTAAAATTTTACTTTGGCCTAAAACCGGTACAACGGTCTAACTCGGTATTACCGGCTGTTCAAGTTACAAACCGTTCTTCCAATTTACTGGTAGTGACCGAGATCCGGTTCAACAGGTATTACCGGCCGGTTTGAACCGATTTTTAAAACATTGCTTGAAATTATTATTATATTTTAATTAAAACTTTAACTCAACTAGAAAAAAAAAACGAATACCACTATACAAAAAATGATAAAGTAGATAAAATGATGCAGAGCATCGGGTTTAATCGGACCCGAATCCGCACCCGATGATGATACGATGGAGTTGGTTGGAAAGTGGATTTTTTACAGAAGATCAAACGTTATCTTTTATTTTTATTTGAGTTTAATATTTTGAAAATTTTCATTTTTATTTTACTTTCCTATTATATTAAACTATTATTTAAGCATGTCTAGATGATAAGATTATGCAGTCTTTGAATTCTAATTATTGTAAACAACGGTTTAAGGTTTCTTTGAACCATTTAGTTTTTGAAGCATTTGATCTAGTCATATTGGACTTGGTTGGAAAGTGGATTTTTCTTTAGAGAAGATCAAATGTTATCTTTTATTTTTATTTGAGTTTAATATTTTGAAAATTTTCTTTTTTATTTTACTTTCCTATGATATTAAACTATTATTTAAGCATGTCTAGATGATAAAGATTATGCAGTCTTTGAATTCTAATTATTGTAAAGAACGTCTTTGAGGTTTCTTTGAATCATTTAGTTCTTGAAGCTTTTGATCTAGTCATATAGTTATATAGTCATTTGATTGCTTCCTGATTGCATCAAGTGGTATCAGAGCTATGGTTAATCAAATGGTTGTTCGTGAGATCGATTCAATCATGAACGCAGCCGGACGAGGCAACGTGATTGAGGGACTTGACCCACATGATTCTATCATTCAAGTTAACCGTGATCGTAGATCTGCCGGACGAGGCAACGAGATCGGAAACCGTGACCCACGGGATCTTAAGATCAAAAGGCTCATGTAACGAGTTCGCGATCTTGAAACGCAACAAGAGATCAAACGGCTCTGACAACAAGTCCGCACCGCAAATAATATTGGGCAAATTGAAAATTCCAATGACATTTGTGTGTTAGCCCGAATAAAACTCTTAATGGACCGCAAATAAAAGCCGGGGGGGGGGGGGGGGATATTAAAGTTCCAGTATCATCCAATGGACTTTCTGAACCAACTGGTAGTAAAGCCCAACACATACAATTTGGAACCATCCCTCTTGCCGTTAATATGTCCAACAAACGGTATGTCCTCGAAACCTTCAACTAGTTGTGATATTTTATTTATTTATTTTTGGAACATCAAAGTACCGATATAAAATACGCTATGGGAGCAAAAATATGGAATAAGGCTTTATTTCAAAAATTGGTTAGTAGTCATGATGTGAAGGATGGGGAAACTCGGTTATTATATGATCCTCTTCATATCGATCAAAATGAGAAAGAGTTGTTAAGCTGAATGGCCACTTTATGATAAAAAAAATGCAACGAGGTCTATGGTTTACTAGTTGGAGTTGATTTATTTGAGTGGGTCAAATCTATAGTGAACAAGAAACGGCCCAATGCTCCGTTCAACCCAGGTGGTACAGGTCCAGGGCGGGGTGATACAATCCGTGAATTTGAACTGTTTAGGAGGTTCATGATAGTAATGAATAGGAATCAGGTTGATGTTTCTTTCGATCCAAGTGGCTGTGGTCCAGATTCGTATTGTCAAGCTTACGGAAAAACTTTGTACAAGTTTTTTTTATTCAAAGACAGGGAGTATGATACAAGAGCGTCGGATTTAATCGGACCCGAACTCGCACCCGATGGTGACGTGTTGGAGTTGGTTGGAAGGTGGCGGTTTTTTGGAGAAGATCAAATGTTATCTTTTCTTTTTATTTGAGTTTAATATTTTGGAATTGTTTTTTTTTATTTTAGTTTCCTATGATATTGAACAATTATTTAAGAATGTCTAGATGATAGGATTATGCAGTTTTTGGATTCTAGTTATTGTAAAGAACACATTTGAGGTTTTTTTTAACCATTCGGTTCTTGAAGCTTTTGATCTAATCATATAGTTATCTAGCCATTTGATTGCTTCCGTTGATTGCATTATAAAACAATAACAACTTCATATAAAATTTTGAAATTTATAAACAAACTTTATAAAAAAATTTATACAGGTTAATCATACAAAATCTTTAAAACACTTTGGTTAAATTTTTTTTTTTGAAAGACAAATTTCTTTATTCTTGTGAGAGTGATACTTGAAGCCATGACCTCCTCAAACCTTGATGTTCCTAAATGATTTTCCTCTACCACTGAACAACCAACCCCGATAGAGGTGAACACCGGCTCTAGTCGTAACTATGCAACGACCAAATAACTTAATAATCGTAACAAAAATGTAGGCTGGCTCTGTTCTTTTAAGTATTATGGGCCTCCTCTTTGTTCAATCTAGCCACTTTTAATTGGTAGAAACCCATTTGTACTTTTATACAAAACAAAACACTTAACAATTTTTTAGCCATGTCCTTTCTTCACTTTAGTGTATTAACCGTCATATTAGCACCACATGTGTTATATCCTTTCTTTACTTTAACGCATTTAAATAAAAAAATATATATTTAAGAGAGAAGAGAGAGTCTATGCGGCGAGATGGAATGAAAGAGCGATGGATTATCGCCGTAGTTCTCTAAAAGTGCAGCGCCTACAAGGGTGGGGGCGGTGTTGCCATACCCACCGCACCCTCCACCTCATCTTCACCGAAGGTGCGGCAATTGTACATGGGAGGGCCTTAACAATAACCATACCATACTTGATAAATTATTTTATTTCAAATAATGAAATACCTAATCAAATTCATCATATCCACTCTTTATCATAAAAGATGTATCTACAAACATTATTTACCTATTTGAAAAAATAATATATAATAAATAAAGGTTTTTCTATGCCACATGTCGTCTCCACATTTATTCTCATCATTTTTTTCTCGCCTCTCTCTCTTATTAAATACATCTCCATCTTTTAATAATAAAATATATTTTTAAAGAAAATACTAATATTTATATTAATAAATCTTCTGATATATTTTGACGATTGTATATATGTGTTAACAGATTATATTGTATTTCACGGGTTTATTCAACCTGTGTAAAACACGAGTTTTTAAGAAATAATTTTTTTATTACTTAGTATATAATATTATATTTATTCAACCCGTGTGATACACGAGATTTTAACCTAGTTTACCAATAAATAAATCATTTATAAAATGATTTTTAAATATTTGACAAACTATAACAAAATAATAGTTTTCTTATTAAATAGTTAAATAAAAAATATTTACAAAACTTTTAAACTTCGCTTATCCAATAGTTTTCATTCACATCCCACATTACCGGTTGAGTTCATGCATGTCCGCCACGTTTCACCACCGTTAACGTTTCGGATAATACACACACTCATCCATATAAGATCGAGACGCGGAGTCCTGTAATCTGTATAATCAATTCAATCTGTTTTGTAAAAGAAAGAAGATAGAAATTGAAAAAACTGATATCAGATCCAATGGAGAAGAAGAAGCATCTATCCACCATTGCCAACAGCGTTCTAGAACGATGCGCTCTGTACGTAACTAACTGGGAAAATCACTCGGAATTTGATTCTGATGTAGATTTCGAATTATTTGCAGGCGACTGGAGATCTCAGTCAGCGAATTAGTGAAAGAATTCGAGATCGAATGGAAGGCGGATTTGGAAGGATACTCGAGGAAATTGGTGGAGTATTGTGCCTGCAAGGTGCTCAACGAAATGTGTCGGAAGCTTGAAGAAGTCATTACCGACGGAAGTTTCAGTCGGTTGACCTTCGACATGATGCTCGCTTGGGAAACACCTAGCTCCGTTCATGAAGAATCTCAAACGGTACGCTTTATTTGAACAGATTTGGAGTTATCAGTTAACCAAATTAAGCTTAGTTAGATCTCATTATATCTAAATTGGGCTTAGTTAATTAGGTGTCTGATACGGATCCTCCCTGAAACCCGATGCAGCCGACCCATCTCCCGTTAGAAGTCAACACTTAGTCCCTAAAAGCATTCATGCATTATAGATTAGTTAAGCACGTTTACATTTTCTCCATGTTTACCTTTATTTCCACATATCTAGTCCCACGTTTCCTTATTGCATTTTATGTATTTAAGTCAGTTTTGAATTATGAAATGGAAGAAGAAAATTGTTGCAAACTAGTGTCTCATTTCTCTCATCTTGTTCTTTGGAGCCTAACCCACTCAACGGGTCTATTGGGAGATTGACCATCTCGAATCAGTCTCTATCAGTGTCATTAAATTTGTAATTAGTTAACATCAAAATTGGGCATATGGGCGTAGGGGTGTGCGTCAAACCGGACCTGACTAGACCAAGTTGGCCCGAACTTGGACCCGAATAGGATCGAGACTATGATATTTATAGGACTGGTAGTACTGACAAAGGGAAGGGAAGAACTCTTTTGTGTATTTTTGACAATCCTCAGGCCGAGTTGTGGGGTAGTGTGAGTAACCCTGAGTTTTTTTTTAATCAGGTTATTTGATTTTGGACTCTTTTAAATGAATTCGATTTGAATTCTAAATCAATTTTGGATTTGGTTAAACAATATATATGATTCGTGTTTGGATATTCGAGTAGTGTAAAAGAAAGTAGAATTGAATGAATACCTGAATGTTGTAATTACAATATATAGGGAATCCTCACTATAAAGGAAAAACTAGAAACATTAATTAGAAACCTAACTGTGGCTCGTGGACTAAACATAACTAAACCCTCCTCAGGCTGGAGCATAGATATTAATCATGCCCAACTTGTTACAAATAAAATTTAGAATCTAGAACTAGAATATGGGATTGAAACTTAGAAGCAGGGTGGAAATCTCAAACTGAAATTAGGAAACTGGAGCCAAAAACTAGGACTCGATCAGGAAACACTACAAGAAAAAAGCCTTTCGGAGACGAGGTTTTTAGCGACGATTTTAGTCGTCACTATAGATTGGCCTATAGCAACGATTTATCGTTGCTATATGTGATCTCATAAATTTCACTACCCAAGCTCTATTGCTATAGGGTTACGCGGGTGAGAGGGAAGAATGGGCAAATGAAAACCGTGTAGAAACGATAACTCGTTGCTACAAATGAATTATTTTGTTATTACCATTTTTTTATAAAAAGTTCTTAAATTATTTTTGTATTAACTTTTTTTATGATAACTGTGTAGCAACGATTTATCGTTGCTATAGGTTATTTTTTTTTCTATTTTAGCGAATTACCTGTAGGGACTATAACTCGTTGCTATAGGCGAAGACCTAAAAGTTAAATTCCAATCCAGATTTCTTCTTCCCCATTTGGACCCTATTTGAAATACGCTCATCTCTGCAAAAATCCGTTTTCTTCACACAAATAAAACATTTTTTATTGGAAATTATTTATAGGAACAACCCTCTAGCAACGATTTCTGGTCGCTATAGGTTGATCTATGGCAACGATGTTTATAGCAACGATTTTTGATACCTATGCGTACGAGCATGTAGCCACCAATCCTATAGCAACTATTTATCATCACTATAGCTCGTTGAGGCCTATAGAGACGAAATATCGTCCCTAAAGACCGGAAAAAATCGTCCCTAAGAGTTCAAATTCTTGTAGTGAAACTGGAACATGAAACCGTGTTTGGATAGTCGAGTAGTGTAAAAGAGTCTGGAATTGAATGAATACCTGAATGTTATAATTACAATGAAAGGAACCCTAAATATGTAGGAAAAACTAGAAACCATACTTGGGTCGTGGTAAACACAACTAAACCCTAATATTAAACTAGTAATACATTTAACAGGTAGTTCGGTTCAAAAAGTCTGATTTGGATTTGAATCTATCCGAAAATTCAATTACCGAATTTGAATTTAGTTCGGTTCAAATTTTGATTTTAGCTCCACCCGTTCTTTTAAGAAGATATATTATATATTATTGACTTTTGTAATGAGTTTAACACGATAAAAATGTATAGGTTATTTAAAGAATTTGAACCAAAAACTTGAGAAGTGTTGGTGATCTCCATCCTACCTAACCATGGCACGATCTATTTCGACACACGAGTTGGTTTATCTTTATTCTTTAGAAGATAAGAATGAAGAACATTTGGTTGCTATCATGTTCAAGCACTATTATATTCTTAACCATAATTGTTTGATTTACTCAATAGCATGAAATTTAAGAAGTCAGTGCCTAATACTAAAAAAAAATTAAATGTTAAACTTCTATTACTATTATATTCTTAACCCTAAGAGTTTTTCTCTTGATCATAATTGGTATTAAAAAGATATATACAGTTTACATTATATTAGATTTCTCAATTCGACCTTAATTTGGACCATAAATGTATAGCTAATGATGAAATTTTATATTTTGTGATGAGATAAAAACCAATAGATTTTATCTTTATCCACATACATAGGCAAAATTGCATAATTGATGGTGGGATTCTAAATTTTATAATGAGATGTGCTCGATATTGGGTTTAAGGACATTGGAAATGTATCCAACTACTATTGTTATTGTTTTACAGGTTACTCGTTATTGTTATTTGTCTATTGGTGATTGATTATTGTTGTTGTTATTGTTATTTTATACTGTGATTTAAAATTTTCCTTTTGACTTGACACATGTAAGTAATTTAAACTTTAATTTAATACATATGATAACAATTTTAATCGTAATTACAATGTGTAAAGTTGGATACATTTCCATGTGCTTAATCATATGTACTTATTTTAATCGTGCAATACATAATTCATTATAGGTTAACTAATGGAGTAATGGGGTATCCTTTTGGTAGCCAAGAAAGTAAAATGATGCCTTTGAATTTAACAAGTATCCTTTATTTTTAGGAGTATGTGGCCAAGGAAAAAGAAGATAACGAGCATGATGACATTCCTTTATTCTATTCAGACGTCATGCCACTACTTGTAAGGCACCTCTTTCTTTCCTCCTAAGTTTTTCTCAGAGGGGGTGAAATGGGCGGGGTTCATGTTAGGTTGAAATGAATCATTTTTAATTGCGGTCAAAATGGTTCTGGCCAAGTTTGGTTGAATAACTTTAGTTCAATTTCTATAAAAGATTAACGTGTTAATTGTGATTTTAAAACAATACTATCATAGTAATAATCTTAAATCTCTTAATAAAAGCAATATAAAAGGTATACATCATAATCTACAAATATACAAATAAACTTTGGACGACTTTCACATGTTGGACCCGTTTGAGCCTTTATGACTCGATCCTCATTTGCCTAAATTTTGATTTGACATGAATTACAACACAAATCAATTCATTTACCATGCATAAGTAAATGAGTCAAAATTGACGCTTCTAGTGTTTGCTATCAACACATTTATGAGTTGGTATTCTAATATGTTATGTTGGTAGGTTGATAATGAGCCAAGCGTAGGAGATGATGCATTTGTGTGGTTGGGATCATTAGTTCCTTTAGTGGCCGACTTCGTGAATGGGAGATTCACTTTTGAGACCCTAACTAGCTCTACTATGAACCGTCTACACTTCCCTGCCTATGACAGATTCCTTAAAGAATTTGACAAGTAATTCTCTTCAATCTTATGCTGGATTTCTACATGAAGTCTAGTCATCTTTGTTTCTAAATACCAAACCAAGTTTTACCATTGTTTCTTTTTGGTCCCTCAAGTTTATTTGTACACGATTAATCGTCTCATCTTAGTTAATAATAGTTAAACTGCAACAATTCCCCTATAATCCTTACAAAGTTCCTCGTTTCAAAAAAATACGTCGCCTGGGGGCTTTAAAGTTGGTTGGATTTTATTGTAGGTGCATAGAGCATTTGCAAAAGCAAGCAACACCGAAGAACGTGGTTATGGCTGATGATGAATTCATTCTGCATGTTGAGGGAACCGCAAGTTCACAGAGAGTTGTACGCCATATCGGAGGACAAAGTTGGCCTGGTTAGTCTTGATTTTCTCTTTTCCTTTCTTCCTTTTGAGTATATATAACCGAGTCATTGTTAATATTGGTTCTCTAGGAAGGCTCACATTGACCAACTATGCTCTATACTTTGAGGCCTCGGGTGTTGTTTCTTATGAAGATGCAATTAAGCTTGATCTTTCAAAGGATATAGAGCAGTCTATAAAACCAGCAGCCACGGGCCCTTTGGGTGCTCCTCTTTTTGACAAGGCGATAATTTACCAGTCCTCTGAACTGTAAGATTATTTCTTCATATGCCTATCCATACTGTCACAACTACACTAGATGTGCAGTATGCTACATAGTTTTCACACAACTTTGAAAAATGTGTAAACTTTTGTTTAAGTTGTTTACACTTGTAAACATGTATAACATGTTTATATATATATAAGCACACACATATATATAGGAATTCACAAGAATTTATGTGGGTATAACTTTAAAAACTTTGTTCACCCTAATACACTTGCAAAAACATAAAATTTGTTTGTGATTAGATATGTGAAACATCTTTTACAAAATTGTAAGTGTAACCAATTTGACAAAAACTTGATCACATACGCTTGTTATAGTGTATATTTTTGTTGATATATCGTTTCATCATAGTTCTTGCTTTCACGTTGAAGCCGAAATTTTTCAATGTTTTATTTAGGCAAGAAGATGTCCAAATCGAGTTCCCGGAGATGACTAGCTGCACAAGACGTGACCATTGGCTCGCTCTCGTGAAAGAAATCATGTTACTACACAAGTTTCTAACAAAATTCAACATCGAATCTCCTCTACAAGCATGGGAGATGCATGCAAGGACCATATTGGGGATAATAAGGCTCCATGCAGCAAGAGAACTGCTTAGAATTGCCCCACCTGATCCCAAAAGTTTCCTAATTTTTGCCTTGTTTGATGAACTTCCTACAGGTAGTAATGTGTTACAGGAGCTGGCTGAGAGTTTGAAAACAGTAGACACTGGACACCCGTGCAGTGCTACTTCCGTACTCCGTAACTTAAATGTTTCCCAACTTGTTACTGGGCACAAGGAAATGAAAGTAGGGATTGAGAATGCTGAAATCGCTAATAATAGACCCGAAAATCTATCATCATTGGAGACGGCGGTTGAACAGGTTAGGGTGGAAGCAAAAGAGATCAATACTGCAAAAGCTAAGGCTGATGAATTGAAAGATGAAGGAATTGGAAATAGTGCTCTTGTATTGATGGTACATTCTTACTCACGTTTTTTTTATAATTTACAGGACACCAAAAAAAAAGTGTAATTGTTGTCAAGTTATTCACATTTATAATTGCCTAAAAACTTCTTAGTTACATCTCTATGCCCCGAGAAATAGAAGTAATCTTGATAATTGATGCGCTTGTAAGCGTGTAGAAACATAAAGTTTGTGGAATAGATCATTTCCTCCCACAGCTAAAGGAAATTGGTCCATAAATTTTATGTTTTTGCACGCTTATAAGTTCTTCTCTTTTACAATTATAAGCATGAAACTTATCATAACATTGTACGTTGCTCTGCTTTTATAAATGTATATCCTTTAACATATTTGTAAGTTTGAACAATATGACCGGAAATATACTGTTTTCCAAAATTGTGTAGACAAGAACGTGTGCAAATTGCATAATGCACCTTTGTATCTATTTATAGACATGTATAAAAGGTTATAACCTCACATTCAATGGCGGAGGATAGTGAGGGGCCGGGGGGGGTCCCCCCCCCCACTTTTTCGCTCAGAAGTGTTAATATATACGTATTCGGCCGATTTTTCGTTCAGTAGTTTTAATTTATATGTATTCGGCCGAAAATTTTATAGTTCCGGCCCCCCTGATAGGAAAAAAAATCCCGGCCCCCCTTACGTTTTTTTTCAAGCTCCGCCATTGCTCACATTGATATGGTTGTGTAGGAGTTGGTGAAGCCATTAAAAAGTGCATGGCCATGGTTTCAAGAGGTTATCCGGTGGGAAAGACCAGCATCCACCCTCATGGTGATCGGCTTAACCCTACTAGTTGTATACAAGTAAGGTGTTGTGGAATCTAAATATCTGATTAAGCTTTGGATATAAATGATTATAAGAAAATACGCTCCTAAAGATGTAATAAGTGACCGTGCTCGCAGAGAGTGGGTTGGCAAGGCAATGGCGGTGTTCTTAATGTGGGTCGTTTCAAAGATGATATGGGCAAGACGACACGAAGTAGGCAAGAAAACCAAATTTGTCGTGTGTACTGCTTCTGATCAAACAACAATGGAGAGCATAGTTTCAGCACAACATGGGCTCAACACTGTATACAACATCATGCAGTTGGCAAACATTTCGATTCTGAAAATATGGTCAATATTGTTGTCCAATGCCCCCAAGGTACGTTACTACTGTTGGGTTTAATCGGTTTGTTCACGGGTCACAGGTTAACGGGTCATGGGTCAAAAGGTAGTTAGTTTATTTTGACATGTTTATTTAATGTTTTATTAGGGTCAAAGTAGTGGATTGAATCATGGGCTTATGTCCCTGTTCTTTAGTCATTTTATTTACCTGTTTTAGTCTATATAATAGTAGGTTTAGGGCTGATAAAGAGCGCCCTTTTTTGTTCCCTGTAATTGACATTCAATCAAATAGAAAGAGTCGAGCATTGTTGTGTTCAATCTCTGTGTGTTTCTTGCCGTTTTGTTAATCGATTAGGGCCTGAACCAACAACTACAACACGCGGAGGTTAGCCAAAAGTCTAAATTGTTTATGTATAGTTATCATGTCAAATATGATACAACGGCCTAGGGCGTAAAGCAAAATTCAAATTTGAGCCTTTTTTCTTAAAAAATTATGTACATAACAAACCTCTTTCTTTATCATGATTCGTTATTAAGATTTTAGGACATAAACTACAATATTATAGTTTATATAATACATGTAAAGAATTGAAAAATAATAATGTTGGCCCCCTTGAAATTTTGGGCCTGAAGCTTAGTTTTATAAATGCTAGAACCGCCCTAAGATTATTATATGAACACGGTCTATTTAATTTGCGCATCTTCTTTAATTATGTTAATTTTATTTTACTCGTTTGGAGGGACGTGTTCAATACACAACCAAGAAAAATAAGTAGAGAACCGCCACATTTGTAACTTTTGTTTCAAGAAAGCATTTCGTACCCACGTGTAGTGTATTATGCGGTTCTCGCAAGTATACTTATTCTTGGTTCTGTATTGAATGTGCCCCTACCTTTTTAACCTGGCAGGGACAAAAACTTATTAATAAAACAGTTGCTGTGTATGTCATTTGATGTTTTCCAGTTACATTTGTTGCAGCACACAGATATGGCGATTACAGCAATGACCGGAGGTGCGATTGTATTGGCAGTTATTCCTCTCAAGTTTATAATCATGGCCCTCGTGGTGTTTGCGTTTGCGGCAACATCAAAGCCGGCTAAGCTCGTTAACAGGAAAAAGAACGACATGGGGAACCGGAAACTGAAGGGATGGTGGGATTCAATTCCAGTTATTCCTGTTGAGATTGTAAGCAAGATTGAAGATATCCCTAAGGCAACTAAAACAGACTAGTAACGGTATTTCTTTGTTTGATTCCAAAATTTCCTAGTACTAGTACTATGGGTGGGTGAAAGTTGGTTAAAAACGATCAGTTTCTGAGTTAGAGTTTGGCTTTCTTTTGTATATAAATGTCTGTAGGAATTGAAATCTAAGGATATGAACACTAAATAGAAAGAATTCCCTGAATTTTAAGAGACAGGAATGATTTCTGTTATAAAATATAGTAAACATAATTTCAAATTTTGTGAACCGAACACTTCCTAAGTTATGATTTATTAGAAGTTAATAAAAAAGCGAAGATAATAAAATGAAAACAATGATCAAGTTTATAAAATGTATGATCTTTATATAAAAAGGTACTGAATTATCTTGCCAGGTTTGACAAGAACAATTGATAAACAATGAAATAATTGTAAAGATCGTAACCTTGTTTAATACAGACTCGGGGGTATTTGTAACCCTATTGGAAACGATGCGTTGCTTTGGAAGCGTTGTATCCTTCCTGGCATTTACAGAGTCTTTGGTATTTGTAACCTTGTTTAATACAGACGGTTAATGTATATATACATTCTTCTATTCTTCTTTTCTCAAGAGAACGGTTACACCACAAGAAAAGACATTTGGGTATAAAACCCTTTATGAATTTCTTCACGATTGGAACATCAAGTATTTCATTGCTCCGGTTGGTTACAAATACACTAATTCCTGTGCCATGTGTTTCCCCGTCCCTAGGCGAGAACAAGTTGACACGTCGTCCTTTAGTCACACACGACCTTGATATGGTTACTAGGTAGCCACACATTTTCTACCACAATCGTAGGACTCCATCCCATGTGATTGTTTCACTCGCATCCTTCAATACTTACTTCAAACAACTGCCAACATTTTATATTATAGAACCCGCAATGTTGATCACCTACGTATCCAGTGATCCACATAGATTCTCACTCGATTATAAGATCAAAGGACTTGAGTCCCGTCATTGGTAGTAAAAAATGTTCGGCTCGACAGCCTAAGAAATTTCTATTTTCTTTCCCTTTCATTCGTGTGCTTCAATTTGGGACATTCGCTTAAGATGCGTCCCGATTTGTAACAACTGTAGCACACATTATAAGGACTAGAACACTACGGCGTAGTGTGTCCCATCATTCACACTTGTGTATCTTCCCACATCAATGACAACAACAAGTATTGCCTCCCCAAAGGGACTTCTAGCCCGGCTAGAATATTTCTCTTTTTTGAAGCCACCACTAATTTCTCCTCACACCCTACTTGTCTCCCGAGTTTGATCTCCTTGCATCAAATAATAATCAACTCCACCAGAGTTGTACACCACGCAGGAGAATCCACTCTATAAAGTCAACCGTGAAAGGACCCTCGTCGGCCGGTATCTCTCATAGTTGGCACACATAAGCATAAACATAGTTCTTAAACCTTGAATAATAAATTAAAACACAGTGGAAGTCTTTTACAAATTCGGAGCTAATTAAAACTTTCAAACATCATTGTTTCAAATTCATAAACTAATTTCTTAGGGATGTTAGTCTTTTCAGCAGCAGCAATCCAACCATTCTTTTCCAAGCCCTTGCGGCTTCATATCTTCTCTTTACCTTTATTACCTTATGTGCATACTAAAAAGTCAGCTGACGCTCGTGAGTTCAAGCTTTCAAACTTTTACAAAAGGAGTCTTTCTTTCTCATGTCATTCGTATAAAACACATTTAACGAAAACATACAATATATTGCGAGATAAATAAATCACAGTAAAATATTTAATATCATTCTTAGTTATTCTGTATTCTTGATCTTTAAGGCATACATTAAGCGTCTACAATCTGTTTCTTTCTTTACTGTCCACAAAGGACTTCTTATATCTACAAAGGACCTCTTGTGTCCACAAAGGACTTCATATGTCCACAAAGGACCTCTTATATCCACTAAGGACTTCTTTTCTCAGGTTACCGTCATCACCAGAACAACCGTCGTTGCTCCTATTCTTACCAGTTGCAACATCACCGGTTATAGTGCCCTGCCGAGCACTGTACCCGTTTTTCATATGACAGGAATATAACTCATGCAGTGACACTGTCATAGGCTTCGGGTAGCACTAGTCTCTAAGACTACGCTACTATCTCAAGACTTACTTCTGTGTAACCATACTCTAAGGGTCTGTTTGGTATGGGGTAATGGAATGGACGAGGTAATGGAATGGACAAAGGAATGAGATTGACCATTCTATTCCATTGTCTTGTTGGTTACCATGAGGGAATGGAATAAATCATTACTTTATGTTGTTTGGTAGGCTAGAAAAGACGAAGGAATAAAATCAGTGGGGAGTGGCGGCGGTGGTGGTGGGTGGCGGTATTGGGTGGTGGTGGGTGACGATGGGTGATGGAGGTGGCGGTGGGTGGGGGTGGGTGGTGGAGGAGGCGACAGTGGTGGTGGTGGTGGTGGGAGGTGGCGGTAGGTGGTGGTGGCGGTGGTGGGAGGTGGCAGTGGGTGGTGGCGGCGGCGGTGGTGGGAGGTGGTGGAAGTGGTGTGGTTGTGGTTGTGGATGGCGGTGGCGGCGAGAGATGTCGGTGGGTGGTGGAGGCGGCGGCGACGGTGGTGGTGGGTGGGGGAGGCGGTGGTGGGAGGTGGTGGTTGGTGGTGGGTGGTAGGAGGGTGCGGTGGTGATGAAGGGTGAAAGAGCGGATGGAATGAAAAAAAACAAGGGGGTGGATGGAATGAATTTGAGGGATTTAGAGGGAATGACATTCCTTGTGGAATGGGTGATTCCATTCCATCGTCCAACCAAACACCATTTTTTTCATTCTCTCGTAATCGTCCATTCCATTCCACCTCTCATTCCTGCATACCAAACGCTACCTAACAGATTAGACAATGTATTCATCTTATCTCTTTCTTCGTCTTTGTTTATAAAACATATAGTTAAATAAAACCATTCTTCTTTCTTATCTTTCTTGTTTATAAAACGCATAGTTAAATAAACCTTTTCTTTCTTATCCTTCTGTTTATAAAACGTTGGTTAAATAAACTGTTTCTTTCTTATCTTTCTATTTATAAAATGTTAGTTAAATAAACCGTTTCTTTCTGTTTATTAAACACTAGTTAAATAATTGTTTCTTTCTTATCTTTCTGTTTATAAAACGTTAGTTAAATAAACCGTTTCTTTCTTACCTTTCTATTTATAAAACGTTAGTTAAATAAGGATTATTGACTCACCTGATAAGCTAGCTCAACGAACTATCAACGGATCGACTGGTGTCGTTTGAAATCTGGATTGATAGTCAAAATATATTAGTTATGAACTTTATTCTAAACTCAGTGAAACTAAATTAGTTTCGCTCCATAACTCTAAGCGAAACTATAACACTTTCGCTTTCTAACTCTCAGCGAAACTAGGTTAGTTTCACTCTCATAGTCTCAGCGAAACTAGATCTTCAGCTAGTTTTGCTCCCCCTAGACTAAGAGAAACTATTCAGTTCGCTTCACGGATAGTTTCAATTCTCTGTAGTTTCGCTTGGTCGTCTTCTCCGGCAGAAACTTAGGGTTTCTGCATGAGAATGGCGGCCAATGTCCGATCACGTCAAGGTATCGAATTTTTAAATTCAAAACGTTCCTTTACTCTCGTGAAGCTAGATCTGCGGTTTGTTTCACGTTTTATACGTAAAAACTCGATCTTCTTATTAAAAATTATAAAAACCCATAAAAACTTAAAACTCAGATCTAGAGTAGATCTTACCTCCAAATGGCCTAATTCTTCGGAGGATCTTCTGGTAATCGATGAAGAGACGTGTTGGAGCGATCTCGGGTCAAAAACTGACATTTTCTCTCACTAGGATTTCTCTCTCTCTAGAACTTTGAAGATGGATGATGGAATGAGGAGGGGTGTGGGGGCGGCTAGGGTTTGTAGCTCCCCTCCCCTTCCTTTTTCTTCTTTCGCGTTAAGTTGTATACAACCCTTCGGTTTTCTATTTATTTTATTCGAACCCGTTCCTTTATCTTTTATTATTTTCGGGATGTTACAAACTAATAGTATCGAGAGAGCCGATCTATCTTCATTACTTTCAATACTCCAAGATCTGGGCAAGACTTCATACGACATGCCCATAATCCTTTGATTAATTCACCGGTCTAACGTACGTGAAGAAAACTCCTAATTGCAAGATCCACATCGGCTTGTGGACAAAGCTAATTCAGGAACGTCTCTTGAGTTCACCCCGTTTCATTACCTTCACGCTTTTAAGCCTTTCTCACAACGGAGAACTCCTAACCTATTATCCGCCATTTTTCGGAGTCGACTCTCCGTGAGTAATACTCCATTCGCCAACCACAATGGATTGATTTAAGCCAATACCATAATAGTGATGTATCGTTGATTAACCAACGAATAAACTCCCACTGATTTTTCCTTTGGCTCGCACGCCACGAACCGCTTGTGAAGACAAGGTTTTCTTCTTCCTCGCATTCGCCCAAGTTATTCCTCTTATCCTTAAGGCTTCGTACTCTTCCTCCAAAGGAATGCCCCAAGGAGCCCTATCTTCCTTGAAGGAAGATTGGCACGACATGATAGAAAGCTTTATGTCACACCCCGCCCCAGGCACCCCGTGGACGTGTGCGAGCCCGATTGGTATCACATTTGAACTTTGATTTCAGAGTTTTTATAAATACAGCTGAAGTCTTTTTCAAAAGGCTCGTTTCAACATTCTTTCAACCTCAATGGTTGTATTTGTAAATATCAAAACTCAGTTGGAAGACAAAAGTTTTATATTTACTTTATAAACATAGGGATCTAAATACCCTTTTCATTTTGATTACAAAACAGTGTTTGAAATCAAATACATTTACAGCCACCGGAAATAGTACTACACAGGGTTGATCAATCTCCTGGTCATATCTCCCTTTTCTTTTCTTTAGGATTTTCTACACATGGGGCCTGAGAATCCAACGTGTAAGTCTATCATTTTTAGTAAAAGTAAAAAGGGTTAAGTTGGAATAGATTCAAAGTTCAGGGGCTAAAAATGAAAAATGTTGAAAATAGACAGATGTCGGACCGACATCTGTAGAGATATCGGTCCGCTATGTAGGGAGCAAGGAAACCCTCGGGAAGTGACACGTGTCAGGTGACTAATCATTGAAGTTTGACGCGTGGATGGTCGATAACGAACCGACATGAAGGCCATAACGGTCCACTATGCCCATTATACGCACTACAGACCAACATCATGATTATAAACGGTCCGCTATGTATACACCAAGGCAAATAAGCCGCCTCAATGGATGTCGGACCGACATCCATATAGATAACGGTCCGACTTGGACCCGACGGGCAGCCTATAAATGGATGGAGCTTGTGAACGTTTTTAGACCATCCCACACACTCAAACATACTTAGAAACACACACTTAGCCTCGGTAAGCGTGCCCCGAATCCAGGTCACGTTCGGAAGTCCATTTTCTAGCATTTCTACTTCAAATAGCCGTAGATAGTACCGAGGTAAGGTTCCGACAACTTGGTTACTAACCACTAAGCTTTGATTATATAATGTTAAGTTCATTATAGATCTTATTTAATAAATATTAGCAGTTAAATATACATTGAAGTGATGTCCAAAGTAATTGAAATATTATCAATACATTAAGCAGAGATACTGCCCAAGTGAGTTCCTCCGAACTTAATGTGTATTTTTACACAGTTGTTATTTGAAATAGTCACCCTATTCCATGTATATATAATGCGTAATAAGTACTTTATATGTTCTGTTGTGGGATGGAAACTATGGGTAAATTATCTCATCTTACTGGTGTGGGAGGACCAGTAGGGTGGGATAGTTTATTTACACTGGTGTGGGAGGACCAGTCGTAGAAAGGTTGCCAATTATATATATACCAAAAAGCTCACAAGCAATGTGGCATGTGGGTGGGATGTGGGAATGCTGATGATTAAATAACAACCATTTGTGGTAAAGGTTCATGAACTCACCAACTTATCTTGACTCAGTTACTTTTAAAGATGTTGCAGGTGGATCTATTAGGGGCATTCCAGGTAACTAATAGATGTGGATAGTCGTCTGGTTGGTCAGAAAATTGTGATGGTTGGAGGCATGCTGAGTAGAGATGTCTGATGGAGATTTTAACGATTATCATTTGGTTAGTTTGTAATAGAGGTTTGGTTTATGATGTAAAACAGTTTAGTTATGAATAAATAAAGTTTTACCGCTTAGCTTCCGCTGTGTGTTTTTGGTATCAACGTCACAGTGACTAGAAGGCGACCTTCTGGCCGGTATGTAGTTATCTAACAAACGGAATGTTCTGTCTAAGGAAAGAGCGGTGTATAAATCACTTCTAGACCCGTCGTTCTTTCCTGGGAACATATCTGTTGGAGGTAGTACTTTGGTTATACGACTGTCCTGTGTTACGGGTGTGACAAGTTGGTATCAGAGCATCAGTTTAAGGGATTTAGATACTAATAGGATGTTAGTATCTAGACTTAAACTAGGGTTCTGTAAGGTAGCTGGAAAGCCATAGGTTGAGATGTTGATTTTCAGTATGAATATAGCGGGTAATATCAAGGAAATAGATAACTAAATGCATTCTTGGCCAAATGTCTTTAATTTCTGATTTTCTGGATTATTACTAGTTATATGAATTATGATGTTATACATCTGTGTGTAGGTACAAATGGCAGGACGTGGTAGAGGACGAGGAAGAGGTAGGGGTAGGATGCCCAATACTAGGTCCCGTACCCGCGATACGGCAAACACAAACCCTGATCCAAATGAGAACGTAAATACGAATGCTGAACCCGAACAACCGGTGGAAGACGTCATTATGACTGAAACTCAATTCCAGGGAGCGGTGGCATCTGAGGTCACCAAAGTGCTCCAAAATACTTTACCTGGAATCCTAGATGACGCTCTCAGAAGGAGGATGGATTCCAATGCTCATGGAAATAGAACTGAAGGAGCAAGTGGTGCAATTCCTCAAGCAGAAAATACTCACCACACTACCCTAGTAGGAAAAAATATTGGTACAACCTGAACCCCCGAAACTATTGGAATAACAAACCAAAGCACAGGTGGAAATAATCAATGGTGTACTGACAAGAATTTTAGTGACTGTCACCCCAAACCTTTCAACGGCAAGAAGAATGCCATTGGAACCATACGGTGGATAACGTCTATGGAAGCAGTAATTAAGATGAGCGAATGTAGGATAGATCAAGCTGTGAAATTTGCCGCACATTCTTTTAAAGAATAGGCCCTTGACTAGTGGGAATCAGTCAAGCAGACAAAGGGAGACTCTGTAATTGATAGGATGACTTGGGAGGATCTCAAGTCTTCGATTGTGAACATATACTGTCCACAAAGTGCTGTGGATAAGATTAAAGCTGAGTTTCTACGGTTCGAAGCAGGAACCATGACTCATCAGGAGTATACAACCAAATTCAATGAAATGGCCAAGCTGGTGCCACATCTAGTGACTCCTGAATCTAGGAGAATTAAGTGTTATGTTCAAGGCCTACCCCCTAAAGTCTGTACCTTAGTGAAAACTACTGTACCTGAAACATGGATTCAACAGTACAACTTAGTGCAGTAATGTATGACGAGATAGAAGCACATGAGAAGTCCAACAAGAGAAGCTTGGAAAAGACAACCTACCAAAACCACCAATAACAAAATCCCAAGAAGAGAACAAGGTAATTCGGGAAAAGGTGTACAAGGAATTTCCTGCCACAACTGAAAACAAGTAGGACACTTCATAAGAAATTGCCCAAGTATCAGATGTCGTAATTGTAACGATTTGGGACATTTTAAGAGTAATTGTCCAAAGACACCTCAAGCAAAGACAGGTGGTGGATCCAAAGGACGCATATTTATCCTAGGAGGGAGGAAAGAGGGAGGAGAATAGTTACGTCTCCTATAAATATAATAAAATTCTATATCTATTATTAAAAGCATGGATAGTATCCTTAGTTCTAAGTATGATCATCCTAAATTTTGAGGACGAAATTTCCTAAAGGAGGGGAGATTTGTAACACCCCAATTTTCAGGTATAGAATACTAGAGGAACTAAAAATGTAATTTAGTAAAAGTATAAAGGGTAAAGTTGGAATAGATTCAAAGTTCAGGGGCTAAAATTGAAAAATGTTGAAAATAGACAGATGTCGGACCGACATCTGTAGAGATATCGGTCCGCTATGTAAGGAGCAAGGAAATCCTCGGGAAGTGACATGTGTCAGGTGACTAATCATTGAAGTCTGACGCATGGAGGGTCGATAACGAACCGACATGAAGGCCATAACGGTCTGCTATGCCCATTACACGCACCACGGACGGACATCATGATCATAAACGGTCCGCTATGCATACACCAAGGCAAATAAGCCGCCTCAAAGGATGTCGGACCGACATCCATATAGATAACGGTCCGACTTGGACCCGACGGGCAGCCTATAAATAGATAGAGCTTGTGAACATATTTAGACCATCCCACACACTCAAACACACTTAGAAACACACTTAGAAACACACACTTAGCCTCGGTAAGCGTGCCCCAAAGCCAGGTTCGAGTTCGAAAGTATAGTTTCTAGCATTTCGACTTCAAATAGCCGTAGATAGTACCGAGGTAAGGTTCCGACAAATTGGTCACTAACCACTAAGTTTTGATTATATAATGTTAAGTTATAGATCTTAATTAATAAATATTAGCTGTTAAATATACGTTGAAGTGATGTCCGAAGTAATTGAAATATTATCAATACAGTAAGCAGAGATACTGCCCAAGTGAGTTCCTCTGAACTTAATGTGTATTGTTACAGTTGTTATTTGATGTCGCCTAGACGGTCTATATAAAACTCACTAAACCTAACCTAGAGTCCTAAGTAATAAGAGGAGTACTTTCAACTAAACCGCACTGACAGGCAAGTGTACATATCGAGTGTAGCACAGCTTAATGGTAAACTGTAATATCGAACCCTAGAGACACTACGATACTAATACTAGACTCTGAATCGGACTAAAGATTTAATTGGATTGGGGGGTTGACTACACTAAAGGTTAACTAAGAATGCAGCAAACTAATGTCGACTCAACCTATTAGGACAAGTACTAAGGTGAAATCAGAAGATGGGAAGAATACTACCTAGGTAGGAATCCTACTTGCAAAGCACAACTTCTACCGGTTCTGGAAACTATGATGGATTTGGGTTTCTAAAGATGACAACTAAAGACTACCTAGTGGATCCCTAATCACTCTCAGGGTGTCACCAACTAAGGAACCTACAGATGTAATAACTCACCAGATGTTGGATCACTTCTCAGGTATTTCCAACTATGACAAAATACCCTCATAGACAGTTTACCTCTTAGTCTCACTGTCCACCAATACACTCAAAGAATGCACGGGGTAATCTCAAGATAAGAAGTATGACATGAACTAGCAACAATCACTAAACACGTAATACCAACGTCCTCTCAGACTGTCAACACTCGGATTCCTAATGACGAAGACTAGACAACTAATTCTCACCTCTCGGGTAGTGAACTAGGAAGAACACTTAACTCTAATAAGTAATCAATGACAACTCCTATGGCTACTACGTCTAGCAAACCACCATAATCACAACCCTAAGATCTACGACCAGGATACGCTGTTTGAACTGGCAGACAACCACAATCAACGCACGAAATTGAAATCAAACACAAGATCAGATCTAAACATGCAATAACATCACAATAATCAACACAAGATCTTTTACAAAATAATAAAACCATACTTTAGAATCCAAAATCGATAAAAATCTAAACTTTACGCATATTTATCAGTTGACCTAGGCAATATCAATGTTCTAGCCTAGAATCATGCTTAAACAACCAAACACAGAAGTAAAAACATAAACCATGGTATCAAACAAACAAATCAAGATCAAACGAAAGAGAATTGGAACCCGAAAAGCTATCTCTAACCACCTCGGATCCTAAAGCTCCAAACTTTGACTCCAATTAGCTTCTTCTCTCCCAAAATCGTCCTAGAACTCTCTCTGGACGGCTAAGATACGAACCCTTTTTGAATGGGAATCAAATTCTATTTAAAATCGATTTTTAGGGTTTTCTCGGATTTTCCTTCCCTCGCGTACCGCGAGAGAAATGGATAGGTTCCTCGCGTACCGCAAGGAAGAAAATAGTCGCGGGTGCTTCTGGATTCCCTCGTGTACCGCGAAGACCTGAATTTCTTCATTTTTTCACTTTTGATCCCTGGACTTTCTTCTCTTGCTCGTTTTCTTCACGTATTCACTTGTAATTAACTCGAGCTCCTGAAAACACACAAAGACTTAAATGTATATCAAAATGACTCAAAACAAACACAAAACTAATTAAAAACGCACTAAAACAATGGAATAAAGATGTGTGCTTTGCACTAAATCAAACATCCCCACACTTAACATTTTTTCGTCCTCGAAAAAGCTGCAATTGAATCATAACTCAGATCTAACTTAACAAACATCAATTACCAATTAGCAAAAATATACTCACGCGTTAAAAAGTAACAATCAGTATATATGTCCAATTAAACCCAAGCACCAACTTTCAAGCCCCCCGTTACGTGTTCTAATATTACATTACCAAGCATATCAATCAATCTATGGGACTCACACTTAACAGTTACAGCTCTACCTATTCTCGTCTCACGGTCATGTTTAGGCACAAATCAAACCATATTGATTTACCCTACCACATTAAACTAAAATTTACAGGTTTTTAAAAATTAGACGAAACATGAATGAATGGATGATATAGAGCATTGATCAGCAAATTAAACTTCATCTTGAGGCGTTTCAACCAAGTCACTATCCCGGAAGGTAACACATAGACTAAGTTATAATCGATAAAACACATAAGAATCACTTAGGGGTTTTTCCTCCAAGTGGCCATCCCGGAGGGTAACACATAACCAAAACTCAGTATTCTAACAAATAAGCTCATGAATTATGGAATTATGGATGCGGCCGTCACCGAAACTCGGATTTATTCTTATAAAAAGAGAGTGGTGTGCCAAGAAATTTGAAAAACCTTTAAATTTTAACTTAACGTGGTATCTATCACCCTATGTTGACAGTTTCAGTATTACCATTACCGTAAGATGAGTACCCACAAGATTTCATGATTTTAATTCAATTATTAATCTTATTTAACACAAACAGGCTATTTAAGCTATTCAAACTGGTTGGGCCTACCAAAACATCACTAATTAGACAAGTTTTCTATTATTTAAATCATTTAAACTCAACAAATAGATCCAGTCGTACTATCATTTTCCAAGTATAATGCAAAACTTTTGATTTCAAATGATATTTTTTCAAATTTTTCATTTTTTTTGTATTTTTGAATTTTTATAAATAAGACAAACTAACTAAACTAGACACTCACATCCCCACACTTGAAAGACACATTGTCCTCAATGTGAAGTAAGACACAACTAAAAATAAAAATAAAACAGGAAGCGACTTAGCTGGTAATGTATATTGAATGGTCCAGCATTACTCTTCCACGTGTGCACCGTATAGCATTTCGGTAGCGGTTGCACAAACGACTATCGAGTTGTCTTTACAAGATGGATAAGATGAGAATCAACCCCTCCCGAATGGAGATTGAGTGCGGACGAAGCGATCAAAACCTGCACAATAAAACTCACACAAACCCGCAGCATTAAACTGACACAAGTTACAGACTCAAAGTAAAAATGAAAGACTCGACTCACTCACTAAGAACTTAAAGACTCAAGATAGATAGCATGCAGATAAATATACTCAATGTGTGGCAAACACATAGACATGAAATCCATGGCAAGGTGAATCATCGGTCACGAACGATTTCAAATTCCCCATGGTAGTGGTGGTCGGTGACATGAATGTTGGATGTTGGATGATATGAATGATATGGTGATAGTGGATGATAGATGGTAGTGTTGGTCGATGCGGGTGAACGAAACCATGGGAAAACAAGGAAGAAGGGTGAGACCAACCTAGCCCCGCGTACCGCCAGATATCAGGCAGCCACTCCTCGCGTACCGCGAGGGAGTGGCATTTAAGCCGGCCCCTATTTCTATCCGTCGCATACAGCGAGGAACATGAGGGGAGTCTCTCGCGTACCGCGAGGACCATCTGGTGACAGAAAGTTTTGAGGGTTTTTATACTTAGTCAAATTTTCACACCTCAATATTTTCTTCACCCAAATTCCTTAAAACTCATTCTAATGATAAAAACCAATGTAAACATACTTGGAACTTCATTCCCGACGATTTCCCATGCCAAATCGAGCGTGAATCCCTGCAAGACACGACACAAACAAAACACATACCGAAAAACACAGAAAAAGACACGGACTCAAACCAAGTAATGCAAACAAACTCTACATCCCGGGCACTTGCCCAAGACTCAGATAAACCTATCAGGAGGTTTCTCCTTGATCCTAACCGGTACCGCCCTCATCCTACGCAGTCTACCAATCCTCCACATCCTCATCAAGCTCATACTTCTATCAAACTCTAAATGTATATCATATGCACCAATCCAGTCTTTCCACCATAACTTAAGTCTACCAGGTCCAAAGATCACCTGGTTCAAGTACTTCAGCAAACTGTCACCTCTAAACATCCCCACACTTGTGGTTTTCACTCTCCCTAGATCAACAACCTCACTCAAATCTCGGAGTTTCTTACGGGGCCTAGATTTAGGGGATGAATCGGTTTCTATCCCCTCAGCGTGCACATAAGTACATGTTAAAGGCTTAATATGTGACATCACTAAAGGTGTAGCCTATAACCTCTCGCCCAGATCATCATGATCCTCTAAACTCTCCACCACGGGCGTCTCACAGATTAATGACCCGACTTGTGCTAATATCTCACTCAAACTGCAGTCATCACTATCAACACCTAAAAACGTGGACCCTATCAAATTCCTTTCAAATTCAGCTATCCAATCCGGCGGGTCCTCAATCATTTCTCCTCCATCTCCCTTAATAACATCCTTTACTGGATTAGAGTCCTGATGGTAGTCCATGAAGGCATCAAGCATGCACACGGAGTGGCTATTCTCGCCAACATCCTTCACGGACTTCATAGTATCGAATGTGATCGACTCATTCCCCACACGAAGTGTGAGTTTCCCGTCAAAAACATCAATCATTGCCTTGGCGGTACGGGAATGGGCGTCCTAGGATGAGTGGGACTTTGTCATCCACCTCCATGTCCAGGATGACGAAATCCACGGGGAATACAAATTTTCCGACTTTCACTAACAGATTCTCCACAATTCCCCGTGGATACTTGACTGAGCGGTCAGCCAAGGAAATGCTCATGCGCGTAGGCTGCGGTTCACCTAGGTCTAGCTGCTTATAAATAGAATATGGCATCAGATTGACGCTAGCACCCAGATCAGCCAACGCGTGGTTTAAAGGCAAACCGCCAAGCAGACACGGGATCGTGAAACGACCCGAATCCACCAATTTCTCCGTCAGTTTGTTCTGAACCACAGCAGAACATTGCTCACTAAGTGAGACTTCAGAGATCCCCTCTAGCTTCTTCTTATTGGAAAGAAGATCTTTGAGGAACTTGCCATACTTAGGCATATGCTGGAGGACCTCTATAAATGGGGGATTGACCTTGAGTTGTTTGAACATATCAAGGAAGGTACTGTATTTCCTAGCGTGTTTATGTGGCAGCAAGCGCGCTGGATAGGGAACACGACTCAAGTCAATTTCGGGGGACTTCATCTCCACCCCCTTCTTCTTCTCATCTGCCTTCTCGCCAGGCTTCTCCATAACTATCTATTCCTCCACCGGTGCTTCCTCTTTTATAACCGGTGGGTTCTCATCCTCTTCTGCTCTCCCGCCCCTAGACGACACAGCATTCGACTCAAACTCCTCTAGTATCTCCTCCTATGCATGCTCTTCAATCATTTTAGCATCGATCGCAGCGAATCGAGCTCTCCAATCTATCTTCTTGACCTCTTCAGGTGACGGAATATTATGCTCAATGAAGTGGGAGCCATCCTCTACAACCTCTTTCTCCTCCTCACTCCTAACTGACACGGCCATCACTGAAGCATGGGAGCCTGAAGATGTACCTCCCTACCCACCTTTCAAGCTCTGAGCGAAGTCTCCTACCGTGCGTTGCACATCCTGGAATGTTGACTGCTGATTCTTCAATAGAGTGTCGTGTGCATCCAATCGTTGCCGAGTCTCCTTATCCTTTGATACCAAGTGGGTGAGCAACTGGGTCTGGTTCTCCAACATCTCCTCTATTCTCTTGTTGTCTCCACTTGGTCCTGCATCTCCTCCTTGCTGATAAGGGCGGGCATTAACAGGTGGGTTTCCTCCAGAACTCCATCCCGAGCCAAAAGAATTGTAGTTGTTGTCCCGTCGGTTCCGGTTCTGGTTGCCCGCAAAGCTCACCTGCTCCTGATTATTGACTGGGCAATCCCTGGTGTCGTGGCCTCCCCTGCACACTTGAAAATGTTGAGCACTGAGCTTCATCTCCTTGATCTCGTTAGCCATTGAGGCGAGTGCAGCAGCCACGCTAGAATCAGGAGTGACCTGATACACACCTCTAGGAGAAGAGGCGGGTGATCTAGCACTAGGAATGGAAGTCCTAGCAGATGGATGTTGTTGTTCGGCTTGAGCGAAGCTCTCGAACATCTTCTCACACTCATCAGCCTCGAGTATATCCATGATATGGCCTCCCGCGGCTGTGTTGAACATATGCTGCTTCTCGAAGGTGAGGCCATTATAGAAATTCTCCACTAGCACTCCCAAATTTGACTCCAATTAGCTTCTTCCCTCCCAAAATCGTCCTATAAATCTCTCTGGACGGCTAAGATACGAACCCTTTTTGAATGGAAATCAAATTCTATTTAAAATCGATTTTTAGGGTTTTCTCGAATTTTCCTTCCCTCGCGTATCGCGAGAGAAATGGATAGGTTCCTCACGTACCGCGAGGAATAAAATAGTCGCGGGTGCTTCTAGATTCCCTCGCGTACCGTAAGAATTTCTCTTCTGGGTCTTCGCGTACCGCGAAGACCTGAATTTCTTCATTTTTTCACTTTTGATCCATGGACTTTCTTCTCTTGCTCGATTTCTTCACGTATTCACTTGTAATTAACTCGAGCTCCTGAAAACACACAGACTCAAATGTATATCAAAATGACTCAAAACAAACACAAAACTAATTAAAGACGCACTAAAACAATGGAATAAAGATGTGTGCTTTGCACTACATCATTATTTGAAATAGTCACCCTATTCCATGTATATATAATGCGTAATAAGTACTTTATACGTTCTGTTATGGGATGGAACCTATGGGTAAATTATCTTATCTTACTGGTGTGGGAGGACCAGTAGGGTGGGATAGTTTATTTTTACTGGTGTGGGAGGACCAGTCGTAGAAAGGCTGCCAATTATATATATACCAAAAAGCTCACAAGCACTGTGGCATGTGGGTGGGATGTGGGAATGCTGATGATTAAATAACGACCATTTGTGGTAAAGGTTCATGAACTCACCAACTTATATTGACTCAGATACTTTTAAAGGTGTTGCAGGTGGATCTATTAAGGGCATTCCAGGTAGCTAATAGATGTGGATAGTCGTCTGGTTGGTCAGAAAATTGAGATGGTTGGAGGCATGCTGAGTAGAGATGTCTGGTGGAGATTTTAACGTTTATCATTTGGTTAGTTTGTAATATAGGTTTGGTTTATGATGTAAAATAGTTTAGTTATGAATAAATAAAGTTTTACGGCTTAGTGTAGGATCGTGAAATTACAAGATGGTTCTGTTCTTAGTTGAGATTGGCGGAAACAATATCAACTGCACAATTATAATCGAGTACACAGAAAGAATACTGATAAGAACACTGTTGTATTAAGCTTTTGTAGATAAACGATTACAAATGAAAACTCAATCGAAAAGCACACTTACAATGAAGTGTTTACACAGTATTTATACTAACTTAGAATCAGGACAGACCCTTGATTCTAAGGATCAGATCTAACACAGACCGTTGATCTGATGAATATAGCTAACTATTACACGTTTAGTCTAAACCTAGTTAACTTTATTGAAGCGTCTTCTTTATGCATTATTGCTTGCATGTCTGGAGAAGAGCATTGTTGTCTTTCATTGGTTGTGCCATTGAGGTTCCTTCTGCTTTGAGTGTGACAGTTGCTTTTGCAGAAAGTTGTCAGTGACGCTTGGCATGGATAGTCAGTTGCGACGATTTATCTTCAAGGCACACGGCTGTCAGCAGCCTAGGTGATGATCAGCAGCAAGATGTAACCATCCAAAGTTGCTGATGATTTGCCTGTTAGCAGCATCAAGTGTTGATGCTGCTGAGAAGCCTATCCGTAGCAACTTTGGTCTTCAGCGGATAAGGCTATCCGCAACAGATTTGTTCTTCAGCAGGAGAACAAGTATCCGCAGCAGATAAGCTTGTCCGCAACAGTTTGTTGGTCAGCAGCAAACTCTGAGATCAGCTGCATTTGTACTTAGAGAATTTTGTAGCCATCAGTCTTTGTTTCTACACTTAGCATCAGCTGTGTGTTTTTGGTATCAACGTCACAGTGACTAGAAGGAGACCTTCTGACCGGTTATGTAGTTATCTGACAAACGGAATGTTCTGTCTAAGAAAAGAGCGGTGTATAAATCTCTTCTAGACCCGTCGTTCTTTCCTGGGAACATATCTGTTGGAGGTACTACTCTGGTTAGACGATTGTCATGTGTTACGAGGTGAAGATTGATGTTGGTGTGAGAAAATCGAATGAGCTCGACCATCTATTTACAGAGCAACTTCTGAGCCCGTGACAGACCGTTACGGGTGGTGACGGCCCATCACCAGATTAGGGTTCGCGAGTCATCAGACACGTGTCGCCCTCTAGTCAATTTGGGTCGTGACGGACCGTTACCAGTCGTGACGGTCCTTTACGGAGTTGATACGTGGCGCACCAGGGTGAATCTAGGGCCGTGACGGACCGTTACCAGGTGTGACGGTCCGTTATAGGGTTTCCACGCGTTAGAAATTGTTCATTAGTCACCGGACACGTGGCGCGTCATCAGCGTTTGCGTGCTCAGCTCGTAACGAACTGTTACCGTCCGTGACGGTCCATTACCGTTGAATTTTCATGATTTCTACTTTTTGAACCTTGATCTATAGGTTATTTACACATATAGTCCTTGTGGTTTGTACCTTAGCTAAATCTTGGACATTTTCGTGACAGGTGATACACTTTAGCCATCCTCCACTAAAATGTTGCTTTCCATTTCTCCTAACTAATCCCAAGCTCATCCCCATCCTCAAGGTGATGCACCCATAGACTCCTTCATACATGAGTCTTTAAATCAACTCCCATCTACAATTTCTGCCTACTAAGATATGGCCCCCTAGTCATTTCCCGTGTTATAATAAGTTTGTAGATGTTCTATCTACTTAAAGGCCCCTAGTCGTACTCTATAAGGCACTACTTCCTCCTATGTGTATATTTATCTCCCTTGCAATCATATATGCACATACATGTAATATATACATATACATATAACCACCTTCACTTACTCATTATCGGTGTTCATTATCATATGGTTATCATGAAGGCATTTGCACATGTTACATTATGAATCATACTAGCCAGGCATGATTGATAATGTAATATACCTAATTACATTTATCATCTCCATATAACGAATCCCTTAACAACTTTCGAGACAATTAATTCATATTGTACACCAATTAAAATGAACAACACAATAATCAATACTAACATCGCCCCTTAAGCTCTGTGTCTCGGTCACGCCATCATTGGATTCTCATTTCTCCCACCATATCAAGAGTATTATATGTTTGAGTTCAGTGTCTCGCACACCAAATCCCTCAAACCATTGCTCTGATACCAAGTTGTAACACCCAAAAATTCAACCCAATTTTAAACTTTTAAAATACGCGAAAGTTAGGTAAAAAAAAACATTTAACGTATCAACACGTTTAAGTTTTACAAACGTGGGTTAGACTTCCCAAATCCACAAAAGATGTCAAGACATAAATTAACAATTCACAAGTTACCCACAACTTGTAAAACAACCCAAAAACTCCCCACGAGAAGGTTAAACAAAAACAAATTCAAACACGTTTATGAGAATCCAATCCATATGATGTGAGGCCCGAGATCACTCCGGAGCTTTTCCTACATTCAAAACATCAATTTGAACATGGTTAGTAAAGATAAGTAGCCATAGGGACCTCCCACAAGTCCCTACAACAACAACTGGCCAAAACCCTGAAATTTCAAAAATTCCAGCGTCTTACAGAAGCATTTGGGCGTATCATATGCTCTGGGATTTGAAGACATGAAACTCCCTTTCCACACGGTTAATCTCATTCTGAAGACAAAACTTCTTGATCACCAGCGCTTTGCAGCTTTTCCATTTCATCTGTCTAATTGCTCGATCACCCTTGGCCTGTCTCACAGTCTCCCACCAGTGTTGGGCCTCATTTCTGAATGAGTTTGCAGCAAACTTCACTACTTGGTGGTCACGACACTCACTCACACTCACTCAGATTTATGATCTTCTCCATACGGGTTACCCATTCAAAGGTTGCAATGGCATCATCCTTCCCGTTCAGTATTAGTGGATCGCAGCCACGAAATGACTTATAGGAACAACCATTAGCAAATTTCTCTTCCTCCTCTTCTTCACTATCGAGATGTCTAGCATCAATGTGGTTTTCCTCTTTCTGTTTAGGCTTCAGAGCCTCAGCTATGATTTCAGGTAAGGTGTTCTTTAGTACATGCCCGACTTTACGAGCTATTGCCTCCCTGACCTAGGGTTCCAGTTGACGGTTGATCCCCATAGTTCTCCACGGTAGGAGTCTTTACAGTCTCATAGCCGGAGTTGGCATGGACACTTTCTTCTTCGGTCTGTCTTCGGTTAACTGGTGGCTTGCCACGATGCCCAGTCCAACCTTCTCTTCGTCATACATTTTCTTTACCAGCCGTATTATAGTCCTGAAAGTAAGGGGATTACTAATGTTATTCCTTCAGGTAATAGTTCAGAACATTACGCAAGGTAAATTGTTAATGACAGTGAGCGGTGTTGTTATTAATAATTTACTTTACCTTTCGGGTTCTAAACACTTTCCTTCAATCATAACATTGATAACTAAGGCATCTACTTTCTACATTCAAGCATTATTGGTCTTTGGTTACCCGTACTAACATCCTTGACTTGGCCTCATTCTCAGTTTGAGTTCAGACATTTTGGATGTATGAATCTCTCAAACTATTGCTCTAATACCAACTTGACAACCTCGTATTCTGCCACGCCAACACGCCAATCTTGGCTTTAGTCATCACAGCCTCCTACCGACAAAACCTGTTTATTAAACGTAATTGGCTGAAATTGGGGTAGCATGTCTTAGAAAACTAAGCAAGTCACCAAACCGAAGTAAGCAAAAGTAGCCAAAACTTTTTCAAAAGAAATTTTATTGCAAAACATTGAGGCTTAGATCTGTTGTATCATCATAGCAACAAAACTACACCGCCATGGTTGCAACTAAGGTTGAAAGTGGAGTACTAAAGATGTATATCGCACTTACCATCCTTGGAACATGGCACGCCAAGACGTGGTGAATATCAAGCCCGATTAGGTCATATTTAGTCATCATAGCTTTATTAAACCACCTAAAAGCAAACAAATTATGTGGATTCAATTATTGTGTGTGGAGAAGCATCGCATAAGTAAATTTGACAAATAAATATAAAAACAATAAAAGTACAAAAAGAGGATAGTAATTGCTAACCTTCTAGCCATTATATGCATCCAGAACATGTATACTGTTACTTTTAGGTCATAACTACTCATATCCTACCCATTTACATTTGTCAAAAGTTTCTTATGTCCAAATCATTCATTCAAATTATTGTTTGGTATGCTTTAATATACATATAAGTAAAACTAAATCTATAACTAGGTGTAAAAATGTTTTTTAATGTTGGTAATTTCTTAATTAAAACTGTGAGAAACTATTAATCAATTCATTTATTTATTAATTTTTCTATTTGGGTTTTATTAGAATTCAATAACGATTATTAGATTCTAAACAAGTAAATGATACAATTTCAAATGATTTAAAACCCCAAAAGTAATCAGAACAATACACATATTTTTTTTAATAAAATACGGTTATCTGAAAGTTGTTCAAGTAAACAGAAGTTTTTTTTTATCACAAATCCATAACAGAAGAAATGGCTTCACTACCTATGAATCACATTACTGTAACTCCTAAATGGATCTAACTGCTCTTATCTCATTAATCCAGTGAATCAATGTAGGACTGGTAATTTCTAGGTCAAATTCTACCAACAACTTGAATTAGTGTAAGCATATGCTTCACCTCAGTTGGCAAGTATGCCTTCCTGAGATACCAATTAAAAAAGTCATTCTACCTGGTTCACTTTATCCAGGTTACTAATAATATTGAGATGCATATATGGAAATTCGTCTTTTAGAAGTGACAGAAATATTGGCAGAAGGTGTTTAATAGTTGAATCCAGTATAATCAACACAAATAGAAATAATCATGTAAAGCTGAACAACCATGAAAGATATTAAACAAAACTATCAAATAAATACCATGGCGGTGATGGGCGATAGTGGCGACGATAACCGGTGAAGGGGGAAACCCTAATTTGGGTCTCTGGTGTGGAGAAATGAGGGACGAGGCCTTGATGGAGGAGAAAAGGACATGGGGGAGGAGATAGGGGTTAGAATGTAATTGTACATATTTTAGGTATTGTCAATGTCTACACCGTAGAAAAAAAAGGTCTATTGATTTGCAAGGATTTAAAGGGAAAAAGGTTTACAAATAGAAAAAAGAACAAAATTTTATAAGCTATTTTTAATTCTACATATTTATCAATTATTTCGTTTTCAATATACAATTGTATAATACATGGGATGCTAACCTAGTTCCTATTATATAGTAGTATAGAATAGTGTAACAATTGATTATGGGGAATTTGTTGTTTAGAAATGTTCTTTTTTACTTAAACTTGTTTATTAAAGACAGAATGAAATAGTTTAAGATGAACTTTATTCAAACATTCTTTTAATCTAAATAATTTTAAACCTAAAGCAAAATCGTTATAAATATATAGAACTGGTTCAATATGTAATATGTTAAGCGACATTGTCATCGGTTTGATTATTAAAGAACTCTACTAAAATCGATATTTTAAAGCATTAGAAGTATGTAAAATGTAATATCAGTCATTAGAAGTATTTAAATAATTTTGAATCATATCATTTTCATTGTTCAACTTCTAACCCTAGTATATAATATAATGACCGTTGGCCATTTGGTGCAATGGTAGCCCCAAGACTTTTCATAGTGGAGGTATTGGGTTCGAATCCTGACCGTAGCAAAAAAAAGGTCTGTGACCAGGTCAGGAGGTTTACCCAGTTGGGGGTTCCTCCTGGTGTGGGCTGCCCTGGATATTTTAGATGTTGCCCCAGGGAAAATAATTATCCTAGAATATCTGAGTGTTGTCGTTCAAAAAAAAATAAATAATATAATGGTATAATAGTAATTTCACATAGAAAATGTAGAAACACCGAAACAGTGGTCGCTAGTTGAAACAACTCTCTCTCTTACCAGCTTTCTCCCTCTAAAACAACAAATCCTATCCATGGCCGCCCCCGGTTTTCCAATGCCGGCACCACCTCCACCGCCTCCTTATAATCTCATTATTCTCCCACTTTTCCTCCACCAATTTTCACAGGCTTTGAATTCTAAACAAGCGAACACACATTTAACCGTTTATATATTAATTTGTGATCGGATCTGAGATTTCGATCGAGAATCTGAAGGTTTTGCTTGCGTTTTGATCGATCGATCGATGAAGATTGAGGTGAGGTTAACTGACGTGAGCAGGATTATAAGGAAGAAGAAATGTTGCCGGAAAACTAGCAGCAAAAGGAAACGATCTCCGGCGTCTCTCCCGGCGATCACGTTTCCGTTGCAGAGGCTGTATATGTCTTGTCTAGATGTATTCAAAGGCGTCGGAACCGTTCCGTTTCCTACCGACGTGAAGAAACTTTGCCGTATTCTCGGTGAGCGATTTGTGCATGTTCGTTTAATTGTTAAATAGTGATTGCCGAAATTGTTGTCGCTTTTTGGATAATTGTTTGAAACTTGCACTAATTCACAGACATACGTCTTTAAACTGTAGTTAATTTGATCAATGTTTTCAAAACCATACCGAACCGCGAACTGTCGAACCGGTCTGGTTGGACCAGATTTAATTAAAAATATGTATATAGATACAAAATATTAAATATTTTTTGTTTTGAAGTAAATTTGCAATTTTAATGTGCTTAAATAAATAAAATATGTAATTTGGAAATACTAAATTAATCAGAAAATGAGATTTAGAAGAAAAAAGAGAACAAAAAAAATATAAATTTTGAAATCCAGTTCGGCCCTGGTCCGATTCACCGTCCGACCGGTTCAAATGAAAGCGGTTCAACTACACACAACCGGAGCGGTTATGTGTCCGGTCCCCGGTCCGGTCCGGTTTGATAGCTAGCAATTCAAATACGGTTTCTAGGGTTGCCTATGCAGTACAAACCCCCAATGCACAAAGTATAGGAGTTTGATCAAAATCGGTAGGGCTGTAAACGAACTTATGGTGAACTCTTCGGTGAGAAGTTTGTAATCATTCATTAATTAAATGACCGACTTCATTCAATAGCGGTAATTTGTTCGTTAGTTACAAGTTTTTAGTATTTTTTAAAATTTTTGTTACCATATATTATATGTCGTTTATGATCGTTTGTGTTCGTTTATAATGTTAACAAACGTATACGAACAAATTCATTTCCTTAGCAGACAAACATGAACACAAAAATTCGTTCGGTTATCGGTGGCGGACCTAGAAAATTTTTTCACGGGGGTCAGAAATTTTTGGGGTCGGTTGACTACCTATATATAACGCGTATATAACACTAAAAAAATTTCATGGGGGGCGATCGGGGGCTATTGCAAAATTTTATGTGGGACGATCAGGATTTTAGCGTGTATATAACACAAAAAAAAAAAAATTCATGGAGGGTGGCTACCCCCCATTCCCTCTATGTAGATCCGCCCCTGTCGGTTATGTGTTCATGAACCGTTCCTTTGTCTTATAAAAGCTTAACGAGCGAACATGAACAACGCCTGGTTCAGTTTGATTCGTTTACAACCCTAAGGGAGATGGTTTATCAGCTGGATAGGCAGAGATGTAAAAATTGCCGTTCGCATGTTTAAATTCAAAACTGTATACATGTTAAGTTTGTGATTCTAGTAGCTAATCAAACATGCATACTAGGATTGATCACTGCTTTCCGAATAGGAAGGAAATTTTTTTGTTTCCTGAACTGGAACAATTAGGGCTGGCCATCATGCAGTGAAAGCTGTATATTGCATTCAATTTGGCCTTTTCTTTATGAAAATTGAAATGATTTTATATCAGAAATCACTTGCAGCCAGATTGGTTTGTGCCTTTGTGGTGTGATGTCTAGCATTCTTTATCCATAGTTTAGGTGGTGTTGGATTTGTTTGAATTTGGAAGTTTATTGCAACATTGCTTGTGGATCTAGCTATACTAGTGATTAAGATAAGTCTGAAAAGCTTTGATCATGTACCTTAAAAGCACAACTCACTGTTTTTAGGGAATCAATTAGAAGTAATCTTAGATCAATTTAGCCCAATAAATTATTGGGCTAAATTGATCTAAAATTACTTCTAATTGATTCCCTAAAAACAGTGAGTTGTGCTTTTAAGGTACATGATCAAAGCTTTTCAGACTTATCTTAATCACTAGTCAAAATAGGGAAATAGCATGATCCACATGGCAATATGACATCTTTTTGTTTGTTGAAGAATTGTTTTTTCAATTATGATAAACTTTTATAGAAACTGTTATGTGCTTTCTTTTTATGATTTGATCTTTTCATGAATATATTTGCATTTTGTTAACTAGATTTATATCTTGTTATAGATTGAATGAGGGCAGAAGATCTTGGATTAAGTAAGAACTTACAATTCTTTAAGACTAGTAGTACTGTAGGAGTAACTCCGAAAGTCGCATGCACAAACATATACCAGTCTGAGAAATTCTCGGTAAATTTTTTTGTTCTTTTGCATTTTTGGCAGTTATGGAAGCAACAATCTTTCTCAGATGTCATCTAAAATTGTTATATGTTCATTTTTGCAGTTATGTATTTTCTTCCTCCCTGCAAATGCTGTCATACCTCTTCATAATCATCCAGGGATGACGGTTTTCAACAAGCTTTTGCTTGGGAAAGTGCATATTAAAGCATATGATTTAGTTACCTCTAGTAACCAAGATGACTCCGTATCCCCCTCACAACGTGTGTTCTCAATCTCTATATATGCAAGTAAAGCCCTAGAGGTGGCGGGTTCGACCCGTTTATTTATGAATGGGTCGATATGGGTTATGTTTTTGTCTCTTAACTGGTTAACAAGAAAAGAGCTTAAAATATTTCAGATGCATAGAACTTCTACATACTTTTGTTAACTAGATATATTATCATTGAAGTAAGATTTAGTTACATTTGGTTCAGCCTGGATTTGGTCCCTACTTTTTCATTTATTATGAAAAGTAAAAAAAAAAATAATGGTCCCTACGACTTGAAATGACCAAGTTACCCTTTTGTTTTTACTCATGAATTTCCTATATCTTTTAAACTAGTATGCATAAACACAAGAACACAACCACTGTCAACCAATATAATATCCAAAGCCAAACTTTGTTTTTACAAAATTCTTTTGATGTTACTTAATATTCACTAAAATAAAATGAATCCCAACAACAAAGTGTTTCAGGTCGACCCGGCCCGTTTTGACATGTTACCTAGCCGGCCTGATGTGCTTATTTTGAAGGCAAGTTTTTTATTTGAATTAACATGAATACAACTGTTTTTGTGCAGCTAAATTAGCATGTTTAAAAGCTGACGGTGTTTTCACGGCCCCATGTGATACTTCTGTACTGTATCCGACTTCAGGGGGTAACATACACGCCTTCAAAGCCATAACACCTTGTGCAATCCTTGATGTGATGGGACCTCCGTATTCTAAAAAAGATGGTCGGGACTGCTCATACTATAGAGACGTTCCCTATGACGCGTTGCCATGTAAGCAAAACCTCTACCAGATTATATTATCAAATCTTAATTAATATCGTTAAAATGCGCATGCTTTTCATGCGCTAACTTAAGTGATTTACGGGACTTGATCATTAACTTGATCTCCTATGCAATCTAATAATCAATATTTTGAGTAAAAATTAATTTAGAAGATTTGGCAGATGATCAAATTCAAGGGGGGTGTTTGAATTTGTTTATGCTGTATAAAGTTATAATAATAAGATGTTTAATATTATTATACCTTATAATGTAAGTGTTGACTTTGACATACAAAGTGAGACAACATATTTCAATTTAGAGTAAACTGTCATTTTCGTCCCTGTGGTTTGGTCAAAATTGTCACTTTCATCCAATAGTTTGTTTTTTTGTATCTGGGTCCTCATGGTTTTAAAATATTGCCATTTTCATCCTCGTGGTTTTAAAATATTGCCACTTTCATCCAGTCAGCTAACACCGTCCGTTTTTCTCAGTTAAATGAGGGGTATTTCAGTCCTTTTACTTATTTGTTTTATTTTTTCATCTTTTTTACTCTCACTTTTTAATCATCCCCAATTTAACCTCTAATTTAATCATCCACCTGCTGGCCTTCTTCCTCTTTTCCTGACCAGTTTCCGACGAGCACCACTGGAACACCTCCGTCGCTTGTTTCTATAATTAAAAAGTGAGAGTAAAAAAGATGAAGAAATAAAACAAATATGTAAAAGGACTGAAATACCCCTCATTTAATTGAGAAAAACGGACGGTGTTAGCTGACTGGATGAAAGTAGCAATATTTTAAAACCACGAGGATGAAAATGGCAATATTTTAAAACCACGAGGACCCAGATACAAAAAAACAAACTATTGGATGAAAGTGGCAATTTTGACCAAACCACAGGGACGAAAATGGCAGTTTTGAATGAGCTAATGGTAATGATTTTCAGATGAACGAGCGGTTATGAGTGAAGAAGAGAGGGAGCGGTATTGGTGGTTAGAAGAAATCGATAGGCCGAAAGAATCAGAAATGGAGGGGATCGAGTATATGGGACCGCAAATAGTTGAAACGAGTTCATCATAGGTGTTAGATTCTTCTTTTGAGCATGTTTGGTGTTCTAGGTGTATATGTGTTGGTATAACAATCTTCAATCTCCAAGAGGTTTGTTTGTTCCATAAAATCATGTCATTTGTGGCACCCATGTATGTGAATGTGAAAGTAGACGAAGATCTTTTGAGATTGAATCATTGAATAGTGAAAACCTATGCTCTTTCTTTAAATTACTAATATAATATTCAGTAAATTACATGAATGGTTCATGTGGTTTGGGTAAATTATGGAATTGGATATGGTTCCTAATTATCATGCTAGCTTTTATCCATAGTCTAAAAAGTTAACTGAGAGGTTAACTTTTCTATACATGTACCTTTTTACCTTTATACTTCAAAAATAAAAATCGAAGTCTCCCATCAAGATGTAACGATTTGTTTGCTCAGTTTACCGATTTTGCCGACAGTCGCGGAGGCGCTTATGTGGCCAGCGGTGCCGGCGGCAAACACCATATACATTTCTTACACTTCAAAAAATTTCATATAACCGTACAACGGTTAGAAATTTTTTTTTAATTCGGTTATTAATTATAAATACCCACACATATACATTTCTTACACTTCAAAATTACAAATTTCACACACAAAAAATATAAATTTCAAAGGTGATGGATTTTTCATCAGATGAAGAAACTAGTCTAATAGTGCCGATTTTTATAAACACGACCGTGTCCATTGCATCCGCTATCCTAACCGAAGAAGCGAAAGTTCGATATCGATGTCGAAAGCAGCTGCTTTGAACAGAGATCATGAAGGAGGTCACGATCGCCTAGTTGCTGGTTACTTTGCCGACAGTGTCGTATATAAAGAAGAGATATTTAAGACACGGTTTCGAATGAGGAAGGAGTTATTCATACGAATAGCTAATGATTTGGCAACTGATAACACATTTTTCAGATTAGGGTGGGATGCGAGAGGGCGTCGGGGTTTTACTACCTACCAAAATTTAGGTAATGTAAATATTATTATTTTAATGTAATGTAATGTTAAATATTTTGTCTTTTAATTTTAGTTATATTAATATTTTTAAAAACATAAAAACTATTATTTTATTTAAAATAGTTGGGCGCTGACGTAACACATGATGATGAGAGGCATAGAAGAGAGTATACCCTTATCCTAAGATGTACTCTATTTGATCAAGACATTTCGTAATCTCTTTAAGATGTAATCTCTTTGACTTGCGAATGTTTTCAAACAAAACTGAGAACCATTTTCTATTTGATTCAGACATTTAGTATATGTTGTCCATATGTTAATAGACTATACAGCCTACCTCTATGGCTCATTTGATACTGAAACCCTTATTCATTTGGTGTAATGGTAGCCTCAAGACTTCCTATAGTAGAGGTCTTGGGTTCAAATCATGGCAACAGCAAAGAAATGGGTTTGTGGCTAGGTCAGGGGGTTTACCCAGTTGGAGGGTTCCTCCTGGGGTGAGCTGCCCTAGATGTTCTAGGTGTTGCCCCGGGGAAACCCAATTATCCTACAACATCTAGGTGTGCCGTTCAAAAAAAAACTTACCGAAATTTACATGAAGATACTAGGGATGTAAACGAGCCAATCCGTTTCGCGAGCACTCGAGCTCGGCTCGCTAAAAACTCGAATAGAGCTGAGCTTAAACGAGCTCGAGCTCGAGCTTGAGCATAAAAAAAAGTTTTTTTAATAAATGAGCCCGAGCCCGAGCTTTCATTTATTGAGCCCGAGTCGGCCCGCGAGCCTAAACGAGCCTATTATTTATATTATTTTTTAATTAATATATTAAATATATATTTATAAAATAATAATTAGTATATATAAAAATTATGATAAAAATAACTAAATAATATATATTATGTTATATATAAAATATTATAATAAAATTTATATAAAAATAATTATAAATATATATAAATTAATTAATAAATAATAAACGAGCCGAGCCCGAGTTTGAAAAACTACCCACAAGACGAGCCCGGGCTTTAGAAATAGAGCTTGACTCGAGCCAAGCTCAAGGTCGAGCTCACAGTAAGTTTAACGAGCCGAGCTCGGGCCTAGTCGAGCTCTGGCTCGGCTCGGCTACACCCCTAGAAGCTACCTGAAGGATTCAAACTACGGGAATTATATAAATTAAGTTCTCGAGAACATCTTTTAGTAAAGTTAAACAAATCATTATACGGGCTAAAACAATCTGGGCGTATGTGGTACAATCGCCTTAGTGAGTATTTGCTGAAAGAGGTTATAAAAATGATTTTGTTTGTCCGTGCATTTTTATAAAAAGGTCAGAATCCGAATTCGATAATTGTATATTTTGATGATTTGAATGTAATTGGAACTCCCGAGGAGCTCAAGAAAGCAATCGAATACTTGAAAAAGGAATTTGAAATGAAAGTTCTTGGAAATAATTTTTTTTGACTCGGCTTATAAATTGAACATATTAAAGATAGGATACTTGTACACCAAGAAGCCTACGTAGAGAAATTACTTAAGAGGTTTTACATGGACAAATCACATTCACCGAGGACTCAAATAGTTGTAAGGTTGCTTGATGTTGAAAAGGACCCTTTTTGACCATCGGGAGACGAATAAGAAATTCTTGGTCCAGAAGTACCATATCTAAGTGGAATTGGTACATTAATGTTTCTTGCTAGCCATACACAACCAGATATCTCATTTTCATTAAATTTACTAGGTAAAATTATCGTGTATTACACGGGTTAAATAAATAAAATGCTATATATTTAGTAAAAAAAAATTTATATTTTTTAAAACTCGTGTAATACACAGGTTGAATAAAACAGTATATTACATCGGTTGAATAAAATGAAATGTAATTTGTTAACAAACACATTTGTCAAAATATGTAATTTGTCGTGGCAGTTATAAGGTCTGTTAAGTTAGTTTTTAAAACATTTTTTTTAACCGAGTATTAATTTTTTAATTTAATTGATAAACGTTAGTTCATATTTTGATTGATGATATAATAACTATTTATAATTAAATAATAACTATTCGTAATTAGATTTATTAATATAAAGATTATTATTTAATAGAAGAGAGAAATAGAAAATCTAATATTTAATAAGATAGAGAGGCGGGGAAAATAAAGATAAGGAGTAATCAGAGAGTGACACGTGTCTTGAAGATATTTTCATTTATTAGAGTAGTAAGATTGGCAAGATATAGTTCATAATGCCCAACAAGGAGACATTGAAACGGAGTAAAACAAATATTGCGGTACCTTCAAGGTACTAAAGATATGGGTTTGTATTTTACTAACCAATCAAAAACAAGTTTGGTTGGTTTGCAGATGCAGGTTATATGTCTGAACCTCATACCGGTCGATCCCAAACTCGATATTCATTTACGCATGGAGGCATTGTAATTTCATGGTGTTCAGTGAAGCAAACAATCACAACCACTTCATCTAACCATGCAGAAATATGTTACTAACCAATCAAAAACAAGCTAGTCGCAAATACGTTTGGTTGAGGACTGTAATACAACACATTCGTGGATCTTGTGGTATTTCTTCTAGGGATTAGGGACCAATAGTAATACATGAAGACAACGCAACATGTATTGCACAACTTAAGGAATGATACATCAAAGGAGACAGAACCAAACATATTTTGCCAAAATTCTTTTTTACGCATGATCTACAAAAGAGTAGTGGTAGTGTAGTCCAACAGATTCGTTCTAGCAAAAATTTGGCAGTCTTGTTTACGAAATCACTTTCGACCTCAACATTTAATAAATTGGTTCACGGGATCAGGATGTGTCAACTCAAGGAGCTTTACTAATTCGCATCGGGGGGGGGGGGGGTAGAAGATGCGTGCTGCACTCTTTTTCCCTTAGCTATGGTTTTATTTTATCCCATTTAGTTTTCCTAACAAAGTTTTTAATGAGCCAGCATCACCAAAGAATAATCTTTTCAATTTGATAACCAAAGGGAAATGTTATGAATAGGATTAATTGTGGTTATCAAAATTTCTTTATGCTACTTTTCCTTATTAATATTTGTATTCATTGAACTCATGACTTAAGTGGTCTAGTGGTATGGTGTTTGCCCTCACCAAAAGTGGTGTGAGTTCAAATCTTTGCAAAGACAAGGTTTGGTGGTATATAGGTGTGAAAAAATTTGTTGTTAAAAAAATATATATTTCTATTTATTGTATTAATTACTAAAAACCTACTAAAGACCTATATATAGGTCTTGTTATTTGCTAAGAGATATACACTAATATTCTCATATTCTTGTCTCTATAGGTGCATTTTATATCCTTTTTCGTATTTTTCTTTGAAATATTCCAAGAAATACACCGCTATTCATGAGTTCAGTGTGGAATATTAAAAGTTTAAAACGAGTGTACGTTTTTACCTCTTTAGATTTGTTGTGCTGCATTCATGACTTGCTCAGTTTCAAAATTAGGTATGTTTGGTAGCATTCCCACATCCCATGGGCAGCATAAATCTTGTGTCATCTCATGTGAGACAACATGAAGCATGTCTAGGATGAAAACATCTAAATCTCCCTAGTAATTATTTTTAAATAATAATTATCAAAGATCGTGCAAATAAAACACAGAAAATAAAGGCATAACTTTTATAAAGGGTAATATATATACATAAAAGGCACCCAAATATAAATTTGACATATCAGTTATTTATATTTTGGGGTGTGAATGAGTCAAGCCACTTGTGAGCTATTCGAGGCGAACTCGTTAAAAGCTTGAATCAAGCCGAGCTGAACTGATTCGAACTTGAGTAGTCGAGCCTGTGTTCGAGTCTAAATTGGAGCTAATTTAGGAGCCCAAACTTTACATCCTCAACTTGAGTAAGCTCGCGAGTTTAAACAAGAATTTATTTATATAAATATAATATCTTTTATTTTATATAATAAATGGTATTATATATAAAATTATGATAAAAAAAATTAAATAACTATTTTATGAGTCCAAAACGTTAAAACGAAAGAAAAAAGGAAAAAAAAAACTGTCAAACGAAAAAGTAAAAAAAAATGTTAAAAAAAAGTTTCTACCCAGGAATCGAACCTAGGTTGATGGTTCCATTGGGTTTGTGTGCGCGCACACTTAACCATCCCAACCAAGTATGACTTGTGGTAATTATAAAGTAAAGTAACTTCATTTTAATTAAAAAAAGCCACGAATCAAAAAGCTACACCTGGTTTTCATGCCAATAGGGAATAAGAACTGTACATGTCTTCCTTAATTGTTTAGTTTTAATTAAAAAAAAGCCATGAATCAAAAAGCTACCCCCTGGTTTTCACGCCAATAAGGAACAAGAACTGTACATGTCTTCCTTAATTGTTTAGTTTTAATTAAAAAAAAAAGCCACGAATCAGAAAGCTACACCTGGTTTTCACGTTAATAGGGAATAAGAAGTGTACATTTCTTCATTAATTGTTTAGTTAGTAATGTATTGTGAGATATCGTTTGGTTTTTCATTTCAAATGAAGGGTATAATATTATTTTATAAGTTTAAAGGCGTTTTTAACCTTTTGAATTATGCATAAAATACATTATCCTTGTAATCAAATAAAAATTAAATGCCGGAATAATATAATACAAGTTTAGTATACAATTAACATAATAAAAAACACTCTTTGCAGCTTCTCACACAAAAAACTCTACCCAACCTTTTCACGAGATTTATGTGCTCCCTCCCTTACCATCACTCATATAACCACACCCCCCTAATATCTCCTTAAGTGTCTCTAAACACCCTAACACTTCCAACACCCACCCTTCATTTTAGCATGGCTGAGTCATCAGACAACCGCCGGAAGGGGACTGGGGTCGGAAAACGGGCCGGTGGGTCGTCGTTTGAGGCGGCAGCATCAGAACCGGGCTCGATTCCTAACTCGCCATGTGGGGCATGCAAGTTTTTGAGAAGAAAGTGTGTCAATGGTTGCATATTTGCCCCTTACTTTGGGTCTGACCAGGGTGCAGCCCGGTTTGCTGCGGTGCATAAAGTGTTTGGAGCTAGCAATGTGTCGAAACTGCTAATGCACATACCGGTGAACCGGAGACAACATGCCGTTGTAACTATATCGTATGAAGCTCAGGCTCGGTTGTCTGACCCGGTTTATGGTTGTGTCTCAACTGTCTTGGCTTTGCAACAACAGGTACAAGATTGCATGATGCTCAGGCTCAAGGTGACTAAACGGGCTGGTCGGGGAATATTGGATAACGGGTTAAAATATATTCTGGTCAAAACATGTCAGTACAGGTTCACACAGAACACTTTTTTCAAAAGATATGAGCTTTTAATAAATCAGTTATACAAAAATTATATCATTTCAACAATAATCTATTTCTTTTAATATATGATTTAAGAGGTTTTAGCCCTTAGGCATCAAAAATATATTTTTGATGAATTTTGAACCATTTGACCAAGATTTGTTTTGAGCTAATATTTTTAGTTTATATATTTTAAACGAGGAAAAAAAATATAGATAAACCCGTTTATAAGTAAACATACGTGTCAAAATCAAGTTGTAAGTGAACACACGTGTCAAAGTCAAGTTATAAGTAAACACACACGTTAAGTTGTAAGTGAACACACGTGTCAAAGTCAAGTTATAAGTGAACACACGCGTCAAAGTCAGGTTGACCCGAAACATTTATGGTAAAATACTTTTATCTTTCTATAGCTAAACACGTGTATGATCACAACAATTATGTTATTTCAATATGCATTTTTAATAAAACAATTTTAGAGGTATTATGTGTTAAAATATGCTTTTGGTGGCTTCCAACTTGTTTGACCAGTTTCTTTCTATCTATTTTTATTTTATTTTATCCGTTAACCAGTTACCCTTTAGCGATAAAGGAGAACCAAATAACAATTTACAAACAAATAGGTCAAAATTGCCACCTTTAGATGATAACCCGTGAAATACATCAGTATAAACTGTAGAACCTCATTTGGGTTGTATGGTACATTAAAGTTTAAACAATGCATTATTATGTTTTTTACTCGCAGGTGGCGTCACTGCAGACAGAGCTAGCCATGGTCCAGAACCAGCTAATAAACAACAGGCTTCTAGTGGCAAACGCGCTTCAGGGTTCACAACAGCAACTGGAGCCGGTGCACCACCTTTCACTGCTGCAGCCAGCTTATTCAAATGCTTCATCTGCTTCAAATAACAACATGCTTAACATCAACAGCTTTGATTCTAGTTTGAATAATCTTGCAGATGACCATCACAGTGCTACTCTTTCACAGCAGAGTTTTAATCCTCTACAACTATGTCAACCGTGCCATGATGACGAGGATGATGACGAGGAAGAGAGTGGGGACCCCTTGGTTTTCGCCAATCAGATGCTTCAATCCAGATAATAAGTTGCATTGTTTCTGACAACAGTAGAGATGTTTAGAGTGGTGCAAAATAATATTTAAAGAATTACTTGAAACTTATATTTACATTTTTAATAAATAGATTTAAAACCCTCATCCATTATCAACAAGAATCTCTATTTTAATGTGGTATTCAGTTGTAGTTATTGACTCAAACTTTTTTTGTTTAAAATATATATAAAAGGTGCTTACTAGAGGTGTAAACAAGCTACTCAAGATCAGCTCGCTAAAAACACGAATCGTGCCATGCTTAAACAAGCATGAGCTTTAATTGGGGCACATTTAATAAACGAGCTCGAGCTTGAGCTTCACACATCGAGCTCGAGCACACACGTGAGCCTAAACAAGCTTTTATTTATATAATTGTTTAATATATCAAATATATATTTAAAAAATAATTATAATTATATGTAAAAAAATAATTAATATTAATAATATATTTTATATATAAAAGCTATGTATAAGTAATTCTAAAAATATATTAATTAAATAATTAAAATTAATAAATAAAAAGCAAGCCGAGCCCGAGCTTTAGTTATAGAGCTTAAAACGAGCCAAGCTCGAGTTTAAACAAGCTAGGGCTCAACTCACTCGTTTGCACCCCTAGTGCTAACATAATTAACCAAAACTATCATAAGTTCATAACAATACAGATGTTCAATCATTCAGAAGAGGTCTAAAATACCTGCAAATCTGCAATCATGTATGTTCAGAAGGCATGATTCCAGAGCAACAACTGCTGCCACAAAAACACTTTGAACCAGTTGGATTCAAACTGGCATCCCCATAACTGAAAGTAAACTCTTCATCTTTTAATATATCTCGGGATGCAAAAAAGCACACTCGAGGTAGCAAAGCACCTGAACTTCTAACCAAAACTGTTGAAAGATTCCCGCCATCACACGAATGGTTGATGAATCTTGCAACATTCCCGATTCTTGTGGCATCAATGTTTATCCTCATACATGCTTTTCCAGATGGCAGATGCTCCCTCACAACTAAAAGAGCTGATGTATGCTTGCCACTCGATGCTAGTTTATCATATATTAATTGACGTTTTCTTGCTTCTTTTGTTGTCAAAAGTTCACCTGTCAATGCAAAACGGACCAGGATGATCAAGAAATCAACTTTTTTTGTTGCAATTTGTGCAAACATTTTCTAGAGAAAGCTATAGTGAATTTTAAAGAACAGATAATAGATAATGTATGTTGGTCCTTTGTGGACATCTTTTTTACTTCATGAGATGCCCACCTAAAGCCAACAAAATATTTTATGTCTGTCCATATTTACAGCAAGCAGCACATACTTAAGTGGCCTGCCAAGAATTAGGACAATCAAAATCAACATGCCCAGAAACGAAAAGCTTTAATGGCATATATAGGGGTGTAACCAAGCCAAGCCGCTTGTGAGCGGCTCGAGATCGACTTGCTAAAAGCTCGAATTGCGCCTGGCTTAAACGAGCTCGAGCCTATATCGAAGCTCATTTAATAAGCAAGCTCGAGGACTAGCTTCACATATCGAGTTTAACCTATATAAATAATGTATGTAGGTCCTTTATGAACATCATTTGCTTTATGAAATGCCCACCTAAAACAACATATAATTACTGTCTGTCCATATTTACAGCAAGGAGCACATACTTAAGTAACCTGCCAAGAATTAGGACATTCTAAATAATAAAAAAAAATACCAAGTAAAAGTCTAAAATACTTTATTTCACACAGGCATTTTAACAAACATGTTACCTGCATACTCACAAATGAACTCTCCATCTTTTATAAACTGATCAGCATGCAAACCCCAACCCTTCCTCACACTTCTAACAATATTTACTCGGACCGATACACCGGTTTGCGACACTCGGTTCCGACAACCAGAGCCGCACTTACAACCCGACCCGCACTCCCAAATCAACCCGGGAAGCTTCGGTCTGGAGCAAGGGCACCTGATCAAATCCCCATCGGATCTCTCACTCTCACTCTCACATTCACACCTAGAACCATCTTCAACCGTTGGAGGAAGAATCGGGTCCGGGTCGGATCGTCCGTCGAAACACGAACCCCACGGACGTCGAGGCGGGTCGTCCGTGAAGCTTATGATTTGAGTAGGAGTGTAAATGAAGTAGGCGTATGGGTGATTGTCAACACCGGAGTTGATGAACGGAATGGGGAGTTTTTCGTGGTTTCTAGAAGCGTCGGATGATCTGGCGGAGGTGATGGATTTGGCGGCGAGATGTAGGGTTTTGCAGGTTGAAGAGACGGTCGATAGCTCGGCCGGAGGTAGGTATGGGAGGATGTAAGCGGCGGCGTTTGACAATTGGTCGACACATGAGGGTTTCTTCCGATTGTTGTTCATTAGTTTAGACCCCAATTTGGTTGCTTATAACAGTAATGATGGCGGCTTAAAACCTAGAATCAGCCCTAGAAAAAGTTGGTGGATGTGAAATGCACCGGGTCGGGTTTTTTTTTTTTTTAAAGGCGAATTGAATGTTGTGACATCACACCCCTGTTATATGGGAGAGCCTCGTCCAACTCCGACCAATATGTTATCTTAACCGGGCCCACTTGGCTTCAGAGTTGGAGAGTTTTCAAGGAAAAACCCCACCAGCCCCTTCCGGGCTTGAGGGAGAGCGAGACTCGAACCCCAGATCGGCGTGGGTAAAACCATGGTACATCAGCCTAAGAGCTAGGCCTCATTTGCGATGCCGCGGTAATTAATGATGGTGGCAGGGATCGAACCCGGATCCTATGAGACTTTGAACCTTATCTCAACCACTACACCACAACCTCTTTGACACCGAGTCAGGTTTGTTACCTCCTGTTTTTTAATTTTCTTTCACATCAAGTAAATTACATGTTTCATCCATCAAATTAAATACCGATGACTTATCGGTAGTTACCCGACAAGTAGTAAGTCGGTATGAGATATAATTTTATAACCAAGTATGAGGCTAAGATTACAAATATCTTGATACGAATAATCCACGTGACCGAGCACCTGCACGTTTATTCAATTGTTCACGTTTACTCTAGTTGTAGTAGAATAGGACCTGACGTTTTTTACTCTTTAAATTGTATCTTGCATTTGAGATTTAGGAACCGAAAAATTGTAGCAAACTTTGATCTTAATTACGTTTATATTCTTGTTTTGTTATTAGTTTATTTGGAGATCACCAATCTCGAATTTGGTTCTATCGTACCCGTCTTATTGTCAACCCTAATTTATACGACGCTCTCACAAAACGGGGTCCTTTTGTGAAATAATCTGAAAATGAAGGGTCAAAAGTGCGAATAATCATTTACTTTTCAGACGGAAGGAAAAGCACACCGACATACGCTCACCCGATGCATAAATTTAGGGGAATTCAAAGACCGATTTCGCTCCCTTTATTTTCGAAGGGAAATCATCAGAGACGATTATGGCGACCAGAATCACTTCTACGCTTCTCCTAATATTAATCTTCTACGGATTATTTGAGGTCTCATTTTGCTCCGATCATCAACCCCTCGTACTTCAAGGTATTCTCGTCGGAATTATTTAGGTATTTGATTTTAAAAATTTAACAAAAGAAAATTCGAGTAGCTTTACTCTGAGAACTGTGATTCTGTTTAATTAGGGTTTACATGGGCAATTTTCCATCGAGATACGTATTACTCGTAGCATGTGACTGGTTGAAGTACGATTTAAGAAGTAATTATTATCGTAAAGTAGTTGAATTTAGGGTTTTATGGCCGTAGTCGTTGCAGTTGTTCTTTGTAGTTTGGTATTTTGTATTATAAGTTGAAAATTTTACCTCTGCAATTTTGCAAGCACGTGTTAGTTTTAGTGGGTGATTTATCACAGTTTGATGTAAGTAGCCAGTCAATTTGCTTATAAAGATGTTATGTTTAGGGTTTCTTGGTGATTTTCTAAAAATTTCCTTCTAAGTTCAATGCTCTGTCATGTATTCTAAAACCATGTCTTTGTTTCAAAATTGCTAAACCTTATATGGATTCTGCTTTAGGCAAGTCACTTGATTACATCTGTAATTTATATTTCCAATGTGAAAGAAGGCATTACGTGTTACGTCAAAGAGTTTGAGGTGATTTGTCACTTAGCGTCCTGTAACTTGAATTAGAATTGGTAATGTATTGGGCAATTTTACAACTTTACAACTTGGAACTTAGATTTGAAGTGTATTTCATATACTAATTGTCCTGAATTTGTGATACCACAGGCATTGATGTGGGGCATCCAACTATAGATGTAACCCCCACACCAATTTACGGCTCTTCTCAAGGATCTAAAGATGTTCAATCTTGTGAACGTGTTCCCGTACATGGCATTTCAAGGATGAAAATTCAGAGTTATACCAAAGCATATAAGGTTATGCTGGTCCCATCAGTAGTTATACCTGATAAATGGCATAACAAGATTCAAGTTTGTTTTCATCGGTAAGTAAGAGGCTTTTTAGGTTATGTTCTTATGCTTCTGTTGGTAGTCATTAGAGGTGGCAACATGGGCGGATTAGGCAGGTTGCTTAACGGGTCAAAACTGTGGGTCAGGTTGGGTCGACCCGCAAACACTTTCTTTTGTCCATACTTAGTTTTTTGTCTGAATAATTAACATGTTAATAATGATTACAAAACTATATTATAACAATAATAATATACATTTTGTAATAAAATGATTTAGGAGGGCTATGCTTAAAAAAATGCACTACAGGGCACGGACTACTTTCAAACTGAGTGACCCATTGTCTCTTTTTGCTAAATTTCTTATTTTGACTCTCTCAACCCGTTTAAGAAAAACCAAAACCCAGATCGACCCATTTATAGGTAAATGGTTGAAAGTGCCACCTTTAGTAGTTATCTTGGATATCTTTCTATCTCACACCATTATTAATCAGAGTTTCATGATTTATTAAAATTTTATTCACCAAGATAGTTGTTTGCAGGAATGCCTCACTGGGGTTATGCCAGTGTGAAAAGGATGATTGGAGATCTGTCCAAAAAGGGTTATGGAGCTCCACCATGTCACCTTATGAGCAAAGATTTGTTGATGTGAAGTTTATTGGCAGGGTTTCCGGTTCCGTAACTGTCACTCTTGATGAAGGTCAGGTGTTTGTCCATTTATTGTTGACATTTCTATTTATACTTCCACAATTCATGTAAGATTGAGTGATTTAGAGTTCAGATAAAGGGTGCCAGATGGAGTTTTTTTTTGTTTATTGCACACTTGGTAAAAAGTTGGTAACTCCAGCAAGTTATATTGTTTTTTTGGAATTTTCACAAGAAAAATTGTTGCTTTGCATGCAATGAAAAGAAGTCAAGCAATGTTTCAAGAAGTCATAGTTTTGTCTTTTTTCTGTATTTTCTACATTTTTCTATGTGATTTTTTACATGTTCTATGAATTTGTGATGTGCAGTGTCACAGGGATGGCGGTATGTCTTGCTTTTGTTGGGAATTGCTTTACTGTTCTTGGCACCCGCTGTTAGCAACTGGGTCCCCTTTTACTATACCAGTTCTATGGCTATTGGAGTTTTAGCTGTTATTCTCATACTGCTTTATCAGGTACATTTTCTCTTTCGTGACGCATACAAGTTTTACCAAATACACAAACTAGTAAGAAACTAAGAATTTTATTGAAGTTTACTAGTTTAGATTGCTAGATTATGGTAGGAGTTTTAGGTCTCATTCGGTAACACTTATGTTTTGATTTTCTAGTCTTTTGTTTTATGTTAACATTTTTTCGAGTGTAAGCATTGTTGTGTTTTTTTGGATATTGAAATCAAATCACCATTGGCAATCTATTTTGGTTTAAAAGATAAGATATGGGAATTAAAAAGATAGATGCTTTGTTTTATCAATTTTGAAACCTCAACCTCATTGAGTTAGATAGTGGGCACATGCTTTTCTATAAGTTCATTTGGGGAAGTAAACATCAATACAAAGCTTGTAATTCGAACATCAATAATCTTCTATAATTTTTTTTTCCTTCATCTTCTTTTTGATTCCTTTGTCGACTTATTTATATTATTTTTCTAACTATATTTGATATTGAACAGGGGATGAAGTTATTACCAACTGGCAGGAAAAGTGCTTTTTACTTAAGTATTTATACCTCACTGGTAAGTGTCCTGCAGTTTGCAATTTGCAATTTGCATCAATATCTACTGCGTTTTAACTTTAAGACACTCGGAAATCTATTTATTTTATTTACGAATGGCATTCGTTACTTAAGTATTTATACCTCACTGGTAAGTGTCCTGCAGTTTGCAATTTGCATCAATATCTACTGCGATTTAACTTTAAGACACTTGGAAATCTATTTATTTTATTTACGAATGGCATTCGTTACATTTGTGATTTTACATTTGGTGTAATTAGAGGTGGCAAGATGGGGTGGGTTGCGTAATGAGTCATTTTCTTAGTATGGGTCGAAGCGTGGTTGTTTACATTAAAGATAAGACTTTGGATGGCTTTCAACCCGTTCGATCCATTCCCTTTTTATCTATTTTTTGACCCATTTGAGAGACACAATTTGAATCGAAGCAAATGGGTTAAAGCTGCCACATTAGTCATTATTTAAAACTGTGGTGTTTTTTTAACTAAAATGAACAGTGTTAGTAACTACAGTGACTGTATTAGACTGTCAAAAGACTCAAAACATGCTTCACAAAATTCATTAGTAGAATTTGTTTTCAGTTACAATTTTGTTTGTTTTCACTTTATTTTCTGTATTTTTCAGCTTGGTGCAGGATCTTTTCTGGTTCATTATGTTGCAGTGTTTGTCAATTCAATCCTCTCAAATTTCGGATTCAGTCAAGAGATGCAGAACCCGGTAAGTACTTTCTTGACATATTGGAGATATCGTTTAACCAAAATCAATTTAGCGGTGTTTTTTCATAAATATTAATTGGCAAAGAGGTAATCTCATATTAAATCTTTAACAAAATGTTTCCGGTACTAAATTATTCATTTGGCTAAAGCACATTGCAGAACAAGATTTGGCAAATGGAAACACTTTGTTTTATTTTTCTCGTTCATGTTTCTAAAAAATGTGAATTTGAGACGAAAGCGGCTTTTGCTAACTTTTACTTTTCTGGAAAAGTTAAAAATTTGTTCTAAAACAATTTCGTAGTGTTGGTAATAATGTACCATCTTTCATAGGTTGTTAAAGACCCCAAAATACTGACGTATATATCTGAAACGGAAAAACCTGAAACCCAAAGAAACCGAATAACCCGAAAAAACAGGCTCTTTACGGTTTAGTATTGGATTTTATTTTCAAATACCTGTGGTTACCCGAACCTTGTGTCTGTGTAACTTTAACTAAAAACTCATATTTTTATTCTCGTTCATGTTTCTAAAATATGTGAATTTGAGATGAAAGCGGCGTTTGCTAACTTTTACTTTTCTGGAAAAGTTAAAAATTTGTTCTAAAACAATTTCGTAGTGTTGGTAATAATGTACCATTTTTCATAGGTTGTTAAAGACCCCAAAATACCGACGTATATATCTGAAACAGAAAAACCTAAAACCCAAAGAAACCGAATAACCCGAAAAAACAGGCTTTTTACGGTTTAGTATTGGATTTTATTTTCAAATACCCGTGGTTACCCGAACCTTGTGTGTGTGTAACTTTAACTAAAAACTCGTATTATTTTACGCTGTATATTCATCCTTGCATTTCCTTAAGAGAGTATACACTTACTAACTTATGTGTCATTCTTTGCGTGCCACATATGAATGTGATCGTGAACCACTAATGGGGAATGGGTCTTTATAGGTTTAACTTTTGTGTCAGATATTTTCACTGTAGTGGTAACTTGACAACTTAAGTATGACAATCTTTTTAATTGTATAATTGCACATTTTTATATCATGTATATGTTATGGAGATCAACCTGGTGTCTTTCAATTCAGTTCTACTCGGTTGCACCTGTAAGGATGGTTACTCGCAATCTGAACCAGGGTGACCACCTTGTTTCAGATGCCCACCTAGGACCTCGGTTTCAGATAGTGAAATGTGCTACCCGTCTCGTAGAGAATGGATAAAGAACTTCCAACTATCTATACCTAAGTGACCCATGAACACCCCATTTTCTCATGGTTTAGAAAACGTTTTAGTGACAAAAATGGTTAATTGACTTTAATGAGGTTGAGGGTTTTTGTACCAGTAAAAGAACTATCCGAGAGCTGAAATTTAGACCCATTTACTTATTACTGGGTCGATTATTGTTGAAATACTATAAATTTGGTAATATTGTCACACATTAATTATCTACAAAAAATATGTTTTTGGACAAAAAGGTGTCCTGGGTCAACCCAACCCATTCTGAGTTCTGACCATACAAAAAGCTACCTTGATCCATTACCAAACTCGCCTGACCCATCCGTTTACCAACTCTCATCTGTCCTTCCTTTTTAATGTTAATATCTTACTTGGAAACAAAGAATCTTATCAAATGTGTATTGAATTATTGATCAAACAAATCACAGCATGGTTTACATCACCAGATAGGAAATTAAATCATAAATATACCTAAAGGTATGAGTTTTGGTGATCATAACTGTGCCATCTAATCTTGCAGGTTACGGTATTTGTGCTGCTTACAATTATTCTTTTAGGAGCAGGTCTTGGATATTGGCTGGTGCGAAAATATGTTATTTCAGAAGATGGAGATGTAGACGTTGGTGTAGCCCAGTTTATTAAATGGTCCATGCGTGTTATTGCAGTTACATGTGTTTTTCTGGTCAGTTATGGTCATTAATTAATTATTTGATTTTGACAAAGTTTTGTGATTTTTTTATATGCGTAGGTCATAAAACTATAATATTTTCTACTTTTCTTGTTTTTTTTCAGAGCTCGAATGACACTCCTTTAGCAATGGCAGCAGTTGGTTCATGTTTAGCCCTATATTACATGATTACTTCTCTCAAGTGGCATGACTATCAGTAAGTTATATATTTTCTTTCTTTCCCTTAACTCCTTGCGAAAAAACAGGGTCGTATGATTCTTCTTGGTTTGGGTACCTCTCCTGAAACTAAAATGTATTTCTGGCCCTAATCCTTTAACCTTCTGCCTTAAAAAAGAAATAATCAAGAATACAAGTATCATAAGTTGCTTTTAGAGGTTGTTTTGGCCTATCATGATATTGAACTTATATGTTTTCTAACATTTCTAGCTTCGGTTTACATAATTTTCTTGTAAACATGAGGCCTCTTCATTGTAATCTGTAATCCTGCTAAATGTTAAGTATGGGTTTTGTAGAGGTGGCAAATGGGCAAAATTAAAAGATTTAGCTATATGAATTGTGAATACGGATCAAATGGGCCGATAGGTGCCCAAACATATTCAAAATTCATGAAACCTTTTTCTTTAAATGACAGATTATTATTGCAATTATATTGTTTTGTAATCATATTCAACACGCTAATTATTTATACAACTGGAAAAAGAAAAGTCAAAGAAGTGTTCAAGGGTTTTTGACCTGCACTAAAAGCTATTTGTTTGACTGAACCGATTTTGACCCGTTACTCGACCTGGCCATCTTGCCACCTATAAGGTTATGAAATTGTTCCGAAGTTTTCCATGATCATCAAAATGTTTGTTAGTAAGTGATTATTTTGAATTGCAAGATCTTATTATTCGATCAATAATGTGCTATTATTTCATGTAGGGCTCCACGGTTATCTAAGAAGTCGAACAGGTGGCAATTCAAAGGACAAAATACACCAAAGGCTGGACGGGCTGAATTCCTTAGCCGCCCAAAAAAGATTAGCTCATCAGGAAGCCCGTGGAATGGTCGAAATTCATTTGGCTGGTCTGACTCACCCGCCAAAGGTACATTCCTTTTAAAAAAAATGCTTCTTTTCTTGGCAACTTGTTACACTAAAGTTACTCATATCCTCATTATGTAGCCAGGATGATATTGCTTTAGGTTCTCAAGATTCATGACTGATAGTGGATAATTTAGAGGTGGCAATGGTAACCTTTTGTACGGGTTGGGTCAGTTGAGTTGACCCAAGCCACTTGTCTAATTTCTTTATATAAAAATATTTAGTAGCGAAATATTTTAACCTAAATTATAGTATTTCGGTAAAAATATAATTTTTTAAATAAAATGGTTTAGGAGGTTTTGCATATTAAAAAAAAGTACACATTGGCGATTTTGATGCATTTCCATTTTAGTTTTTATTTTATTTTATTCATTTGGCCATCTAGAGATGAAACATAATTCGAGCCGACCCATTCTTAAGTAAACGGGTCAAAATTGCCACCTATATTTCTTTTGACCTCAAAAAAGTTGCAACGTCTCCTTAACTACGTCTTGGACTAAAAAGTTACTATTTCACCTATGGTGATCGTTACAAAGAATGGATGAAATCACTTTCTGCAAGACTGCGAGTATAAAAGGGCATTTCGGACATTTGACTAATAGTCAAATTTCCGTCTCAAGAAAATTGCAATGCTTTCCCTCTTGAAAGACTGGAAATTACATATTTTGCCAATTTTTGTTCATCACAAAGAAATTGGTGTGACCAAATGATTTTCTTAATCCATTCCATAAAAATGGTAACCCTTTTTTTCTTGGCTACAAAAGTGAAAATATTTATAAAATTGGCTAAAGTTGTCAGTTATCACCACATTGTTAAATGGATGATTTGTGTTTGAATGATGAAGGCATGGTGCACACATCTGGAGATAGAGGGTCAACCGGAAGTCAACATGAGTTTTACTCGACCTTTCACAAGACCCCGAACAGAAAGAAGTTCTCAAAGAAAGAATGGGAGGAATTCACAGAGGAATCTACCAGAGAATCAGTTGCTGAGTTGGCATCTTCACCTGAATTCACCGATTGGGTGATCAAGAATGCCAATAGAATCAAACTCCTTCCTGATAACGGGTCAGATGATGATGCCAGCGGGTCAGATTCTACGGATGGATATTTGGCAAAGAATGCAAGCAGACGTGGGTTTTTCAGCTGGTGAAAACGTTAGTGAATTACTCGTCGGTTTTGTTGTTTTTTCGCGTCGGTTTATGGGCAATCTTGAAGTTCTTAGAGGGATAGTTTGTGTAGTTTCTTTTGTAACCAACTGGAGATCATGGATAATACTTCTAATGGAATGTACAATTCTCATTGCATGATGTATAAGTCAACATTAGGAGCGTTTGTTTATGTAATCCTGATTATTATTGAACAACACAAATACCCTTTCGGATTGGATTGGTTATTTAATCTTCTCTTAAAAAGCTGATTAACAAAAAGTTGCTCAAGTTTTAGTAATTAAATGTTTTAACAACTTCCGTGTTTAGTGTTTGTTTGTACAGGTGACTGTATATTATGGGGTCAATTTTATATATACTGCTATAAACTTCTGAAATATTATATACACCCAAATTAAATTTAAAATATTATATTCTGTAGCTGAATTGTTGTGATGTATTTCTGTGTTGTATTTTTTGTGTTGAATTTTAGTGCTGTTTTAACTGTGCTGTATTTTAAGTGATGTTTTAACAAAAATCACCTTGTAACATCCTTTTTCATTTGGTCAAAATGCAAATAGTACAACACAAATATAACTATCTTACAAGTTACAAACATATAAAATCAAGATTAACGAGTATAAATTTGTGTGCAGGTTATTTAAAAGTAATTTGAGCTTCATAATTTCAAAAATTAGCAGAAAACAAGTAGCTTGATTATTAAACATCAATATTAAGCAAAAATTTCCAATCAAAATATACCTATTATATGTGTGCAAAAACTGCGAAGTCATAGCAATATTCTTCAACGAAATAATTCTAATGGTTTTATTCTAATGTTAGAATTTACATTTCAATATCGAAATTCTAAAACAAGATTGATTATCTCTAAGCGCGCCATAATCCAGTATTACAACATCATACGAACGGATTAAAGAAAAAATCGGAGAGACATAATGTATGTAACACGTCAATTTTCTAAAAAACATGATATATACAGGGTCTATAATAAATTTTATTTTATGTTCAAATAAAAATCTATTAGTTTTAATAAAATAATACCAATACTAATACTAATAATCAGTGTTGTAAAACTCAGTCTAGGCGGCCGAGTACTTGGTAGGGTGTCGAGACGATTTTCTTCAACTCGGTCAACATTACTCGGAATCGGTCCAACTCGGTCAAGTCGGATTTTCGCTGCTTTTCACCGATTTTTGCTGTTTTTTACCGATTCTTGTTGGATTTTCGCTGTTTTTCACGGAGATACATTAGAAGACGAGAATTAAATGATTAGTATGTCTATAATATTAAAGAATGAATACCAATTTTTGAAATACTTTAGTATTTGAACATGTATCTTTTTTATTTATATTGATATTCACGTATTTTGTTATAAATATTAGCAAACTTATGATATTTGACATATATATAATTCCCCGAAAATTAATTTCTTTGTAATTTACCAAGTCCGAGTACTCCCCGCCTAGGCCGAGTACTCACAACTCCCTAGTCGATCGACCTTCGATCGACCTGGCAGCGTCTATCGACTTCTGCAACCATGCTAATAATGAATAAAAAATAATAAAATAATATCTTTTGGTCGGAAAGTGGAGGTCCTTTCTTTGGAGACTTCCAATGGCAACTTGCCTCCTTGCCTGTTGGTTTTGGGGGTTTGGGGTTGTATTCAAAAGTAGACGCTTCATCTGATGCTTTAGTGGCCTTGAGGGCCCAATCTTGGGTGCTAATGACCACATCTTATGGGACAATGGCGTATGTGGTATGAATTCTGATTATGATTGTGTTTTGGCTTGTCTTCGTGATACGATTCCAAGCTTCGACTTCAACAGTTCTATTAATAAGGATATCACCTCCCCTAAAGCCTAACATGCTTTGGCGAGTGCCTTTTTTAGTAAAATTGTCCAGGATATGAAAGTGTACTTTGACATGACTGTTAGAAAAAAAGCCGTTTTTAGTGTTTACGAGCACCACATGCTCAAGATTTTCTTCTTGCTATCCATGTAGATGGGCTAGGCGAACATATGTTTCCAGTGGAGTATCGTACTATCCTTATGTATCGTCTCATGATTCCCCTATTTCTGGCTGATGAGATATGCCTTGTTTGTCGCAAGGCGTGTTTGGACTCCTTTGGGGAACATGTCGTACATTGTAGAGAGCTCCTTGGGTTCAAGTACTGACACGATTTGGTTATGGACGTTCTTTTTGACATATTCAGGCGTGCCGAAATTTCTGCTAAGAAAGAAGCATCAATGAAGTTCTTGACCGACCTGTTGGAAGGAAGATCAACACTCAGACCAGCTGACATTTTGGTATTTGGATGCATAGGAGGGAAACATACTTGTATGGATCTCACAGGGGTTTCCCCCTTTTGTGGGGTTGGGGAGTAGTGTTTTCATAGTGGGTCAGGCTGCTTTAAAAGTTACTTAATGCAAAGTGACGAGACACGAGAAAGCGTGCATGGACAACCAACAAGTGTTTATTACATTTGCATTTGATACTTTTGGTTTCCTAGCCCCTGAGGCTGTGGAACTACTTGAGGTTGTGGAATTACTTAGTTGAGTCCAACAGGTCATGCATAGTTATGTTATTAACCTAAGATCTATGAATGTAGTTTTTAAAAAACTTTGTTTTGCTATAAAAAAAGAACTAGCGGCGCAACTTGTATGCCGTTTGCCTTATATTTCGATGTAAAAAAAAATATAAGTATACATGCACATAATATATATCTATTTATAAATAAAATAATTAAATATTTAGTAAATGAGTGAGTTCTAAAAGTTATTAACAAGTGAAGTTATCTAAAACTTTGAATATACACTATGTTATTAACAAGTGAAGTTATCTCATCTTGTCTCATTTGCACTCCTCTATGTTTAGTACTAATTAACCGTGTTTTTTTTTTCTTCGTTTGTTATTTAATATACACTATGTTAGAATCCCGTGTATTACACAGATTGAATAAATGTAATGTTATATACTTAGTAATAAAAAAAATTATGTCTTTATAAGCCCGTGTGTTACACGGCTTGAATAAAATATAATGTAATCTGTTAACACATTCACTCATCAAAATGGAACAATGTGAATATGTAAATACATGATTAAAAAGTTTTTATTTGGATCTTAGCTGACTATAAAATTGTTTTCAGTTTGTACAATTCATAAAAATATGATAGAATAATTTAATTGATGATAAACACAGTTTTATAAATTTAGTGTTTACGAGCACCACATGCTCAAGATTTTCTTCTTGCTATCCCTGTAGATGGGCTAGGTGAACATATGTTGTCGGTGGAGTATCGTACTATCCTTATGTATCGTCTCATGATTCCCCTATTTCTGGCTGATGAGATATGCCCTGTTTGTCGCAAGGCTGTTTGGACTCCTTTGGGGAACATGTCGTACATTGAAGAGAGCTCCCTGGGTTCAAGTACTGACACAATTTGGTTAGGGACATTCTTTTTGACATATTCAGGTGTGCCCGAATTTCTGCTAAGAAAGAAGCATCAGTGAATTTTTTGACCGACCTGTTGGAAGGAAGATCAACACTCAGACCAGCTGACATTTTCGTCTTTGGATGCATAGGAGGAAAACATACTTGTATGGATCTCACAGGGGTTTCCCCTCTTGTGGGGTTGTGGAGTAGTGTTTTCATAGTGGGTCGGGCTGCTTTAAAAGTTACTTAATGCAAAGTGACGAGACACGAGAAAGCGTGCATGGACAACCAACACGTGTTTATTCCATTCACATTTGATACTTTTGGTTTCCTAGCGCTTGAGGCTGTGGAACTACTTGAGGTTGTGGAACTACTTAGTCGAGTCCGGCATGTCATGCATAGTTATGTTATGAACCCAAGATCTATGAATATAGTTTTTAAAAAACTTTGTTTTGTATCAGAAAAGAACTAGGGGCGCAAGTTTAGGCCGTTTTCCTTCTATTTCGATGTAAAAAAAATTATAAGTACACATGCACATATTATATATCTATTTATAAATAAAATAATTAAATATTTTGTAAATGAGTGAGTTCTAAAAGTTATTAACAAGTGAAGTTATCTAAAACTTTGAACTCATCTTGTCTCATTTGCACTCCTCTATGTTTAGTACTAATTAACCGTGTTTTTTTTTCTTCGTTTGTTATTTAATATACACTAGGTTAGAATCTCGTGTATTACACAGGTTGAATAAATGTAATGTTATATTTTTAGTAATAAAAAAATTATGTCTTTATAAGCCCGTGTGTTACACGTCTTGAATAAAATATAATGTAATCTGTTAACACACGCAATCATTAAAATGGAACAATGTGAATATGTAAATATATGATTAAAAAGTTTTTATTTGGATCTTAGCTGACTATAAAATTGTTTTCAGTTTGTACAATTCATAAAAATATGATAGAATAATTTAATTGATGATAAACACAGTTTTATAAATTTAGTGTTTACGAGCACCACATGTTCAAGATTTTCTTCTTGCTATCCCTGTAGATGGGCTAGGCGAACATATGTTGCCCGTGGAGTATCGTACTATCCTTATATATCGTCTCATGATTCCTCTATTTCTGGCTAATGAGATATGCCCTGTTTTTCGCAAGGCGTGTTTGGACTCCTTTGGGGAACATGTCGTGCATTGTAGAGAGCTCACTGGGTTCAAGTACTGACACGATTTGGTTAGGGACGTTCTTTTTGACATATTCAGGCATGCCGGAATTTATGCTAAGAAAGAAGCATCAGTTGTAACATCCTAGATTTTCTGACATTGTTTTTATCATATTTTACACAATAACACTTTATTTCAAACTCATACTTACCACCTTAATCAATTCAAAATTTCAAACGTTACATTAACATAATAATTTCCATTATATATGAAACATATGGATATATATATATATATATATATATATATATATTTATATATGTATAACTATATATTGGATTTTTATTATGGGTCATTTAAATTATTTCTAAATTTGTAGAAATAAATTTAGTCAACTATAAAATTTTTAAAGTTTTTAAAATCTTATCAATTCATAAAAGTATATAAATAATTATTTACAATTTAAACATTTTGTTTGAACCCCTAATCATGTAAACTCACAATTTGAACCCCCACCTTCACAATTGGACCTTCACACCTCAAGTTCGACCCCCATTGCTCAACTTAGGCCAATCTTGACTTTCAAGAGTCAAACAGGACCGAATGGTGCAAATCCAACCTCCATTATCGGCCTACCCGATTGTTATGGACCAACCCTATGCATGAAACCACTGATAGATCATAATCGGACCAAATCTGCATATCAATTTAACTAAACATGCGGCCCAAACCAAGGTTTAAACAGTTTGACTCACCAAAAGCCAAACCGGCCAACTCTTAACAAATTCAAAGCTGTATTAGATCGATTTCCTTCTGTGTGTGGACTCCTCTTGCTACATAATGGATAATCGACCCAAAGCCTGGCCCAATTCTCAATCCAATTCAATCCTTGAGCGGCAAATTTTGAATTCGAACAGGGTTGACTCTTTAGAGTCAAAACCGTATCAATCTAGCATCAAATTGTGTAATCAACGGGTTTTAACCCCGCAAATCACGCGCAAATGATTCCTGTATGAATGTAGACCTAATTCACGCCCCAATTCATCCTAAACCAAACGAGTTAACGCGGAAATTCCCCCCTCACAGCTGTCACTTACCTTCTGTGATCGAACCGTGGGGTTTGGACGGAATTGGACGAATTAATACACCCCACACCTTCGCATACCCTCATACAAACACTCTGGAACCCGTATTGCATTCCATTTCATCTCTGTCAATCGATCAAGCACCAAGAACACAATTTCTGATCTCGTAGCTGTCAGCCTTCGATACTCCACCATTCGAGGTAAGGTTTAGTTCGTTGGAGTCGTGCTTGAGTCCTCGTCATTAGCCCCATATCAAATCGGGCTAACAAAAACCTATCAAACTCAATTGAAACTAGGGTTCATAACCGGTTCATACGATTTAAGGGATTGGGTTTGATTCACGCGTTCTATTTAAATAAAAGGGAACCTTATTGACCAGCGAAACCACTTGGCTCGACTAGTAAGACCTTGCACCACGATCCAAGTGGCGTGGGTTCGAAACCCACAACCCAGATTCCTTTTGCGCGAGCCTTGAACCCAAACCCTACTCCACTCTAGCACCATGATAAGTTATTTCCAGTCCGGTTCCGTATCAGGGATTGCGCCCTGGTCCAGTGGTTGGAATTGGATGCTTTCGCCGGGCAGACCCGGGTTCCATCCGGGCGAGCCCCAAACATTTTTAAAACCATTTTTTTTTCAACCTCATTTATTTTATAAAAATTATTTTATATAACCTAACACCCTTTGGAACTTCATTGTGCAAAAATAGTCAACCTTTAAATTAGAAATATTATTTTCAAAATTTAATTGATTTTAAACCACTTTTACGAATTATATTAAATAAAATTTTTAGTTTTAATTAATACATTTATAATACCTATTTTTATAAAACCACATTAAGGATTTGTAAAGACAATTTTATAAATCATCTTCCATTAAATAACTATTTTTGATTTAAAATTTTCATTCAAACAAATTTAACTTTTCTAAAAAAAATATATATTCACATTTCCATATTTTTTTAAGGAACACACCATTTTAAATAAATAGAATGAAATTATTTATCTAATTCAATAAATCCCTTTTGGGTTGAAATCTTATTTAGTACAATTTCTTACACTAATATATATTTGATACATTCTTTGTAAATAAATAATTAAAGTAAAAATATTTATTTAAAATGGTTGGTTATTCAAAATAAACCCTAAGCCATTTATTACTCACGTACTTTGAACTTACTACTTTAATAAAGATTCCTTTTCAAATATAAACACAAACATAAACACATTCTTTACATAATATAACACAAACTCTTTATACAAGTCCTTACACTCACTCCTGTTAAAACACTAGACATTTCATGTAACCTTGTACACCATATTAATTCAAGTTTGTACATTTACACTCTAGGTTAACCTTGTAAGTTACAAGGATTCACCTCACTACCTATCCTCTTGTGCTATCTACATCTTGGATACATGTGAGTTTACATAACCCTTTTTTCATTTTGGACATTTTGGGGTGAACATGATTTACATTGAAACTATTTGCAATATTACACAATACAATTCTGCATTATGATTTCATGTGACTATTTGTGCATTATGCTTGAATGCTATGAGTTATTAGTGCACATACATGACACAACTGGTACAATCATTAACTCTGTACAAGCCAACGGTTAACAAAGATAGATCTATTGAGTCTGACAAACCCACCCGAGTAGGGTGTTTGTTACCGAAAACACATCAGGATAACACTAGGTGTTATGCCCTACATTAGGATAACCTGCGGGTTATGCCCTTCAGTCACAAGGTTTGATTGTACACTTAGTATGACTATAGGTTCTCCATAAGTGCCTTATATGCCATGTATCATATGAATTGTACAAAACATTTTAAAATCATTTTTATGATGCCAGAACTTATGTATGCTTACCAACTTACTAGTTGACCCTGTTTTTAAATCATGTTTCAGGTACGAACAATTGAGTTGAACAAGCTTGCTTTCACTTAAGTTTGAGGACCTAGTTAATCAAATTATGAACTTATTATGTAATTTCAATTTCTTGTACTTGTTGGATTTTGTTTGGTCTGAAATGAATTAATTTAATATATTACAATTTAGCCAACCATGTGCTCATGAACAGTCTACATGTCCCGCCCCGACGTTTTCGCCGTCGGTTGGGGTGTGACAGATTGGTATCAGAGCCTTGGTTATATGGAATTAGGTTATTAGACACCCTTGACCTATACTATAACCTTAGGACACCCACCTATGACATGCTTCATGATTATGTAATATTTGCTACATGCTATGTGTTACATGCTTGCTATTTTATGTGTTAGTTTATTTGGTGCCCCAATTGTTAGAATTCACGACTTATTAAGTTATACATAAATAATAAACTAAATAAACAATATCCATACCCATATCCTAAGCCTCATATCCTTCTTGCCTACTTCTCTTTCATCATCACCATAGCATGTGGAAACGTTATATTCATAGACATTAGTCTATTAAATTTTCTTTATACCCCGTTAAGGTTTTAAACTTTGTTAATTATTAGAGGACACGTGCAATCTGGAAGGGTGACACCTGTATTTTGGGTTTTATGTCTATGAAAACATTTCATATAAATCCCCATCAACCGAAGGATCCGTATGCTTTTCTGGGAATTCCCGGGATGAGTGTTTACTTATAGGCTAAATCATGTCTCCTCGAATGTTATATAAGTTTAATTAATCTTAATATGTCATAGTATTCAAGTGGTTATGTTACTATTTGGGTACAATCCGAACTATGAAATACTTATGTTTATTATTCCTCTTATTCTTAATCCAAGAAATCTTTATAAATCCTCACAACTCTCTTATGTTGTTTTAAATCTATAGAATGCCTCCTCGTCGTACCAACAACAACAATAATAACAATGATCTTGCTACTCTCCTCACATAACTCGTGACTCAACTCGCCCAAGCCAATAACAACAACAATGGGGGCACCAATGGAAGTGCCAATAACAATGGTGGTGGTGGTACCAACCCACCACAATGCACCTTTAAGCACTTCAACTCATGCAATCCGGTCAAGTACTATGGCACCGAGACTCCTCCAGTGGTTTGAAAGTATTGAGAGCACCTTCCTCAATAGTGACTGTCCTGACGACCTTCATGTTCGTCATGCCACCAGTGTCTTCCAAAAACGGGCGCTCACATGGTGGAATGGGGAGAAAAGAACTACAGGCATGGAGGCGACAATGGCCTTGTCATGGGATGAACTGAAGAGGACTATGACCGAAGAGTTCTGCCCTCGGAATGAAATGAAAAAGCTAGAGGCCGAGTTTTGGGATCTTGCCCAAGATAGTGGTGAAAGTTTGGCCTACATAACTCGTTTCCATGAGTTCAGCCTTCTTGTGCCCCATATGGTCACATCACTGTCCCGGTGCATTGAAAAGTACATCGGTGGTTTACCTAAACAGATTCAGGATACTGTTCTAGGAAGGAATCCTGCTACCCTTGAAGACACTATCCGCCTATCTGCCACACTAATGAATAATCATGTGAAGGCAGGAACGTTAACTAGGAAGGGCAGAAAGAAAGCTTCTAACACAGCAACACCACCTGCATACATCAAAGAAGTCAAATCTGAACCCTACCACAACGACAAGAAGCGAAAGGCTAAAAACTTTGCTGTTGTCACCCCAGCTGCTCCAGCTAACCAAGTTGCACCCATGGCTCAGAATCCAGCTAAGAAGCAATATGGGGGCAACAATCCCTTGTGCAACACGTGCAATTATCACCACTTCCCGAACATGCTATGTCGCCTATGTACCAATTATGGGAGGTATGTCCATACAACCAATGTTTTCCAATCCAGGCCACCTGCTACTCAAGACAACCAGGGAAACAGAGTCAACCAACATGTGGTGAATCAAGCAGTTCCGGCCATTACTAATGGGCATGCTTGCTTTGAATGTGGCAACCCAAACCACTTCCGTAACCAGTGCCCAAGGCTTGCCAATGCTAATAAAGGTGGAGCTCGTGGGCGTGCCTTCAACATAAACACCAACGAAACTCAAGTCAACACCGAGGCAGTGAATGAGACAAATGAAAGCTAGTGCAAGATGGAGTCAAATGAAGACCTAATCTGGATTAAATTACGCATTCTAATCATTTACGTATCTTGTCGTTATTTGAACTATTTACACCTACCACGGTTTGTCACCATTATTAAAAAGAATTTGAGAATTGCTAGCCAACTTCGAGAAGGTGAATCATTTCAAATGAGCATTAACCATTCACACAAACACCGACGATTTAAAACTCGACTACCCACATTGTACATGAACGCCAAGCAACACGTTTGTCCGCAACACTCGACCACCTACAAAATCTGATGGTTTACTCATGAGATTCAATAACTTAGATATGAGCATTCACATGATAGTTTTATCACATGATACAAAATGCTAGATTTATCGCATAACACGTGAAACTTAATTGTTTGCAATATACGTGCAACTAGATCATACATGAAACCTGAGTGTTTACATTATGCACAAAACTAAAATTGTTTACAATTGTTGCATTTGATTGATTACATTATACACAAGACATGATCATTCACTATTACCCATGAATGTTGGAAACTGCAAAACTTTAAAACCACTCGGGGTTGACGTATCCTTGTTCAAACAAGAGGAAACTATGGAACCTAAGCTATGCCGCCTTATTACTCTTTAGTTGCTACTTGACCTTACTATCTAGGGGACACAGTTATTAGCAGCTCATACGTGAAAACAATAGACATGAACTAAGTAATTTTGTGCCCCCTCTTATCCCGCGCACAACGGAAGGATCTATACGGACATGCGATGATTCGAGTAATTACGGGTGCACACGTAATTATAAAAAAATCAGTGCATGGAAAATATAGTGAATTCTGTCGTGTGTTATGACATAGAAACTATCGTGACATATAGTAACGAAACTGATGTGATATGATAAGGGCATGGTGGATACGCCGCTGATACTTCCTATATATAAGTGTTCGTATCATATTGTCAAAGGTAACGTTACTCGTGTCACGTAAAGTTTTATGTTATGTTGACCTGGACCAATGTTTGTGAAATCTCTTATCCACTGACGACTTTTGGGCATACCAGAGTACATCTTAAACAAACCCTAATCATCAAATTCCCATTAAATCCATTCCAAGTAATGCATTTCACCTTTGAAGTCCAAAATATTCTTTGACAATTTTCTCCTTAACTCCCTCCAAACTAAATCCACTACCACCCCCCCTACGCTTAACATGATGACCTGTTCTATTCTTGAGTGACATACCTGAACCCTGTCATCCGTTATACTCCTCAAACCGACAGTCAAAACCCTTTTGGAAATCCAAACCCTCATCTCTTTCCTGAATTCTTAATCTCCATCAGTTGAATTTCGAAACGAAATTCCCTCAACTAGGGGATACTGTAACATCCTAGATTTTCTGACATTGTTTTTATCATATTTTATACAATAACACTTTATTTCAAACTCATACTTACCACCTTAATCAATTCAAAATTTCAAACTTTGCATTAACATAATAATTTCTATTATATATGAAACATATGGATATATATATATATATGTATAACTATATATCTTATCAATTCATAAAAGTATATAAATAATTATTAAAATTTAAACATTTTGTTTGAACCCCCCCCCTCTCTAAACAATTTGAACCCCTAATCATGTAAACTCCAATTTGAACCCCCACCTTCACAATTGGACCTTCACACCTCAAGTTCGACCCCCATTGCTCAACTTAGGCCAATCTTGACTTTCAAGAGTCAAACATGACCGAATGGTGCAAATCCAACCTCCAGTATCGGCCTACCCGATTGTTATGGACCAGCCCTATGCATGAAACCACTGATAGATCATAATCGCACCAAATCTGCATAACAATTTAAGTAAATATGCGGCCCAAACCAAGGTTTAAACAGTTTGACTCACCAAAAGTCAAACCGGCTAATTCTTAACAAATTCAAGGCTGTCTTAGATCGATTTCCTTCTGTGTTTGGACTCCTCTTGCCACACAATGGATAATCGACCCAAAGCCTGGCCCAATTCTCAATCCAATTCAATCCTTGGGCTGCAAATTTTGAATTCGAATAGGGTTGACTCTTTAGAGTCAAAACCGTATCAATCTAGCATCAAATTGTGTAATAAACGGGTTTTACCCCCGCAAATCATTCGCAAATGATTCCTGCATGAATGCAGACCAAATTCACGCCTCAATTCATCCTAAACCAAACGAGTTAACGCGAAAATTCCTCCCTCACACCTGTCACTTACCTTCTGTGATCGAACCGTGGGGTTTGGACGTAATTGGACGAATTAATACACCCCACACCTTCGCATACCCTCATACAAACACTCTAGAACCCGTATTGCATTCCATTTCATCTCTGTCAATCGATCAAGCACCAAGAACACAATTTCTGATCTCGTAGCCGTCAGCCTTCGATACTCCACCATTCGAGGTAAGGTTTAGTTCGTTGGAGTCGTGCTTGAGTCCTTGTCATTAGCTCCATATCAAATCGGGCTAACAAAAACCTATCGAACTCAATTGAAACTAGGGTTCATAACCAGTTCATATGATTTAGGGGATTGGGTTCGATCCACGTGTTCTATTTAAATAAACGGGAACCTTATTGACCGGAGAAACCACTTGGCTCGACTGGTAAGACCTTGCACCACGATCCAAGTGGCGTGGGTTCGAAACCCACAACCCATATTCCTTTTGCGCGAGCCTTGAACCCAAACCCTGCTCCACTCTAGCACCATGATAAATTATTTCCAGTCCGGTTCCATATCAGGGATTGCGCCCTGGTCCAGTGGTTGGAATTGGATGCTTTCACCGGGCAGACCCGGGTTCGATCCGGGCGAGCCCGAAACATTTTTAAAACCAATTTTTTTCAACCTCATTTATTTTATAAAAAATATTTTATAGAACCTAACACCCTTTGAAACTTTATAGTGCAAAAATAGTCAACCTTTAAATTAGAAATATTATTTTTAAAATTTAATTGATTTTAAACCACTTTTACAAATTATATTAAATAAAATTTTTAGTTTTAATTAATACATTTATAATACCTATTTTTATAAAACCATATTAAGGATTTATAAAGACAATTTAATAAATCATCTTCCATTAAATACTATTTAAGATTTAAAATTTTCATTCAAACAAATTTAACTTTTCTTAAAAAATATATATTCACATTTCCATATATTTTTTAAGGAACACACCATTTTAAATAAATAGAATGAAATTATTTATCTAATTAAATAAATCCCTTTTAGGTTAAAATCTTATTTAGTACAATTTCTTACACTAATATATATTTGATACATTCTTTGTAAAGAAATAATTAAAGTAAATTTATTTATTTAAATTGATTGGTTATTCAAAATAAACCCTAAGCCATTTATTACTCACGTACTTTGAACTTACTACTTTCATAAACATTCATTTTCAAATATAAACACAAACATAAACACATTATTTACATAATATAATACAAACTCTTTATACAAGTCCTTACACTCACTCCCGTTAAAACACTAGACATTTCATGTAATCTTGTACACCATATTAATTCAAGTTTGTACATTTACACTCTAGGTTAACCTTCTTTACATAAACACATTCTTTACATAAAAAAAGTTACTTAATGCAAAGTGACGAGACACGAAAAGCGTGCATGGACAACCAAAACGTGTTTATTCAATTTGAATTTGATACTCTTGGTTTCCTAGCACCTGAGGCTATGGAACTACTTAGTCGAGTCCAACAGGTCATGCATAGTTATGTTATGAACCCAAGATCTATGAATGTGGTTTTTAAAAAACTTTGTTTTGTATCAAAAAAGAACTAGCGGCGCAACTTTAGGTCGTTTGCCTTCTATTTCGATGTAAAAAAATTATAAGTATACATGCACATATTATATATCTATTTATAAATAAAATAATTAAATATTTAGTAAATGAGTGAGTTCTAAAAGTTATTAACAAGTGAAGTTATCTAAAACTTTGAACTCATATTGTCTCATTTACACTCCTCTATGTTTAGTACTAATTAACCGTGCTTTTTTTCTTCGTTTGTTATTTAATATACACTAGGTTAGAATCCCGTGTATTATACGGGTTGAATAAATGTAATGTTATATACTTATTAATAAAAAAAATTATGTCTTTATAAGCCGGTGTATTACACGGGTTGAATAAAATATAATATAATCTGTTAACACATACACTTATCAAAACGGAACAAGTGAATATGTAAATACATGATTAAAGAGTTTTTATTTGGATCTTAGACAGAAAGCCGTTTTTAGTGTTTACGAGCACCACATGCTCAAGATTTTCTTCTTGCTATCTCTGTAGATGGGCTAGGTGAACATATGTTGTCGGTGGAGTATCGTACTATCCTTATGTATCGTCTCATGATTCCCCTATTTCTGGCTGATGAGATATGCCCTGTTTGTCGTAAGGCGTGTTTGAACTCCTTTGGGGAACATGTCGTACATTGAAGAGAGCTCCCTGGGTTCAAGTACTAACACAATTTGGTTAGGGACATTCTTTTTGACATATTCAGGCGTGCCCGAATTTCTGCTAAGAAAGAAGCATCAGTGAATTTCTTGACCGACCTGTTGGAAGGAAGATCAACACTCAGACCAGCTGACATTTTGGTCTTTGGATGCATAGGAGGGAAACATACTTGTATGGATCTCACAGGGGTTTCCCCTCTTGTGGGGTTGTGGAGTAGTGTTTTCATAGTGGGTCGGGCTGCTTTAAAAGTTACTTAATGCAAAGTGACGAGACACGAGAAAGCGTGCATGGACAACCAACACGTGTTTATTCCATTTGAATTTGATATTTTTGGTTTCCTAGCGTCTGAGGCTGTGGAACTACTTAGTCAAGTTTAACAGGTCATGCATAGTTATGTTATGAACCCAATATCTATAAATGTAGTTTTTAAAAAAACTTTGTTTTGCTATCTAAAAAGATCTAACGACGCAGCTTGTAGGCCGTTTGACTTCTATTTCGATGTAAAAAAATTATAAGTATACATGCACATATTATATATCTATTTATAAATAAAATAATTAAATATTTAGTAAATGAGTGAGTTTAAAAGTTATTAACAAGTGAAGTTATCTAAAACTTTGAACACTTGTCTCATTTACACTCCTCTATGTTTAGTACTAATTATCCGTGTTTTTTTTCTTCGTTTGTTATTTAATATACACTAGGTTAGAATTCCGTGTATTACACGGGTTGAATAAATGTAATGTTATATACTTAGTAATAAAAATATTATGTCTTTATAAGCCCGTGTATTACACGGGTTAAATAAAATATAATGTAATACGTTAAAACATACACTTATCAAAATGGAACAATGTGAATATGTAAATTCATGATTAAAGAGTTTTTATTTGGATATTAGATGACTATAAAATTGTTTTCAGTTTGTAAAATTCATAAAAATATAATAGAATAATTTAATTGATAATAAACACAGTTTTATAAATTTAAAAATCTGTAGATAAAAATTGAAACAAATAATTAATTTAGTTGGCTAAATTAGTGGAGTTGATTATTAATAGAAGAGAGAGGCGGGAAAATGAGAATGTGGAGGCCTAGAAATATGACAAGTGTCTCTACCAAAATCTTGATTTATTAGTATGTATAGATTCGATGAGGTGTGAAAACTAAAGGAACCAGTTGTGTTTGGTTAATTACGTCCGTTCTTTTCCTTTCTTTTAAGATTATAAATGAGTAAATTTAACAATTGGACGAATACCAGTTTTATTCTATTCTAGTTGTTATAATAATCTATCTTTTTATATATATTTAAAATAAAATATAGATAATACTGACTCATTTACATTTTATGTAATTAATTTTGTTTTGAACAACAAAGAAATATCATTTAACAACCTATAAAGAATATGATTTAGAAGATTTAGGTGTAGTTGCTGATATGAAGTCATAATAGGTTTTATTTTGTTGTAATGTAGTCTTACTAGGTCGTAATGAGTCATAAGAGGGTTTCATTTGTCATATTTATTTGTAATATATTATAATGGATCATACCGAGTGTTAATGTGTTATAAAGTCAACAAATGCGTCATAGTTAGGTGTTGTAACTTATGTTGCTTTATATAATTAAGACCCATGCCAAACGACAATTGTAACATTTTATATGTTATATGAAATATTAAATTTTGGTTTACGCAAACAAGCTTAACAAATTTATATACACGTTTTTTACATTTTCATGAGACGTTCATGGTATAAAAATATAAAGGGAAAAATATGTTGTTAGTTTAACTAAAACAATTGTATAAATAGCCCATGTTTTTACTGATTCTTGTTGGATTTTCGCTGTTTTTCACGAAGATACATTGGAAGACGAGAATTAAATGATTACTATTTCTATAATATTAATTAATGAATATCATTTTTTGAAATACTTTAGTATTTGAACATGTATCTTTTTTATTTATATTGATATTCAAGTATTTTGTTATAAATATTAGTAAACTTATGATATTTAACATATATATATATATATATATATATATATAATTTCCCAAAATTAATTTCTTTGTAATTTGAGCATTGAAAAAAATGATCTCACTGGAAAAAATTCCTGGTTCCGTCACTTGCTGGTAATAATTCAAAACAACAGTTTGGCTGGTGATTGATCGCGATGTCAAGGTCAATCAAAAACATTTATAAAAACTACTACTTATCTACCTTAGACTGTAGACAGGGAAGTAGGGTTGTCGAATCCACAGGGAATCAGTGGAAAGTTCAATTGTTTAGATTAACAAATTAGAATAAAAACACACAGATTAAATAAAGATGTAACCTCCTCCAAACTTCAGGTTCTAGGTTTCATATAAAATTCAGTTGTTCAATTGGACACCACATAGACATAGTGTTAGAAAATTAGTTGAAACAGTAATTGAAGACAGATTCTTTGTCAGAAAACCTATACAACTAGTTTCGTCACAAACCAGTATAATTCAATCACCCAATTTATGAATGCCAAGTTACCCCCTTTAGTCACCCAACCCTGCTACTAGGTTTTGTCATCAACCGAACAAGATCGTAAAGCAAGCAAACTCAAAGCATAATCATAAACTGTTTAAATCAACTAATACATCAATCTCTCAAGTTATTGTCAGAAACTAACAAGATCCAAACATGAATAAACTGAATCAAATACAAAAACCTATACGAACCGTCCACCTGGAGGAAGCCACAAGTGAATCACCCACTCATGGTGAGGGAGATCATCTTCAATCTTCAAGTCGGTGTGTGAATCCTTCCAAAATCGCCTAAAAGTGTGAGGTAAGAGCTCCCTTTTTGATTTGGGGAAGAAAAACCTAAATAACCTCTGAAATTCGGCTGTTTCGCCCAAACCCCGCGTCTGAAACGCACCCAGCGTAGGCTTACGCTGGGAGGGCGTAGGCTTACGCTGAGGACCTGAAGCAAGCTGTGAAGAAAACAGTTAGGCGTAGGCCTACGCTGGTGGGGCGTAGGCTTACGCTGGCGGCGTAGGATTACGCCATGTGGCGTAGGCTTACGCTGGCCTGCAGTTTTGCCCCGTTTCTTCCGTCTTCCATCCAACTCTTCCGTAATATCTTCAAAGATCGCATTTTAAGCTTCCAACACCTGCACATGCATGACTACACAAAAACCTTTGTATTCCACATATCAAATTACATAAATATAACATATTACACCTTTTAATACATGAAACCTTGGCCACTTATCAGTGATAATCTCAACTTTCACTTTTGTTGCCAATGACACTCCCAGTAGAATAATTATCATATGTTTACACTCGATTTTGCTTGTACGTTTCTCCATATCATTTAAAATCGTCATTTTGAGCAAAAATAAGTGTAAATCGAGTATAAATCTATGATGATTATGCTACTGTGACTGTCATTGACAACAAAAGTGAAAGTTGGGATTATTACCAACCAATAAACTATTAATTTGGATTATTATCGGCCAATGAATCGTAATTTGAATTATTAAAAACCAATTTACAAAAAAATATTTAATCTGTTTATTTCAGGGACCTATTTCCCACTGTACGCATCTAACCCCTTTCTTTATTAAGCTTTTTCATCTTTCTAGAATACACAAACTTTAGTTATTTTATGAACTGTTGGCCATTTGGTGTAATGGTAGTATCAAGACTTTCCATAATGAAGGTCTTGGATTCGAATCCTAGTAACAACAAAAAAGGGTCTGTGTTCAGGTCAATGGGTTTACCCAGTTGGGGGGTTCCTCCTGTGGTGGACTGCCCTGGATGTTCTAGGTGTTGCCTCGGGGAAACCCAATTATCCTAGAATATTAGGTGTTGCCGTTAAAAAAAAAGTTATTTTATGAACTTGTGTGCTCATCTTGAAATTCTACACTAAAGCATAGTTTTTAATTTTTTTTAATAGAGAATTCTACACGTACTAAGCCATTATAATATTATTTAAACATAGTTATTAGGAATTCATAAGATTTTGATGAAATTCTATACGTCTATAAAACATAGTTTTTAATTGAGTAATTTACACATATCGTCCTTTATTTATACTACAAATTTCACTCTGTGTCCATTGACTTCAATAAGTACACCACAGGTCCTTTTATTACATAGTTTTATACATCCTATGTCCTTTACACTAACCCCCATCTATTTTCACCATTAAATCCCATCATGTGCCCCTCACATGATGGGCAAAATAGTCATTTCATCTACAAATTTGTATTTTACTCTTTCAGATAATTGATTGTGTATAAAACACACACACATAGTGTATAGATGAAAGAGAATCGCGAAAGGGAAGGAGGTGGGCAATGAAGTGGATGGTGGCGGCTGTCTAGGGCTGAACGACCTGTTCTGAGAGAGAGAGATCGGGAGAGGGAAGGAGGTGGTACCGATGAAGTGGTCCGACGGTGGCGGAATCCTTGCCGAAAAAACGTGAGCAGTCGGAAACCTAGCATTTCTCGCCGGAGAAGTTTGGTTTGGCCACCAGAGTCTGCTCGCGTCACCCCGTCTTCGAGTTCTGAGGTGGACGCCGTCTTCACGTGGCCACCAAGACCGTCGGAACCCTAGCACCATTCCGTCATCACCTTCTTGTCGGATAAGCGTGGTTCGTCTGAACCCTAGCCGCCATCGTCGGAGTTGGTAGCTAGGTCTTAACGCCGCTATCGTCTTCTTCTAACCACCATATGGAGGAGTTGGATAAGGAGAAGGACAAGTATTTTGCTTTGAAAGCTCGTGATATTGATGAATTTAGGGTTCGATCTGAGATATTTGGTGGGTTGGTTGATGAGCCAGAATCAGGTGGCTTTATTGTTCATGAGTTGTTTGTTGAACCTCCTTTAATGGATGATAATTTCATCATTAAAGGAAAGAGATTAAGTCAAAATTTAGGCAAATTAGAAGTGGGTTTTGATGCTCCATCAGATGAAAAAGTTGATGATTTCATAGAAAAGGAGGTTTCTTTGGATCAAATTTTACAAAGGGTTGATGTTTCCAATAAAGATTCAATCAAATTGACCAAACTGAGTTGGTGGTTGTGCCGGAGTTGGTGGAGGTTGCAGGGGGGAGGTGGTTTGGGTGGTGGCCGGAGTTGGTGAAGGTTGTAGTGGTGGTTTCGGTGATGGTCACAAATCAAGGGGATGAAAGATGAGGGATGAGAGGGATGAGAGGGAGGAAGTTTATATTTAATAAATTACATGAATTGTCCTTTAATAGGTTAAAATACCATTATACCCTCATGTGTCTTGTACATGCTAAAACTTAACAGAAAAACTTAACACCAGTTAGTGTAAAGGACATAGAGTGTATAAAAGTATGTAAGAAAAGGACATGTGGTGTACTTATTGAAGTTAAAGGACACAGTGTAATTTATAGTATAAATAAAGGACAATCTGTGTAATTTACTCTTTTTAATTTTATGAACTTGAGTGATTTGGTTGGAACTAATTCCTTCTCTTAGCCAACCAAACATGTCAAGAAATGTAATTTACATTCCAATTCCACTACAATCTAATAAATTCCTTCAAACCAAACATGCCCTTTGAGTAGTTACCGATAAGTTGGTTTCATGTATTTTTATGTAGCATTAGTTTCAGATAAAGACTTTTAAATCTAAAAAGGGTGAGAAAGATTTAGGGCCATTAGATATATTTTTAATGGTTGAGATCAAATTACAGGAAAAAAAGTTGTTAGAAGAGTATTTTAGTAATGACCAAATTTTGTTGATTTTTTTATCAAGTTCCCCCATTTTTTTAAACGATCATAACTTTTACAGACAACATTATTATTTTTAAATTAAACCATAAAAAGAGCGTTTTTTTATATTTAAAACGAGAACGTTATATACAAAAACGAAAAAAATTACGTTTTTCAGCTCATTATGATTATTGCTCGTCATTGTGTCTAATGTCAGGTAATTGTGTCTAATGTTCATTGTGTTAAATACTTTTAATCATTGTGTCTAATGTCATGTCATTGTGTTTAATGTCAGGTTATTGTGTCAAATATTTTCCATCACTGTGTTATAGACATAATAAACATACCTGACATAAGACAGGAAGTAATTCCAGACGTACTGTAAAATAAGAAAGGAGTTTTGGTGCAACAATATGAGTTCTTTGCTTATAGGAACGGAGAACAATTGTTAAATTATAAATTGAGACTAATGTGTTGATGTCATCAACAACTTAACTGAGTTGTGAACTTTGTAATACGAAACTTTAGCTATATATAACACTTTATATTGATAACATTACCTTGTGATCGATTCTAGGAATGCATATGGATAAATCTAGTTCTAAGTATAAATATCGATCATCTTGATGTAATCGTAGAATATTAATGTGAATCGAAGTGCATTATTTAATATTCCGTTCTTTGTTCGTGGTTCTTGATTCTTGATTACATACAAGTAAATTGATTCAAGCTTTGTTCTTAGGACTTGTCTGTTTTCAAGATTTCAGAAAGATACATAAGGTTCCTCATTCCAACAAACTCAAGAAGACGGATTCTTCAAACAATAGATCATATACTTGGGTTTCCTACTCGGATGAAATTGGATCTAAAAGGTATAGATTCCCCTTCCTTATTATGTCCGATTTGTGATAATGTATTGGAAACTGTAGATCATTTGTTCGGAGATCGTGATATGGAAAAGTCCCTTTAGGCAAAGGTGGCGGCTTGGTTGGAGTTTATTTGGCCGACGAATATTATTCCGGGAGCTTTTGATTGAGTGGCTTGATAAACTTCGGATGCGAAAATCATCTAAATAAATTATTGAAGTGGCCATCTTTGTTACTTGGTGGGTGATTTGGAAGACGCGTAACGGTGCAGTTTTCGGTGGGAATTCGTACAGTATTGAGTTATGTTTCGATGATGTTTTTCATTTTTCGTATCTTTGGTATGATTATAGAAACCGTAATCGTAAGTTGTCTTGGACAGAGTGGCTTAAAAATCCGCTCTTATGTTGGTAAGTTTGTTATTCTAGCTTCTTGCTAGTGTTTTATAATATGCCCGTTGTTTAAAAAAAAATTACATGTTTATTGACCTTAATTTATATATAAGTGTTGATTTAAACTACATGATCATCAATTAAATGTTGAATTAAAGAATATCGGACATGAAACGAGAAATAGAAAAGAAAGGAAAAGAGTAGAAAAGAGAAAAAGAAAAAAAAAAAAGAAGAAGCTTATATCTTGATAATTTAAACAATCTTTTGAATTTATATAGTTTTTTATTTGTATTTATATATAGTTATGTGATTTTGAACGAATTTTAAATAGAAAAAAAACAGCAGCACAGAAAAGAGAATTTTAGAATTATGAAGAATTTTTTTTGCAACAGCTTTAGAAAAGAAGATAATTAAATTAATAAGTATATTTGTGATATAATTTACTCATCTAAAGACTTTATTGTTTTAAAGATATTTTAGTTCAGAATAGATTAGTTAATTAAGTAGAAAAACACAAATTTAGACGTAACAAACAAATAAAGAAGACACGGTATATATTCAGAAGAAACTGAAAAATTGCAAACCTCTACCTTTATTAGCATAAGTTTAGTACTAGTTATTAGTAAGCAGAATTTTCAAAAATTTCCTATATAATTAAGACCCATGCCAAACGACAATTGTAACATTTTATATGTTATATGAAATATTAATTTTTGGTTTACGCAAACAAACTTAACAAATTTATATACACGTTTTTTACATTTTCATGAGACGTTCATGGTATAAAAATATAAATGGAAAAATATGTTGTTAATTTAAAAAAAAACAATTGTATAAATAGCTCATGTTTTCACTGATTCTTGTTGGATTTTTCACGGACATACATTGGAATACGAGAATTAAATGATTACTATTTCTATAATATTAATTAATGAATATCATTTTTTGAAATACTTTAGTATTTAAACATGTATCTTTTTTATTTATATTGATATTCAAGTATTTTGTTATAAATATTAGTAAACTTATGATATTTAACATATATATATATATATATATATATATATATAATTTTCTAAAATTAATTTCTTTGTAATTTACCATGTCCCAGTACTACCACTTAAGCCGAGTACTCGCAACTTCTCAGTCGATTGACCTAGCAGCACCTATCGACTTCTGCAACTATGCTAATAATGAATAAAAAAATAATAAAATAATATGTTTTGGTCAGAAAGTGAAGGTCCTTTCTTTGGAGACTTCCAATGGCAACTTACCTCCTTACATATTAGGTTTGGGGGTTTGAGGTTATATTCAAAAGTAGAGGCTTCATCCTATGCTTTAGTGGCCTTAGGGGCCCAATCTTGGGTGATAAGGATCACATCTTATGAGACAGTGTGTATGTGGTATGGATTCTGATTATGATTGTGTTTTGGCTTGTCTTCGTGATACGATTCCAAGCTTCGACTTCCACATTTTTATTAACAAGGACACCGCCTCCGCTAAAACCCAACATGCTTTGACGAGTGTCCTTTTTAGTAAAATTGTCCAGGATATGGAAGTGTACTTTGACATGACCGTTAGACAGAAAGCCGTTTTTAGTGTTTACGAGCACCACATGCTCAAGATTTTCTTCTTGCTATCCTTGTAGATGGGCTAGGCGAACATATATCGCCGTTGAAGTATTGTACTATCCTTATGTATCGTCTCATGATTCCCCTATTTCTGGCTGATGAGATATGCCCTGTTTGTCGCAAGGCGTGTTTGGACTCCTTTGGGGGAACATGACGTACATTGTAGAGAGCTCCCTTGGTTCAATTACCGACACGATTTGGTTAGGAACGTTCTTTTTGGCATATTCAGGCGTGCCGAAATTTCTTCTAAGAAAGAAGCATCAGTGAATTTCTTGACCGGCCTGTTGGAAGGAAGATCAACACTCAGACCAACTAACATTTTGGTCTTTGGATGGATAGGAGGGAAACATACTTGTACGGATCTCACAGGGGTTTCCCTTCTTGTGGGGTTGGGGAGTAGTGTTTTCACAATGGGTCAGGCTGCTTTAAAAGTTACTTAATGCAAAGTGACGAGACACGAGAAAACGTGCATGGACAACCATCACATGTTTATTCCTTTCACATTTGATACTTTTGGTTTCCTAGCGCCTGAGGCTGTGGAACTACTTGAGACCATTGTTGTAAAAATCGCGCCTAAGCGCTGACTAATCGCTAGGCGGTCGGGTAAGGAGGAATTTTAACCTAGTCAGTCCAAAAATCGCTAGACGGTCCAAATCGCGCCTAGGAGGTCCTAGGCGGCCAGATTCCGGCTAACATTCGGGCGAAAACCTGAAATTTCCGGCCAAATTCTGGCGAAAACCTGAAATTTTCGGCCAAATTCTGGCGAAAACCTGAAATTTCCGGCCAAATTCCGGCGAAAACCTTTGGTGTGGTTTAAAAATGAACATTTTTATAAAAATTACATATAAAAATGTGTGTATATGTATAAAAAACTTAAAATTACATAAAAAAATTCCAATCCGATTAATCCCGCCTAGGCCTAGGCCCTACCCCACCACCCGACTAGCCCCTAATGATTTTTACAACACTGCTTGAAGCTATGGAACTACTTAGTCGAGTACAACAAGTCATGCATAGTTATCTTATGACACAATGATCTATGAATGTATTTGTTATGCTATCAAAAAAGAACTAGTGACGCAACTTGTAGGCCGTTTGTCTTCTATTTCGATGTAAATTACAAGTATACATGCACATATAAAGTCTACAAGATAACTATGGATGACTTGTTGGACTCGACTAATTAGTTCCATAGCCTGCAAATCACAGGGACTAAAACCGTATTTAACTCAAAAAAAAAATTATAAGTATACATGCACATATAAAGTCTACAAATGCGTCATAATTAGGTGTTGTAACTTATGTTGGTTTATATTTGATTGTAAACAAGTGGAGATCCATCATGGATAATACTTTGAATGGTATGTACATATTCTCATTGAATGATGTATGAGTCAAGATTAGAAGCGTTTTATTCTTGTAATCCTGATTATTATTAATATTAGTAATAATAATCAAGATATTTGAGATCGATTGAGACTAATATCAAAAGTGATATCGATAGAGAAGACAAGCTTTTATAGAAGACTCATGATATGAAGAAGCGGTTGTATTTAGAGTTGAAAGCTTAGTGTCAAGTTTTAGTAATTATGGGAAGCCGAGGGTTTAGTGCCTCAAGACTAGATAGAGGCCCCAACAACGGTTTCGTGGTGTAGGCGGTGTTGGTTGTGTGGCGTTCGACGACAGGAAGACAACAATGATCGCGAGAAATTGAGATGGCTTTCGAGAGCGATGTCGTGCTTATAACATATTGTAAAACTAATTTTTCGACACACATATATATAAAATTGAAACTTAAATGATCATTTATAAGAAGTCACACATGATACACTTAATTAAACATATAAACTTTTAAGAATATTTATTTCCATATAAACGAGCACGTCTTAAAGCATCTTGCAAAATTATAGTTTTGAAAGAGTGGGTAACTTGTGTTCCAAGAGAGCTTCATCGTTCTTTCCTTGTGCTAACATGCTATTTAGCTCTTTCGCAAATCTGTCCATCACACCACTCGACAAACACATGGATACCACGATTCCAGACTCTCCTTTATTATTCGTATAAGCTATATAGTGACTAACGCCTACTACGCATTTGCCACTCCCTCCATATGCCGCCTTCCCCCACCCGAAGTCCACTGCATTAAATCCCGCACGGGTCACATCTGAGACCGTGTAAGATCGAATAGCTGTGAAGTGGAGCCGTGCTTTAAGTGTCATTAGGTTAGAAACCGATCTAATGTACCCTAATTTAGTGACATCAGATTTGGCTTTCATCACGAGCTCCAACGCGTAACCTATTACATAGATCTCGAGCAGTGCAAATGGCAGCAAGGAAGCCCAAAACATTTCCGTAGTATCCAACAGGGAGGGGAGGGTTGAACATCTTACGTGCATTTACGGGCCATATGATGGGCATCTCTTCTGGATCTGGTTGGAGAGCGATGGCACGACAACGCCAGAGGCAAGTTGTTAACACCTCAAAGGTGGTACACCTTTGTAGGTGTATCGGAACAATCTTACGAAGGGCTGAAATATCAGTGGTGGTAAAGAATAATGAGTGTATCGTGTCATCTTTGGTGCATGCTAATTGAAATTTGTTTGGAAGAGTAAATGTGACGTGTGGTCGGTCACTTGAACAAAGCAACTCTCTTTGCCACACGGGCAATGTTGATGGTGATGTCGAACCCCGTGCTATTTCACTTAACCCTATCAGGAATTTTACAAGTCCTGTCGCATCACTCATGGTGTGGTTGAGTCGTACGGCAAAGATGAAACCCCCGCATAACAGTCGTGTCATCTATCAATCAAAATTGATACTTAAATTATTACTATACAAAATCAAGGGAAAATCCCCAAAATGAACATTTTACTAATGTTTTTCATTAAAACAAACATTGAATTTTTAATTTTCACAAAATAAACATGTCAAAATCGCCGGATTATACACTAAATCTGTCGAAATCGCAGACTTACGTGTGTTCACCAAAAACTTACACACGTATTTTTTTCGTTCTAATTTTAAAATAATCCGGCGTTTTCGTTCTAATTTCAAAATAATCGGCGAAAAGGGGAAAAAATAGACATAAACGTAAGTCGGCGATTTCGCCGGATTTAGTGAATAATCCGGCGATTTTGACATGTTTATTTTGTGAAAGTTGAAAATTCAATGTTTGTTTTGAGGAAAAAGATTGGTAAAACGTTGATTTTGGGAATTATCCCCCAAAATCAATCATATATTAGAAAATTGCATGGTGAATGACGTTAATTTCTTCTTCAAAATTTTGTTTAAAAAACTTTACCTGAATGAGTAGCAATGGTGAATCAAGGATGCCATCAGTACCAGGAACGTTATAAATGAGCTCTTCAATACAAGGGAATGGTGGCTGAAGTGGATCTCCGAATTGATCCAGTGTAACATCCGCCTCTGCCTCGATAAACAGCACACCGTCGCCGGAGCAGTCCACCATCAGCTTGCCTGCCGGGCCTTCCCTTAGCCTGCCAGCAAACGGATAGTAGAACACCAGAAGTTTAGCCAGAGCTTCCCTTATCACACTAGCCGGATTCTTATTTCTCATTTTTGGGTCCCCACGATAAACCATTATAACCGGACTCGACTGAAATCGAAGTCTTTCCTGATCATCAATGTCGGAGAGAGGCTTCAGTTCTCGCGGTGTGGGTTTTGCCGGTATGATTAGCTCCGGTGCACGTCTCCGGACGGTGAAAGTCAGGGGGGTGTTGATTCTTGCCATATCTAATCTGGCCGGCTTTTGATGGTTCTTAAATTTGGTATGCATGCATGGTGGTAAATTTATACTAGACTAGTGTGAAACCAATAAACAAGAGGACGTGTTTTCTTTTCTTCATTTAGGAACCAGTTATACGTTTGGTTAATTACGTCACTTCTTTTCCTTTCTTTTAATATTATAAATGAGGAAATTTAACAATTGGAAGAAAACCAGTTTTATTCTATTTAGGTTTTTATAATCTCTCTTTTTGTATTTATTTAAAGTAAAAGACAGCTAGTGTTGACTCATTTATCTTGTAACAAGTTACAAGTGTCACTTATATTTTGAATATCTTTGTTTTAAACAAAGAAATGTCATTTAACAACCTAGAAAGAATAAGGAGAAGATTTAGGTATAGTGGCTGATACAAAGTTATAATGTGTAATATTTGTTGTCATGTGTTACACTACGACAGTATAACACTATATCGATGATTTTTTTTTACCTTATAGGACGACTTGTCGTCGGTATAGCTTATCACGACGACATGTCGTCGGTATAGGAGTCGTCGGGATTGCTTCGTACCAATAGCCCAAGTTTGTCGTTGGCATAGGTGTCGTCGGTATAGAGTCTAATTAAATAAATCAAAAAGAAACTCTATACCGACGACATGTCGTCGGTACAGGGTTTAGCCCTATACGGACGACATATCGTCCGAACAGACTCAACTTATCCCGACGACCTGTCGTCGGTATAAAGTTTTTTGATTTTTTTTTAATAATTTTTTAAAAAGGCCCATCCCGACGACATGTCGTCGGTATAGAGTTTTTTGATTTTTTTAATAATTTTTGAAAAAGGCCTATCCCGACGACATGTCGTCGGTATAGGTCTTTTCTTTTTTTTTAATATTTTTTAATTTTTAATATTTTTCAGAAATATTAAATTTTTAAAAACAAAAACCTGCAAATCATTAAATATAAACCATTCAAATATTCAAATCCGATAAAAACTAATATCCGAAACATAAACCAAACATCCAAATTGTTCGACACACAAACTTGTCCGACAAATCAAACATTCAAAACATAAACTTGTTCGACACACAAATATGCAAATTGTTCAAGACAAACACCAACAACAAAGGCAAAGGCCTAACAACAAAGGCAAAGGCGCAACAACTCCAAGCTAATTATCATCGCTGCTATTTCGGCGTTCCCACATTCGACGCATTTCATCCATTTGTCGTTGCATTTCAAGCATTTGTTGATTATGCACACGACGTTCTTCCTCTTGTTGTTGATTATGCAGACGACGTTCTTCCTCTCGTTGGGCTTCGCGTTGTTGTTGTTCTTGGAATTGTTGTTGAAGAGTAGCCACACGCTCATCCACTTCTTGCCAATGTGGTTGTGGAGGGGGGTACTGAACACATCCGGTGTGGGATTACTCACCACACGACCAACACCCGAGATATGGCCACGCCGATGACCCAATGCATGCAAACTCATCGACAACAGATGAGTCACCACCAGACTCAGCAGAGTATCTTGTATACTCCTCTTGGATTCGGTCCTGCATTAAACAATGTAATAAATAATCACTTGACTATTTTACTAAAATTCGACAGCATAACTGCTGTAAAATGGATAACCAACATGTTAAACTATAAGTCATAAACGACCCAAATTCACAAATTCCAATCAACCAACACTAATAACAACAAATACTAATAATACTAGCAAACATATTCCACAATTGGGCTCGGGTTGGATGTTCTAAGTCTATTAAAGTGTGTTTGGGTCATTTTGACCCGTTTAAAGTTATAGTTAGATGTTCTAAGTCTATTAAAGTGTGTTTGGGTCATTTGACCCGTTTAAAGTTAAAGTTGGATGTTCTAAGTCTATTAAAGTGTGTTTGGGTCATTTTGACCCGTTTAAAGTCAAACTTGGATGTTCTAACAACAAAATCATTTTACTTACATAATCCGTTGATGCAGTCTCATTGGTCCAGCCCTTCCCTTCTTTATAATAGGTCGATCTGAACACGTCAATAGGGCCGGTCCCCTGTGAAAAACAAAAATAATATCACTAAGAATTAATAAAGATGTTTGTATAATACTAACAATTGTATTTCATACCTCCATGTGTCGGCGTTGGGCGTATGATTTGCTGCCATGGTAACTTGGGTAGCGTTGTTGTGCTTGGTTTTGTTTGTTCTTCTATGAGCGATTTCTATAGCTCGTATCTAAAAACATCTCATTAATCAAAATATCCCAAGTTCCTTGATCAACATCTTGTGGTGGATTATTCCTCGCCGTCTCCACATCATCGTATCCCCCATGCTTGTCGAAATGAACTTTCAGCTCTCTCTTGTGGTCTTTATAAGCCCTCTGACACTCGGCGATGATTCCGAATTCAACGCGTCGCCACTTGTCAATGTTTCTCCAGGCGTCCAGATCAAAATAATCCTACAAATGGAAAGTAATTAGAAAAAAAATCTAATAGTTATGAAATTATAAGTCAATTATAAAACATCTATACTTACTAAAAGAGTGGGATATACGGCCCGTTTCTTCTCATTTGGAACCTTGGACCAATTAGCATAATGTGGAGGAACAACCTTTTCAACCTCCAGGGAGATAGCACGGATAAAATCAGAAGCCTTCGGACTCACGAACTTGTACCCCCCGCCATGAAGTTCAACATCAATTGGAATAGGCTTCCTCCCATTTTGCTCAAATTTCTTATGTAATTTGAGGTTTTTGGCTTTAGAACGCCTTTTTTGTGAGGCATTACCTAAATTGACACATGAAATTCAAAAGTTAGGCAATTATAAAGACATCTATTAAACACTAACAAGTAACTTACCACCAGATCCACCCGCACAACCCGAGTCGAAGTTACACGGACCCCCATATCCACCGTCTCCACCATCACCACCGTGTGATTGCGCCATTGTTGCCATTATTCCTACAACAAAATAATTAGTAAGCACAAATAATTATTAATTAACAAAGACAAATAGTACATTTTTAACATACATTCAATCAGAATCATCACTACAATAACGTGTCTCAACAACATCAAATCTGATAAAAACTAATATCCGAAACATAAACCAAACATCCAAATTGTTCGACACACAAACTTGTCCGACAAATCAAACATTCAAAACATAAACTTGTTCGACACACAAATATGCAAATTGTTCAAGACAAACACCAACAACAAAGGCAAAGGCCTAACAACAAAGGCAAAGGCGCAACAACTCCAAGCTAATTATCATCGCTGCTATTTCGGCGTTCCCACATTCGACGCATTTCATCCATTTGTCGTTGCATTTCAAGCATTTGTTGATTATGCACACGACGTTCTTCCTCTTGTTGTTGATTATGCAGACGACGTTCTTCCTCTCGTTGGGCTTCACGTTGTTGTTGTTCTTGGAATTGTTGTTGAAGAGTAGCCACACGCTCATCCACTTCTTGCCAATGTGGTTGTGGAGGGGGGTACTGAACACATCCGGTGTGGGATTACTCACCACACGACCAACACCCGAGATATGGCCACGCCGATGACCCAATGCATGCAAACTCATCGACAACAGATGAGTCACCACCAGACTCAGCAGAGTATCTTGTATACTCCTCTTGGATTCGGTCCTGCATTAAACAATGTAATAAATAATCACTTGACTATTTTACTAAAATTCGACAGCATAACTGTTGTAAAATGGATAACCAACATGTTAAACTATAAGTCATAAACGACCCAAATTCACAAATTCCAATCAACCAACACTAATAACAACAAATACTAATAATACTAGCAAACATATTCCACAATTGGGCTCGGGTTGGATGTTCTAAGTCTATTAAAGTGTGTTTGGGTCATTTTGACCCGTTTAAAGTTATAGTTAGATGTTCTAAGTCTATTAAAGTGTGTTTGGGTCATTTGACCCGTTTAAAGTTAAAGTTGGATGTTCTAAGTCTATTAAAGTGTGTTTGGGTCATTTTGACCCGTTTAAAGTCAAACTTGGATGTTCTAACAACAAAATCATTTTACTTACATAATCCGTTGATGCAGTCTCATTGGTCCAGCCCTTCCCTTCTTTATAATAGGTCGATCTGAACACGTCAATAGGGCCGGTCCCCTGTGAAAAACAAAAATAATATCACTAAGAATTAATAAAGATGTTTGTATAATACTAACAATTGTATTTCATACCTCCATGTGTCGGCGTTGGGCGTATGATTTGCTGCCATGGTAACTTGGGTAGCGTTGTTGTGCTTGGTTTTGTTTGTTCTTCTATGAGCGATTTCTATAGCTCGTATCTAAAAACATCTCATTAATCAAAATATCCCAAGTTCCTTGATCAACATCTTGTGGTGGATTATTCCTCGCCGTCTCCACATCATCGTATCCCCCATGCTTGTCGAAATGAACTTTCAGCTCTCTCTTGTGGTCTTTATAAGCCCTCTGACACTCGGCGATGATTCCGAATTCAACGCGTCGCCACTTGTCAATGTTTCTCCAGGCGTCCAGATCAAAATAATCCTACAAATGGAAAGTAATTAGAAAAAAAATCTAATAGTTATGAAATTATAAGTCAATTATAAAACATCTATACTTACTAAAAGAGTGGGATATACGGCCCGTTTCTTCTCATTTGGAACCTTGGACCAATTAGCATAATGTGGAGGAACAACCTTTTCAACCTCCAGGGAGATAGCACGGATAAAATCAGAAGCCTTCGGACTCACGAACTTGTACCCCCCGCCATGAAGTTCAACATCAATTGGAATAGGCTTCCTCCCATTTTGCTCAAATTTCTTATGTAATTTGAGGTTTTTGGCTTTAGAACGCCTTTTTTGTGAGGCATTACCTAAATTGACACATGAAATTCAAAAGTTAGGCAATTATAAAGACATCTATTAAACACTAACAAGTAACTTACCACCAGATCCACCCGTACAACCCGAGTCGAAGTTACACGGACCCCCATATCCACCGTCTCCACCATCACCACCGTGTGATTGCGCCATTGTTGCCATTATTCCTACAACAAAATAATTAGTAAGCACAAATAATTATTAATTAACAAAGACAAATAGTACATTTTTAACATACATTCAATCAGAATCATCACTACAATAACGTGTGTCAACAACATCATCATCATCTTCATCGTCGTCATTTATTTCATCTTCCTCATCTGAATTGTATACATCTTCTTCATCATCATTAATAAAACTTTCATCGAGATCAACCGGGCCAACATGACTTGGGTCACCACCCTCATTTAAAGTTGTACGCATGGGCAAGTAGCCTAAGTCGACAACCAAGTTACCAAAAAATGATTGAGTTTCCTGTGTAATAGATTGACTGTCTGCATGGGGGAGTTGGAATTTGGTCACCACCTACGTGACTTGATTCACCACCTTCGCATCCGGTGTCGACAACCAAAGTATAATCATTTGATTGAGTTTCGTGCAATATATCTATCTCATTAACAACACTAGGATGATCCCAAAGCTTCCGATGGTGAACGTCCTCAACAACCCTCCATTGGCCAGTGGTTCGAGAAGGATCTCTGAAACACCCCACCCCGGGTACATCTCATAGTTGGCACCAAAACATTCAAACATAGTTCTTAAACCAGAAATCAGAATCTATTATAGCGGAAGTCTTTAAATTAAAACATTAATCAAACAATAATGTAATTCATTGTCTAAAACATAAACTATCGGAATAGGAAATGTCAGTCTTTAGAGCGGCGACCCGATGTCCATGCTATCGAGCCCTCACGGCTCCTTTACTTTACTTTTGCTTTACCTTTACTACCTGTCATGCATACTAAAAGTCAGCTAACGTTGGTGAGTTCTATCTTTACTTTAATCTAAAAACTTTCTTTTAGGTAGCTTAGCTTTATAAAAATAAATAAGCTTTTCTTTCTCTATCTTTAAAACACTTTAACTTTACTTTAAAACTTTTCTACATTACAATTATAAAACTGTTACGTTAAAAACTTTAGCTTTGAGGCGACCGGTTAAGGTGTCCTCCTTTACTCTTTGCATCTTTACGTTTCACTCGTACATGACAAGTGACCATAACGTTTTAACTATCACATGTGGATCTTCGCCCGAAGGCAAGATCCCTTTGCTCGTTTGCATCTCAGGGTAAGACTTTTACTTTGCTGTGCCCACACCTCAGGGTGGGACTTTCTCGCTTACACCGAAGTGAAGACTCCTTTGCCTGCTCACACCGAAATGTGAGACTTCTACTTTGCTTGCCTGCAGGACTTTTTACTTTGCAACTACAATGCAACTACTATGCAATTATACCACGTCACATAATATAATGCCATTCAAACACATAACACATAGACAAATAAAATATATTAACACATAAACTTATAATATGGCATCTGTCACTGTCACTGTCAATGCAGCTTCTTTACCATTCTTTACTTTGCTTTACTTCCTTGAAACTATATTTCAAAGATAGTACTATTCTTTTTAACATTTTACCTTTCTTTTTATAAAACTGACATTAAAAGCTATGCCTTTCTCTTTCATTTTATAAAATAACCTTTTTTGATAAAATACTATACTTTGCCTTTAAAATCTTTCTACCAGTATGCATGCCAACCCAAAACCGTTAGGGAAAAAAGGGCAATAAGAACTCACCAGACTTCTACTATGTCTATCTCACTTAGCACTGAAACTTCAAGCTAGGTGGGATGCTATTATATCTGTTTCATGTGTCACGAATGGAACAATGTTATAACCTACATATCTCATCCGAAAACTCCTATGTCCATAATCTTTTTCGGTCGAAATTTATTTCAACCGAAAACTTTGGTGTTAGAACTATTTTCTATTAATGGTTTTTCGTTCGAAAACTTTTGTCCGAGAACTGTTTTGTTCGAAAATATCTGTCCGAAATCCCTTTCTGTCCAAAATACTTTTCGACCGAAATGTCCTATCCGAGATATTTTTCGATCGAAAAGTCCTGTCCGAGATATATGGTGTTCCGAAATACTTTTCGGACGTATCCGAGATTTCGGACCATTCATGAAGATTTCAGACGATTCATCTGTTCTTGAACAGATCCTTCGTTTTTTATCCAAGTTATAATCTTTTTACGTCCAAGACTTATATCTAGCTTCCATGAAGCTAGATACATACTTTTTAACCAAATCTACACGTAAAAATCCCATCTTTTTTATGAAAACCCACTTTGAAACCCTAAAACCCACTTTCAAATCTAAACTCGAATCTGAGAGTGTTTTGTTACCTGTTTCTGTTTGATTTCTCCTTCTCCAACCTCCAGAGTTGTTCCAGCAATGATTCACAGCAACACGAAGGCCCTGGTGTGGATTCTTGGAACTTTCTCTCTCTCTAACTTTAATATGGTGAAGATGAAGTGTGGGGAGTGGAGAGGGTGGCTAGGGTTTTACTCCCTCCCCCTCCTTGCGCCCCCTATACCCGGCCCAAGGCCCGATCCGCTCTAGCCCACTTATTTTTTCATTCTTTCTTTATTTTGTTATTCCATAAGCGTCGTTTATTCTTTGTTGTAAATTTTAGAATGTTACAAGTCTACCCCTCTTACGAAAGGTTTCGTCATCGAAACCTGCTATAATTAAGTGAAACAGGTGCGGGTACGACTCTTTCATTTCTGCTCCAGTTTCCCAAGTGGCTTCCGATGTTTCCATTGTACCTTAACCAACTGAATCACTTTGTTCCGCAACCGCTTCTCCTTCCTATCTAGTATGGTAACTGGTTCCTCGATGTAATTGAGACTATTATCCACCTCGATGTCGTCCAGTGGTACGTGCGCTAATTCGTCAGCCAGGCACTTGTGCAAGTGTGACACGTGGAAGGTTGGGTGAATTCCACTCAACTCGTCAGGAAATTCCAACCGGTAGGCAACTTCACCAACCCGTGCCAGTATCTTGAAGGGCCCGACGAACCTTGGACTTAACTTCCCTCTCTTTCGGAATCGTATAATCCCCTTCCAGGGGGATACCTTTAATAATACTTGATCCCTGACATTGAATTCGATCGGTCTCCGCCTTTTATCTGCGTAAGACTTTTGACGATCCTGTGCTGCTTTCATTCTGGCCATAATCTGGTCAAACTTTTCGGAGGTTGCTGTGACTACCTCTAAACTTCCCAACTCTTTCTGTCCTATCTCCCCCCAACAAACTGGGTGTCACACCCCAACCGACAGTGGAAACGTCGGGGCGGGACATGTAAACTGTTCATGAGCACAAGGTTGACTAAATTGAAATATATTAATCATTTAAATTCATTGCAAATATTCAAGACAAAACAAAATCAAACCAAGTACATAATATGAAATACATAATCCTTTATTTAAAATTAACTAGGTCCAAAACTTATGTGTAGCAAGTCTTGATCAAAATCACACATTAGCACCTGAAATATGAATAAAATAAGGTCAACTAAAAAGTTGGTGAGCATACACATGTTTAATCATAAATAGTGTATAGATGTAAATAGTCAAATCCTTACATAACATGATAAAATAAGGCATTTATGGGGAGCAACTATTGTGTAACCAAAGTACAATCAAACCTTTGTAACTAGCATGCAAATTGTGTTGTCGGTAACAATCAGCCCAATCTGGGTGGGTTTGTCAGACTCAACAGATCTATCATTGTTAACCGTCGGCTTAAATAGTTAATGATTGCATATAAATTACACACAAACAATTAACACACCTAGCACTCAAACATAAAGCTCAAATTTTGCATACATGAATGTAAAGAGGATTTGTGTTTGTGTAAATGTATGCAATTGTGTGTATAGAGTTCATGTTTCACCCCAAAAAGTGTAAAAGAGTAAAAGGGGCTATGTAATACTCACTTGAATCAAGGGTGTAGCTGGCACGCGAGACTAGATAGCAAAATTATTTTTGTAACTCACCACGTTAACCTAGTGTGTAATATATATAAAATTAATAATGCGTACGATAGTCTAGGTCTAAGTCTCGGATTTAATTGAATGTGTGTACAAAGAGTTGTAGTATGTATAGGAGTGTAGGAAACTGTGTTTTGTTCTTGAAAAATGTGTAGTATAAAATGAGAGATTTGAAATGAATAGTTTTAAAATATTTTAATTAGGATTTGGGTTTGAATGACTAAATAAATTAAATAATTGGTATTTAGTTATAAAAATAGTGTGTAAATTATCTTAAATATAAATTAAATAAATAATTTTGCTTTATTTATTTATTTATAAATATGTGTAAAAATAATATTTATTTATAAAGATGTGAAAAAAATGATATTTATTTATAATAAATATACCTTTAACTTTTTATTGTAGATTATAATAAATACATTTATCTATTTATTTAACAATTTAAAAATAAGTATTTGATTTAAATAAATTTAAATTTTATAAATTTATAAAAATAAATATTTTATTTGGTAGTTAATTTCCTTTAATTATTTAAATATCTAAATGTTTGTTTTAAATATTTAATATACAACTTTAACAACGAAATTCGTAATAAAACTGAATTTATAATGAAAATTAACAATTCTGGTTTTATTCTGTCACAAATATTGTAAGGTTTATAAAAATAATTTTTATAAAATTTTTGGAGTTTTAAAAATCGGTTTAAAAATATTAAACAGTCCACCCGGTTCGAACCCGATGGCTACTGTGTGAGGCAGGCGCTCCAACCACGAGACCGAGGGACTGCTCCTGTTATGATTTCAACTTGGAAGGACTAAAACACTTAGTTGAAAGGGGGCCATGTTTGGCTTTGGGGGCGCGCGCAAAAAGCCGGATATGCGGGTTTCGAACCCGCGCCCCTCGTTCCAATGGTGCAGTGTCTTAACCAGTTGGACAGGGGGTTTCACTGGTCTAAAAGAGATCCCGTTTGATTAAATAGAGACTCGAAAGGCAACCCTAATTCAAGAACACGTAAGAACAGGGTAAGAACCCTAATTCGAATCGTGTTCGACAGATTTTGCTAACATAAATTGGCACGGGGCTATTGATAGGGACCCATTTACGATTCGAACGAACTAAGTATTACCTGATATGGTTGAGGGGTGGTGGTTCTCAGCTAGGACGTACAGGTTCTGTTCGCCGGAGTTTGATCACGCACCAGAGTCGGAGTTGCTCGAGTATGAGGGTTTCAAATGTTTGTAACGGGTGTCGCCAGAGTGTGTGTGTATTGTATGTCTCAATTTCGACTAAATTGCTCCATTCGATCCGGGTTAATATGAAACAGTTGTCAATCATGAATTACGCGTGAATTACTCTAAGTGTCGATGAATTGGGTCTCGATTCAGGTCTGTATACATGAGAGTTTAATTAAGGCATGATTTACGGGCCTTCATTCGATTTTAATTCCTTGAATTTGAATTGATTGAGTCTAGTTTGACTCCAGAAGTCAAACGCGTTTGAGATTGATATTTGATTGCTGGATCCGACGAATTTATGTGCTAAATGGGTTGGGAACCTGATCGAGATTTTCAAAGCAAGTCCATTGTACTCGGGTTTGACCGGTTTAAGTGGTGAACCGCAAAGGTTTGGATCTGTTGACTTTTTAAGAGTCAAGATTGGTCAAAATTGTTTAAATGAGAAAAAAAATTCAATTTCGAGAGAGTTGAAATGTTAAAGGTTCAAACGAATCTGGAGGTTTCAAATGAACTATGTGGGGTTCAAACTAGTTAAATTGTGAATTTGTTATAAAATAGTTTTTGTAAAAATTTCAACATTATAAATTTTATTAAAATTTATTTTATAAAAATCAATTTTATAAAAGGAAAGTTTGCTTAATTTATTTTAAAAAATTACCATTTGTATAAATGGTTCGTTTAATATGATAAAGGAAACTTCATATATATTTATAATTTCATAAATAAATAAATATATACAAAGGATGCAAAACATCATTAAGTTCATACCATTTTATTTTTGATTAAATTTATCATAGAGTATATATATAAATATGAATATAATATGTTATATATACAATGGAGTTGAAATATCAGAACTTTGGATTTGATACATGTTTAAATTTAAAATAAAAGAATTTAAGGTGTCATTCTAAGATGAGCAAACTCGGTTAGAAATGAGGTATTATTAGTGAAATTTTAAAAATAAGATAGTGCTAGAAAATCTTAGATGTTACAGTCTCCCCATGTTAAGGGAATTTCGTCCCAAAATTTAACTAGTGGAGACTACTGAATCAAGAAGGAGGTGATAGTTTTGGGTTCTCAATGTGTTACGACGGTTGGTTTAAGGAGTATAACCGGTGGCAAGACACAAATTTTGGTATTCAAGGTCGGATATGAGTGATGATAACGAATTTAGTTTTAAAGTGGATTTAAGGTGTAAAACTGTTGAATAACAATTTGGATTCTAAAGATGAAATGCATTACTTGGAGTGGGTTTGATGAGAATTTAATGATCAAGGTTTGTTTAGGATGTTGCCAAATATGCTCAAAACTGTTAGTGGACAAGAGGTTACACAAATATTGGTCTAGGTCAAAACTTCACGCGACACGAAGAACGCTACTTCTAATATATGACAGGGCACTTATATATAGGAAATACCATCGGCATATCCACCATACCCTTGTCATATCTCATTAGTTTTGTTGCTATATATCACGATAGGTTTTAGGTCATAACACACGACATAATTCACTATGTTTTCCATGCGCTGATTTTTATAATTACGTGTGCACCCGTAATTACTCGAATCATCGCATGGTCCGTATAGATCCTTCCTTTGTGTGTGGGTCAAAAGGGCACAAATTCACTTAGTTCATGTCTATTGTTTTCACATATGAGTTGCTAAGAAGTAACTATGTCCTTAAGTAGGCAGGCCAGTTAGCAACTAAAGAGTAATAAGGTAGTATAACTTAAATTTCCATAGTTTTCTCGTGTTTGAACAAGAATACGTCAAACACCGAGTTGCTTCAATGTGTTATGGTTTTCAACTTTGGTGAACAAAGCGTATGACCGTGCCTTGTGTATAATGTAATCAATTAATTGCAACAATTGTAAGCAATTTAGTTTCGTGTATAATGTAGCACTCAAGTTTCATGTATGATCTAATGTCATGTAGCTTGTAATCAAATAGGTTTCATGTGTAACGTGAACAATTTAGCGTCATGTATATGGCAAAAATGAATTTCATGTATGATGTTAATCACTTAGTATCATGTAGTTTGTAAACAAATAAGCTTCCTTGTGTAATGTAAACAATTTAGTATTATGTATGTTGTATAATGTGCATAATTTAGTATCATGTACTTTGTAACCAAATAAGTTTCATGTTCAATGTGGTCAATCTAGTATTATGTACCAAACAATTGTTATGTATCATGTATATTACAAACAACCAAGGTTCATGTATTATGTGTTCAATCTGGAAGCGTGTGTATTGCAAATAAACAAGTTTCATGTTTTATGTGATTAATCCCGTAAATTGGAATTTGTAAATAAACTAGTTTCATGTATTATGTGATCGTGTTGTGTATCTTGTGAACGTGCATACGTAAATTAGTGAATTTTTGTGTGTGACATATGCTAACGAGTTTTGCATGTGATAAGGTGTTGCGGAGAAGCGTGTTGTTTGGCGTTCATGTAAAATGTGGTAGTTAGGTTCTAGCTCTTTAAATTTCGTTGAGGTTGATGGGGATGATTAACGTCTACGCGGTATGGATCGTCTCCTGAAGCGGCAAGTGAAAGGTAACGAGGGGGTTTTGAAAACACTCAGGGAAATATGTTTACAAATAACTGATCTTTCTTTAGAAATAGGAAATTATAAATTGTTTTTGGTTGTAGATATATATAAAGTAATGAAACTATTGAGTTAAATAATCTAAATAAATAGACAGTTTATAGGAAAAATCTTTTAATTTAAATTTTTAATTACTAATAAGAGAATATTTTTAAGAGGAATTATTGGCTAAACAAGTAGTTGTATATTAATTTAGTCAGGGTTTAGAAATAAATACTTTAATGGGGAAAATTATAATTATTTAGCAATTCGAAATAATATTTTTATAAAATAGGTTGTATTAAGTTCCCCCTTCATAGTGAAAAATGATTATGAAAAAATTTATATTTCCGATACTCTCTAAAAGTTTGATAAACATTTGGTTTGAAAATAACGAGGTTGTTTAAATCTAATAGGATGAATGGTTTACGAATGAGATTGTCGGTAGTGTACTAAATCGAATTGAATGAAGAAGGTGATACTTGAGAAAATTTGATGAAAATATGATGGTGTAGTTCACACTCAATGTGTCAAATCAATGAATAATAACTTTAGGGTTGAAATATACAAAATTGATTAAATGCTTAAATGTTAAACATTACTCAAAACATAGGGAAATGGTTCTCAAACTGAATATTTAAAGACAATAAATAATGGAAAAATAATTTTGTTAACGTCTCTTGTTGCTTTCCACTAGAAGGAGAATAATTCCCAAGACGAGCACCGCCATGGTCACTCGGGTAGCCGATCTGGCTTCAGCTTTAGCTGTCTCCGTGCGATGCTCCAGTATTTCTTTTTCGAGGATGGAGATTAACTCCTTTTGGTACCCTAATTGGTTTGCTAGGCTATCCATTCTTTGTCCTTGCAAGTTGTGCATTACCCCCTGCTCCATCCTTTGCCTCTCAAATTCTGAGGTCCTTACATATTGGTGAATGTCATTGGTAGGAATTCCCATAACACTAGTGGGTGCCGTGGTATGCTTTACCCAAGGGTTAGGATGGTACGGGTCGGGCATTAGATATGGGTCTCTTAGTGGGGGTGGTAACTGAGTGTGTAAATGGGGTGTCTGATACTGGTTTCTTAGTGGGGGTGATCCATGTGTTCGAAGTCTTAGGCTAGTGTTCCTAATCCAACCTGCCCTTACATCAAACCTTGGTATAGCAGCTGCGGGTGTTGGTGACCGATACACAGGTGACCTAGTGTCTTCTTCCCAATCAGATTCTGCTCCGGGACGGTATACTGGGGAGGAAGGAGAGTAGGAGTCCATGCCTAGCATGAAAACAATGGAAAAGTTGTAAGCGATAATAAAATACTGAGTGTCAAATATAGGAGTTCTCATAGGTTTAGAGTTTGACTAGTCATAACACCGAGTCTTCACAATAGTATTTTAGGAGTACACTTGACCTATAAGTAGTGTATCCCTGAGAAGAATTCTCAGGAAAGAGGGGTGGGTCACTAAGACACACTTAAGTATCCTGTCTTTCCTTGGCCAGAATTCCTCATGGGCCTACACACTCTTCCAGCTATCATGTACTAATAACACTATTGTTGGACTCATGGTTATGATGAGAATTGTTGTGGACTGGGCCTTGTGGCCCGAAAGTAAGGTTTATGCATTTTAGTGGGCTTCTTCTTCTTGGAGGATAGATGGGATTCTTAGTTTAATATTAATGGGTATTAGGCCCAATAGTTTAAGTCTTTGTTCACAAGAGGTGACAGTATCATATATATGAGTTCAAAGGTGTATGAAGAATTTGGTGTGTATATGTGTGTGTTAAACTTAGGATAGCACTTAATGAAACACATAGGTAACATGTAGATAATAATGAACATAAGCACAAAAGTTAGTGAGTAGTGTGACACAGAGACTATTAAGTATTGTATCATGTAGTGTAATTACTTAGTATATCGTGTAAAATATTCACATAAGAAGTAATCATGTAACATGTAATAGCTTGACATAGTATGGGTGTCCTAAGTTATAGTCTAGGTCAAGAGTGTCTAATAACCTAATTCCCTATAACCAAGGCTCTGATACCAATCTGTCACACCCCAACCGACGGTGGAAACGTCGGGGCGGGACATGTAGACTGTTCATGAGCACAAGGTTGACTAAATTGAAATATATTAATCATTTAAATTCATTGCAAATATTCAAGACAAAACAAAATCAAACCAAGTACATAATATGAAATACATAATCCTTTATTTAAAATTAACTAGGTCCAAAACTTATGTGTAGCAAGTCTTGATCAAAATCACACATTAGCACCTGAAACATGAATAAAATAAGGTCAACTAAAAAGTTGGTGAGCATACACATGTTTAGTCATAAATAGTGTATAGATGTAAATAGTCAAATCCTTACATAACATGATAAAATAAGGCATTTATGGGGAGCAACTATTGTGTAACCAAAGTACAATCAAACCTTTGTAACTAGCATCCAAATTGTGTTGTCGGTAACAATCACCCCAATCTGGATGGGTTTGTCAGACTCAATAGATCTATCATTGTTAACCGTCGGCTTGAATAGTTATTGATTGCACATAAATTGCACACAAACAGTTAATACACCTAGCACTCAAACATAAAGCTCAAATTTTGCATACATGAATGTAAAGAGGATTTGTGTTTGTGTATTTTGTGTAAATGTAAGCAATTGTGTGTATAGAGTTCATGTTTAACCCCAAAAAGTGTAAAAGAGTAAAATGGGCTATGTAATACTCACTTGAATCAAGGGTGTAGCTGGCACGCGAGACTAGGTAGCAAAATGATTCTTGTAACTCACCATGTTAACCTAGTGTGTAATATATATGAAATTAATAATGCGTACGATAGTCTAGGTCTAAGTCTCGGATTTAATTGAATGTGTGTACAAAGAGTTGTAGTATATATAGGAGTGTAGGAAACTGTGTTTTGTTCTTGAAAAGGTGTAGTATAAAATGAGAGATTTGAAATGAATAGTTTTAAAATATTTTAGTTAGGGTTTGAGTTTGAATGACTAAATAAATTAAATAATTGGTATTTAGTTATTTAGTTATAAAAATTGTGTGTGAATTATCTTAAATATAAATTAAATAAATAATTTTGCTTTATTTATTTATTTATTTATTTATAAAGATGTGTAAAAATAATATTTATTTACAAATATGTGAAAAAAATGATATTTATTTATAATAAATATACCTTTAACTTTTTATTGTAGATTATAATAAATAAATTTATTTATTTATTTAACAAATTAAAAATAAGTATTTGATTTAAATAAATTTAAAATTTTATAAACTTTATAAAAACAAATATTTTATTTGGAAGTTAATTTCCTTTAATTATTTAAATATCTAAATTTTTGTTTTAAATATTTAATATACAACTTTAACAACGAAACTCGTAATAAAACTGAATTTATATTGAAAATTAACAATTCTGGTTTTATTCTGTCACAAATATTGTAAGGTTTATAAAAATAATTTTTATAAAATTTTTGGAGCTTTAAAAATCGGTTTAAAAATATTAAACAGTCCACCCTGTTCGAACCCGGTGGCTACTGTGTGAGGCAGGTGCTCCAACCACCAGACCGCGGGACTACTCCTGTTATGATTTCGACTTGGAAGGACTAAAACACTTAGTTGAAAGGGGGCCGGGTTTAGCTTTGGGGGTGCGCGCAAATAGCCGGATATGCGGGTATCGAACCCGCGCCCCTCGTTCCAATGGTGCAGTGTCTTAACCAGTTGTACCGGGGGTTTCGCTGGTCTAAAAGAGATCCCGTTTGATTAAATAGAGATTCGAAAGGCAACCCAATTCAAGAACACGTAAGAACAGGGTAAGAACCCTAATTCGAATCGTGTTCGACAGATTTTGCTAACATAAATTGGCATGGGGCTATTGATAGGGACCCTTTTACGATTCGAACGAACTAAATATTACCTGATATGGTTGATGGGTGGTGGTTCTCGGCTAGGACGTACAGGTTCGGTTCGTCGGAGTTGCTCGAGTATGAGGGTTTCAAATGTTTGTAACGTGTGTCGCAAGAGTGTGTGTGTGTATTGTACGTCTCAATTTTGACTAAATTGCTCGATTCGATCCGGGTTAATATGAAACAGTTGTCAATCATGAATTACGCGTGAATTACTCCGAGTGTCGATGAATTGGGTCTCGATTCATGTCTGTATATATGAGAGTTTAATTAAGGCATGATTTACGGGCCTTCATTCGATTTTAATTCCTTGAATTTGAATTGATTGAGTCTAGTTTGACTCCAGAAGTCAAACGCGTTTGAGATTGATATTTGACTGCTGGATCCGATGAATTGATGTGCTAAATGGGTTGGGGACCTGATCGAGATTTTCAAAGCAAGTCCATTGTACTCGGGTTTGACTGATTTAAGTGGTGAACCGCAAAGGTTTGGATCTGTTGACTTTTTAAGAGTCAAGATTGGTCAAAATTGTTTAAATGAGAAAAAAAAAATTCAATTTCGAGAGAGTTGAAATGTTAAAGGTTCAAACGAATCTGGAGGTTTCAAATGAACTATGTGGGGTTTAAACTAGTTAAATTGTGAATTTGTTATAAAATAGTTTTTGTAAAAATTTCAACATTATCAGTTTTATTAAAATTTATTTTATAAAAATCAATTTTATAAAAGGAAAGTTTGCTTAATTTATTTTAAAAAAATTACCATTTGTATAAATGGTTCGTTTAATATGATAAAGGAAACTGCATATATATTTATAATTTCATAAATAAATAAATATATACAAAGGATGCAAAACATCATTAAGTTCATACCATTTTATTTTTGATTAAATTTATCATAGAGTATATATATAAATATGAATATAATATGTTATATATACAATGGATTTGAAATATCAGAACTTTGGATTTGATACATGTTTAAATTTAAAATAAAAGAATTTAAGGTGTCATTCTAAGATGAGCAAACTCGGTTAGAAATGAGGTACTATTAGTGAAATTTTAAAAATAAGATAGTGCTAGAAAATCTTGGATGTTACACTGGGGTTCGACATTTTCTACCATACAACATCTCGTACGGCGGCATACCAATGGTGGTATGGTAGCTGTTGTTGTAGGAGAATTCTGCCAACAGTAGGTGGCTATCTCAACTGCCACCGAAGTCTATAATGCATGCGCGGAGCATATCCTCCAACGTCTGGATGGTCCTTTCTGATTGACCATCCGTCAATGGGTGATAAACCGTGCTGATGTTCAACCTTGTACCCATTGACTCATGAAATCTTTTCCAGAATCTCGATGTAAATCGTGTGTCCCGGTCAGATACAATCGATATTGGCACGCCATGACGAGACACAATCTCATTGATAAACACTTCTGCTAGCTTCTCAGATGAACAAGTTTCGCGGATCAGTAAGAAGTGTGCACTCTTTGTCAGACAATCCACTATAACCCAAATCGTGTCATGGCCTTTAGCTGTGCGAGGCAGCTTTGTAATAAAGTCCATGGTGATACGCTCCCACTTCCATTCGGGTATTTCCGGAGGTTGGATTTTCCCATATGGTTTCTGATGCTCTGCTTTAACTTATGCGCAAGTCAGACACTCGCTTACGAATCCGACCACATCATTCTTCATGTTAGGCCACTAATACTCTTTCTTCAAATCCTGGTACATTTTCGTGGTTCTAGGTGGATGGAATATCGAGACTTATGGGCCTCGTCGAGTACTTTGGCCCTAATCTCTCCGTCCTTCGGTACCCACATGCGACCACATCTGGGCCTCACTCCATGAGTGTTTATTTGTAACTTCATATGTTGACCGACCATTCTTTTTTTCTTTATGTTCTTTTCCTTTAGTGCTTCTGTCTGTGCTTTTTCTAGCTATGCCATAAAATTTGGGGTTATCACCAACTGGTACGCTTTCACCCTAATAGGAGAATGAGTCTCCTTACGACTTAGGGCATCAGCGACCACATTCGCCTTTCCCGGGTGGTATAGGATCTCACAGTCATAGTCTTTCAGCAATTCTAACCACCGCCTTTGTCGCATATTCAGGTCTTTCTGCTCAAAGAAATGCTTCAAGCTCTTGTGATCCGAATAAATTGTGCATTTTACCCCGTAAAGGTAATGCCTCCAAATCTTTAGCGAGAAGACAACTGCCGCGAGCTCCAAATCGGGAGTCGGGTAGTTAACTTCGTGAATCTTTAGCTGTCGTGACGCATACGCGATCACATTTCCCCTCTGCATCAAAACACACCCTAACCCCTGTCCCGAAGCGTCAGAATATACCACAAGGTCCTCGTTACCGTCGGGTAATGCTAACACTAGGGCTTGGGTCAACTTCTTCTTTAACTCTTCAAATGCTTCAGAATTGGCCTGGCCCCATTCGTACTTTCCTTGCTTGTGTGTCAACTTTGTCAGTGGCGAGGCTATTCTTGAGAAGTCCTGAATGAACCTTCGATAGTAACCTGCCAATCCCAGAAAACTCCGAATCTCTGTTGGTGTCTTCGGGATTTCCCATTCTTGTACCGCCTCTATCTTAGCCGGGTCAACCATAATTCCGTCTGCGTTAATAACGTGACCTAAGAATTGGACTTCCTTAAGCCAGGACGCGCATTTGGAGAACTTGGCATACAACTTTTCTTTTTGTAGCGTCTCTAGTACTTCTCGAAGATGACAAGCATGGTCACCTTCACTCTTCGAATAAACAAGTATGTCGTCTATTAATACTATCACTGACCTGTCCAACATCGGTCTACACACTTGGTTCATCATACTCATGAATGCTGCTGGAGCATTGGTCAAACCGAAAGACATCACGCGATATTCGTAATGCCCATACCGCGTGCGAAACGCTGTCCTAGGTATTTCTTCTTTCTTTACCTTTAACTGATGATATCCCGACCGCATATCGATCTTGGAGAACTATCTAGCGCCTTGTAGTTGGTCAAACAGATCATCGATCCTTGGTAGCGGATATTTGTTCTTTACTGTACGTTTTTTCAACTCTCTGTAGTCGATGCACATTCTCATGGCACCATCTTTCTTCTTTACAAACAGAACCGGAGCACCTCATGGAGAAATGCTCTGCCTGATAAAACCCCTATCCAAAAGTTCTTCCAACTGTATCATTAACTCTTTCATCTCCAGAGGAGCAAGTCGGTACGGTGCTTTAGCCACGGGCTGGGCACCTGGCACTAAGTCTATCTGGAACTCTGTCTCTTGGTCAGGTGGTAACCCAGGTAACTCCTCAGGAAACACCTCCGGAAAGTTACATACCACTGGTACATCTTTCAACTCTTTCACTTTTAAATCATTGTCTATCACATAGGCCAGGTAGGCCTCGCATCCGTGCCCTATATACTTCTCTGCCTTTATCATTGATATGACGTTCGTTAACGAACCGTCACGATCCCCGTAAACCAAAACTTCGCTACCGTCTGGAGCTTTGAGCTGAACTATCTTTCGTCTACATACAATCCGGGCTTCGTTGGCAGCCAACCCATCCATACCCAAAACTATATCAAACCCTCCCAAGGTCATAACATATAACCTAACTGGGAATCTATGGCCATGTATTTTTATCGTGCAATTATCTACCAATTCATTTACTACCCTGGTCTTGCCCACTGCAGTTTCCACATTAAAGGCCTGTTCTACTTTAGTAACTTTGCATTTCATTCTTCTACACATAGAGGATGATATAAAACTCCTACTGGCACCCGAATCAAATAGTACAGATACAAAGGTATGATCAAGGATGAACGTACCTCATACCACATCTGGATCGCCCGTAGCTTCTTCTTGTGTCAGTGCATACGCTCGGGTCCTTGCCTTTGACTTCTCAGCCTCTTTTCCTTTCTTTGTGTCAGCAGCTTTAGGCTTACGACAGTCCTTGGCCAGATGGCCAGGGATTCCATAGTTATAGCATGACGGTGCACCAGGACACTCTCGAGAGTAATGCCCCGTCTTTCCGCATCGATAGAAAATGCTCAGACCCACACGACACTCCCTAGAGTGTTTTCGTCCACACTTTGCACAATCATTCCCATCCTCTATCCTCAGCTTCTTCGCCTTCGGGCCTGCCCACTCTTTGGCTGGCCGCTTAACGGCATTTGTCCCTTTCTTCTTAGTAGGCAGTGGGTCCGCGGATTCGAAGTCATCGTAAACTACCCCAGAAAGTGACACCACATATTCAAAGTTTGTAGGATCATTTGTTTTAACATGCACACGGGCCCTTTGTGGTAGTCCCTTGATGTAATCCTTGACCCTCTTTTCCTCAGTGTCCACCAGTTTTGTGGAACCATCAAAGAGAAGCCCTTTAATACCACAGGGCTGATGATGCATGTATTCATGCACAGGGCCGATGGAGTTGCCCACACCGATAGATCATGAAACAGGCCATACATCGGGAGCTTCAATCGCTCTCCCATTAAACCGGTCATCAGGCCCGGTGTACTTGCAGTCTCGTCTCATCACCGTCTCACACTATACAACGGTTATATGCATCAACCTCCCATTTAGGGGGAGGGAAATTACAAGGTAAATACATGTTGGAGGTAGATAATACTACTAGCTTAGCAAGGGGCACAAGTGGCAATACACCCATGCACCTAGGACGCAAGAGGAAGGATAGCAGGAAGCACTTCCATAATTATAAAAACCAATGTTGAGTTAGGAACAAGGTTAGAGCTAGATTACTGCCGACGCCAACGCATAACTCATGCTAGCCTAATCGAACACCCTCTGACCCAAGGTCAAGAGTACTCTCACTAAAGTCGAAGGACTGCAAAAGAATTCCATTAGTTACAACACATGAAGTGTAACAAGTAAAGGCAACACGATACTAGATGCCACACATTTAAAGGATAAAGACGCTCACGTACCTCCGTATCGGATGAAGACCGGCCGAAGAAAACTTATAGACCCCCGCACGAGAGGCAAGTGCCTCAAAAGCTGGACGAGTATGACACACCAAAATTGCTAGGGAGAAACAAACACATTACTTGGATGTTAGGCTCTTGCTACGACAGGACATCTTCGTTATGTAAAAATCGGCTTCCATCAAAGGCATAAACGGTACAAGTGATCACCCATCTTTACAGTTGTCACACCCCGACCGATGGCGGAATCATCGGGGCGGGACATGTAAGACTGTTCATAGCACATGGTTGACTAAATTGAAATATATTAAAGTCAAATTTGCATTACAAGAAATCCAAGTACAAGATCAAATTCAAACAAGAAACATAACAACTTATAAAATTCTTGATTTATTTTGCTAAGTCCAAATCCTATGTTGAACACGTCTTGAATCAATCTCACATATTGGGGCCTGAAACATGAATAAAATAAAGTCAACTAAAAAGTTGGTGAGTATAACACAGTTGTATATAGATAGCATATAGATGAAAACAAATCCTTTACATGACATGATAAATAAGGCGTTTATGGGGAGTAACTATTGTGTAACCAAATGTACAATCAAACCTTGTAACTAGCATGCAAAACAAATGTGTCGTCGGTTTCAATCACCGCATACCATGGGTGGGTTTGTCAGACTCAATATATCCATCATTGAAAACCGTCGGCTTGTATAGTTAATGATTGCACATAAGAGCATACAAAGGTTAACACACCTAGCACTCGGGCACAAAGCTCAAATTTTTGCACACATGTATGTATATAGGATTTTTGCACTTGTGTTGTTTGTGTAAATGTAAATGTGTAATGTGTAATGAGTATAGAGTTCATGTTCCACCCCAAAAGTGTAAAAGAGAAAAAGGGGTTGTGAATACTCACTTGGTATGGAAGTGTAGCGAACAAGGATAATAGATAGAAAATAAAGATCCTCGAGTGCACAAATCAACCTAAAGAGTAATATGTATTGAATCACATAGATGCATAAAGTTTAAGTCTAAAATGAAAGTTGGATTTGTATATAAAACCATTGGTTTGTATTTAAAAAGTGTTGGATGAGAAAAACGTATAAAGTTTGAGGTAAAATATGTTTGAAACAATTTAATTAGGTTTGAATTAAATAAGTAAGTGTATAACTATAGTTTATGAAATAATGTAAATATTAATTGTAATTAAGTATAATTAAATAAATGATTTTTGATTTAAAATGTAAATTAAATAACTAATCATTATTTATAAATTTTGTAACTTAAAATATCATTTAAGTAAAGATAATAAATATTAATTTTTTTTTTATAAACTTTTCAATAAATTATTTTTTTTGTGCCAAGATTAAACTTTTAATCTATTTTTTTTAAATACAGAAAACATGTTTTTATAAAATCTGTAATGTTTACTGATTAAAATATATAAAATTGAAATTCTGTTAAAATTTCTGAGTCTAGCACGACCGTGCCTCGGAAGGACACGATCGTGCTCAAGCCACGGGCGCGACCGCGCTAGTCGGGGCGCGACCAGGTTGATCAACAGGAGCACAATCTAGACAAGTTTGACAGGCACGACCGTGCCTTGGCCCGGCACGGTCGTGTCTATGATCTTTAGACACAACAGGGACTAGCCCAGAGGGCATGACAAGGTCTGGACAGGAGAACACGACCGCGCTGCTAATCGGCACGACCGCGCTAAATGAGGCACAGCCGCGCTAGATGATTAGCGCGACTGTGTCTTTTCCAAATCAGACACGAATTGACAGATTCTTGTATTTTAAACAATGTAATTGATAGGGCTTTTGATTAATGGGTTATTACGAGTCTAATAATATAAATTAATTGTATGGAAATCGTGTTTAAGAGTGGAATCGATTAAATCCTTTTTTATCAATATGAGAATTCTGGTTCAGGACGATTCTTATGATGGAAGCCCCAATTAACAGAGGGCTTTTGATACAGATATTGAAATGAATAAATTAGAGGATTCAATTAACCTGAATAGAAGCGAATCGATAGAGAATGGTAAAGAGGAAGCTCCGGCGTCGACGGCTTGGGTTCCTGCGATCTTTGCTGCAACTCCGGTCAATGCAGATAGTCCAGGAGTTTCAGGGATGACTGAGAATCGAGACTTTACTGCTGGATTTGAGAGAATTCGGTTTGAAATACGAATTCTAGTTTCTTGGAAAGCTTGAGAGAGAATTTTCTTTGAGTTTCACGAATTTTGATTAATTGGATGAAAGGAGAATAATTGGCAGTATTATTTTGAAGGCATAACGTAATTTGGTTACGGATTCGAGCAATCGGGCGATTAAAGTTGCAGTTACGATTCCGCTGTTTCGCAGGCGCGACCGTGTCGAAAATAGGCGCGACCGTGCCGAAGCACTTAGCGCGACCGTGCTAGGATGAAGCACGACCGTGCTAACTAGGGTTTCTTGATATTTTCCAACTTTAGTCCTTGACTTTTCAGGTTTGATAAGTTTGAATAAAATAGTTTCTTGTATAGCGTTTAAATGTAAATAATCGAGTAAAACTTGCCAATTTGTATAGAATCATTGCATTAAATTTACGGCGAGAAAATAATGAGACATTGCACGAGTATAGAACTTGAAATTTGCATTATATTGAATTGAAATAGAAATACTAAAAATCCGAGATGTTACAACAGTGTCTATGTCATTTGATTAAATGATTTATTGCAAGTTAAATATTGCTAATGAGATTTAGCAACATTGAACTGGGAGGCAAACATGGTATATAGCTACTAATGTTCAACTCCTTCTTGAGAGTGTTGGGATCCTCAGGGACGGACCTGAGACCCCCCTCGGGTGGAAGGAGAAATGATGCACAACCGATTAAAATACTTTGATGTTTTGTTCCATAAATCGCGCAAGCCTTCTAGCTTGAAGAATGCATACTTGTAAAGCATCGACTATAAGGGACGTATAAGTCTCTTACAAAAGAGCCCCATCCTGAAGAAGACAATCAATTTACTCCCATCCTGGAGGATGGTGGAGATTCACAAAATCCTATTTCACTAGATAATGGATGAAAACTCTCATCTTATAAGATGGTGGAGATTACTCCCACCCCGATGGGATGGTGGAGATTAACAAAATCCTATCTCACTAGATAGTGGATAAAAACTCCCATCTCATAAGATGGTGGAGACAACTCCCATCTCACCAGATGGAGAAGACAACTCCCATCCCTAAGGAGGGTGGAGCGTTATAAAATCCTATCTCTTAAGATAGTTGATGAAAATTCCATCTCACCAGATGGAGAACACAACTCCCATCCCTAAGGATGGTGGAGCATTATAAAATCCCATCTCACTAGATAGTGAATAAATACTCCCATCTCATAAGATGGTGGAGATAACTCCCATCCCTAAGGATGGTGGAGACTTATAAAATCCTATCTCTTTAGATAGTGGATAAAAGTCTCATTTGATAAGACGGTGGAGAACTCCCACCTGATGAAGCGGTGGAGATTATAATTTCCCAAGAAGAAACAAATTAATAACTCTCATCCGATTAAATGGGGGAGAAAAAAACTTATATTCTTCTTCGAGAAGGAGCTGAAATGATATTCTCCTTTCAGAAGAAGTCAAACTTATATTCTCCTTCCATCTTGAGCTAAACTGATATTCTTCTTCTAAAAGGAGCTGAAATAATATCCTCCTTCCAGAAGGAGCTGAAATAATATTCTCTTCCAAGAAAGAGCCAAACTTATATTCTCCTTCCATCTTGAGCTAAACTGATATTCTTCTTCCAGAAGGAGCTGAAATGCTATTCATTTTCTAGAAGGAGCTGAAATGATATTCTCTTTCCAAAAGGAGTTGAAATAATATTCTTTTTCTAGAAGGAGGTGAAATAATATTCTCTTTCAAGAATTGCCAAACTTATATTCTCCTTCCAGGGGGAGCTGAAATGATATTCTCTTTCCAGAAGGAGGTGAACTTATATTCTCCTTCCAGGAGGACCTGAACTGACATTCTATTTCCAGAAGGAACTGAACTTATAGTTACCTTCCAGAAGAAACTGAAATGGTATGCCACTTCTAGAAGAAGCATAACTAATACTCTCTTCTCAGAAGAAACTGAACGGATACCTTCCTTTCAAAAAGACACAAACTAATATAGAGACTTGAACCGATACTTTCCTTCAAGAAGGGCTTTACTTAATATTTTCTTTCTAGAGAAGGAGAAGGGTCTGGCAGAAGAGCCTGAACTGATATTTTTGGTCTAAAAAGGCATCTACTAGGGGTCTCAGCTTACCAATCCCCGCTATGGAATAACAAGAGCTCGTCTTAAAATCCTCAACTCATTTGTCCTTCCCAAATGAGGAGAGGCCCCCTTTTGAAAGGCTTTCACTTCTTTTACCAGTTTAATACCACAAGACTTTACAATATTAAACTGGGGGCTAGATGGTATGACTATATTAGGATCATCAAGGCAATAGTTGATTATCAGAGGTTACCGAGTAGGATTCATGATGCATCGGGGCACAAGGAAGGTGATCTGCTGATCACATATATGATCAAGACCTTCCCTTGGAGGCCATATATTCTCCCTACATAAGAAACTGACAATGTGATTACTTGATGTTTCTCACAAGCTAGAAGAAGATATCGTACTTACCGGATGGCCCTAAATATTGGTCAACAAAGAAATTATCCACCAAGAACGTGTATATACTACCACCTAGAAGAACTTTGAGAAAAGCAAGGCCCTGCCTACCAGGTCAAAGGTTTATAAATATGGGACCTTTTAAGAAAAAGATAGCCCGCTATCCGTCACCTCACAGACTTAGAAGAAGAGGTAACCGAATTCATACATTCGGAGGAGGTAAACTCATCCCCTCCCTCTATGGATTTATATACATAATTGTTTCTACACAAAATAGATTGTTCGTTGCGCATATGGGTGGTCCTCAAGCATTACCTCGGTCAGATCCACCTTATCCACCTTCTAGTTAAAGGTGATACAGGGATCCGTAGGTTCTGTGAAAGGCCCCACATATCCCAACATTACGATCAGGGTTCCTCAAGTATTACCTCGGTCAGATCCACCTTATACACCTTCTATTTAAAGGTGATACAAGGACTCGTAGGTTTTGTGAAAGGCCTTATATACACTCTCACGATGAAGATAGAAGAAAAATATGGCTTGGACACTTCATGGCAAAAGTAAGAAACCCAAAAATGTCGGAATCAAGAGACATCAAAACAATGGTCCATCCAGGACAAAAGCATAGATCAAGGTCGCGTAGACCAAGCATTACTCAACCTATACAAGTCAGCATGTTGCGGAAAAAGATTGTTAATGGTTGCAGGACAACTCGACAACAGTGATAGATTTGGGGGACTTAGTATTGCATCCCCATACGGCACCCAACGACGACAGACTGAGGAGTCTGAGATAATGCAGCTTGCATTTCATAATGCTAAACTGGGGGGACTTGTAGGGCTACCCCCCATCAGCGGCCTAACGGCGAGGCCGAAAAGACTAGAGCTAAAACATAACTAGAATTCGACATAGCATGGACAGGTTGAATCCTTTATCCTTATCATAAATAACAAGCACAAAGTACTAGGGGGACTTGTAGGGGCTAACCCCCGATTAGTGAACCAACGGTGAAGCCCAAATAGCAGGAACATGCCCATAGTGGACAGGCCCATTCTGGAAAGGCCCATTAGGGGAAAGGCCCAACACCATCCCCATAAATAGGCACACCCCCTTCTTCACTGAGCAGGTTCTTCACTTCAATCTTCTTCCCCTTCTCTCTGATATAATTATATACTTGCATATGCTTAATCATCTTGGAGGAGATACTGATTTGAGCGTCGGAGTGCCCTCGGGGGTAACCCCCCGACCCCTTTAACGAGCATTTCTTGTGGATGCAGCTCTGATCAAGACCCAAGAAGATGACGAAGCTGACCCCGTACAGCCATGGAGGACCCTTCGGGGTTCCCCGTGATGGAATTGATGGTAAGACTTGTCGTAGGAACTCTTCCGGGGATACTAGAAAAGAGCAACTTCTATCCATCAACCCTCGGTGGGGATACCGGCTACTACAGTTGTTAAATGAATTTTTATTTTTTTCTTTTAAAACAAAATTTATAAAAATTTAAGTGACACTTTCAGCCTGTTATATTTTGTTTTAAATAAATATAAAAGCAATTTATAAATTATAAAAACTTAAAACAAAATTAAAACTAGTGTTGGTCGAATTAAGTTTGTCCCAAGTGCATTCAACTATAAATTTACCATGCATCGAAAGCCCAAACTAGATATGGCAGAAAGAGACACCCCCTTGACCTTCACCGTCCGGAGACGTGCACCGGAGCTCATCGTTCCGGCCAAACCCACACCTCGAGAACCGAAGCCTCTCTCCGACATTGACGATCAGGAAAGCCTTCGGTTTCATATTCCTGCAATTCAATTTTATCGTGGGGATCCAAAAATGAGAAATAAGAATCCGGCGAGTGTGATAAGGGAGGCTCTGGCTAAGCTTCTGGTGTTCTACTATCCATTTGCTGGCCGGCTAAAGGAAGGCCCGGCAGGCAAGCTGATTGTCGACTGCTCGGGTGAGGGTGTGTTGTTTATCGAGGCGGAGGCGGATGTTACACTGGATCAATTCGGAGATCCACTTCAGCCACCATTCCCTTGTATGGAAGAGCTCCTTTATGAGGTTCCTGGCTCTGATGGCATCCTCGATTCACCATTGCTACTTATTCAGGTAAAATCACGAAGATTAATATTATTTTTTGAATATTTAGTAGATTACTTATTTGGCTTCCTATTTTAATACAAAATTGAAGGAAAATATTCTTTCTTACTTGATAAAAATTAATTTTTAAACAAGATTTTGCATTGCATTAAATGATTTTAAGGAAGAATATTAGTATATTACACATCTTAATTAACCATGCAAAATTTTGGATTGATTTGTAAACGAGCCGAGCTTGGATTGGTTTGTAAAGGAGCTCCACTCGATCTGTTTGAAACTGGTTTGGTTGAAAATGAGCCGAGCCGAGCTCGGATTAGTTTGTAAACGAGCCGAGATTGGATTGGTTTGTAAAGGAGCTGTGCTCGGATCGGTTTGGAACCGGTTTTGGTTCGGGTCGTTGACTCACTCGTTTGGCTAATTGTTAGCCAACTCGACTCAGCTCGTTTATAAACCAATCAGACCGTGGAATTTCAATTGAACTATCCAGTATGTACCATTCGTTTACAATCTGATCGACCATATATATGCAACATGAACCTATGCAACGCTTCTAAACAACGTACCCATAACCTAAATACAGTTTCGAAATTTTAAATGATATACATTTGACCTTTGGACTAATTTCAATTACATACACAATATTAAACTATGACTTTCTAGTAATTACATGTTTGACCCGTAACTTTCATCCAAAGTTGATCACATAATTAAGGCCAAGAATCACCCCGCTAATCGTTGATCCAAGTTTGATTCTTCTTCTCCATTATCTTGATTGTCTGACTAACAATCAGCCTCTATTTGGTCCTTATTTAAGCAACCCGGTGATCCTCCCTAGACGCTTGCCAACACCATGAAACAACCCCTGAAATGCGTCATTTGGCACCACCATTTACAATCCCTTGAACTGAATTGAAACCTTCTTGCTTTCGGAATTTGTTTCCTAGCAACGAACCTTTTAAAATTCTTGATCTTCCCTTTCTGGTTTGGACTATCATCAATCTTCAACCCAGCAAGTCCTTAGGCGATTCCCCCTAGCATCTCTAAATTCTGAAACCCCATCTCTTGCAATGGATCTTTGTGAAACCATCTTCTACAGAAAAAACAAAAGCCATCATCACTTCCGCTAATAGATAGTCGACGCTACCTTCAACAAAAATCCTAACATACTCGTAGCCTTTAACTTAATTGGACAACAAACATTAATAAAAAAAACTTAAACAACCCTTCTTTTCTTGATTTGCGACCGAATCTTCACAACCGAACACTTCTCTCCTGGCCTTGGTTCTAATTTCCATAAAACAGACAACCAAAACAACCTCTGGTTTTTTAATCTGTTTTATGATGAAAAACAACCCGACAACATCTTCGTCTCGAGACTGGTAATGAACGAGAATTATGATAAAAAAACCTCTTACAATAATCGGCTCCTGTTCTTTCTTATTCACATAGCGAAACTTCTCTTAATATCCTTCTCGTCTCATATGGATTGGACTGGACTCCTCTATCATCCTCAACACAAAGACCAGCGCCTTCTTTTAAATCATGATGGCATCCTTCGCCATCTTCGTTACCGTTGTCTTCTATGAGCCTTGGACCGGAAAAGAAAAGTGATCAACCCTCTGATCAATCTTTAACAAACGAACTTCCTTGATTGAAAGATTGAATCCGTGATCTTGATCTTTTGAGCCTTGGTTCTGATACTAATTCTTGTCCTATAGATCATATTTTAATCCATTCAATCAATAAACAATAAAGAACAAGAAGAAGATGAGATTAACAAGGAATTTTAATTGAATGATCCGGTATGTACCATTCGTTTACAATCAGATCGACCCTATATATGCAACATGAACCGATGCAACTCTTCTAAACGCCGTACCCATAACCTAACTATAGTTTCTAAATTTTAAATGATACACATTTTACCCATGTATTAATTATAATTACACACACAATACTAAACTATGACTTTCTAATGATTGCATTTTTGACCCATAACTTCCATTCAAGTTGATCACACAATTAATACCAACAAGTCTGACATCAAATCTTAAGAATTTATGACAGTGATTCACATGTTGGCACTCAAATGAATTAATGTTAATCAAATATGTAAATTCATATACAACCAGTAATGATTAAAATTCAAAACAAATAACACTTTACTTGTAAATTTACATTAAGTTTCAACCAAATTCAATTATTAAAAAACTAGTTGAATTTACATTGTTAAATTCACATATGATCCAAAATTTTAATAACGAAAAAGCAAACAAAAGTATATCAAGTGTGATGTCTACTTAAAGAGAGAGAAATACGGTGTAATTTGTATGACTTAATTATTAGACATGCTTAAGATATTTAATTTTTTTTAAATACCCCTTTTTCATTGTCTTTGCAACTTAATGAGCTAGGAATTAATTAAGGAATTCAAGTTTTCTAAAATACCCTTATACTATTTAGAATCATTTAATTATAGCCATAACATCAAAATAAATTGAAGATACAAACTGGTTCTTTGTTCCTTATTTTTTTTATGGATTCTTAACAATACTAGAAAAGTGGCAACTATGACTGCTAGCTTATGCCGGTCGCAAGATTTGCGACTGATTTCTTAACAGTCAAAATCTATCGAACGAACAAGAACCGTCACATGTGTATCCATATATTTTAGGATGATAGATATGATAAATAGAGGAAAAAAAGAAAATGTAGGATTTTGAAGTTGTTTTAGTCTTTTAGAATGAGTTGAATCGAAATTGATAGGTGACACGACTGTTATGCGGGGGTTTCATCTTTGTCCTACGGCTCAACCACACAATGAGCGAGGCCGCAGGACTCGTACAGTTCATGTCAGGATTAGGTGAAATAGCACGGGGTGCGACATCAACATTGCCTGTGTGGCAAAGAGAGTTGCTTTGTTCAAGTGACCGACCACTTGTCACATTTAGTACTCATCAAGTTCCAGATACCAAGGACATGAAACAAAAGTCATTTTTCTTTACCATCAACGATATTTCAGCTTTTCGTAGGCTTGTTCCGATACACCTACAAAGTTGTTCCACCTTTGAGATGCTAACAGCTTGCATTTGGCGTTGTCATGCCATTGCTAACCATCAAGATCCAGAACTAGAGATGCCTGTCATATGGGCTGTAAATGCACGTAAACTGTTTAAGCCTCCTCTCCCTATACACTACAAAAATTACACTCAATAGTGGCGACATTTGTCGCCGCTAATGTTGTCAAATGTCGCCGCTAATACTCAATAGCGGCGACAGTCGCCTCTATTTCTTCGCCGCTAATGCCCAATGCGTCGCCGCTAATGCTAATCTGACCCGTTTTGTAGTTTTTCCGTATTTTCATTATTTCCAGTATTACTACAAACATAAATGCATCACAAAACCGTTATTTTTCATTTTTATGGCCCAATATAACAAAAACATAACCACAAATACATTAATATATAAAGTTAGAACATAATGTTACGATTTTTGACCCAATCAAACTATTCTGAATCTTAAAACAACATAAAAACTAAACAATTAATCTTCATCCTCGTCTTCATCCTTGTCGTCGCCCTCGTCTTCATCCCTACTACTTTGCAACATCCCCAACCTGGTCTATGTACTCTACAGAAAGACATCGACCACCGGAGCTGCATCATTAACTAATCTCTGTCAGACATTTCATCAAACACCATGTGAGCATTAACATAACTTAACATAACAAAACAAAATCCAGGTAACAAAACTAATCTCTGTCAGACATTTCATCAAACACCATGTGACCCGTCAACCCGTTTAAAAAGAAATCCTTTAAAGTAGAGTATTTGTTACCAGCTAAAGTCTTGGCATTTTTGTGATCAATCACAAGCTTTTGGACATTTTCTTCCAAGGCAACAAGAGCAGCAGCACATAAGATGCCAACCTGTCTCATTCCACCACCAAAACTTATAACCTAAAAAGAGTTTAAAACTTATAACCTAAAAAGACATAATCAACCAAAACTCAGAAAACAAATGTTTCAAAAACTACAAGAAGAACATACCCTGTCAATGAAGGTTTTTGTCCCAACAATAACACTTCCTACCGGTGCACCAAGCCCTTTCGACAAGCACACCTGGAAACGATTAACAAGTGAATCTATACTCTCTAAAGTGGCCATATGAAATAGTTTTAAAAGTAAGATAGCCCTACCGACACCGAATCAGCCGCCTGTACAAGCCGATCAACAGGAACTTTGAGAGCCTGAAAGAATTTTTTACTAAATCAATGTTCTTCTAAGTTTCAAGCTCCAAAATATTAGCCTACTAAATCGTATCTACAAATTCAAAGCAGATGACTTTAACAATTGTGGAATCAAGAATTTATACTAAAAGCAGATGACATAAACGATCGGTGGTGGGAGTTGGATGTGAAATTAAGAAAAAACGTACCTTTTACGATTTACGAAACAAACTGAGCTTTGATTCTCTTGTGCGTCGTTCGGCCCTGTGGTAGCTTAAAACGAGAGTTAAAGGTTATAATCAACCCTTAAGAAACAGAAATCAGCCATAGATCTTTAAAAAAAAAATATACGTACCAAACACGGAGGAGAGGGGTTCGGATTTGGGTGGTCGGAGTACGGAGGGGTGGTCGGAGTAGAGAGAGGTCGTCGGAAACCGGGAAACGGCGCTGTGTTCGTCTTGGGGAGGTCAAAGTGAGAGATAGGGTGAGAATGGAGGGAAAGCAGGGAAAGACCAATGTATTCCCGCTATAGAGCAATAGCGGCGACCGTCGCCGCTAATACCGTCGCCGCTAATGGTGAAATAAAAGTGGCCGTCCGATTAACTTCTTGGTAACCGTCAGATCTTGGAGACACGGATCACCATCAATAGCGGCGACATTTCTGGGTGTCGCCGCTAATGATGTCGCCGCTATTGCCACGTTTTCTTGTAGTGATAGGATATTATGGAAACATTTTGGCCTTCCCTGTTGCCTTTTCCAAAGCTCGAGATCTACGCAACAAACCATTAGGTTACGCGTTGGAGCTCTTGATGAAAGCCAACTCTAATGTCACTAAAGAGTACATTAGATCTGTTTCTGACCTAATGGCAATCAAACATGGGTTCTGTTACATAAGTGTTAGATCTTTTGATGTCACGGATGTGAGACGTGTTGGATTTGATGCGGTGGACTTCGGGTGGGGGAAGCCGGCATATGGAGGGCCTGTGAGAGCTGCAGTAGCCCTTCCGGGTCTTTCTAGTTTCTATGTACCTTATACAAACAATAAAGGAGAGTCTGGAATCCTGATATCCATAGCTTTGTCAAGTGGAATGATGGGTAGATTTGTGAAAGAGCTAAATAGTATGTTAGCACAAGGAAAAAACAACGAAATTCTCCTAAAACACAAGTTACCCACTCATTCAAAACTATAATTTCAATGTTGGTGACGCAAGATTCTGTGTATTTATTTGTTAGGGAATAAATTCTCTAAAAACTTTGTGTATAATTAAGTGTAATACGTACGGCTCTATAAATTTGTTGTAATGTATGGTTCCTTTCTAAAAATGAGTCAAAATGTTACTTCGAGTTACTTAAATAGACTATATGAAATTAGTTGAAGTCGTAGTCATCTTTTTTTAGATAAACAAAGTTTTCATCAGAAACATTAAAATTACATTAAAATAGAAGGTAAACGGGCAACAAGCTGCGCTGTAGTCATCATAAAGTTTTTTATGTGCTAGCTGTAAACGAGTTCTAGGGTAAGTGGACCCCTTAACCCCATCGAGTAACTGTTGGCGAACTTGTCATGTTTGCTTGACAAGTTCGCTTGTTTTGTTAAGGGCGAACTTGCCAGGTAAGTTTTGTTAGTTTCTTTGAATGTATATAAATAATTGTGTTGTAATCATTATTGAGTTATCATTCAATTTTCCCCCCAATTATTATCTCTCGTTTCAGCTTTCACTATTTTTATCATAACATGGTATCAGAGCATGTATGCTCGATTCTGTGACTTCTTCTCTTTTTCTATCTTTGTTCCGCATTCGTAATTCATTTTTTCTTCATTTTCTAGAAGATTCTTGCTTTTCTTGAGTCGATTGGGGTTCTTTTAATGTTTTGCTCAGCTCAAAACATTTCTTTTGTGTTTCTGATCATTCATACGGTTGGATTTCTTCATATTCGTTCTTGATTTCGAGTTATGATGATTTCTGGATCGATTTCACGATTTTCAGTTCGTGCAGGCGAACTTGTCATGTTCTGTTCCAGTTCGCTTCTTTCCTTATGGCGAACTTGTCATAAGTTCGCTTCTTAGTTTTGCTTTAGCTTTCTAGCGAACTTGTTAAGTTCGCTTCCCTCAGTGTCTTAGCAAACTTGTTAAGTTCGCTTGTCTCAATGTCTTTTTTGTCAGTTTCGTTTCCTTGTTTTTCTGGTTATGCCTAATACTCCTGATCTCCCTGCCATTTTAGCTATGGATTCCTCTAATACTTTGTTCTTACACTCCTCTAATCATCCGAGTCTTTTACTTGTTTCCAAATCCTTTGACAGTTCTACTTATCTTGGAAATGTGTCATGTCCATTGCTTTATCTACCAAGAACAAGATTGGGTTTGTTGATGGCACTGTTGTCAGACCTCTTTCCTCTCCTAATATGGACTTATGGAAGAGGTGCAATGATATGGTTATTTCTTAGATTCTGAACACTTTGTCTCGAGATATTGGTGAAAGTGTTTTGTATGTTGAGACTGCTCGTCAACTTTGGCACGTGTTAACTGACCGGTATGGACAGAGTAATGGGGCAAAGTTTTATCAGTTGTAGAAGTTTCTTTCTGACATTTCTCAAAGGAATGATCATGTTGCTACTTGTTTTACCAAAATAAATTCTGTTTGGGATAAGCTTAATGCCTCCTTGCACTTGTGGCAATTCCAGACTTATGGCTAAACGTGAACCAGACTAACGTTTGATGCAATTTCTTATTGGTCTTAATTCCTGCTATGAAATGATCCGGGGAAATATCATTATGATGAAGCCTCTTCCTTCTATAAACCATGCCTATGCTTTTCTCACTCAAGATGAGAAACATAGGGAGCTTCATTCATCTGCTCAGTTTATTTCTCAAAATGCTTCTATGAATGAGTTTGTGCAGGTGACAAAGAATTCTGGAGCTCGAAAGGGTATTGTTTGTAATCACTGCAGGAAGACGGGGCATGATGTTAGTAAATGATATCGTCTCATTGGGTTTCCCAAAGATTTCAAATTTAAACCCAATTTTGCTGCAAATGTTGTTTCTGATTCTTGTGCCACTGCTTGTCTCTGGTTCACATACTGGTATATCTACATAACAGTACAATACTTTGCTGCAACTTCTTATGTAGAATTATGGAGTTCATGGTGGTGTTCCTACTGTTCAACCACCCAGCTTTGCTAATTTTGTAGGTATTATTGCTTGCAATTCGACTACGGTTGACACTATTTTGCAGGAGTTTCTTCATGCGATTCTTGTTTATGTGTCCAAGTCTACAATGCCATAGCTACGTATCATTGAAATCATATTTCGCATGTTTGGAGGAGATATTAAATATAACGTTATTATCATGGATTTTTCTCTCATAGATTCCATTATGAGGCTTTGCAGAAAAATAAAACAAACCATTCAAATATGCAGAAATGAAATAATTGTCAAAAGCATAATTAAATCCTTGTTCCCGTAAAGCGGATACTGAAACAATATTCCTAGTCAAATTAGGAATGAAATAAACATTGTTCAAAACAAGTTCTAAACCAGAAGGAAGTAAAAGAATGTATTCTCCTACAGCCTTCACATCAACCTTTTGTCCATTTCCCACATGAAGCTCAAGGTCGCCTTGCTTCAGCCTCCTAACCTTCTTTAGTCCCTGCAAATCATTACAAATGTGATAACCACATCCAGTTTCAAACACCCAAGATTTGCTAGACAAAGAGAAGATCTCAATAACGAACATACCTGAAGAGCCTGCTTCCAAAGCATTGGTCTTCTTAGCAAGGTATAAAGGACAAGTATTCTTCCAGTGTCCTATTTCTCTACAGTAATGACATATGTCATTACTTTTGAAAACAGCTCTCCTTTTGCCACGCTTTCTCGGTTCAGAGATCAGAGCGTCCATGTGTCCCGTAGTCATTTCAATAGCCATAAGCGACTCTCGCATTTCAGATAAGGTTCCTCCTAGTACATACTTCTTGTAGTAATCAATGAACTCTTCGTATTTAACCGGAAAAGACATCAATATGAAATCTATTGTCATATCTTGGCTGATAGGAGAACCAAGATCTTTCAGGTTGTCAATGAGTTTCACCATTTTAGAGAAATGTGAGCTCATTTATGTTCCTTTTTCCATGCTGCTTGATAAGGACTTAAGCACATTAAAATGCTCGCTGCGGTTTTGATGAAACCTTTTCTTCAATTGACAGGCCATATCATATGTAGGGTGATATTCTAGCTAACGACGGAGTTCATCACACACCGTAGACAACATAAAAAATTATGCCGCATTAGAATCTTCAACGTGCCGTCTCCAAAGCAATTTGGATCCGTTGTCAGGAGGAACTGCGGGAATTGAAATTTCTAGAACATAAGATCTCTTTTCTTCTTTAAGAATATTTCCCAAGATACGGTACCACTCAGAGAAGTTTCCTCATTTGAGCATGTTCCGATAAAGCATAGACCTTAAAGCAAAAACAGAGTCGGAATTGATTTCGATAGACATCTACAAAGTTCAAAATAAAAGTTTTAGTATTTTCATGCATGATATCCTAATTAAATTTTTATGACCCAATAGCAAAAATTATATATAATTAGGAATGAGATCCTGATTTCCCATGTCACAGTGAATGGCTGAGCATTCTTCACTTGCATTGCTAGGCATTCTTCACTTGCATAGCTAGGTAGGTAGATAATGATTACCAATTGTATCAACTATGCAACTCTCGGTTTGAGGGGCATGAAGAGTAATGTCAAGCTTGGATACGTTTCCCTCAACTACGCCCATTTAAACGACTTAAGCGATATAGGTCCTTCAATTATAACTGCAGACCCGGCCTAAGTAACTCCGGAATCACGATTCTACCTTCATCCAAAACCGTAGGGCCGGATGCATGGTTATTCACTAACACCGGGGTTTCAGATAGATTAGTTGAAGTGTTATAATTAAGGGTAGCGCAGAAATATCAATTTTTATATTTGGGATTTCTTTAATGTTTTTTAACATTACCGTTTCGGGTCAAAAACATTTTGGACGACGAGTAGCAAGAAACAAGTCGTGCAATTTTAGTAAACAAATTTTACTAATTATTAGTTCGTGAAACACTTTCAACACTTGACACGATCCAATTTTAAATACCCTATTAATCTAAATTGGTCATTTGTCGCGAACCGATTCAAATGATTCCTTTCCATGGAGATACTTTTAATAGAACGTAATCTCCAACTTGGAATTCTTTTGGTCTTCGACTTTTATCTGCATAAGACTTTTGTCTGTCCTGTGCAGCTTTTAGACAAGCTCTAATCTGCTATAACTTTATACCGGTAGCCTGGACAATCTCTTTACTTCCAAGCTCTTTCTGTCCAACTTCTCCCCAACAGATGGGAGTTCTACATCTTCTCTCGTACAACATTTCGTATGGCGGCATGCCAATACTTGCATTATAGCTGTTGTTATACGAGAATTCTACCAAAGGTAGATGAGTATCCCAACTTCCACCAAAGTCAATAATGCAAGCACGCGACATATTTTCATGTGTTTGTATTGTTCTTTCACTTTGACCATCCGTTTGAGGATGATATGCTGTGCTAATTAATAACTTAGTTCCCATCTCTTCGTGGAAATTCTTCCTGAAACGCGACGTGAAACGTGTGTCTCTGTCAGATACAATTGAAACTGGCAATCCATGCCTTGAGACAATTTCTTTGATAAATGTCTATGCTAACATTTCTGAAGAGTAAGTCTCACGTATTGGTAAGAAGTGAGCACTCTTAGTTAGCCTGTCAACTATCACCCATATGGTATCATATCCTTTAGCTATTTTCGGTAGCTTAGTTATAAAATCTATAGTGATATGTTTCCATTCCGGAATATCTAGTGGCTGTAATCTACCATAAGGCTTTTGATGTTCTGCTTTGACTTGTGAGCAAGTCAAGCATTTATCCACATATTTCATGATATCGAATTTCATACCGGGCCACCAATAATCTTGGCGTAGATCTTGGTACATTTTTGTAGTACCCAGATGAATTGAATATCGTGACTTATGAGCTTCGTCCGGAATTTTAACTCTGAATTCACCCATATGTGGTACCCACATACGGCCGAATCAGATTTTAACTTCATATTTATTCTTTTCCAAGTATTTTTCTTGTCTAGCCATTCTCTCCTTCTTAACATTTTCTGTTTTCAATGCTTCTACCTGGATATTCCTGAGCTAAGTCATAAAGTCAGGAGTTACAACTAACTTATATGACTTCACCCTGATAGGATGATGCTCTTCCTTATGGCTTAGAGCATCTGCCACTATATTGGCTTTTCCTGGGTGATATAGGATTTCACAATCATAATCCTTTATCAGCTCTAACCATCTTCGTTGTCTCATGTTCACATCTTTTTGCTCAAAGAAATACTTTAAGCTTTTATGATCTGTGTAGATTGTGCACTTAACTCCATATAGATAATGCCTCCTTATTTTAAGTGCAAAAACTACTGCAGCTAACTCTAAATCATGGGTCGGGTAGTTAGCTTCATGGGGTTTGAGTTGTCGTGAAGCATAGGCTATAACCTTGCCACTCTGCATGAGTACGCACCCCAATCCCTGATAGGAAGCATCAGAGTAAACTACCAGATCCTCTGTTCCTTCCGGTAAAGACAACACCGGAGCCTGAGTCAATTTCTCCTTTAGCTTTTGAAAAGCATTTTCTTGTTCTGCTCCCCATACAAATTTTGTCTCCTTCTTTGTGAGTTTTGTTAGTGGGGTAGCAATCTTAGAGAAATCCTGAATAAATCTTCTATAGTAACCAGCCAAACCCAAGAAACTGCGTATTTCTGTAGGTGTCTTTGGCGGGTTTCATTTCATAACAGTCTCTATCTTTGAAGGATCTACAAGAATTCCTTCTGCGTTTATCACATGACCCAAGAACTGAACTTCTCAGAGCTAAAACACACACTTAGAAAATTTTGCATACAATTTCTCTTTTCTAAGTGTTTCAAATACTTCCTTGAGATGACATGCATGATCACTTTCATTCTTGGAGTAAATTAGAATATCATCAATGAACACGATCACAGATCGGTCCAACATTGGTCGACATATCCTATTCATAAGGTCCATGAATGCAGCAGGGGCATCAGTCAAACCAAATGACATTACTAAGAACTCATAATGTTCACATCTCGTACAGAAGGCTGTCTTTGGAATATCTTCATCTTTAACCTTCAACTGATGATAACAAGACCTTAGATCGATTTTGGAAAACCATCTTGCTCCTTGTAATTGGTCGAATAGGTCATCCATCCTTGGTAATGGGTATTTGTTCTTGATAGTAAGCTTGTTTAGTTCTCTGTAGTCTATACACATCCGCATACTACCATCCTTCTTCTTCACAAAGAGAACCGGAGCACCCCAAGGTGAGATACTCGGTCTGATGAAACCTCTGTCTAACAATTCTTGCAATTGCGACATTAGTTTCTTCATTTCTGATGGAGCTAATCGATATGGTGCCTTTGCAACAGGCTTAGCACTAGGCACTAAGTCGATTCGAAACTCTACTTTTCTTTCAGGAGGTATTCCTGGCAGTTGTTCTGGAAATACGTCCGGAAAGTCACAGACTACTGGCACGTCTTTTAATTCCTTAGTTACCACTTTGGAATCAATAGCTTATGCCAAGTAGGCCTCATTGCCTTAATTCATAAACTTAATAGCTTTCATCATGGAAATTATTCTAACGGCTGATCTTATCTTATCACCGTGAATTATAATCCAATTGCCGTCTGAAGTCTGTATCTGGACTGCTTTCTTGTTACAAATGATCTGGGCATCGTTTGCTGCTAACCAGTCCATTCCTAAGACTATATTAAATCCTTCAAGGATCATCGGATATAGTCTAACGGAAAATCTGTGCCCTTCAAGATCGATGAAACAATCCTGAATGACTTCTGCCACCTTTATTGTTCTCTCAATAGCCGTTTCTACTTCGAAGATTTCGTCTAATATTACTGTAGGTCTAGCTAAGGAAGGGTAGAAGTCTAAGGATACGAAACTTCTGCTAGCACCGGAATTAAATAACAAGTAGCAGGTACATGATTAACGAAAAACGTACCGGATACTACGTCTGGCAATGCCTTAGCCTCTTCAGTTGTCAAAGTATAAGCCCTACTCTTGGCTTTAGAGGCTTATCCTTCCTTTATTTTTAACGACTCGGGATTGTTAATCTTAAGAGTTGGGCATTCCCACATTCTATGCCCAATTTCTCCACACTTAAAGCATTTAGGTTTGATAGGGCAGTTGTACGCCAAATGCCCTGCCTTGCCACATTTAAAACATGTGCCGGATTTCAATCTACATTCTCCGACATGATTCTTTCCACAGGTGGTACACGGGGTGACACCACTAGTAGTTATCCTTTTCTTCTATCCACCATCATTTTGCTTTTTATGGCCCTGAGAATTTTCAGACCATTTTATTTTCGATTCCACTGGGCGGGAATCATAGACCTCATCGTACATAGTTGAAGCAAGTTGTATGATAGATCTAAATCTTATCAACTCCGAAGTTTTCACCAACCTTCGTATTTCAGATGGTAACCCTGGTACGTATCTCTTAATTCGTACAACTTCAGGGGTCACCAGATGGGGTACCAGACGAGCCATTCTGTTAAACTTCGTAGTATACTCTCGGTGAGTCATACTACCGGCTTCTAACCTAAGAAAATCTCTCTTAAGTATGTCCATTTCGTTATCAGGACGGAACTCCTCAATCAGTAATCTTTTCAATTCTTCCCATGACATTCGGTCAATAGCTTTTTCTCCCATAACTATCACCAGATTCTCCCACCAACATAACGCCTCTGATACGAATGAGTGAGCTGCGTATTTCACCTTCTGATCTTCTCTGCATTCATTGATCTTGATTACCGCTTCAATCTCCCTGATCCACTGATGAGTGACCGTGGCATCCTTTGTACCGTCAAATTTTGGAGGACTGCCATCCTTGAATGCTTTGTACGAGCACCCCTTCATTCCTTTCTTCACTGACTTAACTTCATAAGAATCATCGGATTTGTATTCATAAAGATCGTCGTTATCTATAATATTCTCCGTTTTATCTTTCTTTCTACTTTCCTCTAGACTAGCCAATAGGATAGGCAAAGCCGTATCCAAAGCTTTAGCTACAGTCGTGTCTATGGCATTTTGCATTTTTCGCTCCATTGCCGGTTCATTCACTTCTATATGATCTCTATTTTCTATTGCAGGTTCGGCATTTGTGGTAGACCGCGTCTGCCTTCTAGAAGTATTGGAATCAACCCTTCCTCCTCTTTTACCTTTTCCTCTACCAACCATTTTCTACAAAAGATATGGAGTGTTTTAATATTCGCATGATAGTTTGATAGCTAGAACACAAGTGTATTGTAAACATTAATAACTGTGGCCACGACGAAATCAATCATTTACGCCATTTTCGGTGTTCTAGTTATCTTTCTATCATGTTCCTACTAAATATCCTTACCTTTTACTTTCTCTATCTTTATCATCAGGCTATCTTGACTAGCATCTCTACTGGCATTCTTAGGGTCCCTTAACCCTAGTTTAAGTCTAGATACTTGAGCAAGTATTTTGATCTCTCAAACTATAGCTCTGATACCAACTTGTGACACCCACGTCACAAATCACCCGAAATGTCGATCACTTGTCGGATTTACTCATGAACATATAGAAATAAGAGAAACATACACAGCGGAAGACTTTAAAAACAAAATTTCTTTATTTATTTATAAAACTTGTGTTAGTACATTCTTAAAGAAAGTACATAATGATCCTTATGCCAGTCTTCAGCTTTGATTCCAGATAGCCTGCTCATGATGCCTCCTTATCCTTACTGCTTAAGGCCATATTCTTACCTGACACACATGCTTAAACATGGGTCAGCTTATGTTGGTTAGTTCTAAGTTTTAATTAAAATATCTTTAACATATCATCTTTTGTTTTCACATTCGCCCTTGCCCAACATAACATTAACCTTGTACAACTTATACCTTATCAATGTTCGTAAACCTCATAAGTGGTCGTCACCACTTTCCATTCCCTTTATAAAGGTCCATTCCCCCGTTACATACCACGAAGGAATGTAACAGTCTGCGTTTCATTCCATAAGTTGCAAGATATTATGTGGGATTTGACAAAACATTTCCCTTACAGACCAAATATGGTCAAAGCATTTCTTGTCAATGCAATCACTGCCAATGACATTCTTTCATGATCACTTATCTTGGTAATCCAAGACAAGTCTTTAAAACCTTTCACAATTCAAAATCATCATTCTTTTCTTATTAAAAACAAGGTGATTATCTTCCCAGAGTAGTACCTCCAACAGATATGTTCCCAGGAAAGAATGATGGGTCTAGGAGGGATTTATACACTACTCTTTCCATAGACAGAACATTTTGTTTGATAGATAACTACATACTGGTCGGATGGTTACCCTTCATTTTGTAATCATTTCTCTTGCAATATCATGGATACTGGCTTATAGATTTAAATCAATGGCATACAGTATCTAAAACATTCATAACACATGCATCATGCCCAAAACATTTAAAAACGTTTAAAAAGGGCATCATAGAACTCACCTCTAACTTCCTTCCTGTTCAGATAACTTTAAATCTTTACTAATGTAAACAGCACAACGACTTGGATTAAAGTCCTAAATCATTACAACATCACTTCATCATAAGTTCCTAGCTTAGTGGACATAACCAAGTCATTAGGAACTAGTCGGAACCTTACCTCAGAACTATCTCTTGCGTATCGGGATCGAAAAGCTGGAAACCGAACTTCTCTATGCGAACCGGGGCTCAGGGCACGCTTCCCTAGGTTGAGTGTGTGTTTTGTGAGGTGTTGGGACTGTGTGAATGCTTCTAAAATCGACCACCAGTCCCATCAATATATAGGCTGCCCGACGGTTTCATAGCGGACCATTATCTATATTAATGTCGGTCCGCTATCCAGTGTGGCGGTGTAATTTGCTTATCGAGCACATAACGGACCGTTATACTTCTCATGTAGGTCCGCAAGGAATAGACTGAGGCTAGCGGACCGCAACGGATTCCATATCGGTCTGATAGCGATCCTCCACGTGTCAGTCTTCAGTGATTAGTCACTCGACACGTGTCACTTCCCAGATGATTCCTTGCCCCCTACATAGCGGACCGCTATCCCAATGATGTCGGTCCGATATCTACCTATTTTTCCAAAAAAATTTCTTTTAGTCCCTGAACTTTGATTCAATTGCATTTTAACCCCTTAGGGTTTCATCAATTGACAACTTTAGTCCCTCCACTTATATTTCTTTAAAAATTGGAGTGTTACATGACGGTGGCTAGCTCTGATACCAAATTGAACCACTTTAAAATGTTGTATTGTATTGGTTGTATGTTATGCTATTATAAACTAGGGTTATAATGGGTCTCTTTATATAGAGAACAATATTACACTTCAATACCCTCTAGTCTAATACAATAAGAAAACTGGTCTAATAATCCCCTTCCTCAAATGAAATCAAATTAAGAGATGTTGAATTTTCGGGCTGGAATTTGCTAAACTAGTTAAGCAAAAAACTCCTCACAAAGAACAATCAACACCAGTAGCTTTGCACAACTGTGCGACTCATTTTCTGATTAATATATAGAAGACTCGAAAGAAGATACAAATTAACTAATAAGAACTTAATCTACTATTTGTACTACGTTTTCCTTGCTATCCAAGGGTCCTAATACTACTAGCTTATAATTACAATCAATTTATAAGATAAATAATAAAACTAAACTGATGTTTATCTCTTCCAATAATTTATACATAAGCAAATAATAAAACTAAACTGCCTTGCTATCCAAGGGTCATAATACTACTAGTTTAGAGTTGAAAGAGGTACCCATGGTGTGCAATCAATTTATACATAAGCAAATAATTCAAATAGCACATATTATCAAATAAGCACATAACATGGCATCTGTCACTATCATTCAATATTATTATACTACTTTCATTATAAGTATATTCTTTATCTTTCCATCGTTATTGTCATAATACATTTGTTATTAAGTACTATCACGATCTTTCTTTATCTTTCATTTTTAACAAATGTTTTTTTCAAAGTATGCATATCAGCTCAAAAACTTATATAAAGGGCAATAGAAAATCACTTGTGGTATCTTGACTATCAAGGTTAGATTATGATTTAGCTGCAGGCTCTATCGGTATAAGTACACTAGGTGAACTTAGAATCCTGGATAAGTACACGCATTAAGTATCGTTCCCCTACGAGAACTCCATAGTATTCGCTAAAAGTATGCGTGCGTATACTCTAAGTACACACACAAGGTACTTCCTGCGTGTACTTCTAGTGCACGCTCAACCTTATGCTGTGTGAACCAGTAGTATTCGCACGAGTAATCCTAGTATCCGTTTGTATATGCATGCGTATACTCAGGGATACGAATACTTGATGCATGAACTCCATTCTATCTCTCACGAAACCCTAACTTTCTTCATGGGTCAGATCTGGTATGCTTTGTCGTCAATATTCAAATTTTAATCATTCAAAACATCCGTCTATTATCCAGAAAACCAGATCTATGGTTTTCATGTTGCTTCATACGTTAAAATGTGAGCTTTTTAGATAAAACTCCATTTACCCGCTTAAACACAACTTTAGTAAAAAAGAGAGGTTTAAGGTCAAATTTCTTACCTTAAATTGTGTATTGCTTCGTGTTTCTTCTTCCTCGATTGATCTTGAGCGGGTTGAGAGCTCGAATGGAGCTTTGCTTCTTCTCTGTCTCTCTAACTATCTTTAGTCTCTCTCTCTCTCCCCCCCCCCTTTCTCTCTATAGTATGCATGAACTAGAATGATGGAATATGAGGAAAAGGGTGGCGGCTAGGTCTTAAAATGGGGAGGGGGTACTTTTCCTTTTTAACCATTTAGCCCTTTAACTATATTTATTTTACGTATTCCAACTCAAGAATTTACAGTTTTGGGATTTTAGGATGTTACAGGAAGGTATAAATTGCACCCATTAAGCTTTGGTTTTATTATGGAATTGTTATATAAGTCAACTGATTGGGAATTGATCATGAGAATAACGAGTATTTTTATTTTTTTTTATATTAGGAAATTTAATTGGTTATTGATTAAACCCACCGTCGAATTGAGATGATTGGAAGTATTCGAACATTTATATTTTTATAAATGTAAATAATAAGAATAATTATTCGGGTATACAAGATCACGTTTTGAGATAAAACCAAATAATATGGGTTAGATATCCGAGGGACTTGGATTTTACCCGGAAGGGTACAGGTTATACCCAGGAGAATGTGGGTTAGTTACTCGGTTGATTGAGGTTATTTACCATTAAGGGAGACACTGCCTTTCCAGATGAGTTTCTAAATTTTGTCCTATGTTTAAATGTTTTGGGCTAGAATGATTGTTTAAAGAAAGTTAATGCAAATGTTTTACTACTAAATATTTATGAGTATACTAATGACATGCTTTTGTATGAAAAATGATTTTTTTGTTGTAATCAAATGATTTTGCACATAATTGTGCAGTAAGGAATGCTTATTTAACGCCTATTATTTTGTCTGTAGAAGTAGTTACTATTCGGCCCATACGTTAGTGACTAGCTAAAGTGATGCATACAGAGATTCGTCTGAAATGGGGATTGCCTGTATTTGGCCATGCAATAGAATACTTTCGGCCCATTTGGCAGTACCTAGCTAATAGTGACTTGATTACTTGATAAGATTTAATGATATCTCTGTAATTGGAAAGGAATGATTAAGATTATCCCTAGGACGACTGCAAGAGGTCCGAAAAGATATCTTAGAAAATGTTTTGTTGCATCAACATTTTAAATTTAAGGTTTTATACTTGATATGTTTATAAAGTTAAAATTAAAACTCACTTGTGTAAAGTGACCCATTTTAACAATGCATTCCTTATATGTTAGCGGCTTCAAGTAGCCAGGGAAAGGAAAAGCTATAAACGACATCAGACGGCTATTTAGCAAGGCCTAGATTGGCACGAGGAATTCCGTAGAACATAGCTGTAGACAAGTTTATTGTTTTTTTGGTATTCTAGACCATAAGACTTCCGCTATGTTGTAGTGTAAAGGACTATGTTACACTATAAATCCAACTATTAGTCTAGCCCTGGTTTTGGGGTGTGACAACACATTTATGTTGTAGGTTGGATCTCACACCATTTTCACATGTGGATGGATGTTTCTTGTGATCGTGTGTATTTTGGTTTCTTGGATTGAGCAACCGTCGGCTCTCATACCATAAAAGACTACATTATTACATTCAATTTTCTTTAATAAGAACAAGGTAAGAGCCTCTATATATATGGATAAACAACTAACTAACAACCAGCACCACTACATGAAAACTACCCACTAACAATACTAAATGAAAACGAAAACACTGTTGTACTACGTACAAAGGAAACTATCTGAATCACGGTTCTAATTCTATGTAATTTGGTAATTATCATGTGAGTGAATAACAATCCAAATAAAACTGCCAAAATGTTTCATAACCTTATATTTTAGGAATTACATTTTATAGTTTTGTAGGACTTAATCTATTTAATTATTGTTCATATAAAAATATATGCAACACATACATGAATTTCTCAAACATTCATTAGGTTATCTATGCACAAATTATAGAACAACTAATCTATAATTTGTTAGATATAAACTTATTAATTTATATATTAAAATATAATTTTTGTTAAGGACGTCGTGTAACATATAGTAATATTAAAATATATTTTTTTTGTCAAGCATCACTTGTGCATAATAACCTTGTATTACAATAGAACATTTTAAATTCGAATAAATTAGATGAGGAAGGATTGACGATTTGATCTGAACTGTGTTTACTTTGACATCCACAAAATGTTCTAATTACTTACACGAACTTAGTATATGTAAATCATGCTATGAATGTGTCAAACACATGCAAATAATTATGATTTACATATAAGAAACACTTTTTATTTTTTTTCTGGTTTTTCATCCTCTTTAGTTGATATGAACGAAAAAAAAATCACCCAGAAAAAAACCATAACACATAAATTTACGATACAAAGGAAAATCCAGATTCGTATCTTTATGTTCAACATGCAATCTTAAAATCAAATAGTGTTTCTTAACCAAACCATGAAATGTATGCGTGGCATTATCAAGAGTATTCCAAATAACTATCCGGAACAAACTGAAGATTCTGTAAATTGAGACAATCTTGATTTAGTTTTTGATCCTGCAGAAGAACTGTACTCCTGTAGGAGTGGCATTTCGGAATCAGTGTTATTAGGCATGAAAAATGCAGGTTATGCTGGTACAGGAAGCGTGGTAGAGAAGCTGTTAAGCATTCGAACAACTACAGCCATGGTCGGCCTTTCTATAACATTTTCTTGAACACATAACAATCCAATGTGGATGATCCTAATGATGTCACATAACGACCCTGATCCCATCTTCATTGTGGGATCTATTATGTCTGATGCTGTCCCATTCTTCCAGCTTTTCCATGTCTAAACGATATTAACAGTTTTGTTTTTAGGAAACATATACTACAAAAGAAGAGATATTTTTTGCAACTGAAACTGAATATATGTCCTTAAAAACTATAAAGCTCGCAGTATTCGTGTATATATATTGTTTCAGACTTCGTAGAAAGGATGGGCACTTACAAAGCTAAGAAGATACTCTATGGTCTCTCCGTTCCGAAAGCATTTGTTCTTTTGACCTGTTACCATCTCTAGTACTAACACTCCAAAGCTAAAGACATCCGACTTTACTAAGAATTGACCATGCATGGCATATTCAGGTGCCATATAACCGCTATAAGAGTGCATGAGAAGAAAAGTTAGCACTTGCCTGCATACTAACACCTGCCCGCACACACTTACATATCTTTTGAAATTAGATTTTAGTAGAAGAAACTTAGTCAGTCATGATGAAACCCTCTAAATAACAGAAATAGGTATTGGACCATTTATTTCTCTACCCTCTGGTGTTATATATCCCACTTCGTTCTCTCACACATCTTTGTGAAAAATTGTTGGTTTCTAAAACTGATTGTCGTACTCGTGATGTAATGGAAAATCACTAGTTCCTGTTAACATGAGGCTTTAAGAAAAGCCCCGTTAGGACTTTAATACGAGGCGTACACTCGGTGAGAAAATGTGAATAGTTGAAACTGTAGTAACAACTTAAAACATTTGAGACACTTATTTAAAAAGGTGTAGTTGTTCATGAGGTATAATTAAAACAACTCTAATATAGGTCCCATAATGAATTTCAACTAAAGCTATACTTACTATGTTCCAACAATTCTACTTGTGTCTCCTTGAGTTTCCTCTATTTTACATAATCTTGCCATGCCAAAATCAGTAATTTTGGGGTTCATTTGTGCATCTAACAATACATTACATGCCTTCATATCACGATGAATTATCCTTAAATGAGAATCTTCATGAAGGTATACTAGTCCCTTTGCAATGCCTTTAATGATACTATACCGTGTTTCCCAATCAAGAAGTTTACGTTTCGTTGGATCTACAAACAGCATTAGTAACAATATTCACTACTAAAACTCTATACTTTTTGATGAATAAAAGTTATATATACAATGGGATTATATACAGAGGAACCACACAAATGTCACACAAACACTCGAAGGTATTGGAACATGGTTTTACAATAGAAAAGTTATGGGTAAGTCGTAAATCTCCCAACTAGTTCATATTTTCAAGAACACTCGCACGTTTAGGTAACAAAATCCCATATTTATGGTTGCTACAAAACAGGAAAATCACTTTTTAAATAAGAGTTGCATACATTGAAATCATGCAAAGATTGTCAAAATAGTACGTAATTCATAAAAAAAGGCGTAAAAATAGAATGTAATTCATAAAACATGCGTCAAAATAGAATGTAATTCATAAAAAAAAAAGTCTTAGGGTGTTATAGAGTTTTATTTCCCGGATTCTTTAATCTATTTTTTCAATAGTTTGCTTTTGTTTTCTCCAAACAAACATTGGTTTTTTTTTTGTTCATTAAAATATATAGAATTAAACATTAAAAAACTCTTGGTGTCTCTTTAGCATTGTGTATTTTTAACCCAAACCCTTTTTAATATATTTAACCCAAAACACTTGGGACAAAAGTTACAACAAGTTGGATGTTACTTTGTAATCACACAAGTGTTGTATTAGCGGCATGTTTATTGTGGATACAATGCCTACTTACCTTACATGTCATATGGTATTTAGTTTTATTTTTGTAAAACGTACTTGAGGACTGTGGATCCAACCATGGCGATGGCCATGAGTATCGTGCACACGAGCATGTTGGAGGTTGATTGGTGTACGACTGAGATTATAAACTATATATAATGATTTTTTTGTTTTTGATATCATTCATGAGTGGAGCAACCGTTAAAGTTCTGAATGCAGAGAATGATTAAGATGGAGAGTAACCGTTGTGAGATAGTTGTTGACGACGTGGACGAGTCAATTAGTTCTCTTCAAGAAGTAACATGAATGTTGGTACACACATTTACTTTATTTGTGAGATCATTCATCATACTTTTCAGAAACCTCATCATCGACATTCGCAAAGTGACTTAATTCGTAGGTAATGGTTAGTGATAGAGAGAATTAAGCACTTTTCAATATTGTAATGGTCAATTAGTTCTATTCAAGAAGTAACATGAATGTTGGTACATACATTTACTTTATTTGTGAGATCATTCATCATACTTTTCAGAAACCTCATCATCGACATTCACAAAGTGACTTAATTCGTTGGTAATGGTTAGTGATAGAGAGTAGCACTTTTCAATATTGTAATGGTCATTATTAACCTAATTGCATGAGGATCTTTGTTATCTCTAAATAAGTTTTCAAGACTAATTCATTTTTATTCAAGATCATTTGGAGTAGGTTCTTATATATATTTTGTTAAGAATATTAAAATAATATTTAGTAGTGAGTAGCTTGTAACTCATACAATTAGTATTATTAACTAGTATTTAGTAGTTGGAAGCCCATCATTAGTCTTAATTTGATTTTATATAAACCTATGTAGTTGTTATTAAGAAATGGAAATGGAAAACATCAAATTCATATTACACAAATCATTCTCCCTAGTCTAGATTATTCTACCTAGTTTCAATTATGTTTGTATTTTAATTCTAATATGGTATCGGAGCTTCTAACGAACCCCATGGCCAAATCCTTTTCCATTCTCAAGAACTATTTAGAACAGAGTACCAAGGAAGGATGAAGAACAATTTCAGAAATTACAAAAGAAGAAAGAAGCAACAAACCAAAGTATCAAGAAAACCATCCCCTTTTACCTCTGTGTAGGAGAAATTTTTGTTGGCATACCCAACCTCTCACTACGGCGAAACATCTAAAAAACATGAGAAATCAAAGAGAGGTCTCAACCGACTCGAAACATTCAAGTGTGGTGTAATTCATCTGTCGTATCTTCATCGTCAAAGGCATAAAAGAACTTTTCCAGAAATGACTGTTTGGTTTTATAATCATTGTCAAAGGAATATAAAAAACTTTTCAGGAAATGGCGATCTAGTAGACGTGAAACGTGTGTCTCTGTTAGATACAATTGAAACTGGCAATCCATGCCTTGAGACAATTTCTTTGATAAATGCCTACGCTAACATTTCTGAAGAGTAAGTCTCACGTATTGGTAAGAAGTGAGCACTCTTAGTTAGCCTGTCAACTATCACCCATATGGTATCATATCCTTTAGCTATTTTCGGTAGCTTAGTTATGAAGTCTATAGTGATATGTTTCCATTTCCATTCCGGAATATCTAGTGGCTGTAATCTACCATAAGGCTTTTGATGTTCTGCTTTGACTTGTGAGCAAGTCAAGCATTTATCCACATATTTCATGATATCGAATTTTATACCGGCCCACCAATAATCTTGGCGTAGATCTTGGTACATTTTTGTAGCACCCAGATGAATTGAATATCGTGACTTATGAGCTTCGTCCGGAATTTTAACTCTGAATTCACCCACATGTGGTACCCACATAAGGCCGAATCAGATTTTAACTTCATATTTATTCTTTTTCAAGTATTTTTCTTGTCCAGCCATTCTCTCCTTCTTAACATTTTCTGTTTTCAATGCTTCTACCTGGACATTCCTGAGCTGAGTCATAAAGTCAGGAGTTACAACTAACTTATATGACTTCACCCTGATAGGAGGATGCTCTTCCTTATGGCTTAGAGCATTTGCCACTACATTGGCTTTTCCTGGGTGATATAGGATTTCACAATCATAATCCTTTATCATCTCTAACCATCTTCGTTGTCTCATGTTCACATCTTTTTGCTCAAAGAAATACTTTAAGCTTTTATGATTTGTATAGATTGTGCACTTAACTCCATATAGATAATGCCTCCTTATTTTAAGTGCAAAAACTATTGCAGCTAACTCTAAATCATGGGTCGGGTAGTTAGCTTCATGGGGTTTGAGTTGTCGTGAAGCATAGGCTATAACCCTGCCTCTCTGCATGAGTACGCACCCCAATCCCTGATAGGAAGCATCAGAGTAAACTACCAGATCCTCTGTTCCTTCCGGTAAAGACAACACCGGAGCCTGAGTCAATTTCTCCTTTAGCTTTTGAAAAACATTTTCTTGTTCTGCTCCCCATACAAATTTTGTCTCCTTCTTTGTGAGTTTTGTTAATGGGGTAGCAATCTTAGAGAAATCCTGAATACTGAATAAATCTTCTATAGTAACCAGCCAAACCCAAGAAACTACGTATTTCTGTAGGTGTCTTTGGCGGGTTTCATTTCATAACAGTCTCTATCTTTGAAGGATCTACAAGAATTCCTTCTGCGTTTATCACATGACTCAAGAACTGAACTTCTCAGAGCCAAAACACACACTTAGAAAATTTTGCATACAATTTCTCTTTTCTAAGTGTTTCCAGTATTTCCTTGAGATGACATGCATGATCACTTTCATTCTTGGAGTAAATTAGAATATCATCAATGAACACGATCACAGATCGGTCCAACATTGGTCGACATATCCTATTCATAAGGTCCATGAATGTAGCAGGGGCATCAGTCAAACCAAATGACATTACTAAGAACTCATAATGTTCACATCTCGTACAGAAGGCTGTCTTTGGAATATCTTCATCTTTAACCTTCAACTGATGATAACAAGACCTTAGATCGATTTTGGAAAACCAGCTTGCTCCTTGTAATTGGTCGAATAGGTCATCCATCCTTGGTAAAGGGTATATGTTCTTGATAGTAAGCTTGTTTAGTTCTGTATAAAACTCTATATTTCTTTGAATAAGACTGATATATAAGAGACTAGATTATAAACTCATGTATTACGTGGGTTAAATAAATCCATTTGTTGTAAACTCAACCGTTTCTATAAAGATTTGTATGTTAGATGTAATCAATCATTGATGAAATAAAAATAATAAATATTTAAGAATTATAAATAACAAACAATGAAAATTTAAGAACTATAAATAACAAATAATGAAGATTTAAAGTGGTGAAAGTTCCCTTTGAGGTCAAGGGTTCGAGCCCCGTCATAGACGGATGGGTGTTAATATCAAGAGTAGTTAGATGGCCCAAAAATAGGGTATTGTTGTTAAAAATATATATATATCAAGATAAGATATAATTAAAATCTTCGTATGATTTAATAAGTTTTAATAAAATATTAAATTAAATTTTAAATATTTAATTATTTAAAATCATTATTATTTAATATGAGAGATAAGCGAAAAACAAAAATATAGATTTCAGCAGAAGTCAACACGTGACATATAAAGTTATTTATTTATTATATGGGCAATTTCATATATACCCTTACAAACTTAAAAAATATCATATATACCCAACAAAAACTAAAAATATCATATATACCCTTACAAACATTTAATAATATCATATATACCCATTTCATTAAAAACCATTTAAAAGATGATCATTTTACCCTTATTTCTCTAAACTTTAATATTTCATATTTACCAATTTTTAACATTGAAATTTCATATTTACACATTTTCAACTTTAGAATTTTACATTTAACCATAAAAAATAGTTTTCTCAAAATACTATTTTGAATTTTTCTCATTTTTTTATAATTTTACCAATTTTCATTTATAGCATTAGCGTTTTGTAACTTTCTCGCAATCATTCTTTCTGAATCGATGTCTTCTAAATGGGTTTGGAGAATTGCGATAGCCGCCATCAAGAATAGGAGAACGATTGATCTTTTACGTATTGGATAAAACTAAAAACGTAGGTTATAAAAAATCATATAATGAATAAGGGCAGAACGGTCATAAAGTAACAAATTATTTAAATTGGGTATATATGATATTTTTAGTTTTGGTTGGGTATATAAGATATTTACCCATGTTTATAGGGGTATATATGATATTATCCCTTTATTATATATAATAAGGATTGTATGAAGAAGGATGCACATAATCCTAAGAAACTCTAGGGCCGTTTTAACTAACTTGTCTTACATTTTTGGAAATGGGCTAACTAACTTGTCTTACCTAATAAGTATATTATATTTACATTTTTAACTACAATAAAAATCATATGCTACACACACATTAAATTGGTCAAACAACATTATCTTCTTATTATTAACAAGTGTTACGAATTTTTTGGTGCTACCTTGTGACATTTTAAAACAACCTGCCATATATAAATCAGCTTTTTTGAGCGATGAACACACACTCTAGTCCACTCCTAAAATTACCACACCTATTTTATCAAGATTTGAACCCACAATCACATCTGGTTGATAAAAATCATTTAGCAGTTATGTTATTTATGTTTCTACAATCCGATATGTGTATCCAAAATTAAAGGAGGTGTAATCTTAAATGCTTACCAAATATAAATTGATCAAGACATGCATTTGGTAACAACTCGTAAATGAGAAGTCTTTCCCTTCCTTCTATGCTGAAACCTAGTAGTCTAACCAAATTACGATGTTGAAACTTCGCAACTAGCAAAACCTCATTCTTGAATTCCACGTCACCTTGACCAGAATCTAAAGCTAGTCTTTTTACTGCTATTTGGTGCCCGTCTTTAAGCGTGCCCTAAATCCCATATGACAACATATATAACTACAAAAGATGCATGTGATGCCTCTACGCTTGTTTATTTATGCTTTTAAAAGATTTATAAACCTTAATAAGTTTTTTCTTAATAATAAGTATAGGATGTTTATAGTTATACAAAAGGACAAGTAAAAACTGATTGTAACAAATTTATCTTTACACTTTATATGCACACACTTTTATTTTATGTTGATGCTCGTTTATACATCTTTTCTCTACCGTTATAAATAAAAATATTATTATGATCATTTGTATTCTTAGGAATCTTTAAAAGTTTGATGGAGTTGAAACATTCTTATTTTTTTTATAAAACCATGTAGTAAACGGTGTGTAGTAATTCATATTTGTTATTGTGACAAAGGAGTTGAAACATTTTTATTTGTTGTTGTGATATGAATTTGTTCATACCTTATAAACCGCTCCAAATCCACCTTGTCCAAGCTTGTTTTCTTCAGAAAAATCATTTGTTGCTTCTTTCACGGTACTAAAGTTATATTGAAAAGCTTCCGCTGCTTCAACTATTAATATTTTTAGCTATTAAAGAGATGGTGAGATGTTTAAGCTATTATGTTGCTTTGTAGCAAAATGAAAGTCGGAGTTTTAGCCAAAAACACAAGACTAGTTTACAGTATAAAACAATAGTCTAAGCAGAAGTAGAACTTTTCAACTATAGTCATAAGAACTAAGTTTACAACAGCAGTAACTTAAGGGGAAAGTCATCAAAGTAGACATGTTGACCAAGAAAATCCACAAACTTGATATTGACTTTTAGCCGACGCAAAAGCTAAGTGTGGGTTAAATCCTAGCTGGCGGTTAAGAAAGCTAAATCCTAGTCGGCAGCAAAATCGGTGGCTAAATCCTAGCATGCGGATAAAATTTAGCGGGCCATTACATGTGTATTGATTTGTTTGGTTGTTTTCGTGTACTCTTTGTTCTTTTCAATTTTTTTGTGTCGGCTAAATTTTAGCCTCCTTAGTTTATAAAAGCCAATATTTAGTTGGGTTGATTTTCCTTAAAAATTGATAAGTCAGCATACACTTAAAATTAAAAGTTGAAGAGTCAACATACACCCCTATAGTTTAGCCTACTAAGCTTCAAACTAATTAGAACTTACTCTGAATACTTTCTGAGGTTGGTGGCTCCTTTGCTTTTTTTTCTTCCTTAATATCATAAAGATGCACATTGAAGCTATTATAATAACCGTGATGACTAGCAATATAACAATTATTATTATCACAGTTCGGGTCCTCTTATTCTTCTTCCCTGTAAAAAATAGAAAGTATTGCCATGAGATAAGTAGGAAGATAATGAAGAAAAGCAGAAAACTAAACCCAACTATGTACAAATGTAAGATAAGTAGAAACTTAATGAAGAAAGTTTCAAATGGAACCATTTTTAAAATAAAAAAGACAACCCTACATTTTTCATGACCTTCAGCTAATAAATGAAATTAATGTAAATTAATACTTAAAATTTTAGATTTGACATGTTAACGTATAATAAAATGACAGCTTTAAATGCTTCCATTAATAAAAACATTTGTCGTGCAAAGGGTCAACACACCCAAAATCTTATCTAGCTCCGGCCATGACCATGCATAGGTGCACCACTAATAATTGCCAACATATACCCTACTATAACATCAATTATAAGGTATGTAACATGACTTTATTATTATTGTATGGTATATCCTATTATTTACATTCATGTTGTATATATCTCGTTTATCTTTATATTATTCTACACGGCAATTTCTTTGATGAAGCGAATGAAGTTTCGAGATATTGACTTAAATTTCAAGATCTCGAAACTTTATTCAAGGGTGACCCAACCAAAATTCTAATCTCACACTACTCTTATTGTCAAATCACAGCCAAACGTTTGTTCGACAACCCCTTAAACGGCCGTTTAAAGGTAAGGGGGTTATGACTAAGCCCTAACTTTCAAACGGCCGTTTACGGCCGTTTAAAAGTAAACGGCCGTTTGGTGCAAACCCTAACGACCGTTTGAATGGGTGTGGGATTAGATCGTCAGAGGTGTGGTTATAGCACCCCCATTATTTATTTAATCAGGTGTCAGATTTTAAATTTTCAATGGAATTCTAACTACAAAAAAAAATATTGGGAATATTTCGAAAATGAACATATGACTTTGATGTAACAGTTAAAAATTATGTTAGTTAATTTTTAAAATATATTTTTTTAACTGAGTATTAAATTTTTAAATGTAATTAATAAATGTTAATTCATATTAAATTTATTATGGTTATTGATATAATAACGATCAATAATTAAATAATAAGTATCCATAATTACTCTTATAAAAATGATGCGATTCATACCTGCTAGCGGCGGTGGTGGTAATGGGTTGAGGCCTTGAGTGCTATTGTTAAAAAAGGGGTATACTTAATATCTAATATTACAAGTAGGTAGAAGAATTCTTATTCCAAAATACAAATTTGGATACATAGTGATTAAAGCATCGAAGCAATTACGACACTGTTCCTCCGATTGGTCTGGAGTACACTGCACAAGCGCATAGATTGTTATGGAATCCGGACCATTCTTTGTCCCGCTAGCAAATTTCAGCAGACCACCAGCTGCCGCATCACCTATTAACTCGTTCATTATTAATGACCTAAGAGAATCATTGAACCGATCAATATCGGCAGCAAATTGATCGTTTGCCTGATACGCATTAAACGCTCTTTGTGAGTTTCCAAACATGTTATCGTTGGAGTATCTCAACGAACAGTTGTCGTAGTATACTATTGCAGCCTTTTGGTTAGGACAGAATAGTGGCAAGTTAACAATGGAGTCATTAAGACAACTGCGACACACATCCTGGTTCACGTCGCCCCTACAAAGGGCAACTGACTCGACTCTTTCATTGTCTAGGCCGGTGGAGAACTTGTAGAAACCAAAGCCGTTGTTGGTGGTGGGGAGGGTGGAGAGGGTGGTGTTGAGATTCATTTGGTAGGTACTGTTTACAGTATAGTTAGCGGTGCTTACGCAGAAGGGGGAAGGAGGAATAGGTTGAGCTAAGGTGGAGGAATTGATTGAATATATGAAAATAAAAGATAATAACCGTAAGAGTAGTTTTCTTGCAAGGATGAACATATTGTCTTGTGATTGAGGAGCAGATAGGGAAGAAATTTAAAGAGTTGATCATAGCTATAGCTAGAATGACATCTATTGACTTGGTCGGAAGGAAGGTATGTGTAGAAAATAAGAAATAAAATATGGTCCACCTCATTGATTTTCCACATGCATGTTTCCGCTTGTTTCTTCACTTCATAACCAACTTGTTTATGGTTTGTTTGATAAAAATTCTAGGTAGAACCGTTACATACGGTTTCAGTTGTTTCTTCATAGTTCATACCATATTAACTAGGTGTTCACGGTGTGCTTTCGTCGGTTTTAACAAAAATTCTAGGTCGAACCGGTAAATATGGTTTCTAAAAACGTTAAACCGACCCCGACGCCGGATTGGATGAGTTTTGGCCAGACAAGACTCTTTTACCTATTTTGGCGGTTTAATGGTTTGAACAGATTTTTTTTTAAATAATTAACTTGTATTAACTTTTTTTTAAAATTATAAAGATGGTTGTGATTATAATAGGTATACATAACTGCGCATTATAAAAATGAAAATGCATAATAAAGTTAAACGGTGGGTTCGGTTTACACGAGTGATTCCAAATTTCAAGCTGAACCGAACCGTCAAACCATCAAACCACAAAAAACGAATCATGAACTGTCACTACAAGAAAACTTGGTAGATTCGTCGACCTTTCTCGACGACATGTCGTCTGTAAAGGTATCGCTGGCAAAGGTTCGTCGAGAAAGGTTAAAGTCTCGTCGACAAATAATACATACATCTATATATTCTTTAAATAAATAACAAATACATTAATTCATCTATATTAATACAAACCACCAATTTCACAAAAAAAATATATATACATAATACCATCAATTTCACAAAAAATACATACATAATACCACCGATTTCACAAATAGTACATGCATCTATATATTCATCTATAATTGTAGGATCGGTGTTTTACAAGATGGTTATGTTCAATTTGAGATTGGCGGAAACAATCACAACTATACAATGTAAACAAAAAAACAAAGATAATACTGATAAATGTAAAGTGTATTAATCTTCAGTGTTTACAAGTTTACAGAGAAAACTCTAAGGAAGCACACTTGTAAAATGAAAAGATACCATACATATAAAGGAACTTAGAATTAAGACAGACCCTTGATTCTAAGGATCAGATCAAACACAAGCTGCTGATCTTGAACTGATGAGAAGCTATACTACTATTGGTTTACAACATAAAGACAAGTAGCTAAAAGACAATTGCAGTGAAAAGACTTCTGTAATGAAAAGACAACATCAAAACTAAGGTCTTCTCAGTAATCATTGCAGGACAGATCAGAATAGGAGCATTGTCTTTTGTAATCTGCACTAATAACATTCCTTCTGCTGATAGGTGTGTCAGTGTTTCAGCAAAAGGTATCAGTAGTAAAGTCAAAGCTGTTGATGATTTGCCTATCAGCATCATCAATGTTTGATGCTGATGAGAAGCCTATCAGCAGCAACTTTGGACTTCAGCAGATAAGGCAATCCGCATCATAGATGTTTATCAGCAAGAGAACATAGCTATCCACAACAATTGCTTTATCAGCAGTAACATTGTATGTCAGCAGCAAAATTGTGGAGTCAAAAGCATCTATACTTAGAGAATTTTGTAGCCACCAGTCTTAATCTCTACAAACTCCCCCTAGACTGATGTTACCAAAATTCTCCCACTGCCTTTGTTACTGAAGCTTTTTCATATGTACAACAATTCTTGCAGTCTTATAGCCTCTTGGGTCCTTGCTTGGATTGTCAAGAGGAGTTTCAGATAGAGATAGGATGTCTTTGCTTGCATGCTGAAGATGGTCTTGCTTGAACATCTCATCTTTTGTCCTCTGACATCCATCAATGTGTATTCATCTTTGATAGCATTGTAGGATCATTTGATAATTGAAAAGTGGGATTGGAGAGGTTTTGCATCAATGACAACATCTTTGCTAGGGTTGAAGTGATGTTTGATCACTAGCAACAGATGTCTCCCACTTTCATTATTAGACTCATGAGCTTCACCCAGTTCCATCATTCATTGAAGATCAGAGTCTGAAAGCTGCATCACCTCATCAACAGCTTTGTAAACTGATCTCTTCATCTCTGCCCTTCCCGTTAACACTTTAAACCACTAATCTGAATCACTGTAGAACGATTGTACAATTTTTCTTGATTCTTCAGATGTGGTAGGAGGTTTAGTTTTCTTTTTGGGAGGCTGTTGATGAGAGGGAGCTGGGTGAGATGAATTGGACTATTTGGGAGGGGAGGAGAGTGATCTAGGAGGGAAAGTGGAAGGTTGTTGGACAGATAGAGGAGAGGATGAGTGAGTAGGTTTGGGATTCTTTGGTTTTCTTTCTTCTTGGTGAGTATCTACCCTTCTTTTAGAACCTATCTTCTTCAGTCTCTCTTCTTCTTCCTTTTTCTATTTTAAGTAGAGGGCTTGTAGGTTCATGAAGCTCATGGGACCCAGCCTCTTTCCACTTTCTTCTCTAGCCTTTAGGAAGTCCATCATGACCTTTCTTTCTTCATGGGATTTGACATTGAAGGCAATGGTTTTTCTCGATTTTTGTTTGGCCTTTTCTTCTTCTCCAGCCTTTTTTTATTTTCCAGTTTACCTTGTTGTCCCATGAAGGCTCTGTATATTTCTTTATTTGATAATTTCTCAAGGTAGTCAACATCCTCACCTTGAGAAATCAGAGCCTTTGTCCACTCTTCCCTCATTTCTTTAGCAAGTTCAGAATCAGTGATTCTGAACTTGGCTTCTTCTTTTCTCTTCCTCTCCCTCTCTTCATCTTCTTTATTTAACTGTTCCTGTAGCTGAAGAGCTAAGGCTTCATCTTCTTTTATTTGTGAAGCTGCAGGAACTTGAACTCTTGTTTTATCCAGTTGCCTAGCATGCAACTGGATTTGTTGTTCTCTGAGGAGCATAGAAGCTTTTCTTTCTTGAGCTTTTTTAAGCTCAGCCATCTCCTCCTCTTCTCTTTCTCTTCTTCTTCTTCTTCTTTCCACCTCCTTATTTTCTTCCTCTATCCTCTTTTCTTCTTCCTCTGTCATGATTCCTTTCCCTTTTTCTTTATTGGATGCCTCTGCTTCAGCTTCATAGATCACAATAGCAGAAGTGGGAGTTGCTATTGAGACCTCAGCCTCAGCTTCATTGGCAATTTGAGGAGAGGACAAAGGGGGGATAATTTCTTCATCTCCACTTTCTTCTCATTCTTCTCCAGTTACTTCCTTCCATTCTGTCATAATCTTCTGTTTCTCTTTTCTTGTAGATTCTTCTTTAGTGTTTAGGATGACAGTTGGAGAAGAGGGAAGGGACAAGTCTGAATCAGATTCATCCATTGCAATCCATCCCTCCTTCTCAAGAAAGGATTTGACAATGGTGATCATTTCTTGACTTTTCTTGGAGTTGACATTGCAGATGTGTGATCTTAGTTCAAATACCTTACAAAGTAAGTCTGGATTGAGTAGTAGGATCTCATGGATATTGTTGATTATGAATGTAGATCCATCACACGAAAAGAATTGAAACCCTAAAGGCTCAGTGCTTGACCACCCATGAATTTCCAGGCCTCTAACCACCTCATTATACAGGAATTTTCTTAAACATAGGACTTGTTCTTCAGTTAAGACCATGCTTCTTATCATCTCCATTTGTTGGCTTTGCCTTTCATGTCTTTCTTCTGCCGCTCTTGAGGACTCTGCTTCTACATCCTCAAGTCTTGGATAAGCCACCCTTTTTGCTTCTTCAAGGAACTTCTCAAACCAAGGCATATTGTCTTCACATATATCATGAAACTTTTCAATGGCAAGCCTGGCAGATAGGTTCTTGGAAGTGTTAACACTTTCAGTCTGGTGCAGGGTCCGGATTTCAAACAAATTTAGGTTATCCAAGATAAGATCTTTGACTCCAGCAAATTCCTACCCAATCCAAAATCTTTGAGATAGTCCATCATATCCCCATGAAAAAATGGAGTCAAACTCCAGATTATGTGCAGTTAGTGGGAAATGAGGGGATATGGCTTGTCTTGAGATAGCATCAGCAGCTGGAAGTATAGTGACTAAGATAGGTATTTCTTCATCTTCAATTTCCATCTCCTCGGGGAATGCTTCATCTACAGCCCTGGTCACTAACTTCCATTCCTTAGAGATAACTTCCTCTTCATCTCTGGGAGGCATCAAATCATGGACTTGAACAAAGGCAGGCTGAAATAGTGTTCTTTTAAAGGCAACCTTGTCTTGTATCCAATCCTCCAGACTATCAGTGTCATTTTCAGTAGTAACTATCTCCCCCTTTTTGGTTGCATTGGTGCATAGAGAGAGATCTGTTTGAGTTCCCACTGATACAAGGGAAGGAGAAGTCACAGTTGGGCATTGATGGGCTTCATGCATAGAGACTTGATGTCTTAATTTGGACACTTCAGCCTCTAGCATAGCCACCCTGGTCGTCAATTCCAAGTTATGAAGTTTCAGTCTGTCCTCATACACAGTTGCGGAATCCTTGGAACTAGATGGGGCCTTAGGCCTAGCCTCTTCATCCCCATCACCCTGGTTTTCTTGGCGCCTTGGATTCCTCTCAGTGAAGGGTGTTAAACATTCTCACCTTGAGTTGTCATGGTTAGGGTCTTAATTATGTTGTCATTATCCTCCTGGTCAATTGATGGACCAGAAGTAGTGACAGCACCTTCCATATCCACTCTTTCATGGCTCCCAGAGTGGACCTTCTGGGTGATGAACTTGGGCTTGGTACATTAGCAGCCAAGTCAATCGGTACCTCCTTGATAGTGGCATTTGGAGAAGGTAAATCATATTGACTAGGAGCCTCTACACTTAAGTTCGGAGAAGAAGAAATATGAATGGGCTCAATGGGGATTTCTATGGACCTGATATGTGGTCCTGGTCCTAATAGGGATCCTTCCGAGGAAGTTTCCCTAATCATGTGGCTATCCCTTATGGTGTTCTCATCAGAGTGTTGTGACTCTGGGTGAGGGCTTTTGGGTTGGGATTGGGCCTCTGAGACAAGAATATAAGGACTTTTCTTGCTCTTCTTTCTTTTCCTAGTATAGCTCACCTCAACTAGGGCCCTTTGTTCCAGTTGGGCTTGAAGAACAGGGGTAAGTTTTTGTTGTACCTGTGAACCCTCAGTAGGTTGCACATGGGTTCGATCAAGGGCAGCAGTTGTGTGTTCAGGCTGTGAAGTGGGGGGGTGTGGGATCAGTATCAGCTGGGACTGCTGAACTGTCACCCTGGGTACTTTGTATGTTCATCATTGTAGATAACAATGTACCATTGACCCCTGAGAACTTTTCTGAAACAATTCTCATACTTTTAAAACTGTTATTTTTATGCCCCCCAATCAGGTAGACTCTTACAGGTTTTGAAAGATCTTTTAATTCCTAGTTAAAAACTTCCTGCAAGAATCTAGGGTACATATAGAATGCTTGTTTTGCTCCTTCCTGAAGGTTGTAACTTAAACCTTCAAAAATCAAATGAGAGAAATTGAAACCTTGGCCAGTGACCATACCATGAACAGCAGAGGCAAGAGCAAAGTTCAGTTGATGCCATCCACTCCTCTTCTGAGATATACATTGTAGAAGAGTGTGGCACAGGAACTTCCATGGGGGACCCATCAGTGCCTTCTCGATTGTGTATTCATCTTGATTTCCAGTGTACCCTATGGATACAAAGGTCCTCATGTACTCAGTTTTGGTGTATGAGTTGGCTGCACCCTCGTCCTAAAGCTTGAGATGTTTTCTAAGTGTAGCTTCTGTAATGGTGATGTCTTTGCCATCTACCTTGGCTTTGATTTGGGGAGTCCCTTGTTCGGTAGAGAAGACGACAGAATTCCAGAAATCTTCCATATGTGATGTATAGATTTTGGGGTTAACAGTCAAAGCAAAGTATAATTTTGATCGACACAGAAAGTCGATCATATCATCGACCCCTTCTGATTTCTTACCATTAACAAGATATGCCGTTAAATTATGGTAAGTTGAGAACTTATCATCAGGGTTATTGATGTCAACGTTTGCCATTTTGGTGAGGTTTGGAAGGAAAGATGAAGCTTTTAAAAGTTGGTTAAGTGTCGGGAAGCTTTAAATGCTTGGGAGAGAGGGAGAAAAGATGGAAGGTTAGGTCAAATTTGAATGTGAAAAGGTGAAGGAGGGGATTTGATTTTGTTATAACGGCAAAAGTTTGGGCAACGGTCACTTGTACCGTACAAAAAGGTGAAGCTAAGCACACTGTAGCAGTCATCTACAGTGACGCTTTACTTTTTACTGTGTTACAGCTGTAACACACTGTAGTAGTCATGGTAAAGACTGACAACCATTTTTACCCATCCACAGCAAACTTGGTTGTTGCGAAATGTTAAGTCTATCAGCAGCAAAACTTGGTTGCTGCTGAAGGATGTAATGGTCTGCAGCAAACTTGTTCCTGCTGATAACTTAAAGCAGTCAGTGACAAAATCTTTGCTGCTGAGGATTAAACCTGTCAGCAGCAAAAATGTTTGCTGCTGATCATTTATTTTTCAAAAGACTTTATTTACAACAATATAAAGACAAACACATTTGTTTTTAAAGATTTTTAGACAAAGATTTTAATCAAAGTTCATCATGCCAATGGATTCAACTAGATATATGAATCTAGCTTCATCAAAGACTTTTATGAATAAGTCAGCATACTGCTCATTTGTATGAACTTTGGTTAAAATAATTCTTCTTTTCTCAGCTTGATCTCTAATAAAATGATACCTGATGTCAATGTGTTTTCTCTTGGAGTGCTGCACAAGATTATTTGTAATTGATATGGCACTCTTGTTGTCAATGTGAATGGGAGTTGCCATCAAAGTCATTCCATAGTCAGCATTTGATTATGTATCCAGATGACTTGTGCAAAGCAACTGGAAGCTGCAATGTATTCTGCTTCTGTTGTAGATGTTTACACACATGTTTGCTTCTTGCATTGCCTGGAAATCAATCTTCCTCCCATAAATTAGCATCCTCCTGATGTGGACTTTTTGTCCAAGTTGCATCCTCCATAGTCACTTTCAGTGTATGCATATAGATTGAATTTTTCATTCTTAGAATACCATAGCCCAACTCTTGGGGCTCCCTTCAGGTATCTAAAGATTCTCTTGACAGCTTGGAGATGTGGGGTTTTTGGACCTGCTTGAAATCTTGCACACATGCAGACTGCAACCATAATATCTGGTCTTGAAGCAGTTAGATACATGATAGATCCAATCATTGCCATGTATTGATGTTGATTAGTGTCTTAGCCTTTTTTTTCAGGAGACAATTGATGATTCACTTGAATTGGAGTTCTTGCAGCAGAGCAATCAGCCAGTTTGAATCTTTCCAAGATACTTTTGACATATTTGGATTGGCTGATGAAGATTCCATTTGGAACTTGTTTGATTTGGAGACCCAAAAAGAAATTTAGTTCACCCATTGAACTCATTTCAAACTTTGAGTGCATTAGAATCTCAAAGTCTTTCCATAATTTCTTCTTTTTTGATTCAAATATGATGTCATCTACATAGATTTGTACCAATAGAATTTCTCCCCCTTTATCTTTGATAAACAATATCTGATCAATGGCACCTCTTCTGAAATTGTTGCTGAGCAGATAACCTGACAAAGTCTCATACCAGGCTCTTAGGGCTTGGTGTAGTCCATATAGAGCCTTGTCTAGTTTGAAAACTTTGTTTGGATGTGAGGGATCTACAAAGCCTCGAGGTTGTCTAACATATACTTCCTCACCAATCTTCCCATATAGAAAGACACCCTTGACACTCATCTGATAAACAGTAAAGCTTTTGGATGCAGCATATGCTAGGAAGATTCTAATAGCCTCCAGTATGGCAACAGGAGCAAAGACTTCATCATAGTCAATTCCTTCTTTCTGAGTGTATCCCTGAGCCACAAGTCTGGCTTTGTTCTTAATTACAATCCCTCTTTCATCTTGCTTGTTCCTGAAGACCCACCTTGTGCCTACAACAGTCTGGCCAGGTGGAAGATCAACTAGGGTCCACACCTCTTGTCATTTGAATTGCAGAAACTCTTCTTGCATTGCTTCAATCCAACTACTGTGTTGCAAAGCTTCATCTATCTTCTTTGGTTCAACTTGAGGCAGAAAACAGGAGTATAGACATATATTAGCTACATGAGTCTTGCTTCTAGTTTGAACTCCTTGTTGAACTTAACCAATGGCATTTTCTAAGGGATGTTCTTTATTGATTCTTTATGCGGGAACAACATCCAATTGTATTCCATGGTCAAGATTGCTTTGAGTTTGATCAGGAAGATGATGATTGTCAATAGGGTTGTTTGCAGAAATGTCTTCAACAACATTTGTAGGTGAGTTGTCAGCATCATCAACAACATCAGCAGCATCAGATGCAATACCCTCATCTTGATCTTCATTGTCAGAAAGATTGTTGCTGGTGACATTTGAGTTTCTTGTTCTGGCTTCAATAGCATTGACAATAGATGGAGGATCAATGGATGGTCTTTTGATTCTTAGAGATGGCCCATTGAAGCCTAATATGTAGTCATTGTTTGATGTAGATGCTTGTTTTATGGAAGAGGCAAACTCCATATTTAAGAAGATGAGAGGCTCAAATACTTGTGAAAAGGAGTCTATATCAAACAGCCAGTCTGGGCCTTTCCCCTTTTCACATGGAATGTGTTCCCTACATTCCACATTTGCTGATTTCTTCAACTATTCTTGTTCTAGAATTGAATACTCTGTAAGCCTTGGATTGAGAGGAATAGCCCAAAAAGTATCCTTCATCTGATTTTGCACCAAACTTTGGAAGATTTCCATTGGTGATAAGAATGGTACATGGACATCCAAAGGGTTTCAAGAATCCAGTGTAAGGAACTCTTTTGAGCCACATCTCATAAGGTGTTTTGTTGAGAGGCTTGACAATGAGAACTCTATTTTGCACATAGCAAGCTGTGCTAACTGCCTCTGCCCAGAATGTGAGAGGTAGTTTTGAGTTAGCCAGCATTGATCTGGCAGACTCAATAAGAGTTCTATTTTTTTTTTCAGCAACCCCATTTTGTTGAGGAGTTCTTGGAACACTGTACTGTCTTTCAATGCCTTTGCTCTCACAAAAATGGTTTAAGGTCTGGTTCTTAAATTATGTACCTTGATCACACCTTATGATTTTGACTTTCTGATTACTTTGATTCTCTACCCTCAGAATGTAGGATTTAAGGATTTCAGCAGTTTCATCTTTTGTTCTCAAGAAGTATACCCATGAGAATCTGGTGTAGTCATCAGTTATCACCAGACAGTATGACTTCTTGCCCATTGACATGACATTTGTAGGAGCAAAAACATCCATATACAGCAGTTGTAGTGGAGTGTCATTTGAATTCAATGTCTTGGGCTTGTGAGAACTCTTGTGTTGCTTCCCTTTCAAGCATGTTATGCAATGAACTTCAAGCTGGAATTCCTTATCAGGAAGACCTCTGACAAGATTTCCTTTCACCAATTTGTTGATAGTTTTTACATTCACATGGCTTAATCTCCTATGCCATAGAGCGAATTCATCAACTGATGCCTTGGATAGAAAACAAGATACACTACCAGATGGAGTGACTTTGTTCATGTCAAGCACATATAAGTTATCTTTTCTTTGAGCAGTCAACAAGATCTTTTCTGAGGAGGTTTGCTTAGCCCAGGGGAGAGCACAAAACATTCTTTATTTGTGAAAAGCATCCAATGCTTCTGATCACAGATTTGAGACACACTCATGAGGTTGAACTCTAGTTCTTTTACATAGTTTACCCTTTCAATACTCATTCTCTCATTGGACACAGTTCCTCTTCCAGTGATAAATCCTCCCTTTGAATTACTTCCAAATGCAACACATCCTCCATAAAAATTTATGAAATCTTATAGAATGGATATGTTACCTATCATGTGCCTGGAACAACTACTGTCTACAACCCATGTGTTATCATTATTACCTGGTTGTCCCTACACATGAGAGAGATCTAGTTAGAGAAAGGGACCCAAGAGCTTGCAGACTTGGGTGAGTGTGTTTTAAGATCAAGATCATCAATATGTTGGCATTCAATGTATCCAAAGAAAATGTTGTGAGAGGGAGCTAATTTTGCTTTCCATTGTTGAGTAGGTTTTCCAGATCTTTTTACTCTGTCAGCAGCAGATGTGGCTTTGGCAGCTGATGGTTTAAACTGATCATCATCAGTCTTGACTGCTGAAGGCTTTGGATGATCAACATCAAACTTGATTACTGCTAAAATCTTTAACTGATCAGCAACACATTTCGTTGCTGCTGAAGGCTTTGGTTTGTTTTTCGTCTTTTTCGGCTTCATGTGATCAGCAACAATTTTGATTGCTGCTGACTGTTCAGAAAAAACTAGCTTCTCCTTCTTTACTTTCATGTTGAAAGTGGGTTTTTCTATCGGAGTTCTTCTATAGACTTGCTTTTGGTTAGGAAGAATCTTGACTGCAGTTGAAGCTGATTGAGAGATTCGGTTGAATGGATTGAATTTACAATATGCAGCAAAGTGGTCTGATTCACCACATATGATGCAAGATTGTTGAGCTTTTAGGATCTGCTTCCTTGGTGGAGAGAGAGATTTTCTGAAGTTAGTTGCTTTGGCTTCATAGCTTCTTACCTTCTTGTTCTTGTTGGTCTTCTAAAAGGCTTGTTGTTTGAGATTTCGTTGCTGTTGAAGGTAATAGAAGCATGTGCTGGGGGTATGATTGTATTTTTCACAGACAAAGCATGGTTTAGCAATTTTATCCCTTTGAAAGTACACATAGTCCTTTCTTTTGAATAAGTCTTTGAAATTCCAGGGATGAGTTTTGTTATGCTCAAAGGTGGCTTCCTCCAATGTTTTCTGAACATATGGAGTTCTCTCTCCAGATGCATGACAGATGTCAAACACCTTCCTTGTTTGGTTTGCTTGATGATTTGTAGAGATTGAGGATTTCCCCTTTTCAATATTTAACTTTCTTCCTTCAGGAGGATAGCTAATTTTGATCTGTTTGGTGAGTTGAGGTACTGGTATAAAGGGAATAAAGGGACTTGGACCATTGGTTTGGATTACTTTACCAGATTTTGTGGTTTGAGAATTACTTCATTGGTAGGGAGTAATGGAGCTTCACTTGTTTGAGTGGATTCTAAGCATGTGGACTCAGATTCAGATGAGGTGTTGCAGTCTTGCACATATGATTCTTCCTTGGAAGGATCAAGGTTTCAGTTTGCATGGTCAAGGTTTGTGAGATTGAAGTTTGGTTCATGGATGGTTACATAATCAACAGGTGGAGGGACGGAGTTGTAGGGTTTTTCAGCTTGAAACCCAAGACCAGCAGTTACCTTCTCATGAATTTGAGCATCCAAAAGTCTTTGCAGCTTTTTGGATGCAAACTCATATTTGTCAACATGAACTTTTTGGTCTGCCAACTCAGCTCTTGTATCTTTTAACTTAACCAATAGATCATCAATCTGAGTTTCAAGATTTGTTTGTTCATGTTTTAATAATGAAATCTCTTTCTTTAGACAGTTAATCTTTTCTTTGTAACTGTTTTCAACCTTTTTGAATTCAGATTTCATTTGATGAAACTCTTCATTTTGATCTATAAGATTTTGGTTATGCTTTCTATATCCTAGAACCTTATCAATGCAATTTTGAGAGCAGAGCTGTTCATATACATGAAGTGGTATCTATGTTGTGTCTGCCATGAGAGCTTGGTTGTTGGCAGGAAGATCTTCATACTGAAAGCTCCAGTCAAAATCAGTTGTTCCAACATGTTGAGTTGCACATGCTGCAGTTTGAGCAGCTGGAGTGTTGCCTTGATTTTCTTGACCTTGATGAGCTTGTCTTGGTTGTGTAGCAGCTGGGTTTGCCTTTGGTGCCTTGCATTCTCTAGCGAAGTGACCAAGTTGGTTACAGTTATAACATCTTAGCTTCCTTTTGTCCAACCCAACTCTAGTGTTAGAGTTGTTGCTTGGAATGGGTCTTCCAGTTCTAGAGTAGAACCTTTTAGCTCTAAGAGATAACATAGCATAAGAGTGTTGTATGTCCATTTCTTCTACGTCATCTGGATAGAAATACTCTAGATCTTCTTTGATAAATGACATACTGCTTGGGTTTTCAGAGACAAATGCAGCAGAGTCATTTTGAGGTGGGGCTTCAAGAAGAAAAGGTGAGTTGCTAGTTTGTGAGTTGGGAGTTTGTGGATGGGTAACAATGGGAGAATAGTAGTTACTTGAACTTGGAAGTGAGTGGTCAGAGTGTAGTGTAGAGGAAGTGGTGGTTGATGAGGATGAAGATGAATGACCTGAGCTTCTTTCTTTGGCTTGAATCATTTCCAGCTCATATGTCTTCAGCATACCAAATAGCTCAGTCATTTGGAGAGTCTTCATGTTTTCAGTTCTTCTGATTGACACTGTGTAGAGTGTCCAGCAACTTGGAAGAGGTCTAATAAACCTTTTGAGAATGTCTTCATTCTCCAGCTTTACTTTAGAGCACTGTAGCTCTCCCACAAGATAGGTGTACCTGTTGAATAGAGTGGTAAGAGACTCACCATCCTTGTAGACAAAGTTTTCATACTGTTGATTTAGAATGTCTCTTCTATTTTCTTTCACTTCTTCAGAACCAGCGAACATCTTTTCAAGAGCCTCCCATAGCTCTTTGGCATTTTTGTATTCTCTCGAGTTATGAAAAACTTCATTTGGCAAGCACATCTGTATAGCTCCCAGAGCTTTAAAATCTACCTCCATCTTCTTGATGTCTTCTTTAGAATATTTGAAGCCTTCTTTAGGAACAGATGGACCTCCAGAGTCAGCAGAAGCCACCATAGGCACATATGGACCTCCATATTCCATATTCTTGGTAGCAGAAAAAATTTTCCATTCTTTTCTTCCACATATCATAATCTTCTCCAGACACCAGTCTTGGTGCTCTATGAAAGCTTCCAACATCATCAAATCCAATATTTTGTGCCATACTATGGATAGATGGTTTAGCAGCAAAGAGATAACAGAACCAGATAGTGATTAAACAAGTGTTAGTTTGTTTAATCTGAGAGCCAAAGCTCTTATACCACTTGTAGGATCGGTGTTTTACAAGATGGTTCTGTTCAGTTTGAGATTGGCGGAAACAATAACAACTATGCAATGTAAACAAGAAAACAAAGATAATACTGATAAATGCAAAGTGTATTAATCTTCAATGTTTACAAGTTTACAGAGAAAACTCTAAGGAAGCACACTTGTAAAATTAAAAGATACAATACATATAAATGAACTTAGAATCAAGACAGACCCTTGATTCTAAGGATCAGATCAAACACAAGCCGTTGATCTTGAACTGATGAGAAGCTATACTACTATTGGTTTACAACATAAAGACAAGTAGCTAAAAGAAAACTGCAGTGAAAAGACTTCTGTAATGAAAAGACAACAGCAAAACTAAGGTCTTCTCAATAATCATTGCAGGACAGATCAGAATAAAAGCATTGTCTTCTGTCATCCGCATCAATAACATTCCTTCTGCTGATAGGTGTGTCAGTGTTTCAGCAAAAGGTGTCAGTAGTAAAGTCAAAGCTACTGATGATTTGCCTATCAGCAACATCAATGTTTGATGCTGATGAGAAGCCTATCAGCAGCAACTTTGGACTTCAGCAGATAAGGCAATCTGCAGCATAGATGTTTATCAGCAGGAAAACATAGCTATCCGCAGCAATTGCTTTATCAGCAGTAACATTGTAAGTCAGCAGCAAAATTGTGGAGTCTGCAGCATCTATACTTAGAGAATTTTGTAGCCACCAGTCTTAATCTCTATAATAATATTCTTCAAATAAATAACAATTAAACCACCAAATTCACAAAAATACATACATAATATAAAAATTGGGGCAAAACCCAAAAACACCCAATTTCACACAAATATATACGTATTACCTCCAAATTTGTTCTTGAAACGAAGACGTCGGGAAAGCCTCACTCTAGCTTCCAATCCGTTCACTTTCTTAAAAACCTTACCTACACATTATTTCAATTAAAATTATTCACTAATTAGGGAAAATTACTCAAAGAAGGAAAAAATACACATACCACTTGAAGAAGATGTATAGTGGTGGTGGTGGAGGTGGAAAACGGTGGCAAATGCGGTAAAATGGCCGGAAATAGTGGTGGCAGTCATCAGCAGGAGGAAGAGAGAAAAGGGGGAGAAATGAAGTTGTTTTCCCCAACTCATGAAGGATATAACCTGGACAGACCTTTCTCGACGACATGTCGTCTGGATTGGTCTGTATTTTTTTATTATTTTAATTAATGGAGTAATAAAAATAAAAAAAAATTCTTAATAATACCAATCTCGGCGATATGTCGTCGATAAAAGGTAATTTCAAAAAATAAAAATAAACAATTATTTCACCATGCAAAAAGAAAAAGAAAAATAAAATAAAAATACCCAATCTCGACGACATGTCATCGAAACAAGTGTTGGATGAGCGCCAAGATTTTTCACCACTTCCCGCTTGACCATCAACGACGACATGTCTTCGAGAAAGACTGAAAAATGTCAAGAAGTATATCTTGACCATCAACGACGACATGTCGTCGGGATTGCCCCACCAATGACGACGACATAAGTCGTCGGGATTGCCCCGACGAACAAAAAGAACCCAAACCGGATACCTCTCATAGTTGGCAAACAAAGCATAAACATAGTTATTAAACATTAAACATCAACAGCGGAAGTCTTATACAAATTCAGAGTTAACAAAAACTTTTAAAACATAACATTTTTCATATTCGTAATCTAATAATAGGGTTAGTCTTCTGGTCAGCAACAGCCATCCAACCATTCTCTCCTAAGCCCTTACGCATCATGTCTTTTTCTTTCCTTTGCTACCTGATATGCATACTAAAATAGTCGGCTAACGCTGGTGAGTTCAAGTGTTTCTTTCTTTTCTTAACTTCATATCAAATGTTTTCTTTAAAAAACGTTCTTTAAGCATACGTATTATATTATATATACATAATACAATAAAATCTTTCTTTCTTCTTTCGCATACATACATATTTACTTTGTGCTCTTTTCTTTAAGTCATACATTAACGTCTATAATATGTTTTCATTCGTAAGCTTCTCTTTGTCCCCGAAGGAACCTTTGGTTAGGGCTGGCATAACACGATAAGACACGACACGATAAGACACGATGACATGTTGTGTTCAACACGAACACGACACTATAACTAATCGTGTCATTTTTTTCCAAACACGAACACGACATGTTTATAAACAGGTCACCTATTAAGGGACCTGTTTAGAAAAAATGGCAAAACTTCATAAAATTTTAAAAAGTCGAATCATAACATCCATTAACATAATATATCATAAACCTTTTTAAAACAAAAATCCATAAAAGTCAAAGCAAAATATCCATCAAAGACATTAAGAGTAAAATATAAAACACTCATTGGGCTTGGGTTGGGCCTAGAATCTAGATGCAAATAGGATGTTAAGTGTTAACATGTCACTAACGGGTCTTAACATGTTAACATGTCTTTAACCCGTTTAGACACGAATTTAACCGTGTCTTAACGTGTCGACATGTTTAAGACATGAAACATGTTAAGGCCAAACACGGGACATGTTAATTACGTGTCGTGTCGGGTCGTGTTAACAGGTCCGTGTAAAAAATTACCAACCCTACCTTTGGTGTTGTGGACAACCGTTACGTATCGCAGTCATTGCCACAACCTATCAATACGTGGGGTCAACTGTTACGTATCTCCGTAATTTCCCAACACGCATCTATCTTTTGGGAATCAACCGTTACGTATCGTCGCCATTGACTTCCCCCTACCTTTTTCTCTTTGGATGATCGTCATCACCCGAGTAACCGTCGTTACTCCTCTTAACCAGTTGTACAACATCCTCATTACAGTGTCCTGCCGAGCACTGTCCCGATTTTTCATATGGTAACTTCGTGGTCTCAGCCCATGACATAACCATAGGCTTCGGGTAGCACTAGCCTCAAGACTATACTACTACCTCAAGACTTTCTTCGAATAAGCATACTCTTACATATTAGACAATGCCTTTGACTTACTTTTTCTTTCTTTCTCTTGTTTATAAAACATATAGTTAAATAAATCATTCTTATTTCTTTCTTTTGTTTATAAAACATATAGTTAAATAAACCATTCTTCTTTCTTTCTTTTGTTTATAAAATATATAGTTAAATAAATCATTCTTCTTTCTTTCTTTTGTTTATAAAACATATAGTTAAATAAATCATTCTTCTTTCTTTCTTTCTTATAAAACGTTCGGTTAAACATCCGTTATCTTTCTTATCTTTCTTTCTTATAAAACGTTCGGTTAAACAACCGTTATCTTTCTTATCTTTCTTTCTTATAAAACATTTGGTCAACAAACCGTTATCTTTCTTACCTTTCTTTCTTACAAAACGTTTAAGTAATAAAATATATTCCCAATAAACGTAATTCTTGAGTATGCACACCACCCTAAAACAGAAAAAATAGTGATTCTTGAACTCACCAGATTTTCTTAACAACCAACACACTCAGCAAGAACTTCAAGCTAGGTGGAGACTACCGAATATGTTAAGAGTCACGAACTAGACAAATTAACACCAAGTCATTCTGTCCGAAAACTCTATATTTGAAAATTATTTCGGTCGAAATCATTATTATTCGAGATGTCTCAATTCACCGTTATAATTTCGTTCGAAAACTTCATGCCCTAAAACTATTTCGGTCGAAATCTTTTTCGACCGAAATCTTTTTCCTTTGAAAACTTTTACTTCTGAAACTATTTCGGTCAAAATCGTTTTTGAACGAAAACCATATCGGACGTATATTGTCCGAAAACTACCTATGTCCAAAAATACTTTTCGGACGACCAGAGTTTTCAGACCATTCAACGACTTTTCGGACGATTCATGCGTTCTTGACCAAAATTGTCGTTTATATCACACCGCTGCCGACAGCGGATTATACGCCGGGGCTGACGCGATTGTTCATAAGCACATGATCATCTATTAATAAGTCATAATATTATTTCATCATAATTAAAGCATCTGTTACAAATAGAAATGGAAAATAAGGATTTCAAACATAACACAAGTTAAATTCAATCTTTATTAAAGCTAGGTCCATAGTCCTATGTGATCATGTAGTGTCCTCAAACTGGTGTACTTGAAATATGTGAGTAAATGTTAACTATAAGTAGTTGGTGAGTAACATAGGTTTTGACATCAAACAAAAGTTAAGAATAGGTTTACAATTTAATATGTTCAAAGCATTTCTAAAGCATGAATGTGAAAACATATAAGGTTCCAAGCGTACAATCAATCCTGGTAATAGAAAACTAGATACGCAATCCCACTAATTGACATTTTGAAAAAGTAGTAATATGGTACACACAAAACCCGCCAAGGTTTGTGTTAACTAGTATGTATCGGCTTCCCATATAAACTATCATAAAAGGTACCACCTTAGGCTTGGGTAGCAAGTTAATGATTGCACTGACATGAACACACGTAATGGTCACCAAGTAGTTTAAGATATAAAGCATAAATACCTTAGCATAAGAACAAAGGTATTGAATTGTGTATGAAATATAGTTAATAACATGTTTCACCCCAAAAGTAAAAAGAGTAAAAATGGGATTTGTAAACTCACCTTGCAATGAGTAGCTTGAATGTCACACAAGTATGTTATTTGTTACACAAATGTTTTAACTACCCCCAAGGTCAACCTATGTTTGATGGAATATATGTATCAATGATTTGTACAAATGAAATAGGGAATCCTAATGTGCGAGGAGATTGATGTGGGTGTCCTCAATTTAATAATAAAATAATTTTTTAAGTTGCAAATGATATTTTATGTAAATCTTTGATAAATAATTGTATTGTAATAAGTGAAAGAATGAATAATGATTTTGTTTGTTTGTAATAATTATATAAATGTTTGAATAAATAATTAGGTTTTATTTGTTTGTAAATAAGTACACAAATAAGTAAACACGTAGTTTTCTTTTATTTCCAATCGTATAAATTAATAAATGGGTAAATAAATAAATAAGTAATAATTAGTTGAGTAATTAAATAATTTACTACATAAATAAGTGAATAAAATCTTTCATTTGATTTATGAAAAAAAAAATAATGATTTAATTAATTAGTAATTAAACCAAAATTTAAAGTATAATAATGATGTTCTAATTAAGTAATAATTAAGCCAAATAAATTATTAATTAAAAGTATATAATTGTGTTTTAATTGTTCTCATATAATAAAAAGGAATTATATAAAAGTTGGTATAAATATTTGCAAAGAAATTGGTTTATAATCATAATCATAATTAGTTAAAAGTGGTTGTTGTACACTAGAATGGTTATCTTTCCAGAGTAGTACCTCCAATAGAAAAGTTTCCAGGAAAGAGTTGGTCGGATCAGAACCCCGTCTTTCCTAGCCAGAACTTTATTGTTTGTCAGATAACTATATACTGGTTTGAAATTTATTCCATTTGCATACTTAACCAAGTTTAGGGTGTGTTTGTAAAGTATATGGGATAAAGTGGAAATATGAGTTTAGTAAAGATAGAAATTGAATATTAAAAAATTTAATTTGAAAATAAGGGTTTTTAGTAAAAACATGATTTTTGAAATTGAAAGGAACAAGAAAGATCAAACCAAGCTTTTAAATAAAAGTTTTGAACAAGTTTAATTAAAATAGGTCTTTTGATCTTGGATAGGTCTATGATTATAACATAAACATGTTAGGGATTATAGATCTAGCTAGTTATGAGAGATTTTTTAAATGAAAAGTATGAACAAGCAAGAACATAAGAAGAATTTTCTAAGAATGGAAGGATTTAAGCTAGAATCTTCAAAAAGATGAGAAAAACGACCTTTAGTAGCTAGAGAACCTTAGATGATCGTTGAGGTGTGGATAATACATGAGAATAAGGGCTCTATTTATAGGGTAGGATCAGGGGCTTATTTACGAAATTTAATTTGTTGTAAGGACTAGATTGCAAAATATGAATAATAGTTTTTAATTTCATAACATATACTAACTTAAGTGCTCATAAATTTTAAGTTTATGACTCCATTTCATCATAAATGTAATTATATATTTATTTGTTTTATTTATCTTTAGTAATTCAAAACACTAGTAATGTTAACTAACAATGTTATATTTTCATAATAAATTGTTTAAATGGTTTAATTATCATGTGTATATATATATATAGTTACATATATATTTATAAGTAGACACATAAAGGATATTATTTCATAATCAAAGCTTGTAAGTTTATATTTGGTTATTATAACAAGGTATATATATTTATTTCACAACAATCATATAAGAATGTATGCACAGTCATAAATTATAATAAATAAATAGGATACTTTCATAAATGCGAATCATAAAATAATGAAATTACAATTTGCCGGAATAGTTAAAATAAAGGTCGGAATTTCCTGGGAATTACAGTCTCCCCTAATTTAGGGGATTTCATCCCGAAATTATTTAGGAGAAGGGTCCGGGGAATAGACATGTGTTTGGATTCTCAACTAGTTTTGCTTGTCGGTTTGATGAGTATAGTTGATGACACGGTTCAGGTCAGGTCATCGCGTCAGGTTTGGATGGTGGTAGTGGATTTTGTTTGAGTGGAAATAAGGAAAAGATTGCCTTAGAATGATTTTGGTATCAAATGATGAGATGCATCACTTGTAATGAGGATGATGGAATTTTCAGATCTAAACTTGTTTAAGATATAGTCTAAGATGCTCGAGTGATGTCACTGGATAAGGATTTCACAACTACCGGTCAAGATCAGAGTAATAGGAAAACCCTACGTGAATATGGACAACGTTACTTATGACAGTATGAAAGGAGCACTTATACTGGTATATCCACTATGTCTTTATCATATCCCATCAGTTTCGTTACTGTATATCACCATAGGTTTTATCTCATCACATACAACAAAATTTACTATGATTTCCATGCGCTGATTTTTATAATTACGTGTGCACCCGTAATTACTCAAATTGCCATATGGTCCGTATAGATCATTCTATTGCGTGTGGGTACAGATGTGGGGGAAACACCCAAAAACATTTAGTTTATTATTGTTTTCCATGCATGAGTTGCTAATAAGTAATTGTGTGTCTAGATGGTAAAGGAAAATCCTACGTGAATACGGACAACGTTACTTATGACAGTATGAAAGGAGCACTTATACTGGTATATCCACTATGTCCTTATCATATCCTATCAGTTTCGTTACTGTATATCACCATAGGTTTTATCTCATCACATACAACAAAATTTACTATGATTTCCATGCGCTGATTTTTATAATTACGTGTGCACCCGTAATTACTCAAATTGCCATATGGTCCGTATAGATCATTCTATTGCGTGTGGGTACAGATGTGGGGGAAACACCCAAAAACATTTAGTTTATTATTGTTTTCCATGCATGAGTTGCTAATAAGTAATTGTGTGTCTAGATGGTAAAGGAAAATCCTACGTGAATACGGACAACGTTACTTATGACAGTATGAAAGGAGCACTTATACTGGTATATCCACTATGTCCTTATCATATCCCATCAGTTTCGTTACTGTATATCACCATAGGTTTTATCTCATCACATACAACAAAATTTACTATGATTTCCATGCGCTGATTTTTATAATTACGTGTGCACCCATAATTACTCAAATCGTCGTATGGTCCGTATAGATCATTCTATTGCGTGTGGGTACAGATGTGGGGGAAACACCCAAAAACATTTAGTTTATTATTGTTTTCCATGCATGAGTTGCTAATAAGTAATTGTGTGTCTAGATGGTAAAGTCAATCAGGGAGTAAAGAATAACAAGGTGGCACAACCCCATACATGGGTGCCCTAAGTAGATGGCATACCCTCCAGGTTACCCATAAAGTTTATAGCTCTCTCGTGTTTGAACAAGAATACGTCAAACCCCGAGTAATTCAAAGTTTATAGCTTCCTCGTGTTTGAACAAGAATACGTCAAACACCGAGTAGTTCAAAGTTTATAGCTATCAAGTTTCATGGGTAAAGTGAACGATCATGCCTCATGTATATAGTGGGGCAAATTAATTGCAAACAATGTAAACAGTCTAGTTTCGTGTGTAACGTAAACACTCAAGTTTCATGTATAGCGTAAATAATCTAGTATTATGCATATTGTAAATAACCAAGTAACATGTATCGTGTGAACAATCTAGTATCGTGCATATTTCAAGTAATCAAGTTCCATGTATAATGTGATCAATCTAGTATCATGTATATTGCAAGTAATCAAGTTTCAAGTATAATGTAAATAATCAGGTATTTTATGAACGTTCATATGTAAATAGTTGAACCTCATGAGTAACGTAAACTATCGAATCTTGTCGGTGATCGAGTGATGCAGACAAGCGTGTTGTATAATGTAGGTAGTTGGGTTTTAAGTTTTCAATTTTGTTGATGGATGGTTAACGCCTGTGCGAAATGATTCATCTTTTCGAAGTGGCTAGTAAGTTCATACATTTTCGAGGGTGCAAGGTGATGAGAAAGTTTTACGGGTATTTAGAATAATGCGCACACGAATAACTGATTTGAGCTTTTTGTTTGTAAAATGACAAGTAATTGAAATGTATCCTTGTTTGTAAATTAATAAGTGAAAGTAATAGCTTGAGTAACTAGGTAATAGGGTACATAAAACTTTTTTTTTATTTGTTTATCATAAAGAGAATGTTTTAAAAGAAAATAATGGCCAAATTATTTCATAATCAGGCCAAAAATTTTAAAGTAACGAATTAAGAGGCCGTAATGAAATAATTTATTAGCTAAGATAATGAGATAAATGTTTTTATAGAACAAATTACATTTAGTTCCTTCTTAAGGTGAAGGGGTTTGTAAATAGTTTATAATCTAGATAAAACTTATAAACCAAGGGCTTGATATAGGTTTTGTTTGAACAAAATAACTACATTAGTCAAATAAGGAAATAACAAAATAATTAGTTTACAAACAAGGTTTAGATATCGATCATTAAGGAGAGTCAATAACATTTATATTTGGGTACAGAATATGGGTTTCAATTTAAATTCTAAGAAAACGCGAAATGGAATATCCGGCTACCATCTCAGATACTTTTCCACCAGGAAGTAGACGAGCACCAAGACGAACATCGTTGTGGTTATTCGTATTGCAAACCGGGCTTCAGCCCTAGTTATTTCCGTATGTGCATCAAGTATTCCCTGGTCTCCACTCCTTGCCTCAGAAACTCGGCGATCCTTATATATAGGTGAGCGGTATCAGCTGAAACTCCTAAAGCACTGGTAGGTTCCTTGGCTTGTCCTACTCCTGGGTCTGGATGGTATAAGTTAGGTGCTAAATAAGGGTCTATCAGAGGTGACTCAGCTGCTCGGAGTCTCAAGTCTGCTCTTAAGCTCATCTGCTTTGTGGTCAAACAGGGATCTGGCAGCTAGTCATGCCGGTGACTAGTTGTCTGGTGATGGGGACTCAAAGTCTTCCTCTTGTGTTGGCTCTGCTTCGGGGTGACTCTCAGGGGAGTGAGGAGGGTAAGAGTCCATGTCTAGTATGAAAAGGTAATAAGTGTAATGGTGAGCGTTAAGTACAAAGGTGTTCATGAGTTTAGAATTTAACTAATCATAACACCGAGTTCTTATAATAAAATATCGGGAGTAACACTTGACCTATAAGTAGTGTACACATGAAAAGGATTCTCAGGAAAGAGAGATGTGTCATAAGGGACACACTGAAGTACTTAGTCTTTCCTTAGTCAGAACCTTTCATGGACTTACACTCACTCTTCCAGCCATCATGTATCATTAACATTATTATTCGAACTCATGGTTATGATGAGAATCATTAAGGATTGTGTCTTGTGGCTCAAAGGTGTGCTTCATCTTTCCTTGGTAAGATCTAAGGGTTTAAATCTCTTGCAAATGATAATAAGGGTGATAAAATCCCCAAGGCATAAGGATGAAGGGGTATAGTTGACTTAAATATGATTAAGTGTAGGGATCAAATAGGAGGTTTAGACTTGTGTACCAAATTATAATAATTAGCTAATGATGTTTAGATTGCATTCTTCTGGCATATAACCAAATGGATGCTGTGACAAATCAAAGTGGTTCAAGTTTGTATACTTTCAAGAAGACATGCTTTAGCCTATAAGTGAACACTCACTTCGGGAATTCCCAGGAAAGCATACGAATCCTTCTGTTGATTTAGATTTATATGAAATGCTTTCCTATACAGAAGACCCAAAGTACAGGCATTCACCCTTCCAGATTGCACATGTTCTCTACTAATTTTCAGAACTCAAAACTTTGACGGGACTTTAAAATTTTAATAGGTATTGGATCTAGGAGTTTGAATCTTTCCATGAGTGATTAGTGATGATGTGTAAAGATGAAGGTGTGTATGTCAAAACTTAGGATAGCATTTAGTGATATCAAATAGGTATTGTGCAGACAATTCAAATAGTGTAACAAATGAGGTATCACAGGAGTAGTAGTTTTTTTGTGAACGGATAGGTTATCAAGTAACATAGTACATAAGATAATTCATATTGTATCATGCAATGTAATACACCAGATAATATGTAAGATAGTTACATAAGGGTATCATAAGGGTATCCTAAGGTTATAGGCTATAGTTTAGAAATATGTTCCAAGTAATCCATATAGTTTCAAATAATTCCATGTAGTCCTAGGGATGTTGTAGTTCATGTAATTGTATCATGTAAACAAAAGTAGATAGATGTAGGTAAGTATGTGTATAAATGAGTATAGAGTGGAGTTCCTAATAAAATACATGAGTTAAAATCATGTTTGGGGACTCCTAGGTTATAGTCAAGGTCATGTGTGTCTAATAACCTAATTCCCTATAACCATGGCTCTGATACCAATCTGTCACACCCCGGCCGACGGCGGATTATACGCCGGGGCTGACGCGGTTGTTCATAAGCACATGATCATCTATTAATAAGTGATAATATTATTTAATCATAATTAAAGCATCTGTTATAAATAGAAATGGAAAACAAGGTGTTTAAACATAACACAAGTTAAATTCAATCTTTATTAAAACTAGGTCCATAGTCCTATGTGATCATGTAGTGTCCTCAAACTGGTGCACCTGAAACATGTGAGTAAATGTCAACTACAAGTAGTTGGTGAGTAACACAGGTTTTGACACCAAACAAAAGTTAGGTATAGGTTTACAATTCAATATGTTCAAATCATGTCTAAAGCATGAATGTGAAAACATACAAGGTTCCCAACGTACAATCAATCCTGGTAATAGAAAACTAGATACGCAATCCCACTGATTGCCATTTTGAAAAAGTAGTAATATGTTACACACAAAACCCGCCAAGGTTTGTGTTAACCGGTATGTATCGGCTTCCCATATAAATGATCATAAAAGGTACCACCTTAGGCTTGGGTAGCAAGTTAATGATTGCACTGACATGAACACACGTAATAGTCACCAAGTAGTTTAAGACATAAAGCATAAAGACCTTAGCATAAAAACAAAGGTATTGAATTGTGTATGAAATATAGTTAATAACATGTTTCACCCCAAAAGTAAAAAGAGTAAAAATGGACTATGTAAACTCAACTTGCAATGAGTAGCTTGAATGTCACACAAGTATGTTATTTGTTGCACAAATGTTCTAGCTAACCACAATGTTAACCTATTTTTGATGGAATATATGTATCAATGATTTGTACAAATGAAATAGGGAATCCTAATGTGCGAGGAGATTGATGTGGGTGTCCTCATTTTAATAATAAAATAATTATTTGAGTTGCAAATAATATTTTCTGTAAATCTTTGATAAATAATTGTATTGTAATAAGTGAAAGAATAAATAAGGATTTTGTTTGTTCGTAATAATTATATAAATGTTTGAATAAATAATTAGGTTTCTTTTGTTTGTAAATAAATACACAAATAAGTAAACAAGTAGTTTTCTTTTATTTGCAATCGCATAAATTAATAATTGAGTAAATAAATAAATAAGTAATACTTAGTTGAGTAATTAAATAAAATTGAATAAAACCTTTCATTTGATTTATGAAAAAAAAATGAAAAAAAAATAATGATTTAATTAATTGGTAATTAAACCAAAATTTAAAGTATAATAATGATGTTCTAATTAAGTAATAATTAAGCCAAATAAATTATTAATTAAAAGTATAGAATTGTGTTTTAATTGTTCTTATATAATAAAAATAAATTATATAAAAGTTTGTAAAAATATTTGCAAAGAAATGGGTTTATAATCATAATCATAATTAGTTGAAAGTGGTTGTTGTACACTAGAATGGTTATCATTCCAGAGTAGTACCTTCAATAGAAAAGTTTTCGGGAAAGAGTTGGCCGGATCAGAACCCCGTCTTTCCTAGCCATAACTTTAATGTTTGCCAGATAATTACATACTGGTTTGAAATTTATTCCATTTGCATACTTAACCAAGTCTAGGGTGTGGTTGGAAAGTATATGGGCTAAAGTGGAAATATGAGTTTAGTAAAGATAGAAATTGAATATTAAATAATTTTAATTTAAAAATAAGAGTTTTAGTAAAAACATGATTTTTGAAATTGAAAGGAACAAGAAAGATCAAACCAAGCTTTTAAATAAAAGTTTTGAACAAGTTTAATTAAAATAAGGCTTTTGATCTTGGATAGGTCTATGATTATAACATACACATGTTAGGGATCATAGATCTAGCTAGTTATGAGGGATTTTTTAAATGAAAAGTATGAACAAGCAAGAACATAAGAAGAATTTACTTAGAATGGAAGGATTTAAGCTAGAATCTTCCAAAAGATGAGAAGAACGACCTTTAGTATACATAGAACCATAGAGGATCGTTGATGTGCAGATCATACATATGAATAAGGGGTCTATTTATAGGGTAGGATCAGGGGCTTATTTACGAAATTTAATTTGTTGTAAGGACTAGATTGTAAAAGATGAATAATAGTTTTTAATTTCATAACATAAACTAACTTAAGTGCTCATAAATTTTATATTTGTGACTCCATTTCATCATAAATGTAATTATATATTTATTTGTTTTATTTATCTTTAGTAATTTAAAACACTAGTAATGTTAACTAACAATGTTATATTTTCATAATAAATTGTTTAAATGGTTTAATTATCATGTGTATATATATTTATATAGTTACATATATATTTATAAGTAGACACATAAAGGATATCAATTCATAATCAAAGCTTGTAAGTTTAGATTTGGTTATTATAACAAGGTATATATATTTATTTCATAACAATCATATAAGTATGTATGCACACTTATGAATTATAATGAATAAATAGGATACTTTCATAAATGCGAATCATAAAATAAAGAAATTACAATTTGCTTAAATAGTTAAAATAAAGGTCGAAATTTCCTAAGGATTACAGCTTAGGATTCAAGTTTGAATATTTTTACGTCCAAAACACTTGTTTAGCTTCTATGAAGCTAAATATATGCTTTCTAATCCGTTTTACATGTAAAAATCCTGACTTTTGATTAAAACCCACTTAAACCCCATTTTCAATCTAAAAACTCAGATTCTGGAGTCGTTTTGTTACCTGTTTCTGGTGTGTTTCTCCTTCTCCAATCAACACCAAGCTTCAGCAACGATCTTGGGCCAAAATGACGGACTTCGGGTGCTGGTTTTGGAGCTTTCTGTCACTACTTTCTCTCTCTAAGATGGAGTAATGAAGATGGTGGAGTAGTGGGAAAATTGAGGAGGGTTCTTACCCCCTCCCTTGCGCCAATTAAGGCCGGCTCAAGCCCGAGTTGTCGAGCCCGTAATCCGTTTCCTTTTATTTCTTTTCTTTATTATTTCGGGATGTTACACGAAACTGCTTTGTTTTCTAGTAGTGTGTCATGATCTCAAACTAGCGAAACCAGCGGTCTTGGTTTGATTTGGGCCGTTCCACCGGTTTCAATAGGTTTTTTAACACCTTTAATGTTGATGCACATGAATTTTATCAAACGGTTTCTTGATATTACTGGAATAATTTTCACACGTGTTTAAGCGTATTGTAATGGGTTGGATTTCCAAATCAATACACAACAACACTAATTCAAGTAGGGCAATCAATTGCTTTCATTAATACTCAACTGAATTGAAATTACAGGAAAATTGGATGAAATTGCAAAAAAGAAGGGATGAGACTTCAGAGAAGACGATGGTGAGGAAAATCACGCATACAAATCTAGCGTAACTAACTTGATACACTTTTCTCTCATTTATCCTTCATGCTCCTGGTTTTGACATGAATAATGAAAGATGAAAAACTTGCATGTTAACTAATATAACTAGAAAACCTTTCAAGAATGTTAAGAGGGAAACGAAGGTATTACAAGTGATACATAGTGATTTGTGTGATTTTCACACTACACCTTCACATGGTAATAAAAGTATGTCATTACTTTTACTGATGACGCATCTAGATATTGCTATGTATATCAGGTGCATACTAAGGATGAAGCTCTTTAAAAATATAAAATTTATAAACAAGAAATAGAGTTACATCAAAGTGAGTTGATTAAAACTTTGCGTACTGATAGAGGAGGTGAGTATTATGATCCGGTGTATTTTCAATCTACTGGTATAATATATCATACCACATCTCCTTATACACCACAATAAAATAGTGTATCATAAAGGAAAAATAGGATTTTAAAGGAAATGGTTAGTTCCATGTTATCTTATTCAGGTTTAAGTGACGGATTTTGGGATGAGGCAATGTTAGCAGCCTGTTACCTATTGAATAGGATGCAAGATAGCAAGTAAGGAATTCAAAAACCGCAAGAGCAAGAAGCAAGCTAGTAGCTAGAACCGAGATCAAGATTAAGCGGTGAATGTTGGAATAAATCTTGATGGGTACGGGTCAAATCCGGGTCAAACGGGTACGGGTCATGGATTTGAACCGAGTTTTGTTTGTATGGGTCATTAGATAGTTATTTAAGCACATGTTTTTTTATGTTTTTGCTAAGTCATGCAGAAGGTATAGGTCTTCCTTTTGAGTAACATGTTTTAAGGGAATTAGGTATTTGATTTTTTTTTCTTTGCTTTACTTTACGTATGATTGTAGTAGTGGCTATTTGAAGAGTCGAGGAAGTTAAATAAAATAAGCAAGTCTTAAAGCAGTAAATCACTACTCTTTTCCTTTTGTTTCAATCGCAATTAAAGTGGCCTGGTCCAACATCTATGACACACCTAAGAATTGGAAACTTGTCGTCATTCCATTTCGCGACAACCCCATATGTACTAACAAATTAAAAACAACCCCTAAGGTGATTAAGGGTTGCCCTATGACCCATTTATGAAAAAAAAAATCGTTGATCATGCATGCTATGAGTGTGTCAAACACATGCAAAATAATTATCACTAATGTATAGATGTGATTCTCTTAATTGATATGAAGAAGAAAAAAAATTGACCCAGAAAAAAAAAACAAAAACATACATATATGATACAAATGAAAAGGCAGATTTACTTCCTTTATGTTTAATATGTAATTTAAAACGGTAAAATTGAATAGTGTTTCTTAACCGAAACCATGAAATGTATATGTGACATATCAGGAGCGTTCTAAATACCTATCTAGGAACAAAATCAGATACTGAAACTTCATTTGCAGAATGTTGAGATAATCTTGAAGAACTGTACTCATGTAAGAGTGGCATTTCAGGATCAATGTTACTGTGCATGAAAAATGCAGGTTCTGCTGGTATGGGAAGCATGATAGAGAAGCTATTAAGCATATGAATAACTGAAGCCATGGTTGGCCTATCGGCAACATTTTCTTGAACACATAATAACCCAATGTGGATAATTCTATTAATGTCACCCAATGAACCTGATCCGGTCTTCAATGTGAGATCTATAATGTCTGATGCTGTCTCATTCCTCCAGCTATTCCATGCCTAAAAAGATATTAACAAATTTGTTTTCAGGGTTCATATACTACAAAAGAAAAAGTAATTTTTTCAATCAAATATATTTCCACAAAAACAATATCTGTTGGCAGATTGGGTGGACACTTACATAGCCAAGAAGATATTCTATGTTCTCTCCATTCTGAAAACGTTTGTTCTTTTGACCTGCTACAATCTCTAGTACTAATACTCCAAAGCTAAAGACATCGGACTTTATTGAGAATTGACCGTGCAGGGCATATTCAGGTGCCATATAACCACTATAAGAGTACATGGTGAAAAGTTAGTTTTTTCCTGCACACACACATGTGTTGAATATTTTGAAAATAGTTCTTTGTACAAGAAACTTAGTCATGAAAAACCCTCGTAATGTCAGAATTAGGCATTGGAGTACCATGCCATTTCTCCACCATCGGTATTGGTACACCACATTAGAACGTTAATCATGCGGGGTACACTTGATCACAAAAAGGAATTGCAGAAACTTAAATTGTAAAAACAACTTGAGTGCATTAGATACCGGTTAACAAAAAGATGTGATGATTAATTAAAACAACTCTAGTAATGGTTCCCTAACTAATTTTGTTTAAAAGAAGTGTACTTACTATGTTCCAACAATTCGACTTGTGTCTCCTTGTGTTTCGTCCGTGTTAAACAATCTTGCCATGCCAAAATCAGCAATTTTGGGGTTCATTAGTGCATCCAACAATACATTGCTGGCCTTCATATCTCGATGAATTATCCTTAGACGAGAATCTTCATGAAGGTATAATAATCCCTTTGCAATGCCTTTGATGATATTGTATCGTGTTTCCCAATCTAGGAGTGTACGTTTAGTTGGATCTACAAACACCGGCATTAGTAACGATATCAACTACTACAACTCTTCTTGATATAAAAATGATATATACAACGGGATTATATAGACAAAAACCAAGAAACCCACAAAAACTTTGTTTTGGCCCCATTTGGAATTGGGCTGACTAATGGGTCTACCCTAAAGAATACTCTTTACATTATGACATTCACGTAGTTGAACATGTAATAGTGAATGAATAAATGAGAACTCAAATAATCAAACAAAGATGATGTCACTTCAGTGTATTAATAACTAGATGGAATGTAAAGGAATTAAAAGTTTACCCACAAAAACTTTGTTTTGGACAAAATGAAAATCGCTCTAGAAATGGCTATGTATGTTGATGTTAAACGGGGTCGACGGAAAGGTATACTACACTCAAATTACCAACATGTAATAGTTGCATAAAGTAACATGTAATGAAGCTCAAATAGAAGATTGTGAAGCCAACATATCTTTGTCATTTATCACTACATTAGCTACCCCACGAAGCTCAACATGCGATCTTGAAGTGCTCTCGAGATAATAACTGGTGTTTTAAGGACCAAGATAATAAATTATCCATCGGTTCATTTTATATACGTATTATTACATTGTTAAATCTCTAATTAAATGTATTATTATTACTATTATAAGTTATATTATTTTATGTCTTTAGGTGATGATCAGAAAATGGGCTAACAAGAATATATATATTTATAAAAGATGTGGGCTGAAAATTTGATTTCATGTGGCTCAAGATGTGAGATGTTAATGGACCGTGAAATAAAAAAATGACTATGATTCATATTGGGCTCCATTAAAAATGAATTTACAGTAACTAGCAGCTGCGTGTTGCGACATGGTGTTAATATTTATAAGGCTCGGTTTTAATGACTTTTTTCACTTTCACCCCTTAGAAAAAAGTCACTTCGAAACGGTAATAAAAATAAGTGCGTTGAAACTAACATTATATTTTAAAGGTTGTAAGTGGAAAAAGAAAACTAAAAAAACTCTAAAAAAAGTCCTTAATTAGCACGTTGAAACGGAAAATCCTTAATTTCATAAAGCATCATATTTTAAAAGTTGTAAGAGTACGTCATATTTTAAAAGTTGTAAAAGAAAAAAACTATAAAAAGAAAACAAAGCCTTAAAACAGCTTCGACAGATTGTACGTGCGTGCTTCGATGACTTTTACAATATTATCACGAAAACTTGGTTTGGAATGAAATTTATATCGAAACATAGATAAAAATAAGCACGCTGCAATGGTACATTCGAAATTTTGTAAAATATATATTTTAAAAGTTATGCGTAAACATTTTGAAGAATCCAGTCTAAGAGCTAGAGCCATCTGTCCAAGCTATTACTAACTTCTCATAAGGTTAATACGTTTATTGTTTTCAAAACTTTCAAAACGTTTACATTTATGAATGGCAAGGCATGTATTAAATGTTTTAATGCATTCATGTTGCTTACGGATAAAGCATCCAGACCATAAGTATACGTATTATTTGGTTAAATGAAGCACGTATTATGGGTGAATTTACCGTAATATGGTTAGTCAACTCTGTAAAAAAGACGTATTACGGGTGCGATTACCGAAAGGATTAAGACTCCCTAGGCCTAAATGATAGTCTCGAGGACAATGTATATATGTTTTTGACTGGGTTATGTATATAAAGGATTTCAACTCCTTAGACACAGGAGATAACTCTGCGGAAAATAAATCAAGTGGAAGTGCCCAAACGATGAAAACTCCCTAAACACATAACACTCCCTTTATATACACAAGGATAGGTGCCCAAAGTATAAACTCCCGAGATACCGTGCTGAACAGATGTGAACTCCCAGGCACAATATTGAAAGGATAAACTCTCTAGACACTTGAAACTATCTTGTGGCTCTATAAACCTGTTGTGATACATGGTATGATGTAATTTGGTTTCAACCGATGTTTTGTAATCAAAAAGGGTATTTAAACCCTATCTATAAAAGATTTTGGTTTATTCAAACCAAGATTTGAATATGTTCAATAGCAACCCTCGGGTTGAGTTTTTATGAAATGATCGATCTAAATGATTTTCCGCTGCCAAAAACTCTGATGATCGAGAAAGATGAAATGAAAATGATTGGGGGTGCCAATCGATCGAACGCCCGGGGTGTGACATGGTGTTAACTCAGGAATAGAGCGTGGGTGTCGTGGCACCGGCGGGAACATCGCCTCGTGGCACCGGCGGGAACATCGCCCCGCCTCCTTCTGGTACCGAACAAAATCATGAGTTCATGGGGTGACTTTGCCGATCCAATACCGAAGAAATAGAATCAGTTGTATTTTTATTACTATTATTATTTCATTTAACATTTAATTTGTTTTTTCTTTAATAACTTGTGCTTGTTAACATTTTTAGAAGTCTTAATACACAGTTTTGTTTATTTATTTATTTTATGGTTAACGTTTCGATATAAATTTAATGAAAACCGAAATTGTATTCAAATAAAATATTTTTTTGACTCGTGAGCTTTGTTAAATGATTTCAACGGATATATTTAAATGGTTGTATTTCAAAATAGTATAAATACAAGTCTTTATTTCACATACAAACATGAGCACTAGTAAAAACAGATACGTGTCTGGATGCTCTTTTTCTTGTTTCACGGATGCTTAGATCGTTAAATGACTACGAACAAGAATTGGCTATCGAAGATCTATATGAGGATACACCACAATATTTTAGCCTTAATTTTTACCATGGTGGTTGTTTCACGGCGACGCCGGACACAACATACAATAGTGTCGTAACTTTCATGAACTTTCTGAAAGTCGATAAGTTTAAGGTCTCTAATCTAGACCTTATAATTCCACGGTTTTGATACGGGTTACTCCCACTGGTCTGTGGTATTACAATAAAACCCAGTCCAGTAATTTAGATACAAGTTACCTCCATTGAGGAGTAATGAAGATACCGCTAGATTAACTTCATACATTCGAGTTGATGAGTCCGGGAGATTACCTTGTGTGTTGTAAAAGGGGAATTAAATGCCAATACCTGAAAAAGTTTGAATGATAGGATGTGGCGAAAACCGATATGAGAAGGTGCTTCCGCTTGAAAAAGATTATTTCAAAGTTATGTAATTTTTTTAACTTTTTTTAGTTAATGAAATGTTTTATTTATTAGTTTGAAATTAATTTTTGTATTTTTTTAATATTAACTATTATTTATTTTATATTTAATATATATTTTTAATTATGTTTTATTTAAATTAATTAAAAAAACAGGGATGTAGAAAAATGGACACCACGAGTTTAGGGAAAGAGATGAAGAAAGTTAGGGATGGGATGAGACCCTAAGGCGCTCTGATATCATAAAACTCTATATTTCTTGATGAATAAAACTGATAACAGGAGATTTTATAAAGAGGGAATTAAATTCACTCAACCCAAAGAAACTGTATTGCTCATTTGGAAATGAGCTAACTAACGGCGTCTTATAACCGAAAATATATTATTTACATTAGGGGTGTTAATTGTGTTGGGTTAGCAAGTTGTCGGCTTGACGGGTTGGCGTGTCAAGGATGTCAACCCTAACCTGGATAACATAAATTCGGGTCAACCCGAAGATGACCCGTTTAACCAGTTTAACTTAATGAGTCAAACAAGTTAACGCATTATAAGCGACTTGTCCGGTTGTAAGCGGGTTAACGGTAACATGTTTAATGGTGAGTATAAGTGTGACAACAGATAATATAGTGTTTTAAGAAAAAATAAAATTATTACGACTAACCATATAAATATTAAAATGAAAGTCACAAAGTTGAAAATTGAAATCAAATTACAAGCATAAAATTCAAATTGTTTTTCTCAAAACCAATAAAATAGACTAGGTAACAGTTTTTCAAATCAAAATAAAATCAAAGTTAAATGCAAAAATTAATGATAAAATAGTTGAGATGAATTGTGAATCAGATAGTTACAGAGGAACATGAAAATTCGTCTTGAAAATCTTATAAATATGGATTGGAAGTTGGAACTTGTAAAAGTTCGATCGTCCAACTCAAACAAAATGTTTTTAAGCCTTATGTTGCTATTTTAAAAAATAGAATGGGAAAAAACCAAAATCAAATTTTAATATACTTCTTTAAAAAACGGGTTAACGGGTCAACCCGTTGATTAAACAGGTCAACCCTAAGATGACCCGTTTTTTAAACGAGTTGAAATGACCAACCCAAAACCTGATTATTTTTGTGTCGAGTTTGGGTTGTGTTTCAGGTCGTGTCAGGAATTGTCACCCATGATTTACATTAGGGAATGCCCAGTAAGATGTTTATGGTAGTTTTTAAGGAGAGAAAATGTGATGTTGAAGACAGAGGGAGTGAGATGGAGAAGAGTAGGGCTATCCAAAATGCTTGATACTCGAAACTCGCTTGAACTCGTTTGAAAAATGCTCGGAAATATGCTCGTTCGATTTCAGCTCGATTTGAAAACAAGCGGATCAGCTCGGTTCGGTTTGTAAACGAACCGAGCACGAGCAAAGGTACGCTCGTTCGTTGCTCGTTCGGTTTGGCTCGAATTAATTTTTAATTTATATATATATATATAATTAATGAATTAATATTTTATACATTTATAAATAACTGTTTTGGCGCAATCCATTATGGAACTTTTTATAGTGAGTCAAGAGTAGCCCAACTTAAAACTTAAAAAGAAAAAAAAACTCTTTAGTAATTGCGTTACTTCACTAGTTCACCCTCAGAGCCCTCTTCTCAATTCAAGTGTCAAATCGTCTCTGCCTAAAATCTCTAACCCTAATCGGGCGGCGCCCTCACGAGCAGCTTTTATGACTCGGCGATTCAAGTCTCAAATTGTCTCTCACTCTTGGTAAGTCGATCAGCCTTTGCGGCTCACGATCAGCGACGCCGAGCGACGAGCAACTGCGACTCTGCAATTCGAAGGGCACACTAGACAGTAGGGTTGTCCAAATCGCTCGTCGTTCGCTCGATTCTCAATCGGAAATTTAATGCTCGGATAATACTCGTTCGATTTTCCGCTCGGTTGTAAACGAGCCAATCGGCTAGGTTCGGTTTGTAAACGAACCAAGCACGAGCAAAGGTCCGCTCGGTTCGGTACGGTTCGTAAACAGCCCTAGAGAAGAGAAAGTGTGGGGGAATTCATCCCCCTGATTTTGGGTTATGTGAGGGAGGGAGAGAGGAGAGAAAGTGCAGCTTTTGAGGAGAGAGAGAGAAAGTGGGGCATACACATTCTCCCCCTTTTTTTTTCCTGAAAGTAGACACCAGAATCATTTTAAGAGATAGATGTTATCTAAATCGAGTCCAACTACCCCATCAATCCGGATCGAACCCCTAACACCGGAGTAAACCTACAACTGAGAAAACTCCCTGGCTCAACCCAAATAATTACTCCCGTTTTTTAGTTTTGTTACTGTGGATTGTCTTATTATCTACAACAAGATAAGCATTTGCTATACAGTATATTAGTCAAACATCATTATGTTCTTATATTTAACAAGTGTTATGACATTTATGCTACTATTTGCGACATTATAACAGAGGATTTTTGTTAAGGACCAGCCAAATGTAATATGCTTACACATGCATGGTTGATAAACCGGCCAAATTTCCAAATACGTGTAGTGTTTAGTTGTGACTTGTGATGCTATTTATGTGTATTGTTTAGTTGTTGTGCTATTTCTGCTTCTGCAATGCAACTTGTGGTATTCAAAAGAAGGTGTGCTTTTAAAAACTTACCAAATATAAATTGATCAAGACTTGCATTTGGTAACAACTCGTAAATGAGAAGTCGTTCACTTCCTTCTATACTGAAACCTAGCAGCCTGACCAAATTACGATGTTGAAGTTTCGCAACTAGCAAAACCTCATTCTTGAATTCTTGGTCACCTTGCCCGGAATTCCATGCAAGCCTTTTTACTGCTACTTGTTGCCCATCTTCAAAGGTACCCTAATAATTAAATTAATCAATGCTTAAGTAATATCGAGGATTCAAATTTGTGCACATACACTACAAAATATTATATATCTACACTGTTTTTTTCTGTTAGTTATAAAAAAATTATAATATCATGTCATTTTTATGTTCATAATTGTGTACAAGATATTTATATTTGTAAGTGTGTATGAATATAAAAAAAAGGTTTAGTAAGAACATATAAAGTCGTATATTTATCTAATTTTTAATTTGTTCACGCTAATTATTGAAGCCCATGCATAAGAACTTACGAGCTCATATTGTATTAAAGGTTTAGTAAGAACATATAAAGTCGTATATTTATCTAATTTTTAATTTGTTCACGCTAATTATTGAAGCCCATGTATCACTTACAAACACAAACCGCAACCCAAAAGATGAAGAAAGAGATTACGATTATGCATGAACGGATCGAACAAGAACGACTTACGTGAATTCTATAAAAACTTAATGAATTAACTTGCGTACATCTAACCCATCAAATAGGAAACTAAACCAAATATTATAAACCTACTAAGACTCTTAAACCTAATAAATAAATTCAAGTAATTATCCCTAAACAATTATATCTAGACAAGGACTCAAAAACCTTAAAATAATAATAAATAAAAGACGCCAACTGTCTGAAACTTTAACTTTTTCTGACTGCTTGCACTTGACATAAACAACTTACTTTGATAATTTCCTTCCGGTGCTTCATATGCTTTGAGACGTTCTTCAAATGCTTTCACCCTACCCACTGCATCTTCAAGCAGTATTTTGTCAATATCACAATACTGCTCCAGAGAGGCTATGAGGGGTAGAAACTTCTTCGGAACTGAGCTGAGTATCTTTCTCATGATCACCTGTCTTTCGTAATACATCCAAGAGATCTGAACTTGACTCTCACCCCGCTCGATTTTCCTGCAAACACATCCACCGTTTCATTCTCTTTCATATTCTTAGCTTTTGGTTCACTCCTTAGAGTTTGCAACCGTGCTCTCTAAACCATCTCTGCTCCTAGATGTAGGATCTTGATCGAATCCCACACCTCTTTCACACTTAGGTACTGAGCCACTTACATGAGAATGTCTTCAGGCAATGTTTGGAAGATCATTGTCTTCGTAGTAGCCACTTTCTTCTCTTCCACTTATGTACCTACTGTTGCATTCACCACCTCCCAAAGGCCATAATCCCTCAAGATCTGCTCGATGAGAATCGACCAGATGGTGTAGTTCGATCCAGTCAACTTCGGGCATTGAAGTGACATATTCCCTTGCTCACATACTGGACCCAATTCTTGGTTTGGATCTGTCATTCTTTCTTTCTCTTTCTTTCTTCTTTATTTCTTTCTTCTTTCTTTCTTTCTAGTTTCTTCACTTTCTGAACAATCAATCTTCTTTTCAAATCATCAAGAAAAAAGCGTTTTTATCCTTCCTCAACCCGAAAAACTTTCTTTTTCCTCCAATTTCTCAACAAAATCACATCAAAGGAACCGGAAAAAAAAATCCAAATTCTTTTTTCTACCTTGATCTTGGCTAGACCACAGACCCAACCAAAAACGCTACCTGCTACCTACTACTGCTTGTGCTATTCACTGTCAAACCCTAACTACACGAGAATAAAAGAAAAGTTGTTCTTCGCCTCCTGATCGCGACCCAACACGAGATTGCTTCCTTCTTACTTCGCACCAAGCATTAAGAGCCTACGCTCTGATACCAATTGAAGCCCTGGTACCACTTACAAACACAAACCGCAACCCAAAAGATGAAGAAATAGGTTACGATTATGCATGAACATATGGCACAAGAAAGACTGACGTGAATTCCATAAAAACTGAGTGAATTAACTTGCTTACATCTGACCCATTAATTAGAAAACTAAATCAAACATTCTAAACCTACTAAGACTCTTAAACATGATAAATAAATTCAAGTAATTATTCCTAAACAATTATATCTAGACAAGGACTCAAAAACCTTCAAATAATAATAAATAAAAGACTCCTACTTTGTTGCAGACTTCCAGCAACAACCAAGGACTTTGACTCAAAATCAAACTCTTGTTACTTCACATGTCAACACCAATGATTAGACTCCAACAATTATAAGTGCGGGCTCTTTTTTATACTTTTTGGATTTTTAAATATAAACATTTTGTAAATATCAAAAAGTGTGAATAAGTTTAAACATTTTCCTTTTTCTAAGTGTGTAGGCAAAAGTGTGTAACAGTATATTTTTCAATAATTATCATATATAAATTGGTTCATACCTTGTAAACGGCTCCAAATCCTCCTTGTCCAAGCTTATTTTCTTCAGAAAAGTCACTTGTCGCCACTTTCACCATGCTAAAGTTGTACTGAAAAGACTCCACTGTGCCAATAGTAAAATATAATAGTGGGTTATGGTATAATGATTTCATGATTCTCATTAACATATAATCCCCTTATCTAGGGAGGAATTACCATATATATAGACAAGATAATATAACATAAACAATATAATAGTATAGTAGTCTAATGTTCCGCCGTAGTTTGAACGGTAGTCGGACGAACGCTCAAACTGGATCTGAATGACTGAAACAGATGTCGTGGTAGGCCTTTCGTGAAGATGTCCGCGTACTGAAAGGATGAGGGGATATGTAGAACTCGAACTTACCCAAGGCATACTTTCTCTCGAACAAAGTGTATGTCAATCTCCACATGTTTTGTGTGTTGATGTTGAATCGGATTCTCAGACAAGTATACAGCTAAAATGTTGTCACAATAGACAATAGTAACCTTACGCAAAGGAACATGGAGCTCAAAAGGAAGATTACGTAGCCATGTGGTCTCAGATACGACGTTGGCAACGCCGCGGTATTCCACCTCGACACTGGATCGTGATATAGTGGGCTGACGTTTAAAGGACCATGAGACTAAGTTATCACCCAAGAAAACACAATAGCCAGATGTAGATCGTCGGGAATCTCGATAGTCGCCACAACCGGCGTCTGAATATGCCATCAAAGTGTGGGATGGAGAGGCTACAATCTGCAAGCCATAATCAATGGTACCTTGAAGATAACGAAGAATTCTCTTCATAAAATGAAAATATGGCTCACTTAGAGCATGCATGAAGAGACAAACTTGCTTAACATCGTATGTAATGTCTGTTTTTGTGAACGTAAGGTACTGTAGGGCCCCGGCAAGGGTACGGTATAATGTACCGTTTGGAAGGAGGTCTCCTTCGGTGGCACTAAGTTTAGCGGACGTATCCACAATGGTAGTGGTTGCTTTGCACTAAGCCATAAACGCGAGCTGAAGAATGTCACGAGTATATTGTGCTTGGGACAAAGAGACACAGTTGTCTCTGGTGATGGAAATACCCAAAAAATGATGAAGTTGTCTTAGGTCAGACATGGCAAACTCCGTTGACAGGGTGTTAATAATGTCTCGTAATAATCCGGAATAGAAAGCAGTCAGGATGATATCGTCCACATACAATAACAAATATGTCGTGTGGCCCCTATGGTGGTAGGTGAACAAAGAAGTATCACATACATTACTCCTAAAGCGATGTGATGTGATATATGTAGCAAACATGGTATACCATGCCCGAGGGGCCTGTTTGAGAATGTAGTGACACTTTTTGAGTCAGTAAACATGAGTCGGAGCCCGAGAGTCAACAAAGTCGGGTGGCTGGTGCAATTAAATTTTCTCCTAAAGATCGTTGTGTAAAAAGTCATTCTTCACATCCAACTAGTGAATGGGCCATGATCGAGAGACTGCCAAGCTAAATACTGTCCGAATAGTGCCTGGTTTGATGACCAGACTAAAAGTGTCATCACAATCAACCCTGACAGTTTGAGATTTACCATTGACCACCAATCTTGATTTATACCTGTCAAGTGTACCGACATATCTAAACTTATGGAAAAAAAAGCCGCACACATCGTATAACGGGCCGTTCAGTAGGTCTAGGTACTAACTCCTATGTATCGTTCTCCTGTAACGCCCTAAATTCATTGTTCATGGCTAGCAGCTAATTAGGGTCCGAACGGGCTTAGGCATAAGAAGTGGGAAGTGGGAAGACAGGTGGTGTGGATGTGGTATGTACGTTAAACCGTGTGATAGGTTTGGTGATGCCCGCTTTAGCTCAAGTGGTCATAGGTTGAGCCTAAGCGGGTGGTGGTGATGGTGTGGATGTCGACGGTGATGGAGGGGTGTTTTTATTAGGACGCTGCAATCGGAAGTAGAAGTGATGTAGTAGACGTGTGTGGTAACGTCTGTTTGGGATGGGGTGTGGCAGCGTTGGGAGGTGGGTGGTGTAGGTGAATTGTTGGGGATTATGGGTTCGGTGGTGGGTGTTGTAGATGAGGTGTTAGGGATTATAGGTTGCGGGATAGTTTGTAAAAAAGTGGGGGTCATCGAGGAAGGTATAATGGTGGAGTAGGATCGAGAATGGAAATGAATGTTCGTCAAAGGTTACGTGTCTAGAAAGAGTGACTTTTCCGGTAGATGGATCATAGCACTGATAACCACGAAAGTTATCAGGATAGCCCAGAAATATACATCGGATGGACCAGGTGTGTAACTTGTGTGGTTGGTTGGTGAAGGTATTCGGGTAGCATGCACACCAGAAAACATGAAGATGGTCATAGGTTGGGTGGCGACGGTATAAAGCGAAGGGTGTAGAGAAATTAAGTCTTTTGGTTGGAAGAATGTTGTGGAGATAGGTGGCGGTGTGGAGGGCTTCAACCAAAAAGGAGGGGTAGATGGGCGTGAGTTAGACGGGTACGGATGATGTCATTTAGTTGACGAATCATCCTTTTGGCCCGCCCATTTTGTTGAGAGTTTTAAGGACATGAGATACGGAATAATAGTCCATGTGTGTGAGCAAACTTTTTAAAGTCATGGTTGTCAAATTCGCCACCAAAGTCACATTGAAAGGTTTTAATTTTTCGGTTAAACTAGGTAAGGATTAACTGATGAAATTTTTGGAAGTTGGTAAATGTGTCGGATTTGAATTTTAGTGGGTCCCACACGTAGTTGGTGAAATTATCAATTACTATCATATAATATTTATAACTGGTTTTACTTAAAATTGGAGAGGTCCAAAGATCACGATGTATAATATCAAGTGGAGCAAATGTAATAGAATTGGAATCATAAAATGGCAACCGTTTATGTTTGGATAATTGACAAGAATCACATTAAGAAGAGATTGTAGTTGTACTACAAGAAATAGAAAAACGTGAACGAAGTAAATCTAAGACGGGGGTGCCCGGGTGACCAAGTCAGTTGTGCCAACTATTTCCTTGGTGGTCAGATAAGTACCCTGTGGAGTTTTGTTGAGGCATGGAGCGATCTGGATGAAGGGCCACCAAAACGGTTTGAGAGTAATTCTGACGTGCACTCTGTCGGTGTTGCTCGAGTTTAAGCATATTGCGGGTAGTGTCCTCGGTAGGGGGAGCTTTGGTTGATGTATGCACCGACCACATCCAACTCGGGCGGAAGACCCCAAGGGTTAGGTTTGAGAATTCTTGCTCCAACACCGCCACGCGTGAACCCTTGTTATTGAGAAAGATTGTTTGAATTTTATTCCATGTTGTTGTGCCGGTTTCTAAAACCTGAACGAGAAGATCATCTGAGAGAGTGATGTATATCCATTGTGATACCAAGGCATCGATCTCCACCCATAGGTCGTAGCCTTCATCGGTTTTGACCGGAGCCTTTGATCCGTCTATGTGATCCAAAACGTTATGTGTTTTTGCGTGTAACCTAAAAAGATTGGTCCAAGACGAGTATGTTACCTTTGTTTCATCTAGGGTTCGAATTTTATTTTGGATATTTGTCACCATGTAGGTGGGATGCAAAGCCGTGACTTTGATCTCTGATGATGGTTGGTCATCTTTTTTGTCAGACATCTTCAAGATTTTCACACTTTCACGATTTGCAGGGTATGCCAGGTTCACAATTTGCAAGGAATACAAGGAATATTCAAAATAAAATACACACTTTGGAAGTCAACTACACGGTTTGCAAGGAGCAATGTTGTAAAAGTCGGCCAACTCAACCTTGGAATCGACGAGGAATCGGTACTCAAGGGTGTTCCGAAGCGATTTTATACAACTCGGTGGATAAGACTCGGATTAGGTCAACATCGGACTGAATCGGTCAAAATTGGGGAATCGGCGAACTCCGTCAGAATCAACGACCTCGGTCAACTTGGTCAGAATCGAGCAAATTGAACAATCTTGGGTGATGAATCTTTAGAAAACCGAAGAAGTTCTAGATTGAGAGAACTTGACGAGGAAGAATGTGTGTCCGAGGATGAAGAGAAATTGAATGATGAGGTTGAATATGAATCGTATGTGGTTAACATCAATGAACAATACAGAGATTCCTTGGAAGACGAGAATTAAATGTTTCATATGTCTAAAATATATTAAAATGAATATCAATTTTTGAAATAATTTAGTATTTAAAGTTTGAACATGTATTCTTTTGATTTATTTTGATATTCATGTATTTTGTTAATACTATTAGTAAACTTATGATATTTGACATATATATAATCTCTCAATAGTTATTTCTTTATAATTACTATGTCCGAGTACTCCCCACCTAGGCCGAGTACTCGTAACTCCCAAGTCAACTGACCTAAGAGCGGCTAGTGACTTCTGCAACATTGGCAAGGATGCAAACTGATTTGCACACTTCACGAAAAATCAAATACAAATTGTGGATGTCAACTTCACGATTTTCAGGGAATGACGGCAAGGGTATGGCTGGTTCACAATTTACAGGGAATGGTCGCAAGGGTTTTAGGGTTTCTCCTTATTGTGTGGCTCTGATACCATTAGTGTGGGTTATGGTATAATAATTTCATGATTCTCATTAACAAATAATCCCCTTATATAGGAAGGAATTACTATCCAATACAATCACTATTCTAGGAGATATATGAGGACAAGATAATACTAACATATTATATAAATGCAGCTTGGAGTTTTAACAACAATACAAGACTATTTTTCGCAATATAAACCATTGGTCGAATCCAAACTTGGGGTCATATATACTAGTAACTTTTTTTATATTTGATTACAATTTTGATCTGTTAAATTATATACACACCCGGATACCATTAGACTACAAACTCTTTGGTACACCTTTCTAGTTTCACCTATGCATAAAACATTATGTTCGAATTCTAATATGCAAATTTAGAACTTACTCTCAATACTTTCTGGAGGAGGTTGTGGCGTATTCTTCTTTCTCAATCTCGTAAGTGAAGCAATTATTAAAATAGCAATAGCTATCACAACGACTATTATTACAACAATCCGAGTTGTGTTATTCTTTTTCCCTGAAAAAAATAGAAAGTGTGGCCATGACATAAGTAGAAAGTTAAAAAGAAAGTTGCAAATGGAACTTTTTTAAAATGAAAGGACAATCGTGTTTTTTCCAACTTCTGCTTATAAATATGGAAATGTAATTATTTAAAACTTACACGCACATAATCATAACTTTATAATTTAAGGTGTCAAACAATAACATAACGACAACGTTAATATTGGCAGGACGAAGAATAAGAATCAATGGACCCAAATACTCATGTAGTTCGAGCCATAACCATAGGTGCCCCAATAATAATTGCAACATATGCCCTACTAACCTAGCCTCGATTATGAAAGATACAGGTTTTTGTTTTTTTTATCGTGTATCATCTTGATTACTCGTGACTTTCTTTTCGATTATAACTCTTGTTCTAATATTTAGTGGATATAGTATCTCCGAGTGTTGTTGTGTGTTTATTTTTTTCAGTTTTCAATTCAATAATTAAACTTAGTAGTAACTTTACACAAAATCAAGTTTGTTAAAATGTTCTACTAAAGTTACTTAAAGTTTTTTTTTCTCTAAAGTTACTTAACTTTCATTAGTTATTTTAATTTAAAAACAAATATAAATGTTAAAATTTTTCAAAATTAAATAAATATAAGTGGAATATATATTAATCGTAGTTACTATTTAGTGATTTTTTTTTCATTTTTAACTTTAGTTGAAGAATTATGAAACTTGATTATTTTTTGGTGAAATTTTTTTAACGTCCTGTTTCAAGTTAATGTAAAAAAATAATCACCGAATAATAACTATGATTCATATACGTTTTATTTAAGTCACTTAATTTTAAAACTTTTTAACATTTATAAAAAAGTTTATAAGATTCAAACACATAATGAAATTAGTTAAGCTACTTTAGAGGTAAAAATAACTTTTAAGTGATTTTAGTGGTCCTCAAAGAATCATTCTGATGGTTTGAATCCTTTGGTGTGCAGGTTTAGTGCTTTAATTTAAAAGTAGATTAGGTTGTTAAAAAAAGAGATTTTAGTGATAGTCAAAGTAAGTGATTTAAGTTTGATTCCATGTAAATAATTTTGTAAGGATATTTTAAGGGGACATCCGACATCCTAATAGAGTAATGGTTACTGGTTAAGTGATGTACCCCTAAAGGGTACAGGTTATAGTTAATTACTGTCGTTCAAAAAAATTTTTGAAAAAAAGATACAGTTCATACCTGGTGGTGGCGGTGATGATGGCAGTGGTGGCGGCGGGGTGATGCTCTGAGGACGCTGGTTAAAAAAACGATAAGTTTCATGTCTAAGACTACATGTAGGTAGAAGAATTCTTCCTCCAACTTTCCCAATAAAGAAATCTGGAAAGCGTTTGTTTAGTTCATCAAAGCAATTACGACACTGTAGCTCCGTTAGTTCTGGAGTACACTGCACTAGCCCATAGATTAAAAAAATCCCTCCACCGCTCGTATTCCCACTGGCAAATTTCAATAGGGAACCGCCAGTTGCCGCATAGCCTATCAAGTTATTCAACAATGATCCCAGATCCTCATTGAACGCATCTATATCCGTAGTATTTTGGTAGCTGAGCATAGAAAAGTTTATTTGTGTGTTTCCCAATATGCTCTCGCTGGAGTATCTCAACCAACAGTAGTCGTAGTATATTATTGCTTCCTTTCCATTAGGGCACTTTTGTCGCAACCAAGCAATGGAATCATCAAGACAAGCCTGACACACATCCCGCTGGATGTCGCCTCTACAAAGGGCGGCCGAGTAGACTCTATCACTCCCTAGGCCGATGGTGTCATTGAAGAAACCAAAGCCGTTGTTGGTGGTGGGGAGGGTGGAGAGGGTGGTGTTGAGATTAATTTGGTACTTACTTTTTAAAGTATCGTTAGAGGCGTTTGAACAGTAGGAGTAAAGGAAATCGGATTGAGCTAAGGTGAGGGTATTGATTAAATATATGAAAGACGATAACCATAACAGCAGCTTTCCTGCAAGGATGAACATATTGTTAATGTCTTGTGATTTAGGGGAGAGATCGTGAGAAATTAGAGTGGAATCATAATGGAAAGAAAGCCATCCCTATTATTAATTGACTGACCGGGTCAGAAAGAAAAGTACACAGAATGAAAGAAACTAAAACCAAATAACCATGTGGTCGACCGAGAGCATGAGGTATTCAAACCCATATAAAAATAAAGTGTACGTTACGTGGGAGTCAACTCAGTATATTGAGTTTTCATATCACTTTCATATGGAAAAGGTTATACCCGAGTGAAACCGAGTAGTGTAAAGAATAATTAATTTTTTGTTTATGCAATTTATTTTAACAGGTTAAATATAAACATAAATAAAATAATATTAATTAAAAGTTACAAAACAATAATTAAGAAAAATAAAAATATATAAACTACTCTAGTGAACGATCGTAAATATATTCAATCAATTCCGTCTTTAGATGGTTATTCTAACGGTACACAGAAGATTAACATGGCCCGTTCTAATATACTAGGCAAATCCCACATCAGCCGTAACCAGGAGAGATTCTTGGTTCATAACGAATGCACTGCCTCAAATACCGTCAACGCGTTTTGAGCGCATTGGCAGTAGATTAGAGTAGAATTCCACAGTTAAGCGTTCTCGGGTGAGAGTAAATTTAGGGATGTTCAATATTTTGTTTCAAACCGATAATCAAAACTGTTTAAAACCAAACCGAATTACATATTTGGTTCAAACCGAAAACCGAATATGTATATTGGTTTTTGGTTTGGTTTAGGTTTAGATTTCAAGATTTTGAATTCGGTTTGAACCCCAAAAACCCGAATTAGGTTATACCACTATTTTAATCCATAGTTTATAGTTATAACACTATCAATAACCGATACCCATATATTTTAAAAGGAATGACATCCGGTGACAGACAAAAATGTGTTCACCCAACAAGCCCGCTGGAGTGGGAAGAGGGCGATGAGTATAATGTGACGTTTTGATCGCGCAATTTGAAAGCGTTTTGACCAGTGCCACGTGACCTTGCGTAAGGATCCGCGTGTCGTGCTAGCGTCCCAACGGGCACTGTCGCGGCTTGAGTGGGCGCGCATGTCCGCGTCCGCGTGGCGTATGTTAACCCCATCATTTTCCGGGGTTATAAACGTAAAAATAAGGACAAACATGGTGGGGAAGTTAGGGTTACACTACGAGGCTTTAAATGGGTGTAAACCCCCTCATTTTCCCTAATATTTCGGCCAAGAGGAAAAGAAGAAGAGCAAGGGAAGAAAATCCCGTTTTTAGGGTACCTAGCAGCAAATATCGTACGATCTCCGGAGATCTAACCATCCGATCGTTCTCAAATTTTGACAGGAGCTTCATATAACATAAATAAAGACTTCCACCGTTGGGTTTTTGATTTTGAGACCTGGAGGTCGAAGTTTACTGCCGCGAACAGAGCAGTCGAACACCACTTCTCCGGTGACTGTTTCGGCTTTCCGGGGATGGCAGAGATGATTTCTGGAGGCGGTCAAGTGAGGATCTGGTAGATCTCGGTGATTCGGTTCCGTGGACGCCTGAATCGCCTCAATCGGACACCGTTTGATATGGTTTTGGGCTCTTAGTATGTGGATCTAGAAACTTGCAAAACTGGGATTGAAAAGGTAACAACTTTACTTAAAGTTTACGTTTTTAGGAACGAGTTGTGTATGATTTATGGATATATGATGATTTTAAGAGATCCAGGATATAAAAGTTGTGAGTTTTGGATCAAAACGTGGTCTTTGGTCAAGAACGTCTGAACTGACCGAAAATTATATGAATGTGTCGAAAAGTATTTCGGTCGAAAAAGGAACAATGCATTCTGAGCGAAAAGATAACTCGGCCGAAAGAGTTTTCAGACGAATCAGTTTTCAGATAAAAGACGTTTCGGACGAAATGGTTTTTGGTCGAAAGGAATTTTGACCGAAAGGGATTTCGGTCGAGAGGGATTTCGGTCGGAAAAGATTTCGGCCGAAAAGGTTTTCGGTCAAAGAAGTTTTCGATCGAAATTTCGTAGATAACTGTGTAGTGACATCTCGTTCGTGATTGTTCGAAAAGATTGATTAGCATTTCCATCTAGCCTGAAGTTTGTTGCTGGGTGAGATAGTTCTTTAAAGTCTGGTGAGTCAGGATGGTGTGCATACGCAAGTAACTTACGTTTATAATAAATGTATTTTATTACTTAAACGTGAACGAAACGAAAGAAATGGTTTTTCCTAACTATATGTTTTATAATCAAAAGGAAATAAAATAGAACGGTTTATTTAACTATATGTTTTATAAATGAAAGAAAGTGAGCGAGAACAGTTTATCTAACTATATGTTTTATAAACGAATGTAAGTGAACAGTTTATCTAACTATATGTTTTATAAACGAATGTAAGTGAAAAATAACGGTTTATGTAACTATATGTTTTATAAACAAAAGGAAATAAAAGAGAACGGTTTATCTAACTATATGTTTTATAAATGAAAGTAAGTGAAAGAGAACGATTTATCTAACTATATGTTTTATAAACGAATGTAAGTGAAAGTAAATGGTTTATCTAACTATATGAAAGGAAGTGAAAGAGAACGGTTTATAAACGAATGTAAGTGAAAGTGAAAGTGTCCCTTGTGGACTGTAATGTAATGTGTCCTCCGTGGACTGTAATGAACGAAAGTAAAGAACGAAAGTAAAGAACGAAAGTGTCCCTTGTGAACTGTAATGAACGAAAGTATAGAATGAAAGTGTCCTTCGTGGACTTTTAATGAATGAAAGAGAATGTATGAAATAAGTTACAAAAGTATAGAAATGGCTAAGTATAATGTTGCATGTTGTATTGTAATGTATGTACTTAGTAGTATAACGTATGTTCAAGTATGTTTAAAGTATGTTTTATATGAATACCATGAGAAAGAAAGGTTACGTATTAAGTGTTTTGAAAACTTGCACTCACCGGCTAACGCTGACTTTTTAGTATGCACGTTAGGTAATAAAGGAAAGAAATATGTCTGAAGCTGAGAAAGCTTGGAAGGAATGGCTGGATGGTTGTTGTTGATCAAGACTGACATCCCCATTGCTTTAGTTTATGAAAGTTGACAATGTTATGATGAAAGAAATATGTTTTATATGAATACCATGAGAAAGAAAGGTTACTAATTAAATGTTTTTAAAACTTGAACTCACCGGCTAACGCTGACTTTTTAGTATGCACATCGGGTAATAAAGGAAAGAAATATGTCTAAAGCTGAGAAAGCTTGGAAGGAATGGTTTGATAGCTGCTGCTGATCAAGACGGACATCCCCATTACTTTGGTTTATGAAAGTTGGCAATGTCATGATGAAATTTTTAATTGACTCTGAAATGTAAAAGACTTCCGCTGTTAAATGTTAATGTTTATTCAAAGTTTAAGAACTATGTTTATGCTTATGTGTGCCAAATATGAGAGGTACCCGATTTGGGTCCTTTCAAGTTGGTATTAGAGCCATAGTTTGAGATATTCGGGCATTCGCTAAAATGTCTAAACTTAAACTGAAAATGGGACAGAAGAATGGGATGTCACTTAGAGCAGCCAAGCCATTAATGTAGAACGGTAAAGGCCTTAGTACAGAAAATAGTTGTAACGGTAAACAGTAAAGGCCTTAAAATAGAAGGTAGTCAATGTCCTAACTTAGAACATATACACTAAATGCCTTAGAATAGAAAAGTAGACAGAATGTGCCTTAATGAATGAACTCTGAACCTGAATGCAAACGTTACTCTGATAGGGAATGTTCATTAGTAATTTCATACTGGTATCTGAAACTAGTAATTTACATTACTCGATGTGTTCTAAATGATTACCTACCATGAGAACATGAGTATACCTTGTTCGGGGGATATAAATATTATTGGCTAAAGGATAGAAGGTAAATGTATAGTTATGTTATGTTATGTTATAGAAATGTTCAGAGGAGTCTTGCCATGTGCAAGCTAAAACAGAGGAGTCTTGCTTTGTGCAAGCAAAACAGAGAATAAAGAAAGAATGAATGATGGGAGGCCGACCTTGGAGCCTGCAGATCGGGCGACTGTAGCCATGAAACTTACTTCAATCTTGGGAGTCACTTTGCCAGCAGTCCTAACTGAAGCTATGAAAGAAATCGGAAATGAAATGAAAGAAGACACGAGAGACAGAGAAAGAGGAAGTGTTGAGCAGACTGAAAACGGCTACTCGGATACGGAACTATTTTTACAGAAATGATTACAAGGCCTTCCAAAGTTGTGATCCGCTAATACTAAATGGGCAAGGAAGAGGTTATTGCTACCTATCCCTGGATAAAAAGAATGTGTTGTAACACATGCCACTAAAATGTCCGAGAAATGTTAAGGTTAGAACCTAAAGGGCTAGTTGTATCTAAAGTACCTAAGTCCAGGGTTCAAAAATAAAAATTTGAATTTAAGAACTTAGCGGACCGATAAGGTCAAGCCTAACGGTCCGCTACGGGTTTGAGGGTCAGTAGAGGTCCGCTAAGACAGCCACAACCCTGGAACACAAGGGTGGCGGACCGCCACCACCTTGGTAACGGTTCGCTACTTAGTGAACAAGTAATCAACCCACATGTGACACGTGTCCTATGACTAATTAACAAGAAATCTGACGCGTGTACTCTTGGCGGACCGCCACGCCAGATGGAAATGGTCTGCCAGCCGCAATTCATTGAGAATCTGCCACGAAGTTCGGTGGCAGACCGCTACGCCCCAGCGTAACGGTCCGCTAGCCGCAATACCATGAACGGTCCAATCGGCGTTTGAAATCTAGGGCTGACGCAGGCAAGGGCGGTGGCGGACCGCCACCCGCCTGTGTAGCGATCCGCTATGGGCCGGGTTTTCAGCCTATAAATAGCTTCATGATTTCAATTGTTTTCTTCAGCAAATCCGTCCTTTACACTTCAAAATCATTCCAGAGCTTCCCTAAGACATTCCCGACAATCCTGGTCCAACTCCCGCTCGTTGTAATGCTCGTTCTAAGAAGAAAACGCTCGTAGAAGTGCCGGAATGCTATAGAAAACCAAGTTAGGAGTTTACCTCTATAATTTCCAACTTAAAGGCTCATTCGTGATTATTTTTCTATCACATTATCAAGGTGAATACTTTTGTCACTTTCAAAACTTGTGTCAAACATTTACGTTTACGAAAATGACTAAATAAAGGTTAAGGGAATAATGCATAACGTTCTTTTACGAACAAAGCGTCCAGGCCATAGGTATGCGTAAAACTTGCAAGGGATACACGGGCCACGGGTGAAAGTCCCGGATCGTAGCTGGTACTTATCTTATAACAATTTCGGAGGCCTAGACGTGGCCATTGTTATAAGGCATGATACCAGTGTATACAGTGGTGCATATGATCAGGAGAAAAGAGACTGCTGAATGTGTGGATTGAACATAAAGTTGTGATTATGAAATTAATACTTGTTTGTGCCAAATGATTTTACTGTCAAGATAATTATATTCACTAGCGTTCGCGCTAACGTTTCATTTTAAAAATATTTTCAGGTAATCAGTAAAATGTAAAGAAAATGGGATACGGGCAGACATAAGATCTGACCCATGAATGAAAAGTGAAAAAGGATAACATGATGTTGGATTCTCAGGCCTCATGCATAGAAAATCCTAAAAGAAAATAGAAATGAGGAGTATGACCAAGGAACTGATCAGCCTTGGGTAGTACTATCTCCTGGTGGCTATGAACTTGTCTATAAGACAAGATATGTATTTGATTTCAACTTTGTGTGTAGCACACGAACAGATGCATATTCATGTTCGTTTATTTAACTTTAACCGAGCACGAACACGAACACGAACATAAATGAACATGAATTTTTGTGTTCATGTACGTTCATTAAGAAAATGAACATATCCGTGTTCGTTCATGTTCATTCGTTTAAAATCTAAATGAACAGTTCACGAACACAAACGAACATAAATGAACATAAATGAACTAACATAAATGAACGTAATTGAACAAACGTAAACGAACATAAATGAACACAAATATTAAGTATAAATGTGAAAAGCAACGACTACTGTTTTGTATTAAAACTTAAATGTTTAAAATAAAATTTGAAAATATTAAGCATAAATAAAAATATTAATATATACAAACATACATACACACACACACACACACACATATATATATATATATATATATATTTAAAATTTTGTATTAACATTTAAACGAACATAAATGAATGGACATAAACGAACATAAACGAACCTAAATGAACGAACGTTCACGAACATAAACGAACGTTCATGAACGAACGAAACATGTGTTCATGTTCGTTCGTTTAATTAAATGAACAAAAATTTTTGCTCATGTTTGTTCGTTTATTAAATAAACGAACATAAACGAACTTCCCGCCGAGCAGTTCATGAACTGTTCACTGAACGTTCGGTTCGTTTACAGGCCTATTTGTGTGTAATCAATCTAGAAAGAGTATTTAAATTCCTGTGTTTATAAAATAAATACGAGACTTTTGTTTTCCAACTAAGTCTTGGTATTTACAAAAGCAACCATCTAGGTTGAGAAAATGACGAAACTATCCTTATGAAAAGACTTCCGTTGTATTTTATAAAAACTATGAAATCAAAAAAGGTACCAATAGAGCTCACACACGTCCAGGGGGTGCATGAGGTGGGGTGTGACATGTGTGCAATTATCAACACGAGTGAGTGTCGTGATGGAACCATAGCGTGAACCTTGCTATAGGAAATGTTGTTGGTATAGCCACGAAAATGATAGAAGCTGGATATGACTGCCTGATAGGAATTGAAGACCATGAAATTCCTAATAGGTTATCTTTGGTAGCCTAAGGGGGATGTGTTATAGTATTGATAATAGTTTGGCTCGCTGCCAAGATAGTATGTAAAAGAAAGACGATTCGTCTCAAAGCTTCTGATGGTAGTCTAATTTCAATTACGGAATAAAGAATGTACAGTGCCTGATGTCATCTCGATGATCAAGGCTGAAAGTTTTATGAGGAGCAACTGTGGGGCTCACTTAGTGTACGTCGCTGATGATAGAAGGAAAGTTACAGAGTTGAAAGATGTACCTGTAGTGTGCGATTTTCCGGAGGTGTTCCCCGTGGACTTGCCTAGGATGCCACCTGATCAGGAGATAGAGTTCAGATAGATGTGACGCCTGGAGCCAAGTCCATTGTCAAAGCACCCTATCGGTTAGCTCCATCAGAAATAAGAGAACTAATCAATCAGTTGGAAGAACTTATTAAGAAAATTTTCATCAGAACGAGCATTTCATGTTGGGTGCTCAGGTATGATTTGTAAAGAATAAAGATAGTAGCATGCATATGTGCATTAACTACCAAGAGTTGAATAAGCGCACAGTAAATGATAAGTACCCGTCACCAAGGATAGACAATCTGATGACCAGTTGCAAGGGGCGAGATGGTTCTCAGAAATTGATCTTAGGCTGGGTTATCACCAGTTGAAAGTTAGAGAAGAGAACGTATCGAAACCTGCTATTTCGTACGCACTATGGACACTACGAGTTTCTCGTGACGTCGTACAGATTTACCAATGCCCCGCGGAATTTATGGAAATGATGAATAGAGTCTACCGTCCGGTGGTCAGTGATAGTATTTATAGATAATAATCTAGTCTACTCGAAGAGTGAAGGTGATTATGCATGTCACCTCAGAGAAGTATGTAGACTTTACGGAGAGATGAGCTTTATGCAAAGTTTTCCAAATGCACGTTTTGGCTTAAGAAAGTTCAAATTCCTAGATTATGCTGTTAGCCTACACGGAATCTTGGGAGACACAAAAAAGATAAAACAGTAACGGAATGAAACATCCCAAAGACGTCGACCGTATTTCAGAGTTTCTTAGAAGTTTGCAGACTACTATTGGAGATTCGTTTAGGATTTCTCAGAAATAGCGTCGCCGCTGGAAAATTAAACCAAAAAAAGGGTAAAGTATGAGTGTGATCCAACCCACGACAGTGCTTTTGAAAAGTTAAAGGAGAAATTGACACAACGCCCGGTCCTGGCCTTACCAAAGGGCAACGACGACTTGGTGGCGTATTTCAGTGTTACAGGTCAAGGTTTGGGTTGTGTCCTTATGTAGAAAGGAAGAATGATTGCTGATGTGTCACGACAGTTGAAGGAACACGAAGTGAACTACCCAACACATGATTTAGAGTTTGTTGCAGTGATTGTTGCGATAAAGATATGGAGACGTTATATTTGTGGAGTTGATTGCAACACATGATATGATCACAAGATTTTAGAAGCATTACTTCGAGTAGAAAGAGTCGGGTATGAGATAAAGATGGTTATTAGTATTATTAAAGATTTTGATTGTAAGATTCTATACCATCCGGGAAAGGGAAATGTGGTTGTAGAGCCCGAAGTCAAAAGGAGGGACAAACTCCTACTAGGGTGAAAGCATGCCAGCCGGTGATGACAACAGATTTCATGATGGAAATAGAGAAGACGCGGACTGAGACACTCAAGGGAGAAAACCTAAGGAAAGAAGGAAATACGGGCCAAAAAGGGAGGTTAGAAAGTAACACAAGTAGTGTGAGGACCAATTTGGTCGATGGTGGATACCGAAGTGAGGTGGACTTAGGGCCAAAGTCTTTGACGAAGCTCATAAGTCTTGCCGCTCCATCTACTCGAGGGACCACAAGATGTAATGGGATCTGAAGACAGAATACTGGTAACTTAACATGAAGAATGATGTAACGGAGTAGGTGAGCAAGAGCCTTACTTGTACGCAGGTAAAGGCCGAACACCATAGACCTTATAGTTAAGATCCAACCCTTAGATATACCAGAATGAAGATAAGAACGCATTTCAATGGTTTTCATAACCAAGCTATCTTGCACAGCTAAGGATTATGATACCATACAAGTAATCGTAAACCGTTTGACGAAGAAAGCTCACTCCTAACAACTCGTGAGACATTTTCATCAGAGGAGTTAGCCAGAGTATTCATTAGGGTGACGATAGCACGACATTGGGTGTCATTGTCAATTGTATCTAACTGAGACACTCGATTCACATCGAAGTTCTGAAAAAGATCTCATGAATGAATGGGCACGACATTGAAAATCAGCACATGTGCCAATTATGGACATCGAGGTAGGTAACAGTTTGAACTACGTAGAAGGGCACGTGGAAATTATAGGCAAGAAAGGAAAGCGTATACACAGCGATGTAATCCGACAAGGTTAAAGGGTAAAAACGTAAAAAGAGTATGCACATGCTACTCACATGACAAGGAACGTGCACATGCAAGTCACATGCATATTCCCTCATCTTTTTTAAATGTTTATAACTTTTTTATGCGTTATTATTATTTTTTTAAATTACACCATAATAATAAGCGTTCTTTATCTTTAATATGAGTACAATATTGGTATATAAAAATTTAAAAAAAAATATGTGTTAAGTGGGTTTTTTAATTAATGGTGTTTTTAAACTAGGTTGTACAAACTCTATAAAAAAACATCATAAAAATCGTCGTACAAACACCATAAAAAGCGTCATGAATTAAAAAAATCATAAAAAACATTTAATTTATGGTTTATGGTGTTTTTGACGCTCGAAATCATAAAAACGCTCAAAAAAACGTCATGAAAAAAACACCATAAAATTATTTATGGTTTCGCTCGAAAACATCATAAAACATCATGAAAAAACATTATAAAAACACCATTTAATTTACGGTTTATGGTTTATATGACGCTTAAAAACATCATAAAAAGCTTCATGAATTAAAAACACCATAAATACATTTTTTTTTACAAACGTTCAAAAAACCCCATAAAAACTTCAAATACAAGTGCTCCCTTTTTTTTACAAATGTTCGAAAAAACACCAAAAAATTTGCAAGTGTAATGGAGTTTACACCGGTGTAATTTCTTCCAGAAAAATATAATTTTTATGTTTTTAGCAAATTTTTACACTGATGTAAATCCCCTTAACCTTGCGAATTTACAAAAATGCAAAAAAGAACATGACGTTGTATTGGTGTAATAATGTTATTCAATCCAATAAATAATGATTTGGATTGATTTTGGCAGAGTTAACTGGGTTAACACAGTAAAAGTGGGTTAACAATGGATCATTACCCTATATATATATATATATATAGGAAGTTTTAAATACAAAGGCCATTTTCATACGAAGCGTATGAAGGATTTTGAATCATTGATCTACGAAGGGTTGAGATGAAAATTGTACCTAGTCAGCTTGTTTTTAAGCGTGAGAAGAGTCTGAAAGTGTAAAATGGGTATAGCCTACATTTGTTGACTTTTTTTAAGTTCCCCAATTTTTTTTTAAAACGTATAAATTTTTTATGCGACATTATTTTTTTTTAAATTTACACTATAAAATCGAGCATTTTATACTCTTTAAATTGAGTATAGTTTTGCTATACTTTTATTTAAAAAATCGACTTTTTTTTTAAATGTCGATGTGCTGTGTGTATAACATGCGTTATTATAAAACATGCGTGATTATGTGTATAACATGTGTGATTATGGTCATGCATTATTATAAAGCATGCGTGATTATGTGTATAACATGTCTGAATATGGTCATGTGTTACTATAAAACATACGTGATTATGGTTATGCATTATTATAAAACATGCGTAATTATTATTTTAAACATACGTTATTATCATTTTAAAAATGCGTTATTATCATTTTACACATGCGTTATTATTATGAAACGAACAGTGACGAATACAGAAATTTTGGTTACGGGGTGCGAAAGATGGGTCTAGTAAAAATGGAGCGGGTTAAAGAAAACAACAAGTCACTATAAAAAAACTAGTTATTACGAACATAATTGTTATTTTTCAATCAGATTTATCATAACCTTCAATCAAGCTTCTAAGCAAAATAAAATCAAAAAAAGTTGTATTTTCTAGAGCCAACAAAGAACTGCAAAAAGAGAATTTATGGAAAAAAAGAACTTACAATTTACAAAGCAATAAAAACAAGGCGGAGCGTCAAAGAACAAGACGCCAGCGTCCAGGAGAATGCTACCGGCTTAATTAGGGTTTCAACAATTTTAGTTTTTTACTATTTTAAGGTATAAACTATAAAGTCAAATTTTTAAAAAAAAATTTGTTATTTTACTTCAATTTTCTACAAGTGGGCCCAATCGGTAGAGAATAGTGCCCCTTGTGGGACCTCTTGTCTATAGAATAGTGCCCCTTGTCTATAGAATAGTGCTTAACTTTTCAAACCTTATAGCTTAAATTAATGGAAGAAATACCAAAAAAATTGCAGATTTTCGGTGGGTACGGATGCCTCTCCACCCCATACTTACAAGCTAAATCCGCTGCTGGACGCGGACGTATTTACCCTCGCCCACTGAACACGTGTTGCATGCTGGTGTTTTCGTATGTTAAAAGCCATTTGTACAATAACTGGATCTCTCTCTCTCTCTCTATATATATATATATATATATATGGGAAGTATTAAATACAAAGTGTTTGTAGCGTACGAAGTATACGAAGCCCTGTGAATGCGTCGCGTGTTACTTTTTAATTTTGGTTGGAAGGATAGTTTCGTCATTTTACAATACGTTCTAATGTTTCCTTAATACAATTTTGCATGCTTTTGTTATGTTAGCGCTGAATGATATGATCGCGCATAATTTTCGGAAAAGATCCGGTATATCAATTTCCCCTAAATATGAGCGGTTATTATTTTTCCGTATTTGTGATTCATCTGTTTTGTATATTTCTGTTGAAATATTTTCAAGGTTTCACTCGGTGATGGAATTTGTTCAAGGTACTATTATGATCTCCTATTATCCGGTGTTTATTTTATCCTTATTCAATCCAGATGCATTATCGTTTAATGTTGTTTTAACGTATTTTATCATTTGAAGTACAATTGATATATATCATGTATGTTTTTAGTTAATCAGATGAATCGTAATTTGAATTATAGTAATTGATATCAGATTTGATTCACTTTTATTTTTTGTTTTGTAATTTGGAAAATCATAAATACGTAACAATGTGATTATAATAGTAAAAGTTTTGTATTATACTTATTGTTTTAAACGTATTTCTTAATTTCTAGTTAATAACAATTTATAGCGTAATTTGCATGTACAAATGCAGTTTCTAAGTAATAATATGTGTTAATTCAAAGCGTTATTACGTAATACGTGATTACGTGTAACTGATATATTTATGCAGATGGTATTCCTGAAGATATAAGCTGTGGTTTTCAACGTGTATCTCCAAACTCAAGGAGATCCTATTATATTCCCAATGTACCCGCTTCATGTAGACGAACTGAGGGGATGATTTTTTCAGCTTAAATCATGCTTATGAGTTTTATTGCTCTTATGCTAAAGAAGGTGGTTTTTGTGTTCGCAAAGGTTCCCAATTAGAATCTCATGGCCTTTTAAAGATTAAGTATTTTACATGTTCCAAAGAGATTAACAAGCCACAAAAAATTTATGATTCTAGTGATGCCATTGGAAATGTTAACAAAACCAGTAAATCTAGGAAAAAACCTATAATTCGTTGTGGTTGTCGTGCAAGTTTGTGTTTGTCTTTAGTGAAAGGTACTTCATGTTATAAGGTATACAAGTTTGTTGAGAAGCATAGTCATAGGTTGGTTTCAGCTGACGACATCCATTTGATTAGATCATCTAGAAAGTTGTCTTATATCCAACAAAAGATGTTATGTTAGTTGGCCAATTTAAATTTAGGTCCTGTCAAATCTTTTCATATCATGCGGACCAAATATGGCGGTTTTGAACGTGTTGGTGCAACAGCAACTGAGTGTAAAAATTTCAGAAGGGATTTAAATTGTTTTATTGGTAAGTATGATGCAGAAATGATAGTTAGAAGATTATCTGATAAGAAAGAGTTTCTACCTGATTATTCCTTTGAGTTTTCTGTTGACGAGAAAGGTGCTTTAGCTTGACTTTTTTGGGTTGATGAAGAATGTAAGCGTAATTACATGGCTTTTGGGAATGTAATATCTTTTGATGCCACATTCAACACCAACAAGTATGTTATTCTTTTATGTACTTTCTTAAAAAAAAACGTAATTGTATGCATAGCGTTATTATTAACAATACGTTATTGTTTTTGTTTTAGATACAAAATGGTTTTTGTTCCATTTACCGGTATTGATAATCATTATCGCAATGTTTCTGTTGGTGTTGGGTTTTTAGCCTCTGAAACTATTGAATCGTACAAGTGGTTATTAAACCAATTTTTGAAATCATTTGGAAGTCATCCTAAAGTTGTAGTTACTGATCAAGACCCTGCTATGAAGCAAGCCATTGAACAAGTTTTTACAGAGAGTAGGCATAGATTATGCATATGGCATATCATGAAAAAAGTAGCTGATAAGGTATGATAAGTGATTTTTTTTAACTGTAGCGTTATTATAATACATGATAATTGATTATACAATAACAAAGCGTGAATTTCGAATCTTTTAGGTTGGTAGTCCCCTCTACAATGATGAGGAATTTAAAAAGAGTGTCTGTAATATAGTTTGGACTGATGGAAATAGTCCCGAAGAATTTGAGACTCAGTGGAAGGAGGTAATGGAAGAATTCAATCTCACAGATAACAATTGGATTAATGATATGTTTGAATTGAGATCAATGTGGATTCTTGCATTTTACCGTGATGATCCCCTTTCTGGTCTAATGCGTACAACATCAAGGTCAGAGAGTGAGAACCGTTTTTTTCGTCAAGTTTCAAATTCCCAATTGACACTTGTTGAATTTTGTAATCATTTTGAGAGTGCAATGGAAGTTCATAGGTATAATCATCGTAAAAACGATCATCAGTCTAGATACACATATCCTGATTTGTGATCCGAGTCTCCACTTGAGGCCCAAGCGTCCCAAATATTCACCAGATTTATATTTCATGATGTGCAAGAAGAAATATTTGAGTCCACCAAAAGTTGTATTGCATTCAAAACATTAACAGTCGGAGAGTATGTACACGTGTTTATAAAAGACCGAAAAGCTTTTGGTCAAGGATTACTTGAGGTAATTATGTTGAAAACAAGTGATTAGTTGTTTATTACGTGATAATTGGTACAAACGTGATTTTGTTCAAAATACATATATAATACCGTTTCAATGCGTGATATTGTAGGTACTTTTTAAAAAGGTTGAACTAACTTCCTACTGCAGTTGTAAAAGATTTGAGCAATATGGTTTGTTATGTCGACACATTTTTTATGTTTTCAACATGTTTGATGTCGAACAAATTCCTGAGAAGTATATTTTGAGGAGATGGAGAAAAGAGCAGTCCCAAAACAAAGCATTTGTTCAACTGTGACGTTAGATAGTGCTCAAGAAAACAGGCAGAAGGTCAAAGAGATTGTACGTGACATTATGTTTTCTAGTGAATACATTGTTGATCGTTGCATTTCGGATCTTGATCAATTAACCAAATTCCGAGATGAGTTGAAATCTATGATGAAACAGGCTGATGAGGGTCGTCACATTACCCCAGTTTTAAAGAAAAATGTCCTTATGTCATCTCTATTGGGTTATGAGCAACCTTCAGACGTTACTGTCCGGGCTTTTACATGAATTAGAAATAAAGGTCGTGGTTCACATAAGCGAATTAAATCTAAAAAAGAACAAGCGATCAGTCGTGCTGGTAAAAGACATAGGGAGTGCAAAATATGTTTCAAGACTGGACATGACAGGCGGACATGCAAAGAATATCGTGATTTTATTGCAAATTAATTGTTTTTTTTATTGCGTGACATTACCTCAAAAACATTTGTCTCTATTTTCATAGCGTCATTAAATTGAATCTTATTTGTTTTATAAACATAGCGTGATTGTGTGATACGTTATAATAGATATTGTACTTTTGTATATTTTTGCTTATTATGCATAGCGTGATTGCGTAATGCGTGAATATTTTTAGTACATCATTAATAATATTTTTTTTAAAACAAAAGAAGAGATATAACATCATTCAAAACATACATATCCCAAACATTTTATTCGTTACATACATACCAAAAGAGACCATGAATTCACCCATCGACTCCACCTCTAATTACCATCTGTAATTATTCGAAACCCCCTTCCTTTGGCCTCCATTCCTCCCAAGACCTCATCAGCTGCATTTCTGAGCTGGTCGGAGATATCCAGCTCAGTTACTACCTGGTCTAGGAGGTAGCACATTGACCTGTCACGTAGGTCGGATTTTGGTTCCTTGATTAGCTGATTGTACATTGTCATATTTGCTTGCGCATTCTCCGGGTCATGTTTTTTTACCGATAGTAGACATGCGGACGAACTGACGTCGCTGTTAAATTCTGCTAAATAAGAAATTGCTATAAGACTCTTTATTTCCAAATTTTTCTGGTTTGTATTCTTTTTTTTTTTTTATGGTTATGTAACTCAAATTCCTTATTTATAACGTTTTTTTTATATTTGGTAGTTGAAGTATTTGTCACGTCTAATTTACTATAAATACATCATTATATTCTATCAAATCACATTCATTACACTTGATATCAAGATATTTTGTTGATATCTCATTTATAATAAGATATCAATTTTTACCGTGATTTGCGATGCGTGATGATTATTTTATTTAGTCTATGTGTGATACAAACCGCTCATTTTAAAATATTAGCGTAATTGGCATAACATTTTTAATGTTTTGTTGAATACAGCTACGAGTGTAGAAATTTCATCATTATATACAAGCACATCCATCAGTTCTTAGATTTATTGCCCTGATATTTGACCATTTTCAAATAAAATATTTGGTATAATTTTATATATTATGAAACTTATATAAGCGTGATTGCGTTATTATAGATTAGCCTTCTAACGATTAATAAGTTCTTATATTTTTAATTGATTTGTCTGCGTTCTCTTGTTTGGTAGTGTTTTTTGTCTGTATTATTTTCTTTTAACATTTCCTTTTTTGGTTTTTAAAATGTCTTTATAAACCAACTCAAACCACAAACTTTTCTGCCTTATCCTAAATATGGATGCTTCTTCATCATCCTCTCCCTCCATTATATCTCGTTTGAAAAAACGGGTTACAGATCAGATTAGTATAGATGCTTCTCGGAGAGATGCTTTGCAAGCTAATTTGAACAATGTTTCAAGTATGATCAGCCGAATGGATGAAGTAACTCAGATTTTAATGTTCATGAATTCAACCACTCTCCGTGATCTTGCAGTTATGTTCATGGTTGATATTAAGGAGAAGGATCAAAAGTATGTTGAGGAATTTACGAAGGTTATAATGATGCTGAATTGTTCTATTGATTTGAAAATCCAATTTCTTAATTCACTATGATGTGTTTTCTATATTCCATGTGTTTGTTAACTTGTTATGTTTTATGTGATGTGTGTATTTTGTTTTTTTTAATCATAATAAAATACGTGATTATCCTAAACATTATTGATCCATATGTACTTGTTCACAAACGAGCTATGCGTTGCGTGACTATCAAAACATGCCCAGTACATAAAACAAATTACAGTCATACAAAAAAAAGACATGATTGTTGTTCTACAGAATGTAAGTGCGTGATTTTACTAAAATGTTCCAGCATTACGTTCCATGATCTCGTGAAACAAATTGCGTTTTGGATCTTCTTTCTTCCCTTCCGTTGATTTTTTGTACTCTTTCGCATAATCCAAGAGTTGAACAATGTAGTTGTTTAGATCTGATAGGAGGATCTTGGAAACGTATTTGTACCGAAGTTCTGTGATTTGTCTGGTTATTGTCCAACAAATCAACAGCTCCATCTCTCAAATTAAAGCATGAAACATAATAATGTTCAGACATAAGCATTGGTATAATCATCAAGTCAACAACTTTCAGTGATTTGATACTAAGAGCCCTTAATCTTGCTTCAAGATTATCACTCAAGATATTAAATCTTTCAGAATCGCTGAATTTAGGCTGATAGTAAACAGTAGGCTGCATATTCATAATAGCGTTAAGCGTGATTACGTAATTGAATGTTACAATATTATACATGATTACGTTATTACGTGATTACGTGATTAATAAAAAGAGGAATCTAACCAGCATTGTGCATGTTCCATAAAGCCTGAATTTGGAGTCTAGGCTTCTTTTTTGCTCTTCGAAGTTTAGCAATTCAGTGAATGCATCTAATGCATTGGCCACTACTTGCACATTTGGAAAGAAGCACTCAAATACTACTTTATAGAATTCGCTGCCGGTAATTGATGATTGGAAGACTATTTGGCTGTTTATCCAGTATGTTAGATTTATAATAATTTTAAATAAAACGTAATTGTAGTAGTTAAATAAACACATGCTTACTATCTTGAAGCATCTGTATCCTTGAATATATAATTTGTCACCAGAGTTTCACTTGTTGTCATCCTTTCTCCAAAAGCCACTTTCATGTTGACATATGGTGATTTTAAGGCCTGTGACAACGTTTTTTTTTTCTTTTTTCTTGATTTATGTCTTCCTTCTTGGTTGGGTGTCCTGTTTGCAGAAATGGCACACTTGCCAAAAGTATATCAACGTCATTCTCATCCTTCTCTGTTTCAATTTCTTCTACAATTTCTTTCAAAACACTTTTTTTCTGTTCAGTTTAAAATAAATGTGTTGTATTTAAAAACTCTTGAATTATAATACATATTATAAAAACAGTGAAAAAAATAGAAGCGGTGTATACCTCCAACTAACTTCTTTAGATTATTCAGTTCTTTCAATAATCTTTCATCTCCCATTCGATTGATAGATGGCCATGTATATCCAATATTAGCATCAAACAGTCTGTGTCTCCACTTTCGCCTCAATTCAATTGACCTTGGAGAGGAGCCTTTCTTTTTTTCCTTTTTTTTGTTGTCCTTCTTCTCAGCTTTTTTTGTCTCTTCCAACTTAATATTTTCATACATTGCAATCTCTATCTCCACTTTGTTCATTTTTTCTTTAAGTTTGACCAACCCCCATTCCTGTGTATCCTCTTTTTTATATCCACCATGCTCCATCAACCAGGTCCTCATGAAGATTATATTTTCTTCTTCATCATCATCTCCTTCTTGTTCTTTTTCACCTGTTTTGGTCCTGATTTGTATTCATCGCCAACAATCTCATTTACATTATCATTTGCAGCCCCCCCCCCCCCTTATTCTCTTTCACTTCTTTATCATCATTTCCACAGTCAACAACATCATCAGTAAAAAATAGGGAATGATGCAAAACATTTGTTTTAATATCGTGATTAAAAAGATGAAGCGTGATATATATCTAAATTATCATACCTGGAATATTTTCATCCAGAACAACCTCCTCATTCTCCTTATTTACAATCACCTCATCTCTAACATCCTCATGATCAATCACTTCATCTTCAACCACGTCAGATTCAATTCAAATTGGAATAAAATAAATAAACGTGATTAGTTCAAATGCCTTATAGCGTAATTGCGTTAATATGAGAAAATACGTGATAATAAAGTACCATCATTCTGTTGCAGTATTGTTTTCTTCACATCTTCACCCTTTTTTATAACCTTACATACCTCATCTTCCCATGTTACCATTTAAAAAATATGTAAATTATATAGTCATAGCGTAAATCAATAGTTGAAGCATTGTCTGAACTAACCATCTTTTTGTTCCTTAATTTTCTTTACTACACTTTCCCATTTTGTACATGCGGCTAGTATGTCTTTATTAAACATGAAGTTTGTTCTCCCTTCGTTTATCAGTGTCTACATCCCAACTATGATTTTTTGTAATTTCCCAGCTTTCTTATCCACCTTGTTGAACTTTTCTGAATTAGAAACATTAATATTTGTAATTGGGTAATATAACATGTGTAAAAATGCTTTGAACTATATTAAATTTGAGCTACCTTCTCATCCTTTGTCATTTGTTTTGGTGGAATATAGTAGTTGATAATTTTCTGTGTTGATTTTCCCACAGCCATATTAAGTTTCAAATTATAACCTTGTGATAAGTCCGTATAATCACCCCTAAATTGGTCATTATATTCATAACCACCATCCTCATTATCATCTTCTCCATCAGTAGCCACATTTGTTACGTAATCACCACCTTCCTCCTCACCTACAACATCATCATCCGTATAATGTTTTTCTTCCTCCTCGGTTATTGATGCTTGATATTCCTGAATATCTTCTGCAGAATATACTTTTTCTTCATCATCTTCCTCCTCACCATTTTCATCACCACCTTCCTCCTCACCTTCTTCATCCCCACCTTCCTCCTCACCAACAACATCATCATCCATATCATCCCCTTCTTTATCAACCTGACCTTTAGCATCCTGACCTTTAGCATCCTCTCTTTCTTTATCACCTTCTTTATCATCATCATTTTCCTCCTTAGATTCATTATTACCTTTTTCGTCATCTCCTCCTTCTTCATCATCCAAATCATCATCTGTAATAGGCCCGTTTTCATGCAGGATATTTTCCAATTCAGTCAAAGCTTCTGATGTTATGTAACAAATTTCTGGAGTTTGTATGGCATTCTTTGCATGCCTTTTGTCACGTGTATATTTGTACAACATCTGAATTGTTAATTAAAATGTTAGTTTGTGTGATAATAAGAATAATGATAATGATGTGTAGCGTTATAATCAATTTAAATGATTAAATCAACATATAGGTTGAAACGTAATTAGTGATCATACCAACAACATTGCAATTGGCCCGTTATATTACTGATTCATCTTCCACTCTGATATTGTGTAGTCTAAACATTCAATAGCATAGCTGCACCAATCCATGTTCTTGATTTCATCATATTCCTCTATTGATGCTAAGAACTTTTGGTTGATGGTAGTAGACTTGTCACAAATCCCAAAATAGAATTGTATACCACCAGAAAGTTAAGTTTGAACACTGCTCCACCACGAACTTGCTGTTTCAGTTTTCTCAAGACTTCCCCAACACTTATGCGTGATTCCCTGAATTGGTCTCTGAAAATGTCTATTGTAGAATTAACCCTTTTTCTTGGTTTATTTTTTTCACTAATCTTTTTTTGACCCATTGGGACACCAAGAACTTCATGTACCAGGGCAGGTGTTATGTGTATCTGTTTTCTTCCGGTGTTTAGGAGTCTTGTTTTAGTGTCATAGTTCATCACCAACCTAGATTAGGTGGGATGCTATCTATTCTGAATTCCATGATTGATTCAAACCCCGTTTTCTTTATATCTTTTAATTGAGCAGGAGACAAGTCTTTTACAGCTTAAAGTAGATTTGTTGGTGAGGCTCTGATAGTAATTTTGCTGTTTGTAAATTCTTGGAATGGCTTTTGTACTACTATTTCAAGCTGCATTGGTTGTTCAAAATCATCATCATCATCTTCCCTATTTCTTGTTCTCCTTTCTGTTTCTTTTTTTTATGTTGGTTACTTTGGGTGAAAGCATCATCATGTGAATCTGTATCTGTTTGTAAATTGACAAAAACAGCATTAATCACGCAATCACGCTAACCATATATGAAATGGGGAATCAAATAATACAACTAATCACATAATTACGCTATCACGTTAACCCTATTGATAAGATTATAAATATTACAGTCAATCAGGCATTCACACTACCATTAATATACTAACTTAAAAAACTTATTATACAATGCGTGACTGTATATTAACAACCACAAAATTAGTCCATTACTTTCAAATTTTTAAATCATATCAGACAACTAGGGTTTATATTAGAACCTGTTTTTCGTTTCTTTGTAGGTCTGTCGTTGTTTTTCTTGTTTCGTAATTCTCATTTATGTATCGTCATTGCTACGTTCTTACTAGTATATGTTGAATAATCATGTTTTGATATCAGTTCAAAAGACGAGCAGGTAAAACGAAGCAAGAAAAACGAAATGAACGTAATCTAATAGTAAAGAACAGTAACCATACGTACCTTTGTTCTTCAGTTTATGTGATTTCTCCATTAATAATCTTCCTTCTTTTTTCCACACTATAAGGGTTTTCGTTTACGTTCGAATAACCACGTTTCCACGTGTTGATAGTTTCCTACGCTTTGTACGCTCGTGGGTAGAACTTGACCTAATTGCCCTTTTTCACCTGGACGCCTTTTTTTTATTTGAAAGTATTTACGTTTATGCCACCGCGTCCTCCCCAGCCCTTGATCATTATAATCTGACGGTTAGGGGCACTTCGTACGCTTGGGCCCCTTTGTACGATAACCGGCCCCGATATATATATATATATATATATATATATATATATATATATATATAGGTGTCACACCCCAACCGACGGCGGAATACGTCGGGGCGGGACATGTAGACTGTTCAAAAGCTCAAGGTTTACTAAAGTTTAAATAATTAAACAACCAATTTCATGTCACAAATAAACATAAATCCAACAATACATGGAAAGTAGAAATGCATAAATAGTCTCTTTAAATTAAATTCTAGGTCATCGGTCCTAAGTGAAACATCTTGTACTTATTCTCAAGCATTAGTACCTGAAACATGATGAAAACGAGGTCAACTAAAAAGTTGGTGAGCATACATAGGTTTTGACACATAACCAAGTTTAAAGTGTTTTATACAATTCATACGATACACGTGTATAAGGCATTTATGAAGAATCTATAGTTAAACTAGGTGTGTACAATCAAACCTTGTGACTGAGGCATAACACGCAGGTTACCCTAATGTAAAGTCGGTAACAAACACCCTAACCGGGTGGGTTTGTCAGACTCAATAGATCTATCAATGTTAACCGTTGGCTTGTACGGAGTTAATGATTGCACTAAAGTCATGTATATGTAGTCTTAACTCATAGCATTCAAGCATAAAGCACATAACACCTAATATCATATTATTGAATTGTATTTTAAGTCTATGCAAAAAGTTTCAAAAGTAAATCATGTTTCACCCCAAAAGTACAAAATAAAAAGGGGGCTATGTAAACTCACATGATTAGATGTGTAGCTAATACGCACGGCTAGACGGTAGAATGATGATTGAAACCTCACAAGGTTAACCTAATGTGTAATAAATGTTGAATTACTAATGTATCCAAAAATCTGAGTCTAAGACTATGATTTAATCGAGTGTGTACAAAGGTTTTGAGTTGAGGGTGTTTGTGATTTACTCGATGTAATATTAAATCAAATAGTTTACAAAATAATTGGATCTGGGTTTGGGTTGGATAACTAAATAAATCAATAATTATCATTTATTTATTTAGTTAGGAAAAATAGTATAGATATTATATTTATTTAAATATGACTTAAATAAATGATATTCTTATTTATTTATAAGAATGTGTGTCCTATATTAAATATAAATTAAATAAATAATTTTTCTTTATTTATTTATTTATGAAGATATGTATAAAATCTAATAAACATACATTTAGCTCTTTAGTGTAAAGTATATAAATAATAAATAAATTTATTTATTTATTTACCATTTAAAATAAGTATTTGTTTGTTTTAAATAAAGTTAAAATTTTATAAAACTTTATAAACTTTGTTTTCAAGGAAAAGTATTTTATAAAATTTATCTTCATCATATTTCTAATAAAAAAAATTATTACTTTGCAAAATGTCTTTATATAAATTTTTTGTTAATTAATAAAAATGACATTTTAACAATTAATTTGTAATAATAGTGATTTTATATTGAAAATTATAAAATTTGGTTTCATTCTGTTCAAAATGTTGCAAGGTTTATAAAAATAATTTTTATAAAACTTTTGGAGTTCAAAATGGCTTTTAAAAAAATAAACAGAAGAATTACAGCCACTGGGACTCGAACCCAGGGCTATCCGGAGGGAGTCCAAGGTGTGAACCACTGGACCAGTGGTTCACTAGTGTTCATAACCCACTTCGATTAAGTTTTATGAACATTATACAAGGGGCCGGATCTGATTCAAGGGAAACGCGCAAAAAGGGCATGGGTCGTGGGTTTCGAACCCACGCCACTCGGTTCGATGGTGCAGTTACTTAACCAATCGGACCGAGTGGTTTCGCTGATTAACAAGGGATCCTAATTGATTAAAACGTGAGATTAAACAAAAATCCCAAATCAGTTTAAAAAAAACGTCAAGAACATAACCCTAGAATTTCAAATCGGTTTCAATGGATTCTGTTAACACGAATCGATAAGGGGCATTTGCTCGGAGCTTGATTACGAATCGATCGACATAAAACTTACTTGTGAAGATTGGGGCACGAATGCAGTCGGCTACAATTTCCGTCTCAAAGCTCCTGGTGATCGACAGGGATTTAGAGGTGTAATGGGGTTCGATTGCGAGTTGGGAGGGTTTGAGTGATCGTATACGAGAGTGAGAGTGGTATTTAATTTGATTAATTCCATTTGGGTAAACCAATTCGAATTTTGAATGGACCGGAATGTTTGGGGAGATTGTTTACGAGATAATCAATTGAATTGGGTCGTGATAATAGTCTAGGTTCGTACTAGTTTAGTTCACGTGTGATTCTTGGGATTTACACGCGTTAATTTAGTGAATTTGGTTGATATTGTGATAAGGTTTGACTATCCAAAGTCTAACTCGTTTGAATTTGAATAATTCGTGTAAATTGACCGAATTGATTCGAGGGATGGGCCTAGTTTGATCGATTATTGCTTGTGTAACCATGAGGAGTCCAGTTAATCGCGAATTCGGCCGATGGCAGCCTTGGATTGTCTAGGATTGGGCTTCTTTGACTTTTTGAAAGTCAACTGGATCATATAGGGTCAACTCTTTGTAAATTGTATGAATTTTGATGCTGTATAAATGTTTATATGTGTGTACATGTCACATTATACATGTGTGTGTATATATCTACATCTATATTTATGTATATAATTATTTTTAGAATAATCAAGGGTATAAATAATAATTTATCTAAATACGTATATGTATACACGCACATGTTATATATGTTTAATATTCGTCTTTGATAGTGAAATAATACATGAAAATTTATAAATGTTACAATAGGGAATGTATAGGATGAAAACCCCTCTAAGTTGTGAAAACATAGAAAACTCTCCAAAAAATGAATTTTTACAAGTTTTTTTTTTTTTGAAAAGCTTTTATATGTAATTTCAAAACTTTTTATAAAAAAATATCAAAAAAGCGCCAACCAAATGTTTTTATAAAAAAAAATTTTAATTCTGCCCGGTTGTTTTACATATGTAACATGTTGTGTTACTTAAGTAACACGATTTTTTTACACAAAAAATGGGGATTTTTGTCCATTTTTTTTTTAAAACTGCCCGGCGTTTTTTGTATTTTTTTGACGAAAATCTTATAAAAGTTGCTTAGAATGATTTCCAATTTTTTTTCAAAAAAAAAACATGTTAAAACACGTTTCTTGGTAAGTTTTCAATGTTTTTACAATTTAAGTGGTTTTCAAAATATCCCTTCCCTATATATCTATATATATATATATATATATATAGGGGAAGGTTCCAGAGAAAACCACATATTTAAGCGAAAACCAAGAAAACCACTAAAAAAATTGTGACATCCGGCATTTTCAGGTTAACTCCGTTAACACAAACATCGTTATCTCAAACAATTAATTATTCAAACTCGGTTATCTCGAACATTCACACATGCATTACATTTAATTAGGATTAGTTATCTCGAATTTATGTATTTAGTGATTTTTCTGTGAATTATGTGAACTTTCGTGTTATCGCGTAGAATTATCGGAAATTTACTTCGTTAGCTATTTGTATAGAGGTGGAGTTTTTATAAAAATAATACCCAAGGGTTTTAATTGTCCATTAGTAAACTTGTTTTAAAATAACCCATGGATCCCCTATATAACCCATGGTTTACCCATAACTCATTTTAAAACCCATGCATGCTTTTATAAATATAATTTTATAAAAAAAATCAAACCCTAATCCCTCCTACACCTTGAAGCCATCGCGATCCCATCCCCCTCCCCCTCCATTGTCGAGAACAAGAAATCACCCAAACACCATCGAATCGATCTTAGATCTCGTAATTGAACACGTATTCGAACTCCCCTAAGCATTCCTAACATTACTACGTAAGTCGTTTCGTTCAATTTCGTTACTTTTTTATTTCCAAGATTTTAGATTGAAACCCTAGTTCATCCAAACATGAATTTTTACAATAAAGATGGTGACTTTATCTTTGTTTTGCATTTATTTGATGTTTATATGATTGTTTGGAAAACCCTAGCTTCATATGATTAGTAACTTGTTAAAAGATGAAACTTTTTGATTATGTGATGTTGTAGGATTGCATGTTAGAGATGTTTGATACTTGTTATGGTTATAATCATATTAGATAAGTTGTATACAATTGATTTGGTACTTTGAATCTCATTAAACAAGGTAGAAATCATAACTTGCCTATAAAGGAAACTTTTTAAGAATTCTATCTTGCATACTAGACATGAATTGGATGATATGATTATGTTTATATGCTACTTGATTCATGTATAATTGATTTGTGAAACTATATTTCAAATACCTAGCTCGGTTTTGCAAACTTACTAAAAGAGGAAACTTTAATTGTCTAAAGTGTTCATAGCATGCTAGTTAGACATGTATGATATGGTTTAATGATAACTACATGTTAGTTAGGATATAATAACATGTTGTAACATGTTAGATAGTTCAAAACACGCATGATATTCATAACTTACTACACTTGGGAACTTTAATTGAAGTATGACTTGCATGTTAAGTTCAAGGCTTTGGTTATGTGCTATGACTATCTAGGGCAAGTAAGATTTATGTTATGAATATATTGATCATGCGAACATGCTATAAATGATTAACATATAGAAACCAAACTTTGGGTTCATACATTATATTAAAGTAGAAACTTTGTTGATCGTACATTGTGTAGACATAACTTGCCATGTTTAGATAGTTAAGAGTTGTGAAGCATGAAACTTGAATTACTTGTGTACTATGTTTTAGTATTTAAATCAAACATTAAATCACTAACGGGTCACCAACGGGTCATCGGGTCAAACTTGTGTCAAACGTGTAAATCTTTTCTAAACACTTAAACAATGGTATTGTTTGGATACTAAGGGTTCATGTTAACATACACGAACACACACTTATAGATCTATGGTTTTAGGTGGCAGTTAGAGGTTCAACAATTTTCACTTAGCATTTATCTTCGCGCATACTAAGGTGAGTTTCACTACCCCTCTCTTTTAACAACTTTCCTTTTGGGGGAGAAAAAATGCTCGCAAACATTTTGGATCTTGTCTTATTGTATTATCGCTTGCTTACTAAAGTGCAAACATACCACATAAGTCCTTACATTCTCGAATCGTTAGTATTGGAACATAGCGAGGTAATCTTGAGTAGTACTACTGGGTTTTGACAAGCCCCACCCTAGCTAGTCGCGCTAACTTGACTGGAGTTCGAACGGGTGTAATATTGACCTAAACATTTTCCATTGTTCGGTAGACATGGCGGAAGGCAAACAAACACAAACAGTCAGCTTCAGTTTCGAACCCTTGTAGTAGCATGACATAGACTAGCTATCTATTGGTATACATTATTTAAATTATCCGGCAAACATCAAACTTTTACTTATATTCAAACTTGTGAACTCACCAACCTTTGTGTTAACACTTTTAGCATGTCTTTCTCAGGTCGCTAACGTACGCACAGGATTAGGATGCATGGTCTGAGCATGGTTTTCTCAAAAAATATTAAACTTATTTATTAACTATTATTTACATTGGTTTAGGCGCGGTGTTTTGCGCATTTAACTATTCTTGTATTTGGATTTTATTTACGCTTCCGCAAAGTTTTCAAACTTAAAGATTTTTGTCTCGTGACTATGAGCAGCAATGGTATTTTTTTCAAATTCATATAGAGTCGTTCCGTGTAACTAATGTGTAAGGCCCCAAATCAGGCACCCTACAGTTGATTCTCATAACGGGTTATTCCCTTGAAAATACTCATTCTAGATATATTAAACTACAGCGGAATTCTTTCTAAAACCATTAATTATTATTTAATGTCATTAAGTTACCTCAAGCATGCTTGCACACCAATCCGAGTAGCACCGCTCCAAAGCCAAGATACCTCGTCTAGCAGACTCACCTGCAAAACAATCAAACGTACACACAAAGTCAGCTACGCTGAGTGAGTTCTAATAGTTTAGTTTAATTAAAAGCCAACTCGTCTCAAAAGTTATTTAAACTCCACTCAGGACCCACGGTCCTTATAAAATAGATACACAATTCATTAACCATTAGATAACCCCTGTTATCACCATTTATCCCATAATAACTCATTACCCATGACTCGTCCCATAATAATAATAATCTCGTAGTCTCATCGACATAGGTCGAATTTACTACACTACTAACTCGTACTCAAGTACACGTATTAACTTGACACTTGGATAACACCACGAATCCCTAGACATCAACTTACTCAGCCTTGACTAAGGCTCTTACAAATCAACTGACATAATCGTTATAAACATCACATCACAATCCTGGCACCACGACCAATCTAACTCTACTCTCATCATTAATATCATCTACACGACATAATAGTATCATCTCATGCACAATAAATATAACTTATCACTTTCATGCAATTTAACACAATTATATAATCACGCAAACACATACCTCATTATTGCATCCTCGCCAGGATTATCCTCGTCGGGATACTCCTCATAAGCTCAACTCCACCCTTGTTACAAGGCCCCGCCACTAAAAATAGCGACACACTCGTCATCTACGATGACTACCCAGCCACCCATACGGTGACTATATCATCTACCTTACGGTGACTTCCAGAGCACACGTACAATGATGACCCCGAAGGACTCTGTCCTCCACACCACTGTTGACCCAACACATGGACAGCAATGCAAACACATAAAGCAACACATATAACACATAACATCATACTCTATTTACATTACTCATTAACTGTACATGCACCCCACACGTAGCACTAGGATAACATATCATGCACGTGTTCATAAGCGTTTAGCTTATATCCCGACTCGCCCTGACTAACTCGTAACATAATACAATGCTAGTATAGCAACACACTTACTAATACTACGTCTCATTATCTAAGCACATACTACGTACATGCACACCCTATGATACCTTCTAGTCATACCCGTATGACCTTTAATTACAATCCCGACTCACCCTTGTTAGGTCACTATACGACCCGTGATCATATCCCCACCTATACACCGCGCGTCCTATGGACACGCACAATCCCTTAGCCCCACATTTAACTATTTAACTTCATAAACTCATCGGGTTAGACCCCAAAGCTCGTTATACATTTAATGTACTAAAACATGTCTCAAGAGTATGTACGATAGACCCAAAACGTTTAAAACATTTAAAAGAGGGGGATTAGAAACTCACCGGTTATGAGGCAATCCAAACTCTTGCTTTGAACTCCGCCCGATCACGCTCGATACCTGAACCTGCCAAATGTACTATCATTGATCAGACGCGTTCTAATCACGCTTCGGATATGGCATTACAGTAATTAAACCCTGATGCCCAACTTATCACGTCAACGTCCCAACCTCGCGAGACCCTCGTCTCTCGGGTTATATTGCGACGCATTCCCCGACTCGCTTAAGTCGTGTTCACCGAACCCGAGCCTCTCATGCATGTACGTTCATGCCATGCAAGACCATAACCACTAAAATGCCGCCTTGCAACCAAAGCTTGGTACGCCCCCGCACCTGTCCTCGTTCACGCGCCACCGCCTACCACCTTGAATCCGTTCGTACGACCATTAACGTGATCGGGTGTCCCCTTGCGGGTTCCCCCGTGTGCGCCACCACTGCCATCACATGGTTGCTATGTAGGCCGTTGCATCACCACCAAACCCTACGACCTCCCTTCAAGTCCGTCAGAACCCGTCATCCTCCTACTCCCTCTCTCTCTTCGGCCATCGGTCGTCCGCCATCCGGGCACCACCATACGGCTCCCCACTGTGCTCCGCTACACGCCTACACCTACGGCTCACACCCTTTCACCGGCCACCACCCACTCAGCCCCTCCTCTTCTTCGTCGCTCACGGCTAGGACAAACACCCCAAACCCTAATCGGTTTTTAAACCAAAACCCAAGAAAACGAACAAATATAAGCAATGAAATCGCAATGTGGATTACCTTAGCGCATTATGGAGCTTCCTGGTGGACACCCACGTGTCACCGTCTTCCTCATCCGATCACCTTCGTCGCCGACGTCTCTCACGCAGCTCCCTTGGCTGTCGTCGAACTCTCCCTTATCGATTGGCTAGGGTTTGTAGTTTAGGTGGTATATATACCCCTCTTAAGGTTCCGATCTGGCCCCTCTAAAACCGTCTTGTATGATTATAATCCCGAACTAGACATTAAACAGTTACACGGTCCTTTTATCCTTGTTGAATCAAGTTTTTTTTTTACGTAGCAGTTTCTGCTAACCGGGGACTTTAATAAAGATTCGGTCAGTTCATCAACCCGAACCATTCGTTTATAGATTTTTGGGATGTTACAAGTCTACCCCCCTTAAATGAGGATTCGTCCTCGAATCCTGTGTGGCACAAACCAACACCATTCCTCCTTTTCATTCTTACTCGTGTACCAGAACCTTTAGGTGCTACCCGGTTTCCTCCGTATATGTATAATCCTAACCCTTGCTTTTCCACACGGCCACCATCCATGGTGTTTAAGGAAATCTTCTCCGTTGCTCACTTTCAACTTTGTGACTTGTAGGTTTCACCTACCCATTCCTTCGCCTCTCGTCTCTCCATTCATTAGCTAAACGGGTTTATTTCCCACTCTTGTTATCCCGACACTTGCTAGAAGTTGCCATCCATGATTGCCTTGAATATCAATTCTTTCACAAAGGTCTCGTTGTCATTGTCCTTGACAATACCTCGTATAGTCCATATGATCTTGTCCCTACGAAGGTCATCTCCCTAAGTAAGGTTTCTCGCCTTCCACCGATAGAAGCACTCACTACTTCACCATTATATACTTCTTATACTTCTCTTTCTCATACTCTGATCGCCATCTTGCGATGATTCCTCAAACTCAAGCCCATTGTCCTACCCAGAAGGGTATTACTTCTGCTCTTCTCCGATGATCTCCAGTAGCTTGTGCAAAGCTGCACTGGTCTCCATTAAATTTTTTTATCATAGCATCTATTCTCTTCATTACCTCGATTCTCAAAATTCCACCTATCACCATCATGCCTGCCTCGGAAGCAAATCGTTTACTAGCGTAGGCTTCTCCTTCCCAGTCACTTATGTGTAATCCTACACTTACCCCTCCTGGGTTTCACTTTTCTCGTTATTGCTCTATTATTACTCTGCGATTACCGACCGCAACTCATTTATCATGTATGAACATGAAGTCCGCCTGCTCACAAGCCTCAGCTATCTATCGTCTCATTCAGGGAAAACATCCCTATTCCTCTGGTGCCTCACCTCAACTGAATTCTTCATTAGGAACGTGTTCCATGAAGGTCCTTCGTCACCTTGTTAACTTCATGCTGAAATCCTCAGGGTCATCACCTTGATCTCATCATAAGCATTCTGGTCAAGCGTCCACGTAAACGCTTTCATCGTCTACTCTCACAGCTCCGCCCATTGGCTTCGTGCTCTGAATTCCTGAGATATGAACATAGGCATCTCTTAAGAGCACCTCACTGGTCTCCTAGAAAGACGTCAAAACTCCTCGCATCACCTCGATGTATCAGCGTCGAGAAAATCTTCAAAATAGAAATACTATGCTTGTGTACACTGACCATCCGTCCTATGCACGACTAAGCGTGTACTACAAGGACACACATCGATACACATAACTACAGAACGCACATTGTTCTACACATGTACTAGTAATTCAACCTTCTAACTCGCACCAAGGGCACATACATAATTAGCTAGATCTGGGTAAATCTAAACGCATACAATATGATCTCATCATTTATAGACACACAAGTATATCATGTTGTTTGGTCCAAAGGCACCAGCAAACACGATCTCCCGCCTGACTGCCGTCAGACACAATAACGTGTTGACAAATGTCAACACTATATCAAGCTTACACTTGATCTCCTACCTGACTAATGCCAGACACAATATCAAGCTCACGCTTGATCTCCCGCCACAACTATTAAGTACGTGACACAATTAATTCATACTCATAAGCAACTCAATTAACGATATACAAGTTTATTCGTAAAACACTTTCATGTCCTTAAGCACCACAACATTTACCTCACGAAGATCTATGCCTTAAGATATAAAGACATTTAATATCATAGTAAGGCTAAACACCCCTTACACTTCACACATCACCTAAGCATAACACATAGGTGATACTATCTCAAGACCGTAGACGCACACAAGTAATCAAAACTCAGGTCTACACAGGTCTACTCATATAGTCAAATTAACTAAGCTCTAGCATCATATAAAAGATTGCATTCAGGTGTGAACTCATGTTGTTCAAAGGTAATTACATAATCACCTAATTAACACTGCACCACCAATAGCAAGATATCACACATGCAACTATCATTTATCATACCCAAATCATCTCGCGGTATAACCCACACTAAATGTCAAAATAAAATAGTCAATATTTGAGATAAACATCGCACCACGTAAACATCTAATCACTCAAAATATTAAATCACCCCCACAATCTCTCGTGACAACCGTCACGTCCAAAAGTCATCTAGAAGTCCAACATCTCAAACAACGCTCGCAAGACTACTACGGGACCACATTAGGTGTTTCTGTTGTGTCATCTTCCGGTTCCTCCTCATCGGATCCCTGGTCATTTGTTGGTTCCTCTCTAGATAGAGCTCCATTAGCTGTAGTAAGTGGTTGATCTCTCAACCATGCAGGTCCACATCCTGAAGGGAAATCGCGTACTGCCGACACGGCCCTCCTTTTCCATCCTGTCGCTCTGGTCTTAGCACCACGCGGGATGCTGCTATTCTCAGCTCTAGTCACACTTGATGTGGTAAGAGCCAACACCCATTCTATGTCACTGTCCGTCTTGTCTACAGCAGCCGCCTGTTTTTCCTGATGATCTGCTCCTCCCCCGGTCGGAGCTCCCCGTCTGACAGATCTGGTACGCTTTGTCTTAGCCATCAGTACCTGCACAAGATAGAATGTTCGAGTGATTACTATGGGCGTCAAATTCAGAATATGAGAGTAATCATAGACTGCCAAATCACGGTGATCAAATGCAATTTGGTGGTCCACATTACTGCTCGGATTCTAAAACTTTCCCATCATATTCACACTTACTTTCTATCTTTCATACACCCCGGATGCACATGCATCCCACACAACTCATATAGTATCACACAATAATCTAGCAACTCGTCACATTTATCACAATTTCACACCATCCAAGGTTACACCCAAAATTACTAAGTCATATCGACACACCAAACTATCCCACATAGTTACAATTAATGCTACCCCACATTACTCAACTCACATCATGGTCTCACTTAATCACACCACACAACTTCACATAGTTCTACATACTACTACAGCACATAGCACCCATCATGTTCCCACACGGGACCATATGTCACTTACTCACACCAATCACTTTACCTAGTGTAACACTACACAAATGGTAAATAATAACTACTATTCAACTCGAAATACGTACCTCTTGGCTCGCGGTTACTCGTGGTGGCATTCGTTTCACCCTTGTCCCATTTTCAGTTTAAGTTAAGGCATTTTATTTGTTTAAAAACACCAATTTCCTCTTAAACCTCGGCTCTGATACCAACTTGTAAGGCCCCAAACCAGTCACCCTACAGTTAGTTCTCATAACGGGTTATTCCCTTGAAAATACTCATTCTAGATATATTAAACTACAGCGGAAGTCTTTCTAAAACCATTAATTACTATTTACTGTCATTAAGTTACCTCAAGCATGCTTGCACACCAATCCGAGTAGCACCGCTCCAAAGCCAAGATACCTCATCTAGCAGACTCACCTGCAAAACAATCTAACGTACACACAAAGTCAGCTACGCTGATTGAGTTCTAATAGTTTAGTTTAATTAAAAGCCAACTCGTCTCAAAAGTTATTTAAACTCCACTCAGGACCCGCGGTCCTTATAAAACAGATCCACAATTCATTAACCATTAGATAACCCATGTTATCACCCGATATCCCATAATAACTCATTACCCATGACTCATCCCATAATAATAATAATCCTGCAGTCTCATCGACATAGGTCGAACTTACTACACTACACTACACTACTAACTCATACTCAAGTACATGTATTAACTCGACACTTGGATAACACCACGAATCCCTAGACATCAACTTACTCAGCTTTGACCAAGGCTCTTACAAATCAACTGACATAATCGTTATAAACATCACATCACAATCCTGGCACCACGACCAATCTAACTCTACTCTCATCATTAATATCATATACACGACATAATAGTATCATCTCATGCACAATAAATATAACTCATCACTTGCATGCAATTTAACACAATTATATAAGCACGCAAACACATACCTCATTACTGCATCCTCGTTAGGGTTATCCCCGTCGGGATACTCTTCATAAGCTCAACTCCACCCTTGTTACAGGGCCCCGCCACTAAAAATAGCAACACACTCGTCATCTACGATGACTACCCAACCACCCATATGGTGACTATATCATCTACCATACGGTGACTGCTAGAGCACACGTACAATGATGACCCCGAAGGACTCTGTCCTCCACACCACTGTTGACCCAACACATGGACAACAATGCAAGCACATAAAGCAACACATATAACACATAACAGCATACTCTATTTACATTACTCATAACTGTACTTACACCCCACACGTAGCACTAGGATAACATATCCTAAACGTGTTCATAAGCGTTTAGCTTATATCCCGACTCGCCCCGACTAACTCGTAACACAATACAATGCTAGTATAGCAACACACTTACTAATACTACGTCTCGATATCTAAGCACATACTACGTACATGCACACCCTGTGATACCTTCTAGTCATACCCGTATGACCTTTAATTACAATCCCGACTCACCCTTGTTAGGTCACTATACGACATGTGACCATATCCCCACCTGTAACCCGCACGTCCTATGGACGCGCACAGTCCCTTAGCCCCACATTTAACTATTTAACTTCATAAACTCATCGGGTTAGACCCCAAAGCTCGGTATACATTTAATGTACTAAAACATGTCTCAAGAGTATGTACGATAGCCCCAAAACGTTTAAAACATTTAAAAGAGGGGGATTAGAAACTCACCGATTACGAGGCAATCCAAACTCTTGCTCTGAACTCCGCCCGATCACGCTCGATACCTGAACCTGCCAAATGTACTATCATTGATCAGACGCGTTCTAATCACGCTTCGGATATGGCATTACAGTAATTAAACCCTGATGCCCAACTTATCACGTCAACGTCCCAACCTTACGAGACCCTCGTGTCTCGGGTTATCTTGCGACGCATTCCCCGACTCGCTTAAGTCGTGTTCACAGAACCCGAGCCTCTCATGCATGTACGTTCATGCCATGCAAGACCATAACCACCAAAATGTCGCCCTGCAACCAAATCTTGGTACGCCCCCGCACCTGTGCTCGTTCACACGCCACCGCCTACCACCTTGAATCCTTTCGTACGACCATTAACGTGATCGGGTGTCCCCTTGCGGGTTCCCCCGTGTGCGCCACCACTGCCATCACATGGTTGCTATGCAGGCCGTTGCATCACCACCAAACCCTACGACGTCCCTTCAAGTCCGTCAGAACCCGTCATCCTCCTACTCCCTCTCTCTCTCTCTTCGGCCATCGGTCGTCCGCCATCCAGGCACCACCATACGTCTCCCCACTGTGCTCCGCTACACGCCTCCATTCGTTTATAGATTTTTGGGATGTTACATAATGAGTGAGATCCTGGTGTGTCACGCGCTTCGCGGTAAAACCCCGCAGGTGGATTTTAAGGGTGTGACAGATTGGTATCAGAGCCATTGGTTCCAGTGAACTAGGTTTGCATTAGTAGTAGACTTAGACTACAACCACACACACACAGCATTAGTTACACAACACTTACACTCATACATGACACTTATGCATTCCGTTACACGATATGTCTACTTCATCCGAGTCATCTGCATCCCCAGTCACTCACGAACCCGATGTTCCAACAGTACCTTCACCAGAGCCTAAGAGGCGGAGATTGGCACCTGAGCTGAAGTTGCAAGGGCTGATTTTGTAAATAACCAGGAACCCTTGTAGGCACGGTCGCGCCACGTTTTGGCACGGTCGCGCCTCGTCTGGCACGGTCGCGCCTAGTTTGGGCACGGTCACGCCTAGTACCGGTTGAAACGTAAATGCAGTTTTAATCGCTCGATCGTTGAGTTCTGTAACCGTTCCCCAGTTCATTTCCATTTACGAGAGTAATAACATTTTCAATTACACTGACGTCCCAGTTTAATTCCTTCGGACTCGAAAAATCGTTCAAACATTTCAAAGAAAACATAAACCCTTCCTTCGATCCGAATTCTCTCAACCAAACAGAAGATTCACGATATATGATCCTCCCAGAAGCTATTGACCCTTTGAAGTAGCCGGAATTTGCAGCAGAAGACGTCGGAGGCCGTTCGCATCGTCGCTGGAACTCTTTCGTACCAAACTCTATTCATCCATCGTCCTCCCAGGTAATTGAAACCTTTTCCTCGTTCGTTTCAGTCCATAGATCAAAAACCCCATATTAATATGGGCTTCCATTATAGAAATCATCCCGAATCAGAATCTATGTTTCATTCCAAAATGATTTAATCGACTACTGCTTTAAACATGTTTTAAACACAATTAATCTACACCAACAGACTCGTACTAACCTTGTGAATGAAAGCCCTATACATTCCAGCACTATTAATATAAGAATCAATCAATTCGCTCCTGTTTTGAAAGAGACACGGTCACGCTATTCTTCGAGCGCGGTCGTGCCTTGGGAGACGCGGTCGTGCCTACTTCTAGCGCGGTCGTGCCTCCTGCTCAGACCCAGTCATGCTTATTGACTTTGGTCGTACCCCAGAAGCATAGACACGGTCGTGCCTGTCCAAGGCACGGTCATGCCTAGTGTTTTGGCTAGTTGTCCTCTGGTTGATCAACGCGGTCGCGCCCTGTCTAGAACGGTCGCACCCGACCTAGCACGATCGTGCCCTTTCCTGGCGCGGTCGTGTGTGTTGGCAGAATTTTTATATTTTTAAAAAAAAATTAATATTCCAAAGTTGTTTTTAAAATAAAAGTAATTAAATTTAAAAATATGTATTATCTTTATTTAGAAAAGATCAAATGTTTAATCTTAAAATAAAAGAGAATTATTTAAAGTCCAACATTTAATTTATAAACCCTACACTTAATAATATTTTAATGTCTAAGTTACACTTTATAAATAAATGAATAGAGTAATAATTATTTATTTGATTTATACAAAAGCATCTATTTAGTTATACTTAATTACATCTAATACTTACATCATTTTCATAAACAATAATTATCAAATTTACTTATTTAATTATTTCAAACTCAAACCTTATTCAAAATATTCTAAAAATATTCATTTCAAATCTTCCATTTTATACAGTACTTTCAAGTACCAATCACTAACTTTATCCAATTCAACCTTAGACTTAGACTTAGACTATTGTGCATTATTAATGCAATATACATTACACTCTAGGTTAACATTGTGCAATACAAGGATCACATTACTATCTAGTATCTCGTGTTAGCTACGCCTTCGATACAAGTGAGTATTTCATAACCCCTTTTACTCTTTTACACTTTTGGGGTGAAACATGAACTCTATACAAATTACTATTTACATTTACACAAACAACACAAGTACAAATCCTATTTACATTCATGTGTGCAATTTGAGCTTTATGCCCGAGTGCTATTTGTGCTAACTTTTGTGTGCGATTTATGTGCAATCATTAATTATTCAAGCCGACGGTTTTCAATGATAGATCTATTGAGTCTGACAAACCCACCCAGGTGCGCGATGATTGAAACCGACAACACAATTTTTGCATGCTAGTTACAAAGGTTTGATTGTACTTGGTTACACAATAGCTGCTCCCCATAAATGCCTTATTTACCATGTTATGTAAAGGATTTGGTTTACAAATTATATGCTACCTATATACAAACCTGTGTTATACTCACCAACTTTTTAGTTGACCTTATTTTATTCATGTTTCAGGTGCTTTCATATGAGTTTGATCAAGACATGCTACACATAGGCTTTGGACCTAGTTAATCTTAATTCAAAAACAAATTGTATTTCATTATGTACTTTGAATTTGATTCATGTTTGTTTGAATGGAAATGGATTTAACATATTACAATTTAGTCAACCTTGAGCTCATGAACAATCTACATGTCCCGCCCCGATGATTCCGCCGTCGGTTGGGGTGTGACAGATTGGTATCAGAGCCTTGGTTATAGGGAACTAGGTTATTAGACACTCTTGACCTAGACTATAACTTTAGGGCACCCATACAATGCCATGCTACTACATGTTACATTAGAAATTCTTGTGCAAGTATTTTTATATGCTATTATAAGTAATTACACTACATGACACAATACATAATGACTTATGTGTCACACTACTTGATAACTCTTGTGCTTACACTCATTACCACCTACATGCTATATGATTACTTTCTATGCAAATATTTTTACATGTTATACTATATAATTTCATTCAATGATACAACACTCAATAGTCGATGTGACACATTACCTGACAACTTTTCTACTATTTATTTCTACCTATTAGATTTATTTAAAGTACTACCCTAAGTTCAACACACACACATACACACCGAATTATTCATACACTATTGGACTCACATACATGATACCATCACCCTTTTTTGAGCAAAGACTTAAACGATTGGGCCTAATACCCACCAATAATAAACCAAGAAGCCCATCTATCCTCTAAGAAGAAGAAGCCCGCTGAAAAGCATAAACCTTACTCTTGGGCCTCAAAGCCCAGTCCACAACAATTTCCATCGTAACCATAAGCCCAACAATAGTGTTATTAATACATGATGGCTGGAAGAGTGTGTAAGCCCATGAGGAATTCTGGCTAAGGAAAGATAGGGTACTTAAGTGTGTCTTAGTGACCCACCCCTCTTTCCTGGGAATTCTCCTCATGGATACATTACTTATAGGTCAAGTGTATTTCTAAAATACTATCGTGAAGGTTCGGCGTTATGACTAGTCAAACTCTAAAACCCATAAGAACTTCTATATTTGACACTTCATATTTCAATATCACTTACAACTTTTTCATTGTTTTTCTGCTAGACATGGACTTTTACCCTCCTCCCTCCCCGGTTTACCGTCCTGGATCAGAATCTGGTTGGGAAGAAGACACAGAGACACCCGTATATCGATCACCAATATCCCCAACTGCTAGGCCAAGGTTTGATGTAAGGGCGGACTGGATTAGGAACACTGACCCGAGACTTCGAACACCTGGATCACCCGTACCCATAAACCCGTATCATACACCTCACCCCACAATCAATTGCCACCCCCACTAAGAGACCCATACCTAATGCCCGACCCGTACCTTCCTAACCCTTGGGTAAGGCATACCATGGCACCCCCTGGTGTTATGGGAATTCCAACCAATGACTTCCATCAATATGTAAGAAATTCAGAATTCGAGAGGCAAAGGATAGAGCAGGGAGTAATACACGACTTGCAAAGACAAAGAATGGATAGCCTAGCAAACCAATTAGGATACCAAAAGGAGTTAATCTCTATCCTCGAAAAAGAAATACAAGATCATCGCACGGAGACCGCCAGAACTGAAGCCAGATCTACTACTCGAGTGACTATAGCGGTGCTCATCTTGGCAATTATCTTCTTCCTAATGGAAAGCTACCAGAGACGTTAGAAGGAGCTTCTACTGATTTCCTTTAAATTTTCGATTTGAGAACCATTTCCTTATGTTTTGAGTAATGTTTAACATTTCAGCATCTAGTCAATTCCATATATTTCAACTCTACAGTTATTGTTCATTGATTTGACCCGTGGAGCGTAAGTTACACCTGTTATATTTTCATCAAACTTTCTCAAATGTCACTTCTTTCATTCAACATGATTTAGTACATTACCAACAATCTCTTTCATAAATAAATCATCCTATTTTGTGATTTAATCAAAGCATCGCTATCTTGTTTAACAAAATGTTTATTGAAATTTTTTTGATAATATCAAAAACATAAATTTTCCATAAAACTTTTCACCTAATAAGGAAAGTAATGCAATCAATTTTATAAAAATATTTTTTAAAACTGATAAATAATTATGATTTTTATTCATTAAAGTAAATAATTCTAAACTTTGGCTAAATTAATATGCTACTACTTGTTTAGCCAAAAGTTGAAATTTTAAATTAAAAATATTTTCTCATAAATTGCATATTCATTTAAAATATGCGATTCAATGATTTCACTACTTTATATATCTACAATCAAGAATAATTTACCACTTTCTATGTTCAAACAAAGACCCGTATTTGTAAACACAAATTTCAGAATATTTTCCAAAACCTCCTCGTTACCTTTCACTCGACGCTTCAAGAGACGATCCATATCGCGTAAACGTTAACCTTTCCCACCAACCTCAATGAGATTTGAGAACTTGAACCTGACTACCACATTATGCAAGAACGCCAAACAACACGTTTGTCTGCAACACTCGATCACACGCAAAACCCGTTAATATACATCGCACGTGAAGTTCAATACTTACGTATACACGTTCATAATTTATCTAACGCAACCACATGGTACATGAAACTCAATTATTCTGAATATATCCAATACTACACAAATTACACAATACATGAAGCTAGTTGCCTACAAAGCACAATTTGCTCGATTGATCACGTAATGCACGAAACATATTTACTTGCAATACATATGCTACTGGATTGAGCACATGATACACGAAACTTAGTTGTTTGCAATATACGTGATACATAAGAATTGCTTCATTGATACATAATTCTAGATTGACCACACCATACATGAAACTCATTTGGTTACAAAGCACTTTATACTAAACGGTGTACATTATACAAAATACATGATGCTAAGTTGCTAACACTATACATGAGATCCATTTCCTACAATATACATAATACTATGTTGTTTACATTACACATTAGAGCTTATTGATTTACAAAATACAAGACGCTAGATTATTTACGTTATATATGAGACTTATCTGATTACGAGCTACGTGACACTATATTATACATGCGACTTGTGTGCTTACTATATACCCGAAACAAAATCTACTTACAATTATTTTAATGGATTGATTACATTATACACAAGACATGGTCATGCACTTTGTACACCAAAGTTGAAGACCATAATACATTGAAACGACTCGGGGTTTGACGTATTCTTGTTCAAACACGAGCAAACTAAGAAACTTTAAGTGTTACTACTTTACTACTCTTTAGTTGCGAACTGACCTGATTAGAGACATAGTTACTTGTTAGCGACTTTTATGTGTAAACAATAAGACGTGATCATAGTGAAATTTTGACCCCTTACCCGCACACAACGAAACAATCTATACGGACCATACGATGATTTGAATAATTACGGGTGCACACGGAATTATAAAAATCAGCGCATGGAAACTATATGGAAATTTTGTCATGTGTTGTGACCTAAAACTTATCATGATATGTAATAACGAAACTGATGTGATATGACAAGGGCATGGTGGAAACGCCGAAGGCACTTCCTATATATAAGTGGCCTATTATATTATCAGGAGTGGCGTTGTTCGTGTCACGTGAAGTTTTGACCCAGACCAATATTTATGAAATCTCTTACCCACTAACAATTATGAGTATATTAGACTATATCTTACACAAACTCTAAATGTCAAAATCCCATCGAATCCATTTCAAATAATACATCTCACATTTAGAATTCAAATTACTATTCGACAATCTTCTCCTTAAATTCGTTTCAAAACAAAATTCATTATCACCTTCATATTTAACTTTGAGTATCAGGCCTAAACAATGTCAACGATTACACTCCCCCAAAAATCCAGCAGTCAAAACTCACTGAACCCAAATCCCACACCTTTTTCTTGATTTTGCAGCCTCCATTAGTTAAATTTCGGGACGAAATTCCCTTAACATGGGGAGACTGTAACATTCATGACTTTCCGACACTATTTTAAATGATTTTAACTAATAAAATAACAACACGACATTAAATCATATGCTTATTCAAACCTTCACCTCATTAATCGTTAGCCGATCGTATTCAATTCAAAGATTTAGAACTCATAATCATGTGGTAACACTCCTAGAGTTAATCCAGTTAGTAATCCCGTCAGGTGTTCTGTTAAATCCTATCCAGGCTAATTATGTCAAAGCTGAAGTTGCAAGGGCTGATTTTGTAAATAACCAGGAACCCTTGTAGGCACGGTCGCGCCACGTTTTGGCACGGTCGCGCCTCGTCTGGCACGGTCGCGCCTAGTTTGGGCACGGTCACGCCTAGTACCAGTTGAAACGTAAATGCAGTTTTAATCGCTCGATCGTTGAGTTCTGTAACCGTTCCCCAGTTCATTTCCATTTACGAGAGTAATAACATTTTCAATTACACTAACGTCCCAGTTTAATTCCTTCGGACTCGAAAAATCGTTCAAACATTTCAAAGAAAACATAAACCCTTCCTTCGATCCGAATTCTCTCAACCAAACAGAAGATTCACGATATATGATCCTCCCAGAAGCTATTGACCCTTTGAAGTAGCCGGAATTTGCAGCAGAAGACGCCGGAGGCCGTTCGCATCGTCGCCGGAACTCTTTCGTACCAAACTCTATTCATCCATCGTCCTCCCAGGTAATTGAAACCTTTTCCTCGTTCGTTTCAGTCCATAGATCAAAAACCCCATATTAATATGGGCTTCCATTATAGAAATCATCCCGAATCAGAATCTATGTTTCATTCCAAAATGATTTAATCGACTACTGCTTTAAACATGTTTTAAACACAATTAATCTACACCAACAGACTCGTACTAACCTTGTGAATGAAAGCCCTATACATTCTAGCACTATTAATATAAGAATCAATCAATTCGCTCCTGTTTTGAAAGAGACACGGTCGCGCTATTCTTCGAGCGCGGTCGTGCCTCGGGAGACGCGGTCGTGCCTACTTCCAGCGCGGTCGTGCCTCCTGCTCAGACCCAGTCATGCTTATTGACTTTGGTCGTACCCCAGAAGCATAGACACGGTCGTGCCTGTCCAAGGCACGGTCATGCCTAGTGTTTTGGCTAGTTGTCCTCGGGTTGATCAACGCGGTCGCGCCCTGTCTAGAACGGTCGCGCCCGACCTAGCACGATCGTGCCCTTTCCTGGCGCGGTCGTGTGTGTTGGCAGAATTTTTATATTTTTAAAAACAATTAATATTCCAAAGTTGTTTTTAAAATAAAAGTAATTAAATTTAAAAATCTGTATTATCTTTATTTAGAAAAGATCAAATGTTTAATCTTAAAATAAAAGAGAATTATTTAAAGTCCAACATTTAATTTATAAACCCTACACTTAATAATATTTTAATGTCTAAGTTACACTTTATAAATAAATGAATAGAGTAATAATTATTTATTTGATTTATACAAAAGCATCTATTTAGTTATACTTAATTACATCTAATACTTACATCATTTTCATAAACAATAATTATCAAATTTACTTATTTAATTATTTCAAACTCAAACCTTATTCAAAATATTTAAAAATATTCATTTCAAATCTTCCATTTTATACAGTACTTTCAAGTACCAATCACTAACTTTATCCAATTCAACCTTAGACTTAGACTTAGACTTAGACTATTGTGCATTATTAATGCAATATACATTACACTCTAGGTTAACATTGTGCAATACAAGGATCACATTACTATCTAGTATCTCGTGTTAGCTACGCCTTCGATACAAGTGAGTATTTCATAACCCCTTTTACTCTTTTACACTTTTGGGGTGAAACATGAACTCTATACAAATTACTATTTATATTTACACAAACAACACAAGTACAAATCCTATTTACATTCATGTGTGCAATTTGAGCTTTATGCCCGAGTGCTATTTGTGCTAACTTTTGTGTGCGATTTATGTGCAATCATTAACTATTCAAGCCGACGATTTTCAATGATAGATCTATTGAGTCTGACAAACCCACCCAGGTGCGCGGTGATTGAAACCGACAACACAATTTTTGCATGCTAGTTACAAAGGTTTGATTGTACTTGGTTACACAATAGCTGCTCCCCATAAATGTCTTATTTACCATGTTATGTAAAGGATTTGGTTTACAAATTATATGCTACCTATATACAAACATGTGTTATACTCACCAACTTTTTAGTTGACCTTATTTTATTCATGTTTCAGATGCTTTCATATGAGTTTGATCAAGACATGCTACACATAGGCTTTGGACCTAGTTAATCTTAATTCAAAAACAAATTGTATTTCATTATGTACTTTGAATTTGATTCATGTTTGTTTGAATGGAAATGGATTTAACATATTACAATTTAGTCAACCTTGAGCTCATGAACAGTCTACATGTCTCGCCCCGATGATTCCGCCGTCGGTTGAGGTGTGACATGCAACGCCTTAACCTCGAGGCAGCAGGAGCTAGGATTGAGCAGCTGGAGGGGCAGCTTGATGCTGCCAACGCAGCAGGTGTTGCACAGGAGGAGGAGGAGGAGGAGCCTTTGGAGGACGATGAGGATGATGATGTTTCTGATGTGACCTCAGTTGGTAGTGACGGTTGACAGTCTATCATTTTGGTTATTGGCTTTTATTTAAACCTAGATAGCCAGGGTTGTTCCCATCCAACAGATGTTTCTGGATTTTGATGTTTGATTGAAATTACTTTGTAGCCTTTACAATTTATTTTATCAAGGATTATTATTGAAATGTTAGATGTTGTGGTTTAAATTTCTTTTATTTGCTTGTACTTGTATGATGATAATATGCGATATATTTTTCTCATTATTGTATATTTGTGAATGTAAAGATCATGTCTGGACGACGAGGTGGACGTAACGGCTGGCGTTGCAACATCAATCTGACCGCAGCCGAACTCACGGCCCTGGTAAATGAGCATGTGGCTGAGGCATTAGCAGCCAACCCGGCAGGAGGTAAATCTGTCATTTGTCGACTTTAACGAGTCAACACTCATTCTAAACTCATTCCCAAACCTTGAATCCCTAAACATATTCGTTGTCTTTAATCCAGGTCCGCACAACAATCAGCAGGTCTGCACTTACAAGGCCTTCATGGACTGTAAGCCCCACACTTTTAGTGGAGCTGATGGAGCAGTAGGTTTACTCCGCTGGATGGAGAAAACTAAATCAGTCTTTGCAATGTGCAATTGCTCGCAGAATAGTCAGGTTAAGTATGTGTCTGGTACACTGGAAGGTCCGGCCTTAACTTGGTGGAACTCCCAAGTGCAAATGCTGACTCTGGAGATGGAAAATGCTTTGCCATGGGAAGAATTTAAAAACATGCTGAAGGAAGAGTACTGCCCTCACGATGAGGTGCAGAAGCTTAAGGTTGAACTCTAGAACCTAACAATGGAAGGGTTTGAAATTGAAGCTTACACCACCCGCTCTCAAGAGCTGGCTACTTTGTGCCCTCAAATAATGACCCCAGTCTATAAACGAATCGAGATGTACATCGGGGGCCTAGTCCCTCAAATTCAAAGTATGGTTACATCCTCCAACCCCACCACTGTTCAACAGACTATCCGGTAAGCCCACAAATTGACTGATCAGGAAGTTGCCCAAGGTACCCTACCTCCGAGGAAGTCAGCTTCTAAAGTAGTTGATAACAAACGTAAGTTTGAAAGTACGAACTCCAACCCTTCTCAGTACAACCCACCCAACCAGCAGCAACAACAGCAGAGAAGATTTGAACCTGCTAAAAATGCTTCAAAGTCAGGCTCTACCCAGCAAAATCAGGGTACCTATGCTCGTAAGTACCCAAAGTGTAACAAATGTAACTTCCATCACAATGGAGCGTGTGACATGTACCGTTGCCAACGGTACGGGAAGATGGGCCATTCGGCCAAGGATTGTAGGGGAGAGATGCAGGCTAAACCGACACCAACCGGTGACGCACCCAAGGGATGCTTTGAGTGTGGTAAAGAGGGGCATTTTAAAAGGGATTGTCCCCAACTGAAGAGAGCTGGAAATGGTAATGGAAATGGAAACAAGCAGGGCGGAAACGGTAATAATAATGGAAATGGTGCGAAGCGTCGGGCCTTCGTGATCGGCACAGGTGAAGCAAGAAACGACCACAACGTTGCGAACGGTATGTCTCCCTTAAACAGTCATTTTGCCTCTGTTCTTTTTTATACTGGTGCCGGTAGGAGTTTTATTACTGAGAACTTTAGTAAACATATAGAAAGACCTCAACACCGTTAGAACACAGTTATACCATAGAAATAGCGGACGGTAAGTTAATCGAGGCTACCCACATCCTCAAAGGATGTAAACTTGGATTATCTGGTAACAAACTTGACATCGATCTCATGCCGATTACACTTGGCAGTTTTGACATAATTGTTGGCATAGATTGGTTATTTAAAAACCAAGCTGAGATTGTTTGCAAAGATAAGATCGTTCGTATTCCCTTGTCTAGCAGAGAGATCCTTTCTGTCAAAGGTGAGAAGAATGGTGCAGTCGTGGGCATCATATCTTACATGAAGGCGCAGAAGTGTCTTCGTAAGGGTTATACCGCAATACTAGCTCTCATCACTGACAAACCTTCCGAGGAGAAGAAGCTGGAAGATATCCCCATAGTCCGTGACTTTCCGAAAGTTTTTCCTGAAGACTTACCTGGTCTTCCACCCCATCGTCAGGTCGAAATTCATATTGACCTAGCACCCGGAGACGCTCCTATTGGTCGAGCACCTTACAGACTTGCACCGAGTGAGTTGCAGGAGTTGTCCACACAACTACAAGATTTGTTAGATAAGGGTTTTATCTGACCTAACTCATCACCATGGGGAGCCCCAGTCCTATTTGTCAAGAAGAAAGACGGGACTTTCCGAACGTGCATAGATTACAGAGAATTGAACAATGTAACTATTAAGAACAGCTATCCACTTCCACGCATCGACGATCTATTTGATCAACTTCAAGGGTCGAGTTTCTATTCAAAAATCGATCTGAGATCAGGTTACCACCAACTAAGAGTTCGAGATGAAGATATATCAAAAACCGCATTTAGAACCCGGTACGGCCATTACGAGTTTTTGGTCATGCCATTCGGATTAACCAACGCACCTGCGGTGTTTATGGACCTCATGAATCGCGTGTGTACACCCTACCTCGATCAATTCGTCATAGTTTTTATTGACGATATCCTTATCTATTCTCAGAGTAGGGAAGAGCACCTACGTTTGATCCTTGAGCTACTAAAACAAGAACAATTGTAAGCGAAGTTTTCCAAATGCGATTTTTGGATTCGCGAAGTTCAATTTCTAGGACATGTCGTCAATGAGAAAGGAATACATGTCGACCCAACTAAAGTGGAAGCCATCAAGAATTGGGCAGCACCAACGACCCCGACAGAGGTGCGACGATTCCTAGGATTGGCTGGCTACTACCGTCGATTTATCGAAGGATTTTCGAAGATTGCCCAACCTCTCACCGCCCTAATCCACAAAGGCAAACCCTATAACTAGAGCGAAACCCAGGAAGCAGCGTTCCAACTGCTGAAGCAGAAGCTATGCAGCGCACCTATCCTTTCTCTACCAGAGGGAACGGATGATTTTGTATTGTACTGTGATGCCTCAATCCAGGGTCTCGGTTGTGTGCTAATGCAACGTGAGAAAGTTATCGCATACGCTTCTCCGCAATTGAAAGTCCACGAGAAAAACTGTACGACTCACGACTTGGAGTTGGGAGCCGTGTTATTCGCGCTGAAAATCTGGAGACACTACTTGTACGGTACCAAGTGCACTATTTACACCGATCACAAGAGTCTCCGGCACATGTTCGAACAGAAAGAGTTGAACATGCGACAGCGTCGCTGGATCGAACTCTTAAATGATTATGAATATGCCATCAAGTACCATCCAGGCAAGGCTAACGTGGTAGCCGATGCTCTGAGTAGAAAAGAAACCAAACCCCGACGAGTTCGAGCGTTGCAACTCACTATTCATACAGGATTACCCGAACAAATCCGTAATGCTCAACTTGAAGCCCTAAAATAAGAAAACTTAGCGTCGGAAGCCACTCGTGGTATGGAGAAACAACTGGAAGTTAAATCTGATGGTACTCGCTATTTCGCAGAGCGAATATGGATTCCAGTGTATGGCAACCTGAGAGAGCTTGTTATGGATGAAGCTCACGAATCCCGATACTCTGTTCATCCGGGATCTGACAAAATGTACCACGATCTAAAGGTATTGTATTGGTGGTCGAACATGAAAGCCGACATAGCCACCTATGTGAGCAAGTGTCTGACTTGTTCAAAGGTCAAGGTGGAGTACCAAAAGCCATCCGGATTGCTCCAACAACCAGAAATCCCGATGTGAAAATGGGAGCAGATTTCCATGGATTTTATCACCAAATTACCCCGAACCCCCACCGGATGTGACACAATCTTGGTGATAGTGGATTGCCTAACCAAATCCGCTCACTTCCTTGCTATCAAAGAAATTGACAAAATGGATAAGCTAACCCGCATCTATTTAAAATAAGTAGTCTCTTGGCATGGAGTGTCAGTTTCAATCATTTCAGATATAGACGCTCGATTCACTTCACGTTTCTGGCAATCCCTACAGAAATCTCTGGGTACGCGTCTGGATATGAGCCCAGCGTAACATCCCCAAACAGATGGCCAGAGTGAGTGTACTATTCAAACACTAGAGGACATGGTACGGGCTTGCGTGATAGATTTTGGAAATAGTTGGGAGACTCACCTGCCCTTGGTGGAGTTCTCTTATAACAATAGCTACCATACTAGCATTAAGGCGGCACCGTTCGAGGCATTGTACGGACGAAAGTGTCGATCGCTAATCTATTAGGCTGAAGTTGGAGATAGCCAAATTACAGGCCCTGAACTTATGCACGAGACTTCGGAAAAGATTGTGCAAATTCGAAACCGTATGGCGGCAGCCCGTGACCGTCAAAAGAGTTATGCAGACAAGCAGAAAACCGTTAGAGTTTCAGGTGGGTGGCAGAGTGTTATTAAAAGTTTCACCTTGGAAATGTGTGATCCGTTTTGGGAAACGGGGCAGTCTAAACCCGCATTATGTTGGACCATTCGAGATAATGAAAATGATTGGTCCGGTTGCGTATCAATTAAACCTACCAGGTGAACTCAATGGAGTACACAATGCCTTTCATGTTTCAAACCTAAAGAAATGCCTATTAGACGAGACACTAGTGGTTCCACTCGAGGAGTTGGAAATCGATGAACAGTTGCGTTTCATTGAGGAACCAGTTGAGATCATGGACCGAGAGGTCAAAACACTCAAGCATAGTAAGATCCTAATTGTTAGAGTTCGCTGAAACTCGAAACGTGGACCGGAGTTCACGTGGGAACGTGAGGATCAGATGATGAAGAAATATCCTCAGCTTTTCAAGCACTCAACGGCAAACACGAAAGGTACTAACTAAATTTTGAGACGAAATTTAGTTCAACAAGGGGATGATGTGACAACTCAAACTTTTTGTTTCAGACAACTAGCGATTTTGCTTAATTTTCGGGACGAAAATTCTTTCAACAAGGGGATGATGTGACATCCTGCATTTTCAGGTTAACTCCGTTAACACAAACATCTTTATCTCAAACAATTATTTATTCAAACTCAGTTATCTCGAACATTCACACATGCATTACATTTAATTAGGATTAGTTAGATGTGTTAGTTCGCACAAACATGTAGAATTACCGGATCGCACACGAGTCTAACCCGGAACGTTGGTGAACTAATAAAAATAATTGCGAACAATTATTTTAATATAAATTATGTGAATTTATGTGTTTAGTGATATTTCTTTGAATTATGTGAACTTTCGTGTTATCGCGTAGAATTATCGGAAATTTACTTCGTTAGCTATTTGTATAGAGGTGGAGTTTTTATAAAAATAATACTCAAGGGTTTTAATTGTCCATTAGTAAACTTGTTTTAAAATAACCCATGGATCCCCCAAGATAACCCATGTATTACCCATAACCCATTTTAAAACCCATGCATGCTTTTATAAATATAATTTTATAAAAAAAAGGAGGAGAACAAGAACAAGAAACCACCCAAACACCATCGAATCGATCTTGGATCTCGCAATTGAACACGTATTCGGACTCCCCTAGGCATTCCTAACACTACTACGTAAGTCGTTTCGTTCAATTACTTTTTGATTTCCAAGATTTTAGATTGAAACCCTAGTTCATCCAAACATGAATTTTTACAATAAAGATGGTGACTTTATATTTGTTTTGCATTTATTTGATGTTTATATGATTGTTTGGAAAACCCTAGCTTCATATGATTAGTAACTTGTTAAAAGATGAAACTTTTTTGATTATGTGATGTTGTAGGATTGCATGTTAGAGATGTTTGATACTTGTTATGGTTATAATCATATTAGATAGGTTGTATACAATTGATTTGGTACTTTGAATCTCATTAAACAAGGTAGAAACCATAACTTGCCTATAAAGGAAACTTTTTAAGAATTCTATCTTGCATACTAGACATGAATTGGATGATATGATTATGTTTATATGCTACTTGATTCATGTATAAGTGATTTGTGAAACTAGATTTCTAATACCTAGCTCGGTTTTACAAACTTACTAAAAGAGGAAACTTTAATTGTCTAAAGTGTCCATAGCATGCTAGTTAGACATGTATGATATGGTTTAATGATAACTACATGTTAGTTAGGATATAATAACATGTTGTAACGTGTTAGATAGTTCAAAACATGCATGATATTCATAACTTACTACACTTGGGATCTTTAATTGAAGTATGACTTGCATGTTAAGTTCAAGGCTTTGGTTATGTACTATGACTATCTAGGGCAAGTAAGATTTATGTTATGAATATATTGATCATGCAAACGTGCTATAAATGATTAACATATGGAAACCAAACTTTGGGTTCATACATTATATTAAAGTAGAAACTTTGTTGATCGTACATTGTGTAGACATAACTTGCCATGTTTAGATAGTTACGAGTTGTGAAGCATGAAACTTGAATTACTTGTGTACTATGTTTTAGTATTTAAATCAAACACTAAATCACTAACGGGTCACCAACGGGTCGTCGGGTCAAACTTGTGTCAAACGTGTAAATCTTTTCTAAACACTTAAACAATGGTATTGTTTGGATACTAAGGGTTCATGTTAACATACACGAACACACACTTATAGACCTATGGTTTTAGATGGCAGTTATAGGTTCAACAATTTTCACTTAGCATTTATCTTCACGCATACTAAGGTGAGTTTCACTACCCCTCTCTTTTAACAACTTTCCTTTTGGGGGAGAAAACATGCTCGCAAACATTTTGGATCTTGTATTATTGTATTATCGCTTGCTTACTAAAGTGCAAACATACCACATAAGTCCTTACATTCTCGAACCGTTAGTATTGGAACATAGCGAGGTAATCTTGAGTAGTACTACTGGGTTTTGACAAGCCCCACCCGAGTTAGTCGCGCTAACTTAACTGGAGGTCGAACGGATGTAATATTGACCTAAACATTTGTCATTGTTCTGTAGACATGGCGGAAGGCAAACAAACACAAACAGTCAGCTTCGGTTTCGAACACTTGTAGTAGCATGACATAGACTAGCTATCTATCGGTATACAGTATTTATATTATCTGGCAAACATCAAACTTTTACTTACATTCAAACTTGTGAACTCACTAACCTTTGTCAGGTCGCTAAGGTACGCACAGGATTAGGATGCATGGTCTGAGCATGGTTTTCTCAAACAATTTCAAACTTATTTATTAACTATTATTTACATTGGTTTGGGCGCGGTGTTTTGCGCATTTGACTAATCTTGCATTTGGATTTTATTTACGCTTCCGCAACATTTTCAAACTAAAAGATTGTTGTCTCGTGACTATGAGCAGCAATGGTATTTTATTCAAATTCATATAGAGTCGTTCCGTGTAACTAATGACTGAGATCCTAGTGTGTCACGCGCCTCGCTGTAAAACCCTGCAGGTGGATTTTGAGGGTGTGACAAAAATCAATTTTAACCAATCATATAATAATATTTATTTTTTATTTTTATTTATTTATAAGAGTATCAATGTAATATTAAATATTTTTACCAAAAAAATCATATAAGTATTGGCTTACGTATACGAAACAAATAGTGTTACGTATACGTAAACAAAAAACCAAAAAATTACGGTTACGTATACATAAAACACAATAAGTAAAATGATTACTTGGTAAATTATGTAATATTATATTCATTATATTAATACACTTAGAAATAAATTAAAAAATTAAAAAATCTATATATTATTTGATTAGTTTTTAGTGGTTTTCGCCTAACTTTGTGGTTTTCTCTTGATCCCTCCCATATATATATATATATAGAGAGAGAGAGAGAGAGTAAACTTCATTTTTTGCCCCTGTGGTTTGGCCTGTTTAACCCTTTTAGTCCAAAAAATAATCTTTTAATATATCATCCCCTGAGTTTGTATTTTTGTAACAATTTCAGTCTATGACACTAACTTTGTTAACTTTTCTGTTAAGTATAGGGGCATTTTAATTATTTTATTTTTAAGTAAACTAATTAATTTTTTCAATTCAATAAAAACTTTTTTAGGCTTTTTCATAAAACTTTTTTCTATTTTTTTTAAAAACGTTTTTTTTTTTAGTTTTAAAATCATTTTTTTGTTTTTTTTCCCATAAAAACGTCTTTTTTGAATTTTTTTTAAAAACGTTTTTTCACTTTTCTAAAAAACACTTTTTTAACTTTTTTTTCATAAAAAACGTTTTTAAAAACATTTTTTTTGTTTTTTTTTATAAAAAAGTTTTTTACTTTTTTCGTAAAATGTTTTTTTAACTATTTTAAAGACGTTTTTTTTTTTACTTTTTAAAAAAAGACATTTTTCAATCTTTTTAAAAACGTTTTTTTACTTTTCTAAAAAATATTTTTTTTTTTACTTTTTTTCATAAAAAACGTTTTTTGGATTATCCATAAAACATTTTTTTAACTATTTTAAAAACGTATTTTTTTAAATTGTTCACTATTTTTAAAACTAGTTCACTCAAAAAAGTAAAAAAAAAAACGTTTTTAAAATAGTTAAAAAAAAATTATAAAAAAATATTTTTAGATCGCTTTTTATGAAAAAAGTTTTTAAATTTTTTTTATCAAAAAACGTTTTTAAAAAGATTCAAAAAAGACGTTTTTAAAAGAACTAAAAAAATAATTTTTAAAAGTAAAAAAAATGTTTTTAAAAAAAGTAGAAATTTTTTTATGAAAAAATCTAAAAAAAGTTTTTTATTGAACTTAAAAAATTAACTAGTTTACATAGAAATAAAATGACTAAAATGCTACTATACTTAACAGAAAAGTTAACAGCGTTAGTGTCATGGACTGACATGGTTATAAAAATACAATCTCAGGGGCTGATATGTTAAAAGATTCTTTTTGGACTAAAAGTGTTAAACAGACCAAACCAAGAGGCCAAAAACGAAGTTTAATCATATATATATATATATATATATATATATATATATATAGAAGGGATATTTTGAAAACCCACTTTAGTTATGAAAACAAATGAAAACTCCCCAAAAAAACGTCTTTTTACATGTTTTAAAAAAAATTTTGGAAAATATTCTAAGCAACTTTTATAACATTTTCGTCAAAAAAAATATAAAAAACGTCGAACGGTTTTTTAAAAAAATGGACAAAAATCCACGTTTTTTTAAAAATTACATATGTTAAAAACACCAATTACTTGGGTAAAACAAAACTTACATATGTTAAAACATCTGGGCAGAATTTAAAAAAAAATTATAAAAACATCTGGTCGGTGCTTTTTTGATTTTTTTTATAAAAAGTTTTCGAATTACATATAAAAGTTTTTACAAAAAAAAACTTGTAAAAATCCGATTTTTGGAAAGTTTTCAAATGTTTTCACAACTAGGATGGGTTTTCATCCTATACATTCCCTATATATATATATATATATATATATATATATATATATATATATATATATATATATATATACCAAGTTGTAACACCCAAAATTTCAACCAAATTTTAACTTTCAAAATACGCGAAATTTAGGTCCCATAAAACACTTTTGATTAAACAACACATGTTACTTACTATGAAACGATAAAGTTTTGTTAACGACGACAAAACGACATTTCAAAATGACAACAAGTTTTAACATCCAAGAGACAATTTAAAACAAGTTTCAAGACTTCCAATCGGAGTTCTAATTCCAACCGTTAATATTCATCAAAACAAATGAGAATCATATCCTACAAGAAGCGTGACCCGAGACTTCAAACCGGAGCTTTACCTACATGAAGACGCCATAAACAGCCATTAGTAATGATAATAATATGTACGAAGACCCCCCCCCCCCCCCCAAGGGTATTACCAAAGAATACTCCAAAAAAAATATTCTAAGGACTCAAAATTTCTGTCATGGTTGTGTTCATGTTCCCGGAACACAACCATGTTCTTGGAACACAAGCATGTTCAGATGAACACAGCTGTGTTCCCCTTCAGCATCAGAAAAAGCAAGATTTCTGATATGGTTGGTTTCAGATGAACACAATCATGTTTCCTGCACTTTCACCCATATTGACCACACTTCTTTGTGAGATTCTAAGGACCCCAAACACTACAAAACGACTATGTGAAGTTCATGACCTCAAATAACTTCCGTGTGAGGTTCTTAGACTTCAAATACCACAAACGACGTGTGAAGTTCATGACCTCAATAACTACCATATGATATTCTTAGAATTCAAACTCCTTTATATGAGGTTCTAAAAGACCTCAAACGCCATACCCAACCTTGTGAAGTTCATGACCTCAAATTACTTTCGTGTGAGGTTCTTAGACTTTAAGCAACAACGACATTAGTGAAATTCAAAGACTTCAAACTACAACGGCATACGTGAAGTTCATGACCTCAATAAACCACCGGGTGAGGTTCTTAGACTTCAAACATCGACTCTTTAGCATACAAACAAGTGTACACACACGACACCAATCAACCTTTATAACTCATCCGTTATTTACCGACACGTGGGATTCAAAGATCCCAACCCACCATTTATACTTGTGAAGTTTAATGACTTCAATTAAACCTTATTCACCCCATTTTGTTTGACTATACACCACATAAGTCAAATTCACCACATTTGTTTGACTCTAAACCACTTAAGTCAATTATCACATTTGTTTGGCTATAAACCACTTAAGTCAAATTCACCCAATTGCCACATTTGTTTGACTCTAAACCACACAAGTCAAATTCACTAAATTACCACATTTGTTTGACTCTAAACCACATAAGTCAAATTCACCAAATTACCATATTTGTTTGACCTTAAACCACATAAGTCAAATTCACCAAATTACCACATTTGTTTGACTCTAAACCACATAAGTTAAATTCACCAAATCAACATACACACATTTGCACATATGATAATCAACATGTATATATATATAGGGAATGTATAGGATGAAAACCCCTCCTAGTTTCCTCCTAGTTATTAAAACATTTGAAAACTCTCCAAAAATCGAATTTTTATAAGATTTTTTTTTTGGAAAAGATTTTATATGTTATTTGAAAAAACTTTTTATAAAAAAAAATCAAAAAAGCACCGACCAGATGTTTCTATAAAAAAAATTTAAAATTCTGCCTAGGTGTTTTAACATATGTAAGTTTTGTTTTACACGGTTAATTGATGTTTTTAACATATGTAATTTTTAAAAAACATGGATTTTTGTCCATTTTTTTTTAAAACCGTTCGGCGTTTTTTATATATTTTTTTTTACGAAAATGTTATAAAAGTTGCTTAGAATATTTTTCAATATTTTTTTTTTAAACATGTAAAAAGACTTTTTTTGGAGAGTTTTTATTTGTTTCACAACTCAAATGGGTTTTTAAAATATCTCTTCCCTATATATATATATATATATACTACCTAATAAATAAAAATCTTAGTGGACAAATGGCATGATTCTAGGCCTCCTCCACTTGTGTATTCTCGCCTCTCTCTTCTACTAAATATATAAATTTATTTAATTATTTTTATAATTTTTTATTTCCCGCCTATATTTCCTTTTAAATAATAACGATTTATATACATTATTTTTTATAAAAATGGTTTTTATTTAAAAAAAATAGGTTTGTTCATAAAACAATTTTATAAATTGAACATTTCGTTCATTCTTTTTGTAAAATATTTTTATTAAAAAACTATGTAATATGCCTTAAATATGTAATAGAGTAAACTGCAGTTTTCGTACCTGAGCTTTGTTACTATTAACAGGTTCAGTCCCCCTTAACAGTATGAGTCCCTCATGTTACATTTCTTAACAGTTATCATCCCTGGTCCTAATAGACGTTAGGTTTTCTGTTAGTTTTTTTGTGAAATTACCGATATATCCCCATCTTCTCCCACCTGCCCCCACCAGCCACTACCACAACCTTAAAAGTCAAAATTGGAATGTTTCTTTCATGTTTTCACCTGTAACGGTTTCACATTGCATCTGTTACTCCCCATTATCATTACCAATCGTTTGTTTTTTTCAACCATAAACGAAGGAATTCCAATGGAGACATCAATTGCAATGATTGAAACCCAAAACTGAAGCATTTACCAGCGATGCGAAACCGTTCCCCAAATCGGTATCTAAATCAAGATTTCTTTCCAATGATTTGCACATGTTAATCACCATCGAATTCTTCTTTGTTTTGTGCCTCAAAGCTCGATCAAGTCAAAACCATGATAAAGACTCTGGTCAAATCTGGTCCGCTCAGATCCGGACCCGAATCGTCCCTTATAACCAGATCTGTCATGGGTGTGGCCCATCGGAACCCTAACGGTCTTCGTACCTCACCATCATCACCGATATGAACCGCATGGGTTAGACCACCTGCACCGCCGCCTGACGCGGCTTTTGGTTCACCTGAAGGCGGCTGCCGCCGCTCCTTGTGGTGGATTCCACCACCGTTGCCGCTGCTGCTGTGAGGTTTGAAAGCGGCTGCTGATGCTTTTGGTTCACCTGAAGGCGGCCGCCGCCGTGAGGCCTGCTGGATGCTGTAGCCGGCGGTTTCTCCCCCTCACCCTATTATTGATTTTTGGAATGCAGATTGATGTGTTGAATGAGATCGGGTGTATAAATAGTGATCTTGTGGTACAGATTAAAGGAAGGGTTGCTTGTGAGATGAACTCATGAGAAGAATTGATATGTAAATCAGTTGGATGACTTTGAACCAGAAGAAGTTGTGGCCTTGATTTCAGCAGAGGAATGCTTCTGAACCTTCAATCGAAGCAGGTGGTGTGTTTGTATGAAGGGGAAGTGGAGCTTCAAGGGTACTTTGGTCATTTGACAAAAGTTAACAGAAAAAAGTTAACGGAGTTAGTAAATTGGATTAAAAGTGTTAAGAAATGTAATATCAGGGACTCATACTGCTAAGGGGGACTGAACCTGTTAATAGCAACAAAACTCAAGGACGAAAACTGCAGTTTACTCTATGTAATATGTAAATTCTTATTACTAAATATATATATATATATTTATTCAACTCGTGTAATACACGACATTCTAAAAGCACGTGGTATACCCAAGTAAGTGAGGGTTTAGTGAGGGAAAAGTGGTTGTCACGTAGCGTCACGTCATATTCTTCAACTCTCACACCAACCTCACTTGGCAAGAGAAATACCCAATTGAGTGAGGGTGGTGTGAGCGTTAAATAAAAATTTTAATTTAATATTCATTTAACTAATAAATTTATATTATAAAAAGACATAAATAAAAATTATATTAAAAAAAGACATAAATAAAAATTATAATAAAAAGGAAGTAAATAAAAATTCAAATAACAAAAATAAAAGTTACATAAAAATTCAAATAATATAAATAAAACTACTCGATTCCATATTTTGCATTGATCTCGTTTTGTTTTCTCTCGGGAAAGGCTCGTCGGGAGCCGGTGATTTGATCAAGATTGATAGCGAGAATTTCTATCTATTCTTTTTCTCTTTTCCAATTAAACTTCTCTCTTTTCCAATTAAACTACTCTCTTTCTCTCACGTTAAATTCTTCCATTTATTCGATCACTAGGTTAGAATTTCGTGTATTACACGGGTTGAATAAATGTAATGTTATATACTTAGTAATAAAAAAATCATGTTTTTAAAAACCCGTGTATTATACGAGTTGAATAAAATATTGCGTGACAATTATAAATTCCATTAAGTTAATTTTTAAAACATTTTTTAGCTGGGTATTAATTTTTTTTATGTAACTGATAAATGTTAATTCATATTAAACTTTAGAAACCCGATGTATTACACGGGTTGAATAAATGCAATGTTGTATATACTTAGCATTTTATTAATAAAGATTTATATATTACATATTTACGAAAAACGTTTTAAAATTTTTTTGTATAGAAATCATTATTATTTAAAAGGAGAGAGAGGCGTCAAACAAAAAATTATAAAAACAATTAAATAAATTTGTATAATTAATGGGAGAAAGAGGCGGGGGGAAAAGTTGAGGATGCTAGAGAGAGTGACAAGTGTCCAATTAAAACCTTTATTTATTATATAGTATAGATTTTTTGGCCGATATCGACGTGAGTTAGAACAGAGCCGGATCACGAGCCCGAAGCTCGTGCCTTTGCTTTTTTCTTGTCGATCGGATGTTGTATGTCGTTCTCGTCATCCAATACCTCCCGGTTGAGATCATACATAGATCTTTCGTTGGACGCGGTCGGACTAGCATCAATGTCCGCCGAAGATCGTTTCTTTGACGATCCGTCTCCGCTTGGATTCACGTACAATGTTTGCCATTTCGTCGATTTCCTTAAACAAACGGGACTCTGTCCGACTTCGTTAGGATTAAAGAAGTGTATTTTACCTAAACGTCCTCATTACAGTTTGGGTTGTTTTGGGAAAAGAAGCAGTTCAGGCGAACTTAGCATGTTCGCCTGAAACAAGGATGACGAACTTAGCATGTTCACCTAATATAGTGGAGGCGAACTTATGGTAGCATATGGATCAGGCGAACTTAGCCTAAGTTCGCCTGTATGTTCGCCAGGATGTAAAGGGCGAACTTGACCTTAAGTTCGCCTAGTCCAGTATGGTAAACCGTTAGAGTCGGGATTAGGTCTGATGTGTATTTAACTACTCAATTCAGATCGTACGTGAAGTCGTTGGACCTTTGTTTAGGACAACCAAGACTAGCTTACCAGGTGAGTTCTAGAAGCCCTTCTTTAAATGTTTTAATTAATGTTTTTGGGCTGGTGTGCATACGTACGAAATGATATTTTACGAAATGACGTTTATGAAATGATGTTTACGAAGGATGTTGTTTATGCAATGTTTTGCCGAATGAAGTTTACGAATGGTTTACGAATGAAATGATGTTTTGTTTAATAAAACGTACGAATGTTTTAACTAAGATGAGGTAAAGGTTTTATGAAAGTCACAAATGAACGAATCTGCCACGAGTTCCTATGGGAGCTAGGGTATGTATGTATGTATTGGCCTTAGCCTTACGGGGGGCCTTTTTGGCTAGCTAACGGTTGTAAAACTTGTTGAGGATGGAGTGACGACGGTCACCCATGTGATTACCAGGATCCCGATGGAAGGTACTATTCCTTATGGGGAAATAGTGCCTAAGGTATGTTTAGTCTTCCTAAAGGTAACGAGCCTTAGGAGACCTGAGTGACGGATGACTTAGAGGTAACGAGCCTTAAGTTCACCAGATGGTATGCGATGTATGGATTTGACGGTTACAAGAAGGCGCAGATTCGGTTCATGTTGACTTATGTTATGATGCTATGCTACGATATTATGATGATGTTATGTTATTGCATGTTTTCGTACGCTTTTATTAAATGAAGTTGAATGTTATGTTTTTGGCAAATATTTGAAGTTAATGTTTTATGTTAAAACTAGAACTCACCATCGTAACTGACTTTTTAGTATGCACATTCAGGATAAGGCAGGTTGTGATGATGGACGGTGGTGCTGGGCGGCTTGAAGAGTTACCCGGATGATATGAAGACTGTCATCCCGTTACGAGTTGTTTATGGTATGTTTATGTATTTGACAATGTTACACTTCCGCATGTTGAACAAGTTTTTAATTATGTTGAATGAATGATTCCGCTGCGTTATTTGATATTTAAGTTTAAGAACTGTTTGTGAATGAGTAAATCCAACAAGTGAGGCCTCCTGGGTTTGTGGTCTTACACGTTGCTTGCATTAAAATGCTGGTATCACTACAACCGCTTTTTCGGCTTCTATCACATTGTTGGTAGATGCCGTAAAACTTTAAGACCTGTTTATATGGGTCCATTTAGAACTCAATTGGTCCATAGTTAGATACTCGGGGGTACGCCCATTAACGCTTCAAATTTTGTAGCGATACGTTTCCATAACGCTTTTTTTTGTTTTGAGCGTTACCTAAAAAAAATTAAACATAATTAATATTAATTTGTATAATGAAGTAGTAAAAGTAAATACTATTGTATATTAAATACCTATAATGGGATCCTTCAAGACGTCGGCAAACGCCCTAGCCAAGTTTAGCTCTTCGTCGACATCCCACTTCTTTGTAACCCGTGAATATGTTTTTGCTACGGGATTTTTCTTTTTTGCCTTTACCTTTACGCACGGGTTGCGTTTCCTCAACGTCTTCTTATTCCTCCTCGGGGGTTGCGTTTCTGGAACAAAATCCGTATCTTGTGAGTATCCGCCAGACATATTGGGCATAGAAGGCATGTTTGGGACATACCCGGGTGATCCGAACGGGTTTTGGTTAAAAGGTTGTGGTTGGGTGAACGCGTTTGGGTTTGTCGGAGACCGTAGGTTGAACGCGTTTTGTTGAGACGCTTAATGAAGCCAAAACATGTTCAGATCGTTAGGATTCATGAATTGGATAATGAGATTTTTTTTATAGAGAGGAGATGAGATTTTTTATAAAGTGGATAGTGAGATTATTGGTGTGTTTTATAAAATGGGTAAAATGGTTATTTATAGTGGGTAAAATGATTTTTTTTTTTAAATATTGCCATTCAACGGTAATATGTTTAAAAATTTAGCCGTTGAACGACTTGATTCCTCCTCCTCATCCCGTGAAGATCCTCACGTAAATCACTCACTCACCCCCTCACGCCATCAAGGGGGTGGTGTTGCATCCACCATCACGCCGTGAGGGTGGCTCACGAGAGCTCTCACGGTGGGTATACCACTTGATCTAACCTAATATATATATATATATATATATATATATATATATATAATAAATAAAGGTTTTTCATGCCACTTGTCGTCTCCATATTCATTCTCATCATTTTTTTTCGGTTCTCTCTCTTATTAAATACAACTCTATCTTTTAAATTTTAATAATAATATATTTTAAAGAAAATACTAATGTTTATGTTAATAAATCTCCTGTATATTTTGACGAGTGTATGTGTTAACAAGTTATATTGTATTCCACGGGTTTATTCTAACCCGTGTAAAAAACGAGTTTTTAAAAAATAAAATTTTTATTATTCAATATATAATATTATATTTATTCAACACGTGTAATACACAAGATTTTAACCTAGTATATATATAAACAAAGAGGCCAACCTGTAAAGTTGACTCAAATACGGTTCGTTTAGGTAAACGTCTTCATATATGGCGTGTTTTCATAAAAGTCCTTTTAAGGCTGCTTACAAGAGTTTGAAAACACATTCTTTGAATACTAAAAAGATATTTTATTATTATCTGATTATTAAATGTTGGATTAATATCATAAAAGTAAATATACTTTTTCATGTTTCATTAAAGCTTATTCGAAGTAAGTGTAGTATAGTTAAGTCTAATATTTTAAAAACCAGTTTTTAAACCGTATCATGTTGGGCCTAGAAATAATTCAATCGCTTGTATCGGGCGGTTCAACCGGGTTGAATATTTAACTCTATAATTTCATAAAATACTAGTTCAACTCAAAAAAATAATCCAAAAGTACATGATTCAGTACTAAAAAATAATCTAAAAGTTAATCCATAATAAATAAATAATCTAAAAACACTCAATTTTGCAAACAAAGTTTTTTAAATAAACGTGTATAATTGTTTTATGTAATTGGTGTGTTGAATGCATCAAGTTCACGAGCGTTTAAAATATGAAATTCACTATTATTATCATCCTCATCAACAAAAGGATGACTATTTTCGTTTCCTACAATATTAAGTAAGAATTTTTTAATTGGGCCGCAAAAAACTTAATTTTTTTTGTTTAAACCTAAAACTTTACTTTGGCTTAAAACCGGTACAATGGTCTAACCCGGTAATACCGGCGGTTCAAGTTACAAACCGTTATTCCGATTTACCGGGTTCAACCGGTATTACCAGCCGGTTTGAACCGTTTTTTAGAATATTGGTTAAGTCCCTAAACTTTTTTAATATGCGCGTATTTATGGAATTAATGATAAACGTTGGTTACTAGAACACTTGTTACATATGTAGATATTATTAAATGATTTTTTTGATGCATATATCATGTAAACGCTTTTATCGACGTCAAACAATTAATACATCATCAATATTTTATCGCTTCATATACAAATTTATATCATGTCAACATTTTTGAATATTTGTAATGGCACTTATCAAATTTTGACCCGTTAAGGGTAACATGTCACTATCTTAATTTTCTTTTACAAGAACGTGTATTTTTGTCAAGTTTAAGGAGTTTAATGTATCAAAATTACGTTTAATGCCTTTATTTATATAAATAAAAAAGTATGTTGATTTTATGATATTAACCCTTTAAAATATTCACTTTTATTTCTCGGCAAATTTGTTTTTAATGATCCAAACTATGGCTCATAGGTTGCTAATAATCCAAACTAACCGTTTGGCTGGTGATAATCTAAACTCTCACTTTTGTTGTCAATGGCAGTCACAGTAGAATAATTTTCATAAGATTTACACTTATTTTCGCTCAAAATGACGATTATAAATAAAATGGAGAAACATACAAGTGAAATCGAATGTAAATATATGATGATTATGTTATTAGTACTGTCATTGACAACAAAAGTGAAAGTTAAGATTATCACCAGCCAAATTATTAGTTTAAATTATTATCAGCTAACGAGTCAATTTTTAGATTATTAAAAACCAATTTGCTTTATTTCTCTCCCTAGAATTGTTAAGTATCTGGAAAAACTCATTAAGAGTGCTAGAAAGTAAGTTAAAATAATGTTTAGCCACTTTATATATATGTGTCGATCGTAAATGTTTTGCAATGTACAATATAACTCAATTTTTTTTATAAAATCTATATCTATACTATATAATAAATAAAGGTTTTCTCATGTCACGTGTTGTCTTCATATTCATTCTAATCATTTTTTCCCGCCTCTCTCTCTTATTAAATACTCATATATCTTTTAAACATAATATATTTTTAAAGAAAAAAATACTAATTATACTATTAAAACATATTTATTTTAAATTATCCCTTATTATAGAAACTTTAAAATCTAATTATGTAACTTTTATTTTCCATCAAATAGTAAATGAAAGTCAAATTACATTAAATAATAATTAACGTATTTTTGAAACCCAATTATATAATAATTATTACATATTTTGAATTTTGTTTTCTATCTTTAGGATATGTAATATATTTTTATACCTATAATATATATATATATATAAAGATTTAAGAATTTTATGTATTGATATTTTTCACCCCGTGTGTATTACACGGGTTCTAAACTAGTAAAACGAATACATAAAAATAGTGAGCAAGCACGTGAAGAAAAAATAAATACTCAATATTAAATCATGTAAAAAAACAAAAATATGCCAAGTTTGTATCTTCTAACACGTATCTATATCTATATCTATCTATTCTTTATAATAAATAAAGGTTTTTCATTCCATGTGTCGACTATATATTTATTCTTATAATTTGTTTCCCGATTATCTATCTTATTAAATGCAGTTCTATTTTTAAATAATAATATATTTTTAAAGAAAATACTAATTATATTAATAAAACACATTTATGTTAAATTATTTCTTATTATAAGAAACTTTGAAATCTAATTATGTAACTTTTATTTTCAATCAAATAGTAATGAAAGTTAAATTATTGTAAATAGTAATTAACGTATTTTCGAAACCCAATTATATATTAATGTTTAGATATTTTGAATTTTATTTTATATCTTTAATATATTTAATACATTTTTACACCTGTAAAATATATATATATATATATATAAAGATTTGAGAATTTTATGTATTGATATTTTTCACCTCGTGTATATTACACGGGTTCTAAGCTAGTATGATTATATATAAACATTTATTTATATCTAATAAAGAAAGAAGTAATCAGTGGTATCATGTGTCACAATTCAGTGAGCCGAATATTCTTAATATTTTTTTACTAACTATTTAATACTTCTTTTATTAATTATTAAAAATCTTCATTAATATTTAATATTTTATTTATAATTCCTAAATTTTCATTAGTATCTATTTAATATTTCATTTATTCAACTCGTGTAAAACACGAGTTTCTAACCAAGATATATATATATATATATATATATATATATATATATATATATATATATATATATATATATATATATATATATATATATATATATATATATAAACAACTCCACGTATTTCATCATGATAGTGTTAAAAATAAAAATAAAAGCTTCTATTATAAAAACACTAACGTATAAATACACATAAAAAAAACTCACGGATTTATAAACCGTTTACTCGTTTAGTCATGGGGAAAGCCGGAAAGGTGTTTAATATTACAAAGCCGGAGGGTGTGTAAGTTAGCCGTTTTAAAAAAAATGATACGTTTTTAAAAGGGGCATTTACATATATCCCCTTCATAAGTTCATTTATTACATATTTACCAAACCCTAAAATTTAATTACATATTTCCCCTTCCTAAAACCTACATATTACATATTAATCCAATTCATTTAAAATAACTTGTTTTATTATAATTTTACCCTTAATGAACCAATTAAAGTACTATTTACATATATCCCCTTCCTAAATATCTGTGAGGGACAATTGGGTAATTTTAAGTTAATTGGGGAAATATGTAATTAAAGTTATGAGTTAGGGATATATGTAATTTAGAAGTTTAATATAGGGAAATATGTAAAAAAAAAACCTTTTTAAAAAGGTAAAATAGTTATTTATTTAATTATTTTTTGGTTTATTAAAATCAACTAGTTTGTCATGCACCTCGCTCCGCAACGGGGTGGACCGGTTTTTAGAAAAATTTGAACGCATGCACATGCTCAGACGCGAGAATAACGTTAAAAAACGTAACCAAGAACTAAAATATCAGCGATGGCGGATCGATTAAAAAACTTAAACGTAGATGCAGTCGCAAACGTTTGTAAAAAGCAAAACTAAAAAAAACACAGGCGGCAAAATCGCTTAAGATCACAAAAAAAATAAAGTCAAAGTGACGCTAGAACCAAAGAAAGTAAAACTAAAAAAGTAAACGAAACTTGGAAGCAGATTTGACGGATTGTACGCTCGTGATTCGCTTATACCCATGCTTCATGGCGTGTGTTGGGCCCATTGTTAATAAAATATAAATGAAAACGTAGGCGCAGCGGTAAAAATAATGTTAATAAAACATCAAACTAAATAATAAAAAAAGGAAAAAGAAATTTACCGGTTTAGGTCGTCGAAAACCATTAAAGTTAATACCGATACGGGTTATGATAATACAAATACCGACAATGATATTGTTCGCTCAGAATAGGTTCGGCTCGTCACGGTATCCCAATGTTAAAGGCACTCGCTATAGACAACGATACCAAAAAAAAACTCGATTTTGAATACAACTCCATTTTAAAAAAAATTATATCGGAATGTTGACAAAAAAAACTAAAAACAGGCACGCCCTCCGTATTTTGAAAAAAGTTAACGAACGAAAGTTATTAAAGGAAAACAAAATTAATAGAAAATGAAACGGGCTAAAAGTGTAAATTTATATATATTATAAGGTTGAAACTGAAAATGTAAAATAAAAAAAAACCACACGTCAATCAATCATTCGGAAAATTACTATTCACCTTCGTTGCATTTTAATTCTTACTTATAATTTGCACGCTTTAACATTTTTTATAGTTAAAACGTTTTTGAATTGATTTAGATAATGATTTACAAGGGTGAGGTTGGATTCAATGGTAAAGTCATTTGGAGTTAATGTGAAGCTACTCTTGAGGTCAATGGTTCGAGCCCCCGTTATAAACGGATTGATGTAAATTAATTGTGGTGTAGATCAGATGTAGTTAAAAAAAATTATTTACAAAACAAATAAAAGTTATACAACTTATTTACAAAAAGGATTAAACCGGCGGCCATGAGCATACAAAAGCTATTTCTTAAATAACATAATAATAAAGGAAACTATAGTTGAATACCCGCGCTTCGTGACGGCTGTCATGTCGCCCAATTCGTTCATAATGGGTGTGGTTTTTCACAGTACGACAATGATAACGACACTCGATAAAAGCTACGATAGCAAAAAAACTCGATTTTGAATACAACTTCGTTTTCAAATAAATTTACATTGGAACGTTGAAAAAAAAGCAATAAAAACAGCCGCGCACTCCTTTTTTTTGGAAAAAGTTAACGAACGCAAGTTAATAAAGAAAAACGAAATTAATAGAAAATTAAATGGGTTAAAATCGTATATAGTACATGTGGTGAAAACGGAAAAAAAAACTAAAAGCATGAGATGGCCGAAATTCAGTAGTGAGCGCGGCGGGTGTCGGGTCGTTCGGCTAAAAAGTGTAAATGAAAACGTATGCGCAACGGTAAAAGTTATGTTAATAAAAAGAAGCCTAAAACAATAACAAAAAAGGAAAAAAAAAATTTTTTTGAAGAAATAGTATGGGAGGGGGGGGGCCCTTCAACCTTGTTTCTCTCGGGTGGAAGCACAGCGCGACTACCATTAGGGTAGGTGTCTTTCTTTGTTAGTCTTTCTGCTCAGTTCATTTATATAATTAAAAAAATCTTGACCCTGATTATTATCGGTTCAGGTCTTCGAAAACCATAAAAACGAATACCTATTCCGGTTCCAATAATACCAATACCTGCAACGATGTTGTTCGCTCATATTATATTCGGCTCGTGACGTTACAACAGTGGTAACGGCGTTAATTTGCTATATGATACGATACAAAAAAAACTTTGTTTTGAATACTACCCCGTTTTAAAAAAAAATCATATCGGAACGTTGAAAAAAACTAAAAACAGTAACAAAATCCGTTTTAAAAAAAATAACGACCAAAAGTTATTAAAGGAAAACGAAATGATTAGGAAATTAAACAGGTTAAAAGCGTATTTTATATATAGTTTGAGGGGTTAAAATGAAAATTAGAAAAATAATAAAAAAAATATAAAATAAAGCATGAGCCGTCAATTAAGCAATGGAGATGGAACTCTTGTACATGGTTCTCCTTAATATGTTCGGCTCGTGACGTTACAACGGCGGTAGCGGCGTTTGTTATAGGATACGATAAAAAAAAACTTTGTTTTGAATATTATTCTGTTTTCAAAAAAATCATATTGGAACGTTGAAAAAAAACTAAAAATAATCGCGCAATTAGTTTTTTAAAAAAATTAACGACCGAAAGTTATTAAATGAAAACGAAATGATTAGAAAATTAAACGGGTTAAAACGTATTTGAGAGTTAAAATAAAATAAAAAATTAAGCATGAGTTGTCAATCAAGCAATAAATATGGAACTATTGTACATGGTTCTCCTATAATCTATTTAGTAATGTTAGTAACTATTATTAATTAGCTACAGGAGGCAGCTGAGCGTCTAATGAACCTAACAAGTAGTTTGTTGATTTTTTTTTTTCATTTTCAGCTTTTATAGTATATATAATTTATGTTTTTAACTCGTTTAATTATATAATAATTTCGTTTTTCTATAATAACTTTCGTTCATTAACTTAAAAATCGGGATGCGCCGTTGTTTTTAATTTTTATTATTTTTGTCAGCGTTCCGGTATTATTTTTTTTTAAATGGAGTTGTATTCAAAACCGAGTATTTTTTTGGTATCGTTGCCGTTATGGTACCGTGACGACCCGAACCTATTATAAGCGAACATCATTGTCGGTATTGGTATTATCAAAACCGGTGTCGTCATTCACTTTTATGGTTTTCGACGACTCGAACCGATAACGACTAAACTCCTAAAGAAACAAAAAGCCATATATATGCCTCAGACCAAATTATATGGAGGAAATTAACTTTTGGGTTACTGAAAAAGAAAGATTACTACATCACCAAATCACCAAACTTAAATGAAGAAATAGTTAAGTACCGAAGTACGTCGCAAGCTCATCAAGAAGGAGAAGGCAAGCCCATATAAGAGTTGATGAGTTACTTAAGCCTAATCTTATGGAAGTTCAATAAAGCCCAATATAAATATACTTTGGTTTTAAATATAGCTCAACCTCATGGTCCGGTCTGGTCCGATTGTATATGGTCGTTTTTGGTATAAGCCCTCAACTAAACCGTTCATTACATTTTGAAAACTTTGAAACTGACCGAAAATTAAATAAAAAAACCAACCGTGAAACCAAATCGAAAATCAAATAAAAAAACCAACCGTGAAAAAAAACCGAAAATCAAATAAAAAAAACTTTTGAGGGTTTTACGGTCTTAAACCGAACTGTGAACACCCCTAGCCGCAGCGCGAGGGTTTACATCTACTAGTTACATGACAAATTCCATTTATTATTTAGGCAAATTGGATTTTAATGATCCAAATTATGACCCACTGGCCGATAATAATCATAATAGCAATTGACCGGTGATAATCCTAACTTTCACTTTTGTTACCAAGGTCAGTTACAGTAGCATAACTATTATAGATTTACACTTGATTTCCACTCGATTTCGCTTGTACATTTCTCCATTTAATTCAAAATCATCATTTTGAATAAAAACAATTGTAAATATATGATAATTATGCTACTGCAACTACACATGACAACAAAAGTAAAAGTTATGATTGTTACAGGTTAAATTGTTAGTATGAATTATTATCGGCTAATGTGTCATAGGTTGGATTATTAAAATCCAGTTTGCCTTTATTCTATATTAGTTAGAAATCTGTGTATTACAATGGTTGAATAAAGGAAATATTAAATAGTTAGTAACGAATATTTAGGAAATACTAAATAGTTAGTAACAAAGGAAATATTAAATAAGTGAGAAAAAGAATATTGAGCTCACAAAATCATTACTCCTAAAAATTAAAGTACAAAACCCTAAACCTTTTTAAAAATTTTAATACTTAAACATGTTAACGTTACCCCATTAATTAAACATGTTGTGTTCTGGTTAATAATAAACATGTCGTGTTCAAGTTTACCTAAAATAAATGATTTGTGAAAGTTAAATATGTAAAGTTATTTAATAAAAGTTATAATAACTATATTCGGAAAGTATAAAATAATATAAAAGATCCTTATGTGCACATTATTAGAGTTAATTACATAGATGGTCCATGATGTACGTCTATATTCCAAGTTTTTTAAAAAATTACACTTTTGGCCTCTACTGTTCACTCAATCATAACACATATTATTCCTGCAGTGGATGGACGTTAGTTTTTTATGTTAATTATTTTAAAATAACCATTATACCCTTGTGTTAAAAAAGAAAAATAAAATAGAAGTGATCCATTTACTATTACTAGTGGGAAACCCGCGCGATGCGACGACGACGACAATTTGCAATGCGGTACTCGTTTCTGTTAGTTTATCAGTTCTCTCGAGATATGTTGTATAGTACTTCCATTAGTTTTCTTATTTGTATAAAATATAATATATATTATTTTTTTTTCTAGTAAAACTCCCCCACGCGTTGCGGCGGTATTTCGGTTGGTACCGGTTCGGTTCATGTATTGGTACGATACCGACACTCGGTTGCCAAATATATTCATGCCGCTTCGTAAATGTATACATGTAGGCTTACACGGGAATTAAAACGTTAGACGCTTTTGTATACACAGAAAGCATGTAATGCAAATATGTCAGACTCTTGGTGTTGCATCAAGTAGAAGCTTTTAGACATTATGTGCTTTTCACATAAATAATACACTAATCATCATTTTCTCAATTTGAGTTGCAAACGGGGGAAGTTCGGACTTTTCACAACTTGTGATATTTACATCAATATTTACTATATAAATGATCATGTGGATAAAAGGACAGGGACTAAATATAAATGAGGTTTATAAGTTGTCTATTCAACAAATAATACATTAATTACCCCTCAAACTATAAATGAAGTGTTTTTTTTTTATTTTTAACCATCTTTCACACCATCATTTGAAGCCTTAAAGGTGGATTGCTCCATTGATACTCTAAACATAACTTGAGTTGCAATGCGTTCTGACGTGGCTGCAAATCCATTGTATGCAATGTGAAAGAAACTGATGTTCTTTTCACATAAACGCCGGGATTACCCCGCCAAGATGCAGATTATCACAGCCTTACTCCGATCGATTTTGCAAAAGCATGATAATGACATAAAAAAACATGAATCAAAATCAAAGTACATCAAGATCACAAAATAACTTACATGCATAAATTAGTGGCATACTAATTGATGAAGACCAAATGTCTAACCTTGGCTAGCTGTATGACACAAGTGCCCGCGCTTCGCGGCGGTTGTGAAATCCGACCACATTATTCTTGGGTTTATTAGTCAAATATTTACTTATTTTCTTTCATTTGTGTTTTCAAGTTCTCATATATTTAAATAATGATCACTGTTTAGAACATAACTCAAGAAATCAAATAAAAAACACATAAACTTTAATGAAAAATGTACAACCACAGCAATCATCAGATATGCCAAGAATTTTGAATCTGAGTATTTCTTAAAAAAAAAATCACTAAGATTCATTAGTAAGCCCACTTTGTGTTAATAGAGTGAGAAATAAATTGCCTGCAATATTTTATTTGACATAGAACATATTAGTTTTTAACCAATTAAAAGCACATGCATTCAATGAACACAAATAATTGCATAATTAAACGACTAATTATAAAAATAATATTACCCTGATTTTACATGTTGAACAAAAAATAATACCCTGATTTTACATGTTGAACACATAGCTACTATGAGGTAGGGGTGTTCATCGGTTCGGTTTATTCGATTCGATTTGTTTGGATTTGAAATTTTTTTGGGTCTAACCGAAAACCGAATCGAACCGAATTGAAACTTTGTCTAACCGAACCGAATCTAACCGAATTCAGTTCGGTTTCGGTTAAATCCAAATTCATCCGAATTCAACCAAATAACAGTTTTGCCTAATTTTGGTTTGAGATATCCTAAAACCAAGAAATTAGAACCATAATAAAAAGTACATAACTGGAAAATAGTCTTAAACATAAATTCAAAGTTTAAAGTTCAAACAAAAACAAAGAAAGTTAAGTTTTTTTCTAATTAGTTTTACATCCTAGATGGTCTTACACTATCATGTTTTAAGGCTTTTGGGGCTTGGGCTACTACCCATTATTGGGGCTTTGGGCTACTGTACATTATCGGGCTACTAAAAGAGTAAAAGTATAAATATATTTATTTAATTATTTATTCGGTTTAAACGGTTAACCGAATAAACCGAACAAATCGAATAAAAAAAATTGGTGTATCCGTTAACCCAACCGCAAACCGAATTCCCAATTCGGATACGGTTAGTAACCGAACCGCAAACCGAATTAGCACTTCGGTTATGTTTGTTTCGGATACGGATACGATTCGGTTTTCGGGTTTTTTCAGTTTACGGTTTTTTTGAACACCCCTACTATGAGGCCTTCCAAATGAGGTTTTGGTTTGGTCAACTTTAGGTCAACATCTGAAAGGAAAACCATATTCCGACTTTCGGTCCACAAAACAAATAATATATAATAAACACCAATTCACATTCTACATAGCTATTATGAGTATATTATACGTTGTTGTATAATAGAAAACTAAAATTTAAATAATTTATAAAATTTTACAAGTAAAAGAAGGGTGTTTATTAACCACAAAAGAAAGGATGTGATTGCTTTCCTTATTTTTGCAAAACCAACTATACAAAAGACTTGATTTCATATGATTGTAAGGGTTGAGAGAGTGGTACCTATGAAACCCTCTTATTTTATCCAATTAAAATTTGTCATGTTATTTTTACCCTCTTGAACCCTCTCCAACCCCAAGAGGAGGGTGTGAAACCTAGGGGTGTGCATGGGTCGGTTTGGGTCGGTTTTGAGGTAAAACCAAACCAAAACCAAAAGTTTGGTTTTTTGTTTTTTTTTAAACCATTCGGTTTCGGTTTTTGGTTTTCACAATGGGTTCGGTTCGGTTTCGGTTTTAAAACCAATTGGGTTTGAGTTTTTTGGGGTAAAAGAAAAATGGCCCAAACTATTGAACATGAGTTTGAAATTTTAGGCCTAAATTTTTTTATTAACTAAAGATTATCACATATTTTCGGCCTAAATATTTTGGGCTACAAAAATTATTAGTTTTCTTAACAAAACATACTCAACATAAAAAATAAATTTTATAATTTACAAATTTAATAAATATAAATAATAACCTACTATTAATGTAAATACGTGTAACATAAATATGTACACACTTTTAACATACAACCACACAACACAATATAATATATATTATGAAACGTGTATACACACGATGTATAATTAAAAGTATATTCGGTTCGGTTCGATTTTTTTTGTTTTCAAAAAATACAAAACCGAAACCCAGGGGCAAGGCATAGAAGGGGCCAGGGGTGGCCCCGGCCCCTCCCGTTTTTTCCGTTAATAGTTTAAATTTTTGCGTTTTCGTCTGAAAATTTTTATATGTATTGAGCCGGCCCCCCTTATTTTTTCCCTAAAAAATTCTTGGCCCCTTTGATTTTTTATCCCTAAAAATTTCAGTTCAATGCTCTATTCAGATTGATTCGATAAGTTATCAGTACGAAATTAAAAAAAAAGTTTGTGGGTTTAAAAAAAGTGTAAGTTTAGGGGGGGGGGAATGAAAAGTTGAAATCATTCACCCTAAAATTGAAATCCTCTCCTATGCCTTTCGTCGATCAGTCATGCCTCCCCCAAAATTGAAATCCCCTTCACCAGTTCACTCTTTATCACTTCAGTGCCTCTCGCCGCCCTCGCTTGTCGGCCTGTCGCCGCTCGCTTGCCTGTTGTCGGTCGCTGCTCGTCGCTTGCCACCGCTTCACTCCTTCACACATCCAATTCTTGGTAAGTACTAACTTAAAATTGTTAAGTATTAGGGTTAGAAACTTATGGATTATGATTCATTGATTTGATAATTTGATTTATGATTTATGAAATGTTTGGATGAAAAAAACTGCTTATGCTTAATTGCTTATCTTAGGGTGAAATTGTGTTTAAATAAGCAAATCCCAAACACTCAGAAATTGTGTTTTCTTGGTCATTGTTGTCCCAATTGAGGTTTCGTAATGTTTTCTCTTTGTGGGTGGTTATTTTTTAGGTGTTTCAAGTTCGAGTTAATTTTGAGAAGGATGATAAGAAGGCAGAAGCAATGTGGGTAAGTTTTTAGGAAACCTAAGTAATTTAAAAATTTTCCCGTGTTAGTCCCTCTACATATTGGAATAATTTAGTAATTTAATCATATTGACACACTAATTATCTTTTTAAATTAAAATTTGTTAGGTTGCTCAAATTCTCGGGAAGGTCGTCAGGATAAGTTGTAATTCTTCTTCCAGGTACTAACCATTTTTCTCTCGCATCATCATAGATAATTAGATATTTAGAGTTATTTATTGTTGATTTGTTTGACCTGACCCGAATTGAATCGCCGACCCGAACATGTAACCCGAAACATTGTGATAGGAAAAAAAATTGGGTCTCATGACTTTCGGCCCCCGTTACTTATTTTTTCAAGCTCCGCCACTGCCGAAACCAAACCGTAATTTTCGGTTTTAAAAAATACAAAATCAAAACCGTAGGTTTTAGTTTGGATCAGTTTTTTCGGTGCGGTTTTTTCGGTTTTGGTTCGGTTAATTCGGTTTTTTGCTCACCCCTAGTGGAACCAATAAAGCCTTGTACAATCAAGACATCACCGGAGATCACATGTATGACCACCGCCATATACAATCAAGACATCACCGGAAATTTTCCAAATCCGATGAAATTCTTTATTTCATGGGACGTATGTGGATTCCCGACTCTCAACCCCTCCACGAGCTTATCCTTGATGAGGCACACAAAACCTGATATTCTATTCATCCCGGTGTCGATAAGATGTATCACGGCCTCAAGGAGTTTTATTGGTGGCCGGGGATGAAGAAGGATATAGCTTTATTTGTAAACAAGTGCCTTACGTGTCTTAAGGTCAAAGCTGAACATCAAAAGCCCTCGGGTCTACTCCAACAACCCGAGATTCCTCTTTGGAAATGGGAGCAAATCTCTATGGATTTTATCACTAAACTCCCAAGAACTCCTCGTGGACACGATTCGATTTGGTTCATAGTTAATCGTTTAACCAAATCCGCTCATTTTATTCCTATTCGTGAAGATTTCAAGATGGAGGAACTGTCCAACCTCTATATCAACGAAATCGTGACTCGTCACGGTGTGCCTTTGTCCATTATCTCCGATCGTGACAGCTTCTTTACTTCCAACTTCTGGTGATCCTTACAAAAATCCTTAGGGACTCGTTTGGACCTTAGCACGGTTTATCATCCTCAAACCAATGGCCAAAGCGAAAGGACTATCCAAACCCTAGAGGATATGCTCCGCACGTATGTGATCGATTTTGGTGAAAGTTGGGATAACCATCTACCTCTTGTGGAATTCTCTTACAACCACAGCTACCATGCTAGCATTAAATGTGCTCCTTTCGAAGCTTTATATGGTAGAAAATGCCGCTCCCTGGTATGTTGGACCGAGATCGGTGACGCTCAAATAACAGGTCCCGAGCTTATTCAAGAGACTTCTGATAAGATCTCCAAGATTCAAGAAAGACTTAAGGCTACTCGTGCTCGCCAAAAGAGCTATGCCGATAATCGAAAGAAACCCCTCGAATTCCAAGTCGGTGATAGAGTCTTACTCAAAGTTTCCCCTTGGAAGGGCGTGGTCCGTTTCGGGAAAAAGGGGAAATTGGCACCTAGATACGTGGGACCTTTTGAAATCCTTGAAAGGATTGGTCTCGTAGCTTACAAGCTCAAGCTGCTAGCCGAACTCAGTGGTGTGCACGACACCTTTCATGTGTCTAACCTCAAGAAGTGTCTTGCTGATGACACACTTCATATTCCGTTTGATGAAGTCCGTATTGATGATAAGTTGAACTTCATTGAACAACCAGTTGAGATCATGGATCGTAATGTTAAACAACTCAAACGTAGCCGTATACCTATCGTGAAAGTTCGTTGGAACTCTAAACGGCGGCGACAATTTTGAACGCGGTATTCGTTTTCTATTAGTTTATCAATTTTTTCGTGATATATGATATAGTACTTCTGTTACTTTTCTTTTTCGTAGCATTGGTGTAGTCTATCTATACCATAAGCCTTACTGATCTCAATTAAATAACAACAAACACACGAATAATAAAATATCAGTTATAAACATAGTAATTTATAAATAAAAATCTAAATACATGAATAAGAAAATATCAGTTATAAACATAGTAAGTTAAAAATAAAAATCCATGTGTCAACTAAATGGTTCAACCATCATTTTTCATCAAAATAAATACCGAGACTCTATTGTATCTCTTCCTGTTTTACTACTGCAGCTAGTAGATGTTATTTTTAGTTAAACCTATTTTGATAGCTATGCAAGAAACATACAAAACATGTGTAAATTAATTTGTTTTTAAATTGATTAAAAATAAAGACTAAAAAGTGTGGATATCAACTTGGGGTTTTCTGAAACAAAAAAGTATCATCATTATTCGACGGCGCGTTGCAGATATCGAAGAGAAATAATTCTTAAAACACCACCTTTTTCATTGCAAATAAACAATGAATACATAAAAGGCTTACTACCCACGTCCTAAACTACAGGGAAGAAAAAAACAATTAAGTACTACCTATGAAGCTGAAAGTACAAGTAACTAAAGCATGTGAAATAAACTGAATTAAAGACATGTGAAAATAGGAATTAAAAACTGCAGGTGGTGGGAGAGAGGGGCTGTGCATTCGTGATCCTTTAACCCCCATCATGGAGCTCCAATTGATCCGATTTGAGATACCCAGATGCTGACCCGTTCTTCTCATGTGACCCATAAACTGATCTTGAATTCCAAACAGCTATGATGTTTAAACTTGTGAACCCGATACGTTTATCGCTATCATTTTTCTTGACCAAACAAAATTTGAGATCTTTTTAAAGCACCTGGCCTTACCTGTTTTGAAGCGTAGGTAATCTAACTCGACCCACCATAATAGCAACAAGCTCTAAGTTATGTAAATAGACATAAATAAAAATTTGAAGTTGTTTGAAAAGACCTGAAGCATCTGTATAGAATGCATACTCCTATAACCCAACATCTAATTTGCCCCTAGGGAGTGCCACGTCATCACCTTTCAAGTTTTATGTATATATTGGATCACCTGGGAGACAATCTGTGGAAAAAAAACCATTAAACTTTTATCTAAGTCCTAAGCTCCAACAATAATGTAGAAATCAGAAATCCAATGCAAATGTCAATGAACTGTGTGAATAATACCTTGCGCTGCTCTAGATCTTGTGAAGGAGCGAGGAGAATTGTAGACCATCGATCCGCCTTTCAGATCATACTATTTACCCACAAAAACGAACAAGTCGGCAAATTAAGATTCAACGCTACCTGTGCAGATCATCATTCTTCAAGTTACCAGCAGTTTTTTCAGGTTTTCCCAAAATTGGGGATCTTAGATCAAACAAACACATAAAAAAATTAAACCAAAATCAAAGTAAATTGCAAACGATTTATTTTTTAATAGTTTTAAAGTTCCATCAAATTTCTAATAATTGCAAAATAAAACTAAGCCATACAATTTCTAATAACTTCATAGGTTTCGACTCGGTCCGCAAACTCCTTGTGTTCTGCAAAGTCAGTTGTTTCGTCGAGTGTGACATCATAGAGACACATAAGCACGCCATCTTTACTAACTAATATACCGACTTCGATGAAGCGTGTGCCTTCTTCAATTGCTCTCTGCAGGAATCAAAAATACCTGAAACTTTAAAAACATATTAGACATTTCAAGAAAATGAGACGTTTAGCCAATATTAAAATCAATATACTTTCTTGTTTTTCATAAAAAACTGTGTAGATTCTGAAAGGCCAAAAAGGTGGTATAACTTTTTCTTTTCCGAAAATGATGAATGTCACTTTATAAAAACTTTTACTAATTTAAGAGTAAACAAGTTATTATTTTAAAACGAATTCATAACTTTTACCGATTTGACAATTCTGATTATTTAAAGATTGACACAAAAAAGGGGTTAAATACCCTAATAATCAGAATCAGTTTTGTTGCAAATACTCCTAAACTAATTATTTGATATTAGGGGCAATTGCATATATCCCCCTCTAAACTTACAAAATTGCATATTTCCCCAAATCATGCTTTAAAAGCATTGTACATTATGCATTGAAATGTCAGTAGGTGACTCATTGAAATAATAGAAGAGATGTAAACTGAAAATACTTATTGGTAGATTCTATCATAAACAAAGAGTATTATGCAATGCCATTAATATTATAGATAAGTAATCTTAGGTTTTTGAGGGTTAAATGGTCGAAGTGAGTTAATTGAAATATAGTATTCTTGACCCGAGTAGTTGTCTAGTTGGTGGGGAGTGGGAGCAGGTTGTCTGATTAGTAAAATGACACTAAGAATCTTAAACCAAAAAAACTGCATTGTTTGATAATTAGAGTGTGTATGTCTGGCTTTACAATCAAAACTAATCAGAATATTTGTTTTAGGTATTCATAGTTAATCCACTTACAACCCTGAAGCATGCCATGGTGGTTTAAGCCATACATTGAATCCACTTGCAGCCCTGAAGTAAAACATGAATGCACTTCACTTGGGAAGAAAAAGAACTATGTCAAAGTTACCAAACTGCAAAAAAAAAAAATCTGCAAATATTCAATCAAATTACTCACGTGGAAAAGTCTAAACCCACCCCCACCCCCACCCACCCCCAAAAACCTAAACCCCCCACCCCACCCAAAAAAAAAACCTAAACCTTAAAAGCTAAATCCTAAGACTAAACCATAAAACTAAAACCCTAAAATTCAAACGTAAAATCTAAACCTTAAAAGCTAAACCCTAAAAGCTAAGATGGTAGAGTTCGACGAGACGGTTTCAACGCCGCTGAAATTAGCTCAATCGGAGTTCGTTTGATATCGTTTCTTAAGATTTTTGTCATTTCTTAGATTTATTAGTGAAAAACTACTTCTTATTTGAACATCCTCCTATATATATATATATATATATATTCAATTTCTCAACCTAGCATTATATACTACTTCTCTATAACACATTTTAAGTACATTTTAAATACATTTATATAAATATATATAAGTAAACATTATCTTATGATAAGTATATATATTAAAACGAAACACGGGAGTTATTAACCATGTATTTACACCTTTTATTTTTATCATGTAGATATATATATATATATATATATATATATATATATATATATTTGTGTAAATATATATATAGGGTTAGGTTCAAATGAGAACTTATAAATACTTGAGAAAAAACCAATTAAAACCATTTTTTTTTGTTTTCACTATCTTTATTATTAAAATATAACATAAAAAATGATTTATCTCTCCAATTAATTCATCATTTCTCTCTAAATTATCCTTAAAAAAATTTATATATATGTGTAAATGGTAAACACTTACACATGTGTAAGTGGTAAACTTATATAAGTGTATATTTTTTTAATATATGAAGACATGTAAATTTACATATATATATTCATTTTTTTACATTGTATTATAGCAATAAAGATAGTAAAAACAAAAAAATGGTTTTGATTGGTTTTTTGACGAGTTCTCAAAATATTTAAGAGTTCTCAAATGATCAATTCTCTATATATATAATTATATACATTTGTTTATACTAAATAAATCAAGTATCCAACTCATAATTTAGGAGTTCTCAAATAATCCCCTCACAGGACAGGTCACGGGTTTGATCCTGCCCTGCCCCTTTCTCGCCCCTTTTAATTTTATTTTGTGTTTTACTCCTTGTTTCTTTCATATACACTCACATACATATATAAACATATATATATATATATATATACATATTGGGGAACCCGCGCGCTGCGGCGGAGAAAATTTTGGTCCGGGTCATAATGGGTTCGGGTCAATACGGGTCGGTTTAAAAAGTTGTACCCTTGTAGGGAATAACCCAATGAAATGAACGAGCTAGATATGAACATAATTACATGAATAATAAATAAATAAAAACTCATGCCAAAAACTTACGTGCACAATATGTAACATCAGATAGCATCAAAACGGTAAGAAGATATTTATTTGTTTACTATTTTTTTTTTGTGATCATAAGAAACTTTTTAGTTATGTCATTCAACAAGAAAATAACAGTATCAGTTACTTTCATGATTTAAAAAGCTTAAGTAAGCAAAGTTAAGAGAACAAATACCGAAGCATCTATTTTACCATTACAACAGTTCTCATTGTTTGCTTCATAAGTCAACAGATATGAGATTTCACAACATTAGGTTACACTTTTGACTTTACAGTTTACACAATATTATATTTTTATATTTAGAGGGATGCTTATTTTTTTAGAGGAATTTATATAACGTGAAATATGACACAAAATCAGAGTCATCAAAATAAGTTTGGTATTTCCTTTAGGCCAGCTAAATCAAAATAACACAAAATAAAAGCCTAAAACACCTGGTAATTTTAATCATACACAATGACAACTTGTGACAGCCACTGTGTATATCAAGAAAATCTTCACATCATGAATCTAATACTACAAAAAGATACTACAGTCGTCACCTTTTTGAAGCTTTGAATCATACATCATGACAACTTGTGATGCTATTTTAAAAAAAATGATTATAAAGTGTTTTAGGTATTGGTTTTTTTAGTGGTTACCCAACCCTGTACGATCTGCTCATTTACCACCTTTGGACAGAGACAGGGAGGTGGTTGGAGTGCACGGTAGTCAGAAATTATAGCTGGTTTGGCCCGTGTTTTCCCTGTCATCAGTTTTATGGTAATATTTAAAGATGACAAACAAACATATTTCAAGCAGTTTCCACTGTAATCACCTTTAAATATGGAGGCTTTTCACCAATTGCTCGTGTTTTGTATGACCTATGCAGAAAATAACCTTTAATTAGATCATTATTATTAACACTAAATTTTCAAGAAGATCAAACTAAAAAAAAAGAACCAGGTTTATTTATTATTTAGTAATTATTTATCTATTCGACAAATACTTAATTATTTATTTATTTCAAATGATACACTTATTAACATTATTGTATTTCATCATGATGACTATGTTAACCTAATCGTGTTTATAGGATCTTTATTTAACAAATAATATCTTCGACGTCACCAAAAATCTTTTTTGTTCATTTCATGAAATTTCACCTATATATTACCACTTTAGCCACTGTTAAGATTTGTATCATTCATTCGTTCATTCCAGAACCCTAAGACCCCAACCATCCCATTCTTAATTCCTGTATTTATTTCCATATTAAACATGTACAAATCATTGATACACGTATTCCATCAAACATATGTTAACCTTGTGGTTAGCTAGACACTTGTGCAACAATACTTTGTTCGTGTGATTACCAAGCTACATATTACAGGTGAGTTTACGTAGCCTCTTTTTTCTTTTTTTATACTTTTGGGGTGAAACATGTCTACAATTACATTCTTACACAATTCAGTACCCTTGTTCTTATGCAAATGTCTTTGTGCTTTATGTCTTAAACTGTTTGGTGACCAAAACGTGTGTTCATGTTAGTACAATCATTAACTTGCGCGGCAGGCCTAAGGTAGTACCTTTTATGATCATTTATACGGGAAACCGATATATTACTTAACACGAACCTTGGCGGGTTAGTGTATACATTTGGTACTTCACATAGTCCGGGGACTGTGCATACATATTTACACGGTTTGATTGTACGCTTGGAACCTTGTATGTTTTCACATTTATGCTCTAGACACGCTTTGAACATATTGAATTGTAAACTTACTTAACTTTGTTTGGTGTCAAAACCTATGTTACTCACTAACTACTTGTAGTTGACATTTACTTACATGTTTCAGGTGCACCTGTTTGAGGACATTGCTTGATCACATAGGACATGGACTTAGCATTAATAAGACTTAAATTTTGATTATGTTTTGTGTTTTATTCCCTTTGTAACGGATGCTGTAATATGATGAATAAATATTACAATACATTTAATAGATGATCATGTGCTTATGAACAACCGCGTCAGCCCCGGCGTATAATACGCCGCCGGCCGGGGTGTGACAATTACGGGTGCACACGTAATAGTAATTTGAGATGCATGTAAGTCTTGGTGAAACCTAGTGTTTGAAAAAATGGTCCTAATCTGTGATTTACAGACTTAAGTTTCCACTTTCAGTAGAAATTCTCGTAACTCACTCAGTGACTAGTTGGTATCGTTAAACCTGTTCAACAGTTGATAGACGCGACTATCAGGTTGAAGATGTTTACGGACACACTGAGCTATCATCAATGGAATCCGTCATTTTATTTTCACTCATGTAAGAGCCTTAGTGAACTTAAGACTTTCATCCAAACTTGGTCAAGGAAACCATCTTCATTGAAACTCTAATGGAACCTTATGGCAAACCCTTCGACTCCAAGTATGTAAGCGGAATTTCAAGAATTCCTACTAAGCTAACACTTTATCCCTTACGTTCCAACAATAAATTCCCTTTAACCCTATTACTCTGTCCTATGGCTAATCCTTAGTCTAATTTGATTTATACCCCAGCATATCCAACTCTGCAATTGGATTTTTTTTCACAAAATGATCCAGTTGTCTCAATGACATTAGAAAACGGAGATTCAATCTAACTAACCATCAGTTGAACGCGATGACTTAAACAATTATCCTATCCCTTATATTGCTGGAATCGTTATCTCATAAGAATTTTTTTCCTACATGTGAACCTCTTCCTTAGCCTTTGCGTTGACCGACGTTTACCTTATAGGGGTCTCGCCAGAAGTCTCAGCGAGACCTCACAAATTTCCCTACTACTGCGGTCGTACTTCGATTCTAATGGAAATTGATAACTTAGTGATGAAAACCCTTAACACGTATGGAAACATTTCCTCGACCTCGATGGTTACGTGACCCAAATCGTGAACGGTACCTCCACCTGTGATTGAGGATTCCTTATCCTCCTTTCTTACGTAACATTTTATTTTTTTATTTTGGATCAATGATTGTTAATCGCCTCCCATATGCCTATTGTAACAACAATTCGGTAATTAATACAAAAGCTCTGTCACCGGCACACCTCAACCTGATTTCAACCGCTAATGGTTCAAGTACTTATTGAATGCCTTTTGTGGAGAAAACAACCTGATTTACCAAATTTTCGCCGGTATAAACTCAAACTAGCTATTGCCAATTGTTTGCGCGCGCATAATGACATGGTAAATCTCGAATCTTTTCCCCGATTGGAACGATGGAGAAATTTGACTCTAGCAGGACGATTGATTAGACTTTCTTTCAAATAAATAATAAACGAAGTTGTTAACGCAATTTCGAGTAACCGATCAAGCTTCTGAAACGATCTTACCCGTGATGACCACATTTTTCCTTGTTTCGTCTTTACACCACGAATGGGTTAACATTCTTTCTATCCTGTCAGCTCACTACATAACTAGAGCAATGGACTCATAGTGGATAGAGCATAAAATCCTATCAACGCCTCAGACTTACCAATTCCAAATCACCTTGGATTTTCCTAGTGTTTCGTACATCGGTTGTACACCTTCACACTTAGCTTAGTACTCTTGATCACTACACAAACGATAATCTATGAAGACACATCCTTAAACATAAAGTTTTGAAACCCCCCCCCCCCCAATTGAGATATTTTTCCGAATGATTCCTTCATTAACCCTTGCATCGGTTGTTACTTTCCCCAAATAAATCCTAACATAAGTCGACATGTCCTACAAGGTGCTTCACCCTAATGCAGCATACTCTCTCATTGTGTCTTCCATTACTCCTCAGTATGGTACATAGACTTGAATCTCTTTTCGCACAAGAAACTCGAATTATTCTATTTCACCAAGACTAGATCTGTAACACAAGCATCTGGAAAGCCGCAACCCTTTCCAATCAACGTAAGGCGTCCGATCTCCAAAACTTCTCTTCAATTCTAACCAAAACTATTAAATTTGTAACTTACGATACACAATGACTTAGTCGACAAGGCAATTATCCTTATGAATACATTGCAGTCTACCCTGGATGAAATATCTAAGCTCAATCTCTTTGGCAAAAATCTGAGAAAAGAATTAGGATATTCTATTCTTCTCACATTATATTGGACACTGACAAAGTAATGGTTGGTTATGATAGGTGATGAGAGCTACCTTTCGACACTGATCGACCCGCTTAGGTTAATGAAGAAACCCTCTTGGTAGCCTTGCCCCATGACAAACACGAACCCGAATACAAGCCCATGTCAATGGACCAACCATCCCTCCGAACTCGAACATGCAACATCATACTCAGATGCAAGAGGCTTAACCAGCTTAACCACTACCCACGTTGTCTTACTCTAGATGCGTACTTAGCCTATTGACTAAACTGTTGGAATAAGTTAGTTCATACCCTCACTTGCTCTCCTTACCTAGACCTTGACATGACTCAATCCTGTTATTAAATCTTCCACTGGAATTGGACCATCTATCGCTAAAAGTCGTCACATTAAACTATGTCTCTTATTCTCGGTGATAGTGACTAACTCACAAACTAAAGTCGTGTCTGTACACTATAGCAATGCAAAGTCGAATATCAAAAGCCGCCTGGCTTGTTTCGGCAACCAGAAATTCCGTTGAAAATGGGAGCAAATTTCCATTGATTTCATCACCAAGCTAACCTAAATTCCTGACGGATCCGACACCATCTGGGTAATAGTAGAACGTTTAACCAAATCCGCACATTTCCTTGCAATCAAAGCGACTGACAAGATAGAGAAGTTAACTCGCATCTACATCAAGGGAGTAGTCTCTTAGCATGGAGTGCCAATCTCTATCATCTCAGATCAAGGCACTCGATTCATTTCACATTTCTAGCAATCGATAGAAAAATCTCTAAACCGATGACCAGAGTGAACGTACAATTCAGATCATTGAAGACATGTTACGAACGTTCAAACAATAGATTTCGGTAATAGTTGGGAGATTCGCCTATCGTTAGTGGAGTTCTACTACGATAACAGTTACCACACGAGCATCAAAGGAGCACCATTCAAGGCGCTGTATGGATGCAAATGTCGATCACCTATCTATTAGGCTGAAGTGTGTGATAGTCAATCTACTGGTCCTTAACTCGTGCTCGAGACTATAGAGAGAATCGTGCAAATCCGAAATCGCATGGCGGTATCTCGTGTTCGCCAAAATAGTTACGCTGACAAACGCCACAACCCATTAGAATTCCAAGTTGAGATAAAGTTCTTCTTATGATCTCACCTTGGAAGGGTGTAATTCGTTTTGGGCAAACGAGGCAAACCAAATCCACGATATGTTGGATCATTCAAAATCCTGCGGAGGTATCGATCGAACCTACCGAAAGAGAGCTTAATGGTGTACACAATGACTTTCATGTTTCTAATCTAAAGAAATGACTATCCGACAAGACACTCGTTTTTCCTTTGGAAGAGTTACAAGTGGATGAACAATTGCGCTTCATCGAAGAACCAGTAGAATTCATGGACCGAAAGGTCAAGAAACTCAAGCATAGCCGGATACCCATTGTCAAAGTTCGTTGGAACTGAAAACGTGGACCGGAGTTCACGTGGAGCGCGAGGATCAAATTATGCGCAAGTATCCTCAACTATTCGAAAACCCAACCTAAAGCATGGAAGGTATTAGTAAATTTCGGGGGGAAATTTCTTTCAACAAGGGGATGATTTGACAACTCAATTTTTTTTTCAGACAACTAGCGACATTATTCTAATTTTCGGGGCGAAAATTCTTTTAACAAGGGGATGATGTGACACCCGGCATTTTCAGGTTAACTCTGTTAACACAAACTCAGTTATCTCAAACAGTCATCCATGCATTATACTTAATTATGGTTAATTAAGTTGTCAGTTAACGTAACGGTAATTCAGAGAATTATCGAATAGCACGAGTCTGTCCCCGAACGTTGGTGATTAATCAAGAATAATATTTCGAACAATTAATAATTTATAATTAATATAAATTATGTATTTTTATGTGTTATGTGATTTTATGCGTGAATTGTAGACTTTCGTGAAATCGCGTACGTTTGCGCGTAAGCGTTGTGACTTTTACTGCTTTAGTGATTTTTATAAATAGAGTTTATAAAAATATTTATTATAAATTATTTTATATAGTTAGATTTAATTAAATATATTTTAAATCATTTAATGAGTCAACGGGCCTCCTATACTTACATTTTTACCCATTTTGAGGCCCATGTAGTACATATATAAGGAATTTATAAAACCTAAACTCCCATTCTCCATATTTTCGAAAAAAAATCAGCCCCCAACACCTCTTTGAAGCCGACGCAAACATCACCCCAATTCACCATCGAATCGATCTTGTTTCTTGCAATTAAACGCGTATTTGATCAATCCTTGCTATTGCTAACGCATCTACATAAGTTTTTCCGTCCGATTTCATTGTTTTATGATTTCAAGTTTCATGATGAAACCCTAGTTCATCCAAACAAGAATTTTGGTAATAAAGTTGGTGACTTTGTTATTTATTTGATGTTATTGCACCTATTTGATGATTTTATTGTTGTTTGGAAAACCCTAGTTGCTTATTGTTCATAACTTACCTAGAATGTAAACTTTATTGATTATGTAATGTTGTAGGATCGCATGCTAGACGTATTTGATGATTGTTATGATTAAAAATATGCTAGTTAGTTTGTATGTAATTGTTTTGGTGCGTTGAATCTCATTAACAAAGCTAGAAATCGTAGGGTTTCCTAAAGAGGAAACTTTATTAAAAAGTTTTCATTTATATATGAGTTTTATACGTGCATGATGATGTGGGATGATGCTAATATGCTAAACAGAATGTATTAAAGTATTCTAAAGTGTTGTTTTGTAGAAATCACATAGATTGTTCATAGCTTACTAAAAGTGGAAACTTTTTAGGTTTTGGAACTTGATTTCTAGACTTGAATTATACGATGTGTTGATCTATTATGCATTAGTATGAATACATAAACATGTTAGGATCATGCAAACGTGTAAAAAATATTAACTTGTGGAAATCAAACCCTATGTTCATACATTACTAATAATAGTAACTTTGTTGATGGAAACACATTGAATGTTCATAGCTTGCCATGTTAGGAAGTTTTGTGAATCATGTATGTATCGTGGACATGAACTACTTGTATATTATGTGTATTAGTATACTAAGCAAACATTAAGTCACTATACGAGTCACCAACGGGTCGTTGGGTCAAACTTGGTCAGTCTTGGTTAAACCCTCAACTATTTTCAAAACACTTAAAACAATGGGATTGTTTGGATACTAAGGGTTTATATAAACCTGCACGAACACACACACTCATAGACCTATGTTAACATGTGGCGTTAGAGATTCACCGGTCTTTACTTGCTGATTATTCGCACGCATTATAAGGTGAGTTTCACGGCCCCTTTTACTTGTTTTCCTGTTGGGGAAGAAACATGCACACAAACAAACATGGATCACATAATATTTCATTACCACTTGTTTACTTAAGCACAAACATAACATACTAAGTCCTTACATTCTCGAAATAGCGAGGAAATTTGAGTAGTACTACTGGGTGTGACAAACCCCACCCGGGCTAGTCGCGCTAGCTCGACTGGAGGTCGAACGGGTGTTAATTAGCCTAAACATTTGACCATTGTTGATTTTAGCAATGGTGGAAGGCACACAAACAACGAACAGTCAGCTTCGGTTGCGAACGCTTATAGTAACTTGTACCTTGTCTTGCTAACAATAGGTGTGACATATGTATGTGGATCATATTAACACTCAAACGTTTATTTACTTACAAACCTGTGAACTCACCAACCTTGTGTTGACACTTTGAGCATGTTTTCTCAGGTCACTATGGTACACATCAGGACTAGGATGCATCATGGGGTCGCATTGGTTTTATCAACAAATGAATAATAGTTTATTATACATTATTTACATTAATTGGCGCTTTGTTTGCGCATAATTACTTTTGGGTTTTATATTAATGTACGCTTCCGCAACTTAAACTATGAAATCGTGTTTTACTCATGTTGAATGTGCAAACTCGGTATTTTTAAATTCATATAGTGGTCGTTCAACATGATCGATGACTACGATCCTGGTTTGTCACGCGCTTCGTGGTAGAACCCTGTAGGTGAAATTTGAGGGTGTGACAAAACACGTAGAAATGGATTTTTATTTTGTTTATGAAAGAGTTGAGTCCCAAGAAATCCAACATATACAAATTGATACAAAGCTACAGCTTGCTGATCTATTCAGAAAAGGTTTAGGCACACAACATTTTTGATTTCTCATGGACAAGCTGGGCACTAGTAACCTACATGCTCAAGCTTGAGGTGGTGTATTGGCTTTTGGTCTTCTCCTCCTTCATTATGTATTTATCTCTTCCTTTTCCTCAATTACTAGTCATAACTTGTAGGCTTTTCATGTTTTCATGTTGTTCTTGTTTAATCCTTGTATTGTCTTTTTTTTAGTGAGGTAATAAAAAATTATATTGTTCTTCTTGATACATTTGAATTTTTAAAGTATCCACTGAGTTATACCCTGTATTCGACAGATCCCATAAATCTTGAGACATCAGGCTTTGATACCAGAATGTTGATTTTTGAGAATCAAACAACAAAGTGGAATATATACTGAATAAGGCTGGAACGGTTACTTTTATTGATCACATATGAGGGCTTTAAATAGCCTTACAGATGACAAAAGGAAAATAACAGCTAAAAAGTAGCAACAAAGTAGGACACCTCCTAATTAACGACTTGGATAAACTAACGACTAAGAGCATCCACATCAGGATTGGTATATATACTATATCCTTAAATTATAAGAAAAAAAATAAGATTTAAGTTAAAAGGGTCTTACATCAGGTTTTTTAAACCTTATCTTTATCCTTAAAATTATAAGGAAATGAACATTAGAATATTAAATATACCAATTTCTTTAAAATTATATTTATGTCTTGTTCTTATATATGCTTTTCATACTAAATATTTGTTACTTGTCGTTTTTATATGTTTTATGAGTCGGTGGTCTTTCTGGTGCATCCTCTCTATCCTATTGGATAAAAGTAAGGTTTGCCCTTATCTCACCCTCCCCATACCCTACTTTTTGAGTGAGATTTTGCTAGGTATGTTCGTTTGTTTTTTTTATACTTTTTTAACTAGTGTTAGAACCCGTGTATTACACGGGGTTATAAATAAAATAAATTTAAAACAAAAGTAGAAATTGACACTAAAAAACTGATGAATATAATTTATAAATCAGTAAATATTTCTTTGTATACAACGTTGGATGTTTTGTTTGAATTTTTTCCATCCTTGTCTAAGGCTAAAATCGTTTGTTGTCTCTGCTTTTAACTATTGAAAGTGCAACATATAATTGACCATGAGTGAAAACCGGTTACCTCAAGAACAATCCAAACATTGATAGTGACTGACCCTGACTCTTATTTATCGTCATGGCGAAACAAACCGAGAGTGGAAACTGTTTTTTTTGTAGCTTGAAAGGAATTCTTTTGTCTGAAGGTGTCTAATTAATTCTTGGAATAAATGTGCGAGTTCCAATATTGCTTTCAGAAATGATCTCCGCCTCAATAACACGTTTACCAAGATATTTGACTTGTAATCTAGTTCCATTACATAACCCATTTTTCTGATCAAAACTAAAGTATAATTTGGCAATCCTGAAAGTTTAAGACCATTAAGAACATCTGGCGAGTATAAACTTTGTTGAAAATTATCGTTCAACTATTCTGAATGGCATATGCTATCTGAACTTAGATATTCTTTTTGTTCACCGGGGAACATTGACAACAAACGATCATTATTCTCCCGCACTACTTCATTTTTCGGAGCAAGTATTGCTCTTTCTTGAAAGAATTAAGGTTTGTTGTAGTGTTTAAGAATATATGGATAGACAAAGTCAATTAAACTTTCAATAGGATCCATAGAATCAGTAATAAGTAAATCAATTAGGTATATCAATCACCGCATCACCATCATTAATGCCACCAACATTTCCCTCTCCCAAGTCCAAAAGCCATTTTGCAACGATTTGGGTCTTTTCTAGATCAGCTTTGTCATTCCCAATGGTCAGTCTCATGTTTTTTGTTAACTTTAGCAACTTGTATTTTCTCCAAATGTATGATGAATATAAAGCAGCATTGATAATGTCTTGTCTGCTTCCGTTTGGCACAACAGGTAGGATTTGTCTAAAATCTCCTCCAAATACAATAACCTTACATCCAAATGGTATATTACTTTTGTTTGAAGAAATTGGGATCAATATGTCATTAAAAGATCTATACAAAGCTTCAAATGCATGCTTATGAACCATCGGAGCTTCATCCCAGATTTCTCTTATTAAATGCGCAACTTCGCTACCTGGCTTAATACGACAAAGAGAATCTTCATTAAGATTTAGAGGAATAAGAAATCTAGAATGTGTTGTTCTACCTCCTGTCAATAACAACGATGCAATACCACTTGAGGCAACATTTAAAACGATTTCACCTTTACATCTAATTGATGCGGATAATGTTTTCCATAGAAAGGTTTTACCAGTTCCACCATAATCATACAGAAAAAAACACCTCTTTTCTTATCTGTAACATCTCTCATTACCTTGTGAAGATATTTTACGCTGTTCATCTGCTAATGTAATAAAAAGACTATGTAGCTCGTTTTGCAAAGAATTTATATCATAAGACAATTCTTCAATAATGAACCGATTTTATAGACCCGTATATTACACAGGATTGGATACTAAAAAAGATACAATAAACAAATCTATAAATAATTATAATAAATAATTACATATGACATGTAATAATGAAAATTAATAACTCTTACAATTACAATTTACTATCTCTAAAAACAGCTACAAATTACAAATTAGCAATTTACCATCTCTAAAAGCAGTTACAAATTAGCATGTACGCTTTAGGGCCGGGTGTTAAACATTTGAATAGAAATTCTCTCAGTAATATTAATCGAGATGAGTTGGATGGATCAGATTCTGCTACTCAACTCCACGTACCTGTTATGAGGCTCTATCTATGCTCATCATGTTGCTTAATATAAATCAATAATAATATTTGACTTGATAAGTGTATATTTTGTGAAGTTGTTCTTCATGTCTTCTCTCGTCTCCATTGATGGCCTATGTTAAAATTCAAGAAAAATAATGCAACCAATAACATCAAAGTACGCTATGAATTAATAAATCGCATATTGATGGCAAAAGGTGCGGGTTAGGCAGGTTGTTTAACGGGTCAAAATGGGTTGGCAAAACATTTTAGTTTTAATTTTGCAGTTTGACTCTTGATGTGGTTTTTTATATGGAAACCAAATAAAGCAATGCAAAATATGTGAAATATTGAAACTCGTAACCCTAGTTGTTCAATGATAAATAGAAAATATGATAAGCATATTGATATCAAAAAGTTTTTAAAAAGTCATTTAGAGGTGGTAAAGGGAATCCTATGCCCTTCAACTAATTTCTTTTAAATTAAAATTTCATTTGTTTAGAATAGATTTTTGAAATTAATTCAAAACTTGTTTATCAATGTTAAAGTCACAATTTAAAAGATTGTTTGACCTTAAGAGTCAAATTGCAAAAAAAATAAAAAAAAATTACAATTTAAAAGATTGTTTGACCTTAAGAGTCAAACTGCAAAAAATAAAATAAAGAAAATTACAGTCAAATTAACCTACTAGCTTTAAAGCTTAAAACTATGTGGTCATTCAAAAAGATATTTATCAATGTTAAAGTCAAAATCTTGAGTTTTCTTTGACCACAAGAATCCAAACTGCATAAAAGTTTTTTATTTTACAGTCGAGCCTATTAGTTTTGAAACTTAGAACTATATAGGTATACAAAAAGGTGTTTAAAATAAAAATATGATTTAAAATTGTACCTTCATTTGAAACAATGCTCTTGTTCCAATCGATATGACATATACTCTTGTTTCAATCGATATGACATAGAAGAAAACGACCTACAAACAGGATAAGAGTAGAAGTAAAAACATATTTATATAAGAACAAACGGGTCCTAAAAACGCATAGAAATCACATATCTTAAACAGACGCAGGCGATAACAACATGATATGAAATCACATGCCTAACATGAGTCAGAACACGACAGTGAACATAAGAAGATGAATAACAACTAACACATACATCGTAACAGTGTAGATGTCCAATGACACCGTAGAACAAACAAAATAGAAGCACATCAGCTTACAATATACACCTACAAACAGGATAATTAATAGAAACATTAGTTTTACAAGCTTGAATAAGTTGCACTCACTGCATGTTTTACTCCACAGAAGAACACCATACTTGTATCCAACCATAGATTCCTATAAAACATGTAGACCATCTTTATAAAAATGACATATAATTGATCTCACCATATTATTGCATGTAAACAAATTTAAAATCTATAGAATAAATTACATAAAAGAATAAAATAAATATAAAAATAGTATTCCTACCATGGTGTCCTCAATTCCAAGACTCAGAATTCCAGCTAAAGGATCTAAAGGCCAATCATTGAATCCAGAAAGACATCCAGAAGGCAATGCACGTCCCAAAAGAAGTGAAAAATGGATGCATGAAGGGCGATAAACATCATGTGTTAAAATTCTTGATATTAAAGTATATGTTTTATGACATAATGAAAATGATATAAACACCTGACTATAAGAAGATCAGAGTAGGGAATTTAATTGGTGAAATCAAAGTAAAAATAAAAGCATAACATGTGACAATCAATCAGAAAAAAATGCAAAAAATGGTGGATTAGGAACTATGATAAGCATCAAGATGGAAGGAGTAACTGCTTTACAAGAATGTTATGTGTCAAAGTGGAAATGTACATATAGAATGAAGATAACATGTGTAAACTTAAAGAAAACTTACCTCATAAGCACCAATGTTTAACTCATTAAGTAATTCATTCCAAATTTTAGCCACTTAAAAGTCAGCCATTGTAGTTACATCACCAGAAATGTCGAAATAACATAGATAAAATTCAAGGTAAATAATTAATATACTGTTACAGTTTAGTCAAAAGTTGAGAGTTTACAACAATACTTTTCCACCAGTAGCAAGATGTCAACCATAGGGCTTAATGTCAAACTATATCCGTTAACCGGTGGTCTCTGTTGACCTATATAGCCTAATAATTGAGAAAAGTAAGAAAAACATCAGTCTTAAATAACATAAAGCCGATCCAACCTAACTAAAACAGAGACTACAATCTAACAACTTAACCAAAAACTAAAGCTGATCCGTTGACCGGTGGTCTCTGAATTTTTTTAGACTTTTTGAGATCAAAGCAGGAACTATGCAGCTTAAAGATGGTTCATCCACACAGATTTTCCAAAGTTGCTTTATTTCATTATTTGAACCATTTCACCTACACTTAAACCATCATCTTACACACTATAATTTAAGCATTTCATAAAAATAAGATTTACCAATACCAGCAGATCGACCAGACCTTGAGTCCTGCAATCAATCGAAATATAAAAATAAGATTTACCAATACCAGCAGATATCGGTCAGCAGGCTTTTATAATAGCTAATTTGGATTATAAGCACTAAACATAATAGCTAAAACATAGCTTCGATACTTCGAATTAAAGTTGCATAAAAGTAACAACAACTAAACAGATGATCATAAAAAAATGTAATGTGCAGAAGCCATGACATTAAATACAACCAAACTTTGCATAGGACAAAGATTGCAGTCATTAATCTACCATAATTAATATAAGCTAACATTTTGACTCTGGTTCAACAACAAACATCATGCACATTCATGTATTTGTATATTACTCTATACACCTTTCCATGGTTCAACAACAAACATTCATACACCTCCGTGAACCAACATTAACTTCATACACCTTTCCTTTATGTTTCGTGTAATACGTGAAGGATGCATCTTAAGTAGAACTATAAAACAGATTCAATGTAACCCAAATTATAAGCATTAACATTAAAAACAGATTAGGTAAAAATCCAAATTTATTGAAATCTTCCTAAAATACAATAAAACTGAAATTCTAAGCATAATCTTTAAAAGTTTGAGGATAACACATAATAATAACAAAAACTTCAATTGAACATAAAAACTGAAAACATATTCAATGAATCGATATACATAATATAACGGACGGAGGTGTTAAAACCCAAAAAATAAATAATCAATGGTATGAATACCTGAATAGATGGTCTGAGGTGTTGAAAATCTGAGATCGTTTGTGTCTCCAATGAAATTCAATGATATCGTACTGCATAATTGATAAAAAAAAATGGTGAATACGGAAACATAGATCTTGAAAAGTAAGTAATAATCGGTGAGGTTAAAGTTAAGATTCGAACATATACTTTGAAAGAATCAAAGTGAAATTGAAATAATAGATCCAGAGTATAGATTACATACTGATTGTGATTTGATTTTGAAGGTTATTGAAGATGAAAGAGAATTATAGATTGGAAAAGGAGTGAGACTCACAAGTATTAATTAATTTGTTAACACTAAGGAGTATTTTGGTTATTTCACTACGTCCATCCACATCAGGGATCACCCATTCCCCCGTGTTACTATTGAGTGAACAATAAGACTATAATTGTAATTTTTCAAAAGATAGGAACCAAACTTATAATAATATGACTTTACATGTTAAAAACTTATTTTCAATTTTTTTTAATCACATTTTGATGGGTATTTTTGTAAATTGGCACCTTGTTTAGAACTCTTTGGTAAATGGATCACTCCTCTTTTCCCTCGTAACAATAAAATGACCAGAAACTCAAAATTATCAGCCGTCAAGATTTTACTCCGTCGATCTCCGTTAGTTAAATCCTCCGATGCCCCTTTTGCCCTAACAAATCCTTCCTCACCGACCCAAGATTCAGACTCTCTCTCCTCGCTTTTCCTGAATATCATTTTCTTTAAATTTATATAAAAATTAATTCAAATTTCACAATTTTACCGGATCTGAACTACTCACCGGCGCTTAAACCCGTCTTCCTTCTCCGTCACCGGAAGACCAAACTGAGTGCTCGTTGAGTTGGGGTTTTCCGGTAAAGATAAAAAAGTCTTTCTTTTTTATTGTTCTTGTTCTACAGCTGGTGAGTTCTTGAATCTGTTTGTACATATATTTATGTATACATGCAAGATTTGTTGTTTTGCTTCATGGGTTTTACTGGGAATTGAAGAATTGATGTTTGAAGCTTTTAAGGTTTAGCGCATTCGTGAAAGAATTTTTGTGCATTTTTTGTTGTGATTTTTGGTTAATTTAGGGAATTAATTGCACTTATTTATGGACTTTGTGTGCTAATTGTTTGTGGGAAAATGGGAAAGAGTATGCTAATTGTTGTCTTTTTTATGCAGAGGTATTGAAGTGATGTCCTGAATGTTGAGGAGATAATGGCCTCTAAAGGTCCAAGGTCTAAACTTGAACATGAGTCGAGGGCTAAGCGGCAAAAGGTAATGCAAGTATTTGTGTTTTAGTGTTTAGATAACTTACTTATGCTCATGATTTGTGATTATATGATTATTTAGGGCCCGAATACGGTATTGAATTATCAGTTCCATATGCAACAAAAACGATCATCGAAAGTAAAATTGCTTATATAGGCTTTAATTCCCATTATTTTATCTATCATTTGTTTAAAAAATCAATTTTTTCCACAGTTCTTACTGTCAAAGTGATTATTACAACTTCAAGCATCATGTTTTATTACAACTATTTATCTAATTTTGATTATTCTGTAATGTTAACTTGTACGCCATATCCAAACACCCCTAGAAACATGCACTAGTAGCTGCTTGACTTAACATTATGTCATTATGTATTGCATCTTGCATTCAAGCATGAAGCCAAATTTAAAATACTGATTTGTTCATAACTTTATATATGTTATATATCTAATTTTGCCTTGTACTATGCTTTTCCCTTTTTCCAAATGAATTTAGTTATCTTTAGTGGATGAGGTTGTTTGTTCTCAAAAGATAAGAAAGAAGAAAGTAACAACAGAAGTTGATTTTATAAATCTTTTGGATTGCAAGGAATGTAGGAAGATAAATCAAGCTATCTTTATGCTTTAGTAGAATTATTTTCACTTTATTATAACAATATTAACCAACTAGAAGTGGCTATATTTAAGATTATTATTGTGACACATCCTCCTTAGAATGCAATTTCTAAAGAAGCATGTTTTATTCATTTTGCTTATATTTAATGGATATGTAGGCACTTGAACCGCCTAAAGAACCACAACGGCCCAAAGCACACTGGGACCATCTTATAGAAGAGATGGTATGGTTATCAAAGGTATGATCTTGTTTTATATCAAATCTTGTACTTTTGCAAACTTTTAAATAATTTCATACTAAATACTATTTCCTACTAGGATTTTGAGTCAGAGAGAAAATGGAAATTGGCCCTGGCAAAGAAGATTGCCATAAGAGCCAGCAAAGGCATGGTGGATCAGGCCACAAGAGGAGAAAGAAAAGTGAAGGTTGGTTACGAATTTGTTAAATTTTTATTACATTAAAAATCTAATTAGATATTTATTTAATGTTAATTATTTTTAATGGTTAGGAGGAAGAGCTCCGAATGAAAAAAGTTGCACTAAACATCTCCAAGGACGTGAAGAAATTTTGGACTAAAATTGAGAAGCTGGCAAGCCATTTTTATGATTTAATTCATGAAGGATTTTTTGTTTACCTTTTAATTTGGATACATAATCGTTATGTTTTATAAAATATTATGTGATTCCAGGTGCTATACAAGCATCGGTTAGAGCTTGATCAGAAGAAGAAAAAAGCACTAGATAAACAACTTGAATTTCTTCTAGGGCAAACAGAAAGGTTTGACCTGATCCTGTTACCCTGCCCCACCCCATTTTTTATTATTTCATTTAACAATGATGATCAAAAGGTATTCGACAATGCTGGCAGAAAATCTTGTTGATTTATCTTCTCGACAGCATGTACATGCGTCCTCGGTCCAGGAATTACCAGCCATTGAATATAAAGATCATACCAATGTCAATGGGTGTACTGAACCAAATGTTGGTATGAAGAAATATATGTTATTTAGTCAACAATATTCCTTTATTTTTTTTGTTGGGGGCCATTTGTTTATATGATCTGTTTTCCTTCTTTTGGCAATTGGCAGAATCCCAGTCAAATATTTTAGATACCGATGAAGACTATAAGTCTGAAAATGAAGTGGTAAGTATTTGCTCATATTTTTTAGTTCTTAGAAAAATGTTTTATTTCTCTCTCTCTCTCTCTCACATACACACAAACACACTCATACATGTTCTTTTGAGATTTTTGACATATCACAGCCACCCTAGGGCTTAAAAAGCTTATAAATTTCTAATTTGATGAACCCTTTTACTTGTAACCAAACTTCAAGTTTTCATTGGTCAACTTCCCAAATTTTTGACGAAAATTATTATAAAATATATTTTTCTGTTGCTGCTTTAGGAAGATGATGAGCATACAATTGAGGAAGATGAAGCCCTCATAACCGAAGATGAAACACGAGAGGAATTAGCAGCTTTGCAAGGTGAAGCAGATTTACCCCTTGAGGAGTTACTTAAACGTTGCTGTTGGAGAAGGTTAGTCATTCTGACCAGCTTCTGTGCTATATGTGGCAAAATCGGTGGGTTGGGTAACAGGTCCGGGTCAAAACAAGTACTTTTTGTAGAAGTCAGGTTGACCCACGTCACACTTTGTCCAACCGACCCACGTCACACTTTGTCCAACCGATTTTATAATAGTTAAGTGTGTCAGTTAGGGTTAATTCTTTATAGTTATTTCTGTAATAATCTAATTATCTGAATAAAATAATTTAGGAGGTTTTACGCTTTAGAATTACACTTTGGGAATTTTTCAACTCATTTTCTTTTTAGCTAACCTTTGAATTTAATTGTTTGACCTGTATAGATATTAGCTAGCCGATCAACGGGTCGAAACTGCCACCTTTAGTACAAAAGGTTCTAAGTTAAATTCTTTATTTTTACACTCAGGAAAGACTGAAGATGTAGCAGAGCTAAATCAGGCCCGGGAGGATGATTCCCAGTGTAAGTAACTTGGTTTGTAATTGTATTTATCATTTTAACTAGAGGTGGCAAATACAAATGGGTTGGGTAACAGGTCAGAAAGGGTTTGGGTCAAAACATCTCGGGTTGGGTTGGTCCAACCCGTTTGTACATTTCCCCCAATTGTGTACACATAATGTGTTAGATGTTATAACATAAACTAATAAATTAAAACAACAATATAGTTTCTTCTAAATAAAATGAGTTAGGACGTTAGTATTTGAATACACGTGAGGCAACTTTTGACACGTTTGACCTGGTACATATTTATCTAACTTTTCACATATTACTCTTTTGATCTGTTATCAATGAAGCACAAGCCAAATTGACCCGTTTCCATATAATTGGGTTGAAGTTGCGCCCTCTTATTGCAACCACAAGATTGTCTTCACTGTGGACTACTTTTTTTTGCAGGTAATGGAAATGATACTTCTGACCATAGCTTAATGAAAGAGAGTCGTCATTGTGTAAGTTGTACGTCTTCATTATGGGTATGAATGTAAATTCTAAATTAAGTTCACTGCTGAACATGATATATTTTCTCACTCTTATTACAGGTTGAAAGTAATGGCGGATTATTGTCAGTTCCACAAAATCATCATTTAGAAATCAAGGAACATTATGTTAGAAAAAGAAAACGTCTTCAAGGAGATCACAAAAAGCACTTTGAATTAGACTTTAATGATGAAAATGTAAGATAATTACTTGCACCCACTTAAAAATGGTTACATACACATAAAATATCATATAATTCCATGATTTTATTTATGTAGGAGGATGGTGATTTTATACTTGAGAATGGAGATGATAAGGTATGTTAGATGGTATAATGTATCATAGAACTATGAACTTTGTTATCTTGTATTCGTATAAAATTGTTTTACTTGCATTGATATTTAACCACTATTTATCTTGTGTATAAATTTTAATTTATATATATATAGGATGATGAAACAACCTTGTTGGAGGAAGAAGAACTAGCAAAGGGCGAATCTGATGATTCAGTAGACGAGGTGTGTAAATTGACCTTTTGACTTTGATATTTTATTTTATTATCATATTTCTAGTGGATCTTTCATATTATCTTCATTTTGGGTCAAAATATTCAGATTTTGATAATCAAATAAGGAGTAGCCTTAAGAAAACTGATTTATTGAGATAAATGTGAAATTACCAAACTATCCCTACCTTTAAACAACTGAATAATCGATCATCTGATTCTTCATATGGGGAAATATTGTTTGTAAAATCTTAATGGGATTATCTTTGAGATGAAATCTTATGAATTAAATTATAATTTTACAGATTGCATTATTGCAAAAGGAGAGTGAAATTCCAATGGAGGATTTGCTTGCAAGGTATAGACAGGTATGTTTGATAAAGGGTCACTAATTATTGCTTAAAAGATTTTACCGTGTTCTAATATTGTTTTATTTTGGTCACATTTGCGTATTTTTAATAGGACCCTGACACTAATAGAAGCACAGAGTCTGATTCAGAGTTAGAATCTGAAGTTTTGTCTGATTCTTCAAGGCATACAGATGCCAAAGCTGATGTTCAACATGTTTCAATGAATGAAGTTGAAATCCATTCAGAAAAAGAAGACAAACAAGAACAAACAATCGATGAGGGTGGGGAGAATGAAGACCGAATTGCTGACGCTGCAGCTGCTGCCAGGTCAGCACAGCCAACAGGGAATACCTTTTTGACAACAAAAGTCCGAACAAAACACCCTTTTTTACTAAAGTTCTCCCTTCGTGAATATCAACACATTGGTTTAGACTGGCTTGTGACAATGTATGAAAAAAGACTAAACGGTATACTTGCAGATGAAATGGGCCTTGGTAAAACAATTATGACCATCGCGTTACTTGCACACTTGGCATGTGAAAAGGGGATATGGGGCCCACATCTGATTGTTGTACCGACAAGTGTCATGCTCAATTGGGAAACCGAGTTTCTAAAATGGTGTCCTGCTTTCAAAATCTTGACTTATTTTGGAAGCGTGAAGGAAAGGAAGCATAAGAGACAAGGATGGATGAAACCGAATACTTTTCATGTTTGTATCACGACTTACAGACTCGTTATTCAAGATTCAAAGATATTCAAGAGAAAAAAGTGGAAATATCTGATTTTGGATGAAGCCCATCTTATAAAAAACTGGAAATCACAAAGATGGCAAACACTTTTGAATTTTAACTCAAAAAGGCGTATACTTTTAACCGGTACACCTCTTCAGAACGATTTAATGGAATTATGGTCGTTAATGCATTTCTTGATGCCGCATATATTTCAATCTCACCAAGAATTTAAAGATTGGTTCAGTAATCCAATATCCGGTATGGTTGAAGGTCAAGAAAAAGTTAACAAAGAAGTGGTTGACCGGTTGCATAACGTCCTTCGTCCTTTTATACTACGAAGACTAAAACGGGATGTTGAGAAACAATTACCTAGTAAACACGAGCATGTTATTTACTGTAGACTCTCGAGGAGACAAAGGAATCTTTATGAAGATTTCATTGCTAGCTCAGAAACACAAGCTACTCTTGCAAGCTCTAACTTTTTTGGGATGATTAGTGTTATAATGCAACTTAGAAAAGTTTGCAATCATCCAGATTTATTTGAAGGTCGTCCTATTATTAGCTCTTTTGATATGAACGGGATTGAAACACAATATTGTTCTTCTGTTTGCTCGGTTCTTGACCCGCATCAGTTTTCAAAGGTTGATCTTTGTGGATTAGGTTTTGTATTCACTCATCTTGATTTTTACATGACATCTTGGGAGAGTGATGTTGTTCAAGCAATTGAAACACCCTCAAGATTAATTGAGAATCGTGTAGAAGAAATTGGAAGTGAAATCAAGTTCAAGAAAACGTCAAACGGATTTAATATCTTTGAAGAAATTCAAAAGGCACTTCGAGAGGAGACTTAAAGAAATGAAAGAACGGGCTGAATCGATTGCGTGGTGGAATTCTTTAAGATGTAAGAGAAAGCCTGTTTATTCAACGGGCTTACGGGATATCGTCTCTTTTCAAAAGCCTATTTTGAACTCGTCTAAGCTTGCAGAGCTTGTTTTGTCTCCGGTTGCCCGATTCGAGAAGATGGTTGACCTGGTGGAGAGTTTCATGTTTGCAATACCGGCAGCACGGGCTCCACAACCCTTTGGGTGGTGCAGCAAATCGGGGACTTCCGTGTTTATTGACCAAACTTACAAGTCAAAATGTTCAAAGATATTATCACCACTATTAACTCCTATTCGGCCTGCAATTGTTAGAAGACAAGTTTATTTTCCCGATAGGCGGTTAATACAGTTTGATTGTGGAAAGCTTCAAGAGCTTGCGGTTTTGCTTAGAAGACTTAAATCAGAAGGTCATCGAGCATTAATCTTCACACAGATGACAAAAATGCTTGATGTTTTAGAAGCTTTCATAAATATATATGGATACACGTACATGCGGTTAGACGGGTCGACCCAGCCTGAAGAGAGGCAAACTCTAATGCAACGATTCAATACAAACCCGAAGTATTTTCTTTTCATTTTGTCTACGCGCAGTGGCGGTGTTGGTTTTAATCTTGTAGGTGCGGATACTGTTATATTTTATGATAGTGATTGGAATCCTGCTATGGACCAACAAGCCCAAGACCGGTGTCATAGAATCGGGCAAACCCGTGAAGTACATATTTACCGTTTAATTAGTGACAGCACAATTGAAGAAAATATTTTAAAAAAGGCGAAACAGAAACGGGCTCTCGATGATTTGGTGATTCAGAGTGGGGAGTATAACACGGAGTTTTTCAAGAAACTTGATCCAATGGAATTGTTTTCAGGTCATAAAACGGTTTCCGTAAATAATACGCAGAAAGATAAAAGGTTTGACTAACGGGGTTGAAGTCAACCCCCAGGTATCTAATGCTGATGTGGAGGCTGCATTGAAGCTAGCTGAAGATGAAGCCGATTACATGGCATTAAAGAGAGTCGAACAAGAAGAGGCCGTTGATAACCAAGAATTTACGGAAGATGCCATTGGGAAACTTGAAGATGATGAGCTTTTGAATGAAGATGGTATAGCACCAGTAGAAGAAAACCTGCAAACAACAAAATCGGGTGACCCGAATGAAGAAAAGGGTGTGAATTTGGTTAAAGTTGTTGATGATGATGATGGTGATGTGGACATGATGGATGATGTTAAACAGATGGCTGCTGCCTCAGGGAATGAGATTTTGTCTTTTGAGAATCAGCTTCGGCCAATCGATCGGTATGCTGTACGGTTTCTTGAGCTATGGGACCCGATTGTTGATAATATTTTAATAGAGTCACAGGATCGGTTTGAAGAAACCGAATGGGAGTTGGATCATATTGAGAAATTGAAGGAGGATATGGAAGCAGAAGGTGATGATGATGAGGAACCGTTGGTTTATGAAAGTGAGTTCCTTATCCAACGTCTTCTATGTAAATTAGAGGTGGCAAATTGGGCAAGTCATAGGATTTGGCAATGGGTCAAAACAAGTAGTTTTATAGATGGTTCCAAATGGGCTGGGCTGACCCCTCAAAAAAATTGTCCCTTTTTTGGAATTTTTAATACGGCTCCAAAGGTGTTCAAAAGTAATTTTTAATACAGCTCCAAAGGTGTTCAGAAGTAAAACTATATTGTTAAAATATGAATTTGAATCTTTTTAAGCATTTGAAAATACTTTGGGTGACTTTTGGCACCATTTGACTCGTTGAAATGAAGGACAACCAAAAGCGACCCATCTTTAGGCAAACGGGTTGATTCTGCCACCTCTAGTTTAAGTTTATTTATTCAGATTTTTGTTTGATGATATTAGCATGTGTTCTTAAATTAATGTTGACCTTTGCTATAATTTTGTAACAGGATGGGATTCTGAATTTGCAACTAAGGTATACCAAGAACAAGTTAAAGCCTTGGCCGAACATCAGGTGGGAACATTTATCCTTTTTTTTTGTGTAATTGTGTATATATCTTCTTGTTTAGCATGCTGACAATCCCAACATTGTTAAACTTTTTAAGTTGATGGAAGAACGTGAAAAGGAAGCTCGAGAGAAGGAGAAGGAACTAGCAGATTCTGACACGATGAAGTAAGACTAAATTCGAGAAAGATTTACTTCACATTTTGATTCAAAATTATATTGGAAAACGGCTCTTCTTTTTAAATACATGTTAGAGGTGGTCAAATGGGTGGGTCAGGCTGGTTGGATGATCGGTCGAAACGGGTTTAGGTCAAAACATATAATACCCAGAATACTTTTGTCAAAAAGGTTTATTTTTTATATATGATTTTAACTATAATTTAATATTATGCATAATATGATTTTGGAGGGTTTGCATTTACATTTACACTACTGATGATTTTCACCCAAAATCCTATATTTGACCGGTTGACCCGTTTGAGATAAAAACATAACCCAAATCGACCCATTTATAAACGTGGATTGAAACTGCCATCTCCACTAGGAATTAATAGGAATATTTCTGATTCGTGTACTTCTTATTTATCCAATCTGTGCAGGAATGAAATGGTCGTCAAAAAGCCTAAGTCAAAGAAAAAGTCCAAGAAAACAAAATTCAAATCTCTAAAAAAGGAAGCTTTATCTTCTGAAACAAAGACCACAAACATCGAGTCACCAATTGAACTTTATGATGATGATCTTGATGAAGAATTGATCTTTGTGAAGAAACGCAAAAAACCAGTAGATGACACAGAGGTCAAGATTTTCAAAAAGTCCAAGAAAGTCAAAAGGATTTCTGACCCGATCCCGTTTGATACAAATTCAAACTCTGTACCCGACCTTCAAGATGAACCACCAAAAGATCTGAATTTAAGTGGTAGTAGTAATAATAATAATCTTGAAGTTGATCATAAACCGCCATTCAACAGAAGCAAAACGGGAATCAGAATATCAATCACTTCAATGCCTGTGAAACGGGTAATGACCATAAGACTCGAGAAATTAAAACGGGGAAGTATTTGGCCTAACGATTGTTTTCCTACACCCGATTTGTGGTTATCATCTGAGGATGCTGTTCTTTGTGCAATTGTACATGAATATGGTGTAAATTGGAGTTTGACAAGTGATGTTTTGTACGGAATGACAGCTGGCGGGTTCTATAGGGGAATCGCGCGTTCATTGTTGTGAGAGGTATCGGGAGCTTGTTCAGAAAAACGTGCTGTCTACTGTTGATAATAATATTCATAATGAAAAATCAAGTGGCAAAGCGCGTCTCAGAGTATCCGAGGTAAAGCTTGATCTGCTGATCACATAATCGTGAATAAGGGTGTGAATTTCTAACACGACACAGACCTAACAAGAAATTCACGCGTTTGAGTTTAGTATAAACGGATTTGGGTCAGTTTTGGGTCGAACCCGCTGACACGTTTAGCTAAACGGGTTGTGCTGGTCAACTCGGCGGGTTCACGGGTTGGTCCGTTTAACCTATTTATTTTCAATTCTTTTTAAAAAAAATGTGTTTACGACATAAATTAACCTGGGTGGGTATTTTATGCCAGAAGTTAACATAGAAATTGACATGATATTTTATAGAGTAAATTACACATATTGTCCTTTATTTATACTATAAATTACACTCTGTGTTCTTTTCTTACATACTTTTATACATCATATGTCATTTATACTAATTGGTATTAAGTTTTTCTGTTAAGTCTTGGCATGTGCCTCTCACGTGATGGGTATAATGGTCATTTTACCCAAAAAGGACAATTTATGTAATTTATTAAAAATCAAACCCCCTCTCTCTCATCTCTTATCTTTCATCCCCTTGATATGCACCAACTCAGTTGATTCAACCATCGCCATCACCATCTCAAACTAAACCCACCATCACCATCTCCACCAGAACTCGCCTGAGAACCCCACAACCACCCAAGCTCCTGTTGTAAATCTCAAATTATACCCATTTTTGTGCAATTTGGGACCATAACATCAATATTTAGTGCTATGGATTAGGAAGCATAACAGATTTGAGCTGCGATTCGATTCCGTAGTAGGAGGCTGTGATTCGCCGGAATGAGACAACATTGGGAAGCCGTGATTCGCCGTGAGACAAAACATTGGGAAGCCGTGATTCGCCAGAATCTCGACACCGCCACCTGAAACGCTTGAATTTATCACTTCTGACCCGTTTCCTCTGCTGAACCCATCGACCCACCGCCGCCACTGCTAGGGCGGAGCCCTAGCCGCCGCTGGAGACGCGAGTGTGCCACTGTCGTCGGACCCCGCCGAGCCCAGCCACCAGAAGTATTTTTTTAGTATGGTTCAAAAGGTTCGGGATGGGCTGAATACTTTTCATCTTAAAATTAGTTTGTGTTAAATATAGATTTTTATTTATTTTTTTACAATTAATCTGTGTTAAATATAGTTTTTTCTTTATTATAGGAGCATGCCAAAAATTTGTTGGATATTGTGTCGGAACAACCCGATCAAGCATACACTCTTCAACAGCATTTCTGCTACCTACTTACATCTGTTTGGAAGTCAACTACTCGTTATGGTCAACGGAAAAGCCCGTTGCCTCTAAGAAGTGGAATATTTCATATACCAGGTGTTAACCGAGACCCCGTTAGACTGCAATCACAAAAAATGAATTTCACCAACCTAGGCTCGATGAGCAGATTAGTAACCGATGCACTTGATAATTCTCAAAATATACGAAAAGAGGACCGAGTTTCTAGTTTTAATGGAAAACATGATTCTCGAGCTGTTGGCCAGCTGGCAGTTACTTTAGAGTTTCATTCGGGCAGGGTTGATGATGATGATGATCAAAGTCTCCCATTGCCACCTGTCATACCATTGTCGATAAATTACTCGGAACCGGTGGTGTCTGAACACGCGCCCGTGGCCATGGGCGGGAATCATCATTTTAGGTCGTCTAAGGATACTGTTGAATGCCGTTTCAAGTAAGTTTCTTTAAACTTATTATGGCGTTAGGGCTGGTCCCGAGAATCCTCAAAACGTTTTGGGCCCGGGACATGTAAAAAAAAGCGCCCATAATATAAACTCATAATGGCATAATCAAAAAGCCAAGTGCCGTTCTTGCGTCCTGGCTCCTGCGTCTTCTGAGTTCCCTTCCCGCTCCAGCCCCAGACCACTTATTTTGTTATTTTTTAATAAGTTTAAGAATCTAGTGGGCCTTTTTTAATTTCAAAGTGGGTTAATAGGATAAATGGATAATACAAGTAGTGAGCATTTTTCTAATTTATTTAATAGGATAAATGGATAATACAAGTTAGGTCTTTGATAAAATATATATATATATATATATATTTTTAACTACGGGCCCCTTAAAAGACCGGGCCCCGGACGGTCGCCCTCCCCGCCCCCCCCCCCCCCCCCCTAAGGGCCGCCCCTGTATGGCGTACCCTTGTTATAAACTAGGATAAACAGGTCACAATTTCATATCATTTATAAATAAAGGGTTCGGATTGAGTTGTACTTTGCCTCTAACTGATATGAAAACGGGTTGAACGGGTCAAAAGTCACCCAAAGTGTATTCACAATGTATAAAAGCATCCTAAATTATTTTATTCACAATGTAAAACGTTAATTGTTTATAAAATTCAAGAATAGAAAAGGCAAAAAAGTGTTTGCGGCCTACCTGGACTCAACCCGGCCCATTTTTACCGAAACCTTTTTTCGGTACCCAATCTTCCTATCTATAATTTTAATTGTGTTAACATTTAGTATATATTAAGTATGATTACAAAAAACTATCAATAGTAAAGATACGAGTTCTTCGTATAAAGAAATTTAAGAGGCTGTAAACGCCAAGTATACTATGGGTTTCTAAACGGGTTGAACCCGAATTGACCTATTTTATAGCATGCATATAACTGGGCACATTTCAACATTTAACACAAAATCTTGTGCAGGGATTTATCAAGAGTTGCAGTTGAGGGTGGTTTAGCCTTACCCCCATCAGCATTCCCGACAATTGAATCGAAATCCCGACCACCACCAAAATCTCAACCGTCAGGAAAACACAGGCTGTCAAATCCCGAAACGCCGTTAAAGCATTCCAAATCCAAATCAAGAAAACCGGTTATGGATCCCAATGACCTCAATTTGCAACCACCATCAACATTACCCAATGATTTATCATCAAAATTTGATACAGAAGCTTCTGTTTCGGGTATCGGGATTGACGATTTTCTAATGATGGAAACGGGCCATGCGAGTTTTGATACGGTGCCTCGTAATTACGATCCGGGCTTCACATCGGGTCTTGAAGATTGTCCGTTGTCTATGGAGTTTACCGGCATCGGGTAGGGGTGCATTCGAGTGTTGATGGATTTAGATTTTTGCTAACCCGGGCCAGTGCATTTTGATAGTTACCCAATGGGCCGACATTTCTTTGATTCAGAAACAGAAGAAAACCGCTAACTTGGTGTATTGAGAATGGTGATGATCAGGAGCCGAGACGGGGTCGCATACGCAATTCTCGGAAGATACAACATTTTGCACATAAAATGTAACATTGTATGGCATGTAGCCCTTCAACTTTGTAACCTTTTCGGGTTTGAGGGGAGATCATGCTTTTAATTTTTGGGTTTTCAAATGATATTATTAGTGTAGGATTTTAGAAACAGAAAATTAGTACCAACTGAAAAAGAAATTTACTCCATCTCATATACAAATAACGTTTTTAAGTTCGTATCGATTTAGGTTTTCTTATAATCTAGTTTTATTTTCGTTCAGCATGACTCAAAAGTAGAACGAGATTATTAACTGAAGTGAGCTTGATTGACTCATGCTGAAACCAGTTGTTAATTGAATAGACTTCCCTTGCTTATAAGGGTGATATCGCTCTTTTGGTCAACCAGAACCATAGGATCCTTACACATGCACCATGCAAGCTGCTATTGGTCATGGATCGTGGCCTTGGAATTGCTAGCATTAGCGAAAGGTAAAACTGACATTAAACCGTGATCTCTCATCAGCTATTTTTTTCAAGGCAAACACGCCTTCCTAAATTCTACTCCTAAAATCCATCGATTACCCATTTGAACCTGCACCAATTGGGGAGGAAAAACTCCCGATGTCACTAGGCCGTTGGCAGTTAACCTAACAATTAGTCAAAACATTTTCGTACTGAATCAGGATGGGATTGACCCATAAACACCTTTTATTTTCCTGAACTTTTTATAACAAATTAACGCATTGAATCCTAAAGTATGATTAAAAACAATGATAATGATCTAAATTGGTCAAAGGTGGACTTTATGTTTATTCAGTTGCCCTACCCCTATTGATCCAACTTTATTCCAACATGAATGCAATATTATTCTATGTGGTCAATAATCATGCATAACAGTAATAATTTCAGTAAAATATTGGAGCTTTTAGTTTATATCAAAAGTACAATCACAAACATAAGGAGAGACGGTCTAAATTGCAAGCCAAAAACAATTAACCTTCGGTTCTCTTTTAGTTGGGCAATTAGCCCAAATTGTTGACAGTTGTATTAAAGTTTTACATGAGTAGGAAAATTTTTAAGAAACAAATTTGAGAGTGAAAAACACACTAACCTTAGAGAAAGCCGGCCCCAGACCAGTTTCCATCTGATTTCCCAGCATGGCTTGCGGTTTTACCATCAGACTTGTGGAAACTGTCATACGGGTCATCTTTAGCATCATCCCAACCCGCCCAGTCATCACCACCGTTACTGGGAGCAGTTGTCGCTGTTGTGGATGAGTGTTTTCTAAAGCCATCATTATCCCAATCATCCCAAGAACCAGAATCCACTGAGTTGAAATTTCTGCCTGATGAACTGACGGAACTACCGTTCATGCCAGGTGTAGGGGCAGGATTGGATGTTCCATTAGAATGCCCAAACTCCTGGTAAAACCCGTTTCCCTGTGTTTCATTTCTCTGCCAGCTGTCACTCTTCCATGTGGGATTTTCTTGCGCGTACTCTTCAACTTTTTGTGAAGCAAATGCCATTACACCTTTCATGAGTCCCCATGTCTTTTGTCCGATTTCTGTTGTTTTTGCTGTGACGACGTTGACAGTCTCATTCACCTTGTAATCATAGCCCCCATCTCTGACCTGTAACGACAGTTGTGTATAAGTGAATTTGGTTATAGAGTTTTATAATTTTCCTAAAATCTGAGCCATCATAACATTAGATAACTTATTAGACATAAATATAAACAGAATATATATCTATACTATATAATAAATAAAGGTTTTGCATGCCACGTATCGCCTCGATATTCATTCTCATCATTTTTTTCCCGCCTCTCTCTCTTATTAAATACAGCTCTATATTTTAATAATAATATATTTTTAAAGAAAATACTAATCTTTATATTAATAAATCTCCTGAGTGTATGTGTTAACAGATTATATTGTATTCCACGGGTTTATTCAACCTGTGTAAAACACGAGTTTTTAAAAAATAAACTTTTTATTACTTAATATATAATATAATATTTATTCAACCCGTATAATACACGGGATTTTAACCTAGTATATATATATATATAGGGGACGGTTCCACTAAGAAGTGGTTTTTCGCTAAGAAATACCAAGAAGTGGGTCAAACGAACTCCGATTGAGCTCATTCCAGTGGCATTGGAACCGTCTCATCGAACCCTAACCCGGACCCAAAAACCTAAACCTCCCTCCACCCGCACCCCCAAAAACCTAAATCCCCCCTCCAACCCTATCCCGAAAAGCCTAAAACCACCACCCTCAACCCCCCCCCCCCCACCAAAAAAACCTAAACCCCCCACCCCCAAAAATAAACTTAAACCATAAAATCTAACCCTAAAAGTAAACCCTAAGGCTAAAACCCTAAAATTCAAACGTAAAATCTAAACCTTAAAAGCTAAACCCTAAAAGCTAAGATGGTAGAGTTCGACGAGACGGTTCCAACGCCGCTGAAATTAGCTCAATCGGAGTTCGTTTGATATCGTTTCTTAAGGTGTTTGTCATTTCTTAGCGAAAAACTATTTCTTATTTGATCCTCCCCATATATATATATATATGTATAAAAGAATGGTCCTGTTCAGAAAAGAAAGCTACATGATTTATAAAAAGTTATGTAAAAATTTATCCAAAAGATGCAAGCCAGAAGACCTTTGTTGTGAATTCCTTCGTGCCAGCCTGGACGACACTAGCAGCTGACTGTGCAGCAGAAGCAGCAACAATGGATAACTTACCTAGCCCCTGCATGAACACATATGACAGATCACTAACCAATAAAACATATAACAAAACTGCCATAAGGTTTGAGTACGTTAACACAGTCTGTCCAACCAAAAATCCCATCTTCAAGTCTCTAAATAAGAGTGTGTGTATCGTTATAACAATATGAAGGGCGTGATTCAAACACAAGAATTAGATCTTTTGTTTTAAAATAGTGTCGATTAATAACTATGCCAAATAAGTTATAAAGTTGTCACTGCAGATTTAGGATTATTGCTATTCAATCTATGTAATAGGCTAATAGCAGTAGACCAGTAGTAACAGATTTTGATCTTTGATATTAAAAGCGATTCAAAAAACACCTTAGGCCCGGCCCAAAGGGAGGGGCAGGGTGGGCCACGGTTCCAGGCCCGGTCTTTCGAAAGGTCTGAAGTTTTTAAAAATTGTGTATGTGTTTAAATAATATGTTTAGTTTATACATCCATTTTGTGTACATCAAAGTTTCCTTAGTGCAATTGGAAATACCATTACAAGAAAATGTAAAGATCACAGGTTTAAGTCTTGGCAACAACACTATTTATTTTTCATGTGTCTTATTTCTTCTTTTCTCCTCTTTTTTTTTCTCTTTAAAAGGTTGTCCGACAAAAACCCATAATTGTTTAAACTATTAAACCAAAACCAAAAAAAGACACAAAAATGTATATATTTAAACCCATTACATATAAAAAAATTATTGAGGCCCGCTTTTTTATTACTTGTCCCGGGCCCAAAACGTTTCGAGGATTCTCGGGGCCAGCCCTGCCTGGAGGCGGTGCTTTAGGCACATCTTGATCAAAGTTGGTCACAAAATTCGGGTCCATAGGAGGCTAATATGTAAAAATGGCCAAAATGATTATGAGATTATGAATGATTTCTTTGATAAAAAGGCTGAAATGTAAAATAAATGAGAGGGATACAACTTTTGATTATACATAAAGCTCATTTTGTTGTACATAGAGCAATGCCTCGTGTACGTGAAGCTCTCGCACCGGGTTCTAAACTTTGGGTAAGTGATGCTAGAAACCCATGAGTAATATAAAAAAACAATTATATAAATAAATTGTGCCTCGCGTACGATAATAGGTGCGCCGGTGCATTATCACCCAATGTCACAAATTTGATAAGTAATCCACTTTCAGGACCTAAGGGCGTGCATTATCACCCAATGTCACAAATTTGATAAGTAATCCACTTTCAGGACCTAAGGGCGTCGGAGCGCCTCACGCTTTTTAAAACCAAGATTTTGATAAGCAATCCACGCTTGCATTATCACACAATGTCACAATTTTTTGTCACCAATGGTGACTAGATGCCAAGTAATTGAGCAGAAAACTTGTGGGTACAGTCAAAACTAGTTTGCAAAAAAATCTAAATCTTTATCTTTAATCAAACTACCTCGATCAACCTCTGTGAAACTCAAGGATGGCATCAAAATCAGATACACTATGATACTAAGTCATATATTTGCTAAACACATCAGCAAGTGAACAATAGAGTCAGATTCATCTACACCAGTATTGACATTAAATTGTAATTTGGAAACAGTACTATACCTGAGTAACCGAAGAAAGAACATCCCCTTGCGCATCGATCCGCGGCACCGGATTAGGAGACGATCCAAATCCAACATATTTCCCTCCCTGCGACGGAGGCAATCCATCCGGCCTCGACTCATTCTCCGCTATCTTCCTTGCAAAAAACCCCTCTTTTCCCGCCGCAGATGCCTCCAATTGTGCCCGCGTATATATATCCTCCGTAGATCTTGACCTAGCCGGCATCCCACCGCTTCCACCACCGCTCCTAAAATCTCCACTACTCTGATTCCTCCTAATATTATCCTGAGAACCAAATCCTCTCTCATCAAAACCACTATCTCCCCAATCACTATCCCATCCTCCGTTACCCCCGCCCCTTCCACCGCTCCCCGCCGACAACGGCGGCTTCTTACCACCGCCGCCGGATTTAACCGAGCTCTCCTTCACAACCGGTGGATCCTGCCATGACTTACCTTCAGCTAGGGTTTGGATCCTGTCTCTATAAACCGAAGCGGCGTTCGTATTATACTTCGACACAATATCCGTCTCCTTAGGAATCCCGTACTTCGATAAGAAGTTGTTGAGGCTTTCATTCCCGCCGGACTCCATTTTCCGGAGCTGGATCTCCGACCACGAGTCCATGGTGACAGATCGGACGAACGAGATGTGAACGCCGAGGCCGCGGTGTTTGCCGGAGCACTCTAGACACATGAAGATGCCGTAGGAAACGGAGGCCCACTGAGGGTTTTTCTGCGAGCAGTCGACGCAGGTTTTGTTGCCGGGATGCGATTGTAGGTCGCGGAGCCGCCGTGATGCCGCCATATCGGAGATCTGGAAGGATTTGGTATAGGAATTGGGATCTGCGGCAGATCTGGTGGAGATTGGAGAATCAGGTGACCGATTTGTGAGGGGTGAAGTGTTTATCGGTTGCTTTAATGGTTTTCCAGTTGGAATTCATAATTCATTAATTCTCATTATATTATTACTTTATCAATCAAGTAGTAAAGAACAGAGGACATGGAGTGAAAATTTAATTAATTAATAATTATCACCAAACAATCACCTTTTTAATGATTAAATTAAACTATAATTGCAAACTTTGTAATCTAACTTTCAGAAAATAGTTAAAATATCACACTAACGCTGTGTTCCGAGTTCACTAAAGAAATTCTTTTCCTTTCTTTTTTTTTCTTATTTTTCCTTTTTTCCTTTCTTTTTAAATCTTTTCAAATTAAAAGAATAGAAATCACTCTTGTTTTTTCTCACTCTTGTTTTTTCTCCATTTCCTCCTTAAAAAAAAACACCAAATGACACGTAATGTTAGCGCTAAAATAAATAAGTTGATTCAGTAGCATGTATTGTAATAAGAGTTTGGTATCATTATGTTAATAAAGAATGGCTCAATGGTATGTTAATGAATTGGTGTACTACAAAAGTGGGACTTCATAAGTTTAGAGGATTGAGAATCGTACAAAAAACAGAAGACTCAAACCGTCTTTCGAAAGAGATGTGACTATGCTGAAAAGGAAATTATCTCATTTGCAAAAATGAGACATGAGCTAATATATGTTCGTCGAAGTTAGTTTTAGACAATATGTTTATTTACTTTCTTATGTGATTCTTTATTATCAGAGTGAATACACGGGGTCATTCTTTATCTGTTGGGAGACGAACGATTCAATCACCTCTCGGTTTCTTGCCATTTTACAAGATGCTTATGGACACAAATCTGTTCATGGTGCAAGCTCCCTACCTTATCTTGCAACTCATTTGAAGACGTACCAGCGATTTCAAAGAGTGTCAAATCCTTCCTCAAATAAAGAAGGTGTTGCAGGCGATTGGTTTCTGTGGCGAGTTTAGAATGACAAGGCTTTCAATAACAGATCGATATTCCTTGTTGCATAAGTATCGACCTGGACTCATCTATGTCAATGGTTTTGGAAGAGATTAAGGCGAATGCGTTTATAAGGATAAAAAATTGAATAAACTCCTCTCATTAAAAAAATGGACAAACTCCCCTCATTGAAGTAGGCATCTTGGTGTAATTTTAATTTTATAAATTTCCCTATGTCATGAGTAATGTATGTTTGTATGCTTCTAGCATTTTATCTTTAATAAAATCCATTGTGGTTCAAACAAAATTAATGTGGCCAAAATATGTTATTTATTTACTTCCTTTTATAATATTTGGTGGTATAGTGTTGCTTAGGATTGTTCCATGCATGTTCGATGAGCTAGTGCATGTTTTACGAAGTTATACTCAAGGTCTTTTTTACATTATTATATGATATTTTGTTACAAAATATATACTTAAGAGTTGATTTAGCAACTTTTTTTTAATCCTTCTTTATTTGAGGTTTTTTTTATCAGGCTACAGAAAGTTGTCGCGAGATGCGAGGACTGTGAAGCTTTAAAGCATTCACAGCAGTATCTCTATAATTTAATTAAATATCACATTTTTTCAGATTTATCTTTAAATTTGGTTTAACCTCTCACGTCTCATTCTCATTCTCTATCTCTATCTCACTCACAAACATTTATTTTATTATTTTTTCCTCTTTTTTAGACACTCACAAAAAATATAGAGATTGATAAAAATAGATCTATATATTTAGAGAATATCTATTTACTAAATTAAAAAATCTAAAGATGGAGATCCTAATAGAGGTGCAAAATAGAAGAAATCTCTTAATAATAGAGATGGAGATAGAGACCTTGTTGTGAGTGCTCTTATACATGCAGATGTACCGCTTAAGAAGAGTTTTGCTTAGCGTGAAAACTTTTTGCATTATTAGGATTTTGTACCGGCAATCACTCACAATCGCTAAACGTGTGTCATGTGTGATTTCAAGTTGAAAACCCACACAAGATCATGATAAGAAGTATGTAATGGACTATAAGTCGAAGACGAAGTTTGTCATGTTATTTCGTTAGGTTTCTCATAGAAATATTTTAAAACTAGATTAGAACCCGTGTCTACATACGGGATGAAAAATATTAAAATATAAAATACTTAATATATTTTACAGATGTAAAAATGTATTACATATACTAAGGATAGAAAATAAGATTCAAAATATATAAAAATTAGTATATAATTTGGTTTCGAAAATACGTTAATTAGTATTTAATGTAATTTGACTTTCATTTACTATTTGATTGAAATGAAAAGTTACATAATTATATTTTAAAGTTTCATATAATAAAGGATAATTTAAAATAAATGTGTTTCATTCTTTAGAAATATATTATTATTAAAAAGATTAAAATATAGATATGTATTTAATAGGAAAGAGAGACGGAAAAAAAATGATGAGAATGAATGTGGAGACGACACGTGGCATGAAAAAACCTTTATTTATTATATAGTATAGATGTTAATTTTTCAAATTTAGGATGTAAAACGAGTTTCTTGATTTATCTTTAGAAAATCTTTCTCAAACGTTAACCAAGTTGAGAAAGTCAATGAGTTTGAAGGTCGTGTTGTAGAAAGTTGATATTCTTCTAAAGAATTTTTATGATGTTACATGTTTAAAGATATAAAGATCACTAAAGATGGTCTAAAATTTCAATATGTTAAAGAGCAGGGCCGGTCCTGAGGATTTAAGTGCCTTGGCCGAAACGGAAAAAAGACCCATACGAACAAAATATATAAACTAATTTTTTTTAAACGACGATTAATATTATAGCAATAAACATAGAAAAAAAAAACACAACATCAATTCGCCTTAAAAAAAAGCATTTGATATTGGATTTTAAGTTTAAACTAGAAATTTTGTCCCGCGCTTAAGGGCGAAAGACGAACCTTAAATGGTTGAGGCGGTGTCATTAACGTGGCTAAGTAAAGAAAAAAGATTTGTGGTTAAATACATAAAACAAAATGTATGAAGTTACGACGGCTTGGTTGTGGAGATCGAAACATATATAAAAGACAGTTATATAATGGTATTTATGTTTTTCAATCGGTGTAGGTCTCGATCTCATTCTTCACGGTACCTGCATGTTACGGTGGGGCGGTGCGATTAAAAGAAACGTATGAAGTTACGACGGATCGGTTATGGAGATTGAAACTTTTATAGAATACATTATTATGTACCAAACGTCGTGGTTTAAGAATTTAAAAAATGTAATTTAATAGAATAAAAGTCAAAAGGAAAAAAAAATGGGTATGGGAAGGGTATGGAAACAGTGACCTCCAACTTCAATACCATAGCACTTTCTAACTCCTCTAACACAATCTTTTGTTTTAATATGAGAAAAAAAATTGACTGGAACAATAGTAATGAGCCACGTGGCCTGCGATGGAGGCTCACCGACCATGCAAAATGTGGTTTGGTTAATAGGTCCAACCATTATAAAGATTAAAAGTGTCCAACCATTGATATTGGGTTTTAAGTTTAAATAGGTCCAACCATTATAAATACTAAAAGTGCACAACCATTATAAAAAATAAAAGGGTCTAACCATTATAAAAATTAAAAGGGTCCAACCATTTTAAAAATGGCCCAATATATTTCTAAGTTTTTTATAAAAAGAATCAAATATATAAAACCGGTATTTAAAATTTTATTAAAAATCATATATATATATATATATACAGGCCCCGAAAAAACGGGCCCTGGCCGGCGGCCCGGCTTGGCCTACCCCAAGGCCGGCCCTGTTAAAGAGTATAAATTTAGTTGTGATGATACATGTAATAGTTCATAGTTAGTTAGTTAGTTGGAGGTAGTTGTCAAGATTACCTAGAGTAACATGCTTGTTATGTTTTGACTTGTGTAAATAAATAAATACAAGCTACCTTTCGGCTTTCTCAATTTTAAGTGATGAAAGTAATTCTCAAGTTTATTTTTCTATTTTCTTGTTTCTCTTTAAAATCCAAAATTGTCAACATAACATTTATATTTTGTGTCACTTTAATTTCTTGAAACATGCCAAGTGATGATCAACAAAAATTTAAAATCAAAATTAATATATATATTAAAAAGTAAGTTTCCAATGTGAGAGTGATTTCACTGTAGCAATTTTACAATACCCTAAGCAGTTGGTACAAATGTTTGTAGCCAGTGGCGGATCTATAAATTTTGTTCAGGGGGTTCACTCTATGTTTTTAAGGGGTTCACCTCAGTGTTTTTACATACCGTTCTATATAAATTTCAAAACTCGGGGGGTTCGATGAACCCCCTCCGGGCTATGTAGGTCCGCCCCTGTTTGTAGCATCTATTTACATTTTTCATCAATTAACAATTTCAATATATATATTTGTCCAAGGAAAAGAATAAGAAAGGGTCCAGTGGTTTATGGCCGCATGATTCAGGAACGTACCTAGGTTCAATCCACACTCCCGTCATTTCAAGCCACTTTTTTTCTTTTTACCCCCTTTTTTAATTTATTTTTACTAGGTGAATTTTTAAATGTTAATTTTTGTATGCGAGAAATTTACCCGATTTATCTTTAACCAATGATTACGTTTTTACAAAAAAACATAACATTTCCGGCGCCTAAGCGAGTGACAAGTGTTTAAAACCTGCAGCCCACCCCTTAGCCGGTTTTAAGGGTTTTATTGCTAATTTTTTTCTTTTTTTCTTACGTTTTAATTTATAACCATAAATCTTATACGCTCTTCTCGCATAGGGTGAATTTACCTAAATGTTTTGTTTTTGTATAAGCCTTCGAGGACGTTAATTTTTTTCGCGGTTTAATACGGCGCGACGCGCGTGTCTAAAAGCTAACATTATCGCCCGAAGGCCGTCTCAACGAGCGGGGCCAACTTCTAGTTTTATATTAATTTGAAAGAGCCTATTAACACTTATGGACACTCCCACTCAAAACTGCTTTCTTAAACCCACCAATGAGAATATGTCATCTCACTTAGACAAACTACCCTACATAGTGGGAGTGGTACCCTCCAACTCACCTTATTTTTTAATTTTTTTTAAATTAAAAAAAATTAATAACCAAATTTAAAAATTAAAATTTAATTAATTAATTAAAAATACATAACAATAAATAAAAAGGTAAAAAAAGAGTTAAAAAACACCTAAAAATTTAAAGAAAGAATGTATTTTGTGTATGTGTTGAGTAAGATAATTGGTTATGTATTTATAGGGGTTAAATTTATTTATTATTTTTTTTACAACGGCTAAAAGAGCCGTTCAACGTTAACTTTTTCAATTGCTTCTGCGGGTTTCCATAGCCGCTCACCCTACCCGATCAGAAGTACCCGCTTGGTGTGCGGCGGTGTACCCACATACCCGAGTTGAACCCGAGCACCACTCCCACCACCCTTAGAATTTCAGGTAAAATAAGCCCGGATTTATCCATGGTTAACAAAAAAAAATAAAAACTAATAAAAATATGCAAGTGTTATAAAACTCAAGTTAAATACGAACATTAGTTACCCTATCTAAACAACCAATGGCTTTTGGTCCAGTGGTAAGGGACATGATGGGTGAGACCAATGTCATGAGTTCAATCCTTGATCTCAAGAGGGGGTTTTCTCGGGTGGCTCACTCCTTGCCAGGGTTGTGAGACCGCGGGTTTCCTCCTAGTAAGGTGGGGTCACCATGTTCTACGGGTGTCGATCGATTAGTTTCGCCTTTCAATAAAATTAAAAAAATTACCCTATCTAAACAGAATTGCCATGCACAATTACTTCAATGGGCCACATGGCAGTCCCCACGTGGCATCTTGTGAGATGTTAGTTTTTTTTCTAATTTTTGTTTTAACCCCTCTACTATATATCATATACGTTTTTAACCTGTATGATTTACTATTAATTTCGTTTTTCCTATGATAGATTTCGTTCATTACCTTTTAAAAAAATGGAATTCACGGCTGACTTACGTTTTTTTTGTGAATGTTCCGGTATAATTTTTTTAAACGTAATTGTATTCAAAATCGAGTATATTTTTTTTGTATCGTAGGCTATAGCGAGAGACGCTGGTGTTTTGATATTATCGTAGGCGTGACAAACTCAACTGCTTATAAGCGAACAACATCGTTGCCGGTGTTTTGATATTATCGTAACAGATATCGGTGATCGTTTTTATGGTTTTTGACGAGCTGAACCGAATATGACCAAACTCCTGCCGCGTAGTGTGGGGAAAAAACAACCACGCTCCCGCTGTGAAGCACGGATACAATTACTAATGATACTATTTGTCATTTAGTTACAAGAGCATTCTTTTCTCAATAGTAAGAAATAAAAAGTTACAAACTTAGCATTTTATGAATTATATACAACTTGTCTTTGTAAGTTACCCCGGATCAAAATTGCATGAAGTGCACTCCTTTTCGTCTAGTCTGACAAAAGAAAACCTTATATTCACCTTAACGCACCCATGTCTCCAGGACGACCAAGTAGACCTTGGTGGACCTCCAATGACCGCCACATGCCATTAGGTGGATCATCATGGTGAATCCACCTATATGGCTGTGAAGGTGGTGGTGTTTGTGCACCATCACCATCCATCCACGCTCCCCAGGGTGTCCGGGCACGTATTTGCTAGGTGTTGACGTTGGTCAGACCGTGGAGAACCAACTACATTGCCTGTCAGGTTGAGTCCATTTGAATCGTCTCATTTGAATCGACCGGTTACCAGTTGAACCGGTCTGGGTGGTTGAACATTGCATTTACTGATTCATCTACTACTTCAAACTCTTGCATTTTGTTTATTTTAAACTTCATATTTTGTTAATATCGAAAACCATATAAAACATTTAACGTACTTTCTTTTTTGTTTTAAGTTAGTTGTATGTAAAATTTTAAATTATTTATGAACATCCGGTTTTTTAAAATGAGTCCGGTCAGTGAACTGATAAGACGGTTAGTTTATAACTGATCGAGTTATGAAAACATTGCTTACAAGTATGGGTTGGGGCCAATGTGGGACTAACCCACTTGGTAGAGGCTCTTGTCTCTTAGATGGGAGATCCTGGGTTTAAAGCCAGACATGAGGTGAATTATTTGGTGTAATTAAGAAGTATGAGTATGGTAGATTTGCCGTTAAAAAAAAACAAGTATGGGTTGGGGTGGCATCCCACCTTGTAAAGGCATCCCCATGGACCATATCTCAAATGAATGGTCATGATATATCCAAAGTTCCAAACTACTATTTAGAGCTACAAAGGTATTTTCAAATCCATCTTATTCTTGAGATCTTTTAAAGACTTTTGACTTGTAGAATTTTCATAATCCCACTTAATCTAATCTAATCTAAGTGAATGAGGTTTGTTACTTAACCAGTTGTGACAAATGTATTTTACTTACTTTAACCGAAAATAATAAAGAAAAAACATAACAATTAAATATTTTGTATTTACTTGGTATAACATTACTCTGATTTCTCAAAACTAGAACACATAACAAAATAATGTTAGGGTACAAGCAAAATACCAACACATAATTTAAAGGTAAAAACCTAGCAATTAAAAACTAGAGCAAGGTACAAAAGATAGAAAATTTTTACCTCATTTTGCAGCATGCTCCCCTCACCAATAACCTCTCTTCGGCTTCTGAATGCTAAGAAAACGATCCAAAGTGACCAATGCATCTTCGAATTTGCGAATTTTAAGGAAACCCATGATCATACTCACCTCATTATCTGGAAATTTTGCAGTTTTCATGATCTGATCCATTAGCTTGACCAAAGTATCATCCATTTGCAGGGCGCAAAGTCCTTCCGCCAGCATATATATAGAAGAAAACTCGGGTATAAAGCCTTCTGAAGTCATCTCAAAAACAAAATCAACCGCTTGCCCGATTGGCCCGCCACCAGAACATAACCCTTTTGAAACAATCTTGTATGAGACCTCATCAGGAGGACAACCCTTTTGCTCCATTTCTCTAAAAAACTCCATTGCAGCATCTGCACCGCGTTTTTTAAACAAAGTTTGAATAACAGGATTATACGCGTGTGGTGTAACAACAATGTTTTTTAACTGAATGCTTCTAAGTAATCTACATGCAACATCAATCCTTCCTGCTTTACATAACCCTTGAATTAAAGTTCCATAAGTGACTATATCGGGCTCACATCCGTTTGTAACCATAACTTGAATGATATCCGTTGCTTTTTTTATATCACCCCCTTTACAAAAGTGAGAAAGAAGGGAATTATAAGTGAACTTATCGGGTTTTAATCCTTCAATTATCATCTGGTCCATAAGCATGGCTGCCTCTTCGGCCCGTCTGTTCTTGCAAAGACCATCAATAAGAGTGTTGTAAGTAATCACGTTTCTTGAAACCCCTTGAAGCTCCATTCGATCAAAGATTTCACCCGCTTCTTCCATTTTCTTGTTTTTACAAAACCCGTCAATAAGAGTGTTGTAAGTTATCACGCTTCGTGGGCAGTTACTTGATTCCATTTCTTTCAAAAGTTTCAAAGCAGCATCTAGTTTTCCTTTAGAACAATACCAATCGATTAGCATGTTATAAGTGAACTCATCAGGCTGACATCCTTTGCTTTTCATCTCATTGAACACTTGAAGCGCGTCTTCAAATTTGCTAGATAAGCAAAGACCTTGAATCAAAGAATTGAAAGTACACACATCGGGTGGGATCCCTTTGCTTGTTAAACTAAGAGCAAGTTCAGAAGCTGCTTCAACTTTGTTTTCCTTAAATAAACCACTAATTATAGTGTTGTATGTGATTGTGTTAGGAGAAACATCGCGTTCCAGCATTTGGTTAAGAATATCCTTCGCGTCTTCAACTTTACCTAACTTGCACAATCCTGAAATAACCGTGTTATAGGTATATACATCAGGATCAAAACCCTCTTGAACCATTACATTCAAAAGCTCCAAAGCTTGACTAACATGGCCCGATTTGCACAACCCGTTAACCAAAGTATTAAATGTAAACCGATCGGGATAAAACCCCTCCTTCGACATCTTTTGAACATAAGTCAAAGCTTCTGGAACTTGACCAACTTTGCAAAATCCATGAATCAAAGTGTTAACAGTTACATTGGTCGGTTGGCATTGAGCCGACACCATTTGTTCTCTGATTCTCAACGCGCCATCTAAATTCCCATCTTCAATAAACCCGTGCATCAGGGTCGTGTAAGTCTTTTCATCAGGTACCAATCCATGAGTAACCATCTCTTCCATCATCAAAATCGCAGGCCTCATTTGATGGGCTTTACAAAGAGCCTTTATCAAGATATTGAAAGTTGAAACATCTCTTTTAATGCCTTTACTAGACATCAACGAGTGAACATCTTCAACTAACTTCAACTTGTTCCCGTCAACAAGAACATTTAACAAGAAATTATAACTATACGTCCCCGGCTTCACTCCAAACTCTTCCTCCATTATAAACAGAACACAAATCGCCTCATCATATAACTCAAACTTAGCAAAACTTTCAATCAAAATAAAGAAAGTATCTTCAGCAACCTTACACGAAGACCGTTTCATATCATCCAACACGCCCCTAATCGAATCAACCGATCCTACCTCACCAAGCTTCCTAAGCATTTCCTCAAAAACCACCAAAGACGCTTCGAAACTTGGCTGCTTCAAAGCCCATTTAAAGACATCAAGCACCGCGTCCTCATCATTTTCACATCGCAGGATGTCAATAACTTCTTTTTCTGAAGGGGAAACAGTGAGTTGCTCATAGTGTTTAGTGGATGCAAAGGAAACAATGTTTGATAGCTTTGCAGGAGAGTAAAACAGATATGGATGGTTTAGATTTTGAGGAAGGGTCCATGGATCACAACTTAAACAAGATGAAAAAGCCATTCAATCTATTCAAATAAACAACACCCTAACTTATTATATCGATTTACACCACTTCATGAGAAGAAGTGAAAACCCATTCAGGCATTTAATCAAACACCTGGCGGCCAATTATAATTTCGTATACTTTTGATCAAATTAACAAAAACCCATTCACAAAAGTACTTAACTTAGGCTGTTTAAGCTACCCATGGCACCGATTTGAAGAGTTGAAGTCAATTTGTGCCACAAGAATTCGACTGGAGAAGGTGAAAGAGACGAAGAAACCGAAGCTGGGCCAATAGGCAAATACAAACACGAAATCTTTGAGCTGATTCAGTGAAGTGAGAATTTAGATGTCACAAGTGGAAGAAGAAAGAAGATTGATCTCTAGAATCAATTGAGTTCTTGTTCTTCCATGGCAATGTTAACGGACCTCGAAAGATAACGTGAAACTTTTGAAATACCTATTTTACCCTTGTTTTTGGAAATCTTTGGTAACTATGTTTACGAGTTATTTTTGGAAAATATCCACAAAATAATTAAATTAAAGAAATGATGTATCCCGAGTTTTAAAAAAAATATGTTTTTTCTCATAATTTATAACGGTTTTGTTCATAAAATAGTTGGTTTAAACCCTAAATTTGTATTCAAGATCAATATTTGCCTTCTTAACGGCAAATATTCACAGGCACTCGTCCTTGTTTGTGTTGTGACTCGAATCTCCTTTGATACTAGATCAAAATTTTGGCAAATCGATGGTTACATTAATCTCATTGAATCAAAAATTAATTTTGTTAAATCAAAACTAAGCTTGGCAAAAGACATGTGGGTTGGGTTTGGGCTGGATAACAGATCAAAATTGGTTTTGAAAAAATAGATTTAGGTTAAAACTGGCTAATTTAAGAAAAATATCAATCTGATTCAAAATGGGCTCCAGTTGATTATAGTCGTTTTAGAGGGAAAATATCAAAATGGATTCATCCACTATTTTATGTAACTTACCTGATAGAAAATAGATTTAGGTTAAAACTGGCTAATTTAAGAAAAATATCAATCTGATTCAAAATGGGCTCCAGTTGATTATAGTCGTTTTAGGGGGAAAATATCAAAATGGATTCATCCGCTATATTTTTGTGGCGGCTAGTGGTCGTGGATGTGGCGGATGTTATGGCCACGTTGACAACGATGTGTAGTTGGCATCATGAATTCATGATGGTGACGGTGGTGGCGACGTCAGCGATAAATAGAAATGAACATCTTTTACTATTTTATGTAACTTACCTGATAAACAGAGGCTACTGTATATATACACACTATGTAATGTCATCAAAACATCATGTGACGTCAGCATACATGTGCATAGTTAGCAAAAAACGTTTATACAAATCTTGAGTAAACTGCAGTTTTCGTCCCTGATGTTTGTTGCTATTAACAAGTTCAATCATCCCTTAACAGTATGAGTCTCTTATGTTACATTTCTTAACAGTTACCATCCCTGACCCTAACGTCCAATCCAATTTGCCATTAGTTTCCCCCCACATGTCTCTCACGTGAGGGGTATTTTCGTCATTTTGCCTCTATTTACCCTTTAATAGTTAGCTTATATCCAAACACTCCCAATCTTCTTACTTAACCTTTAATCCAAACACTCCTAATCTTCTTCCATTGAATTCCCAACACCAAGATGACTGGCTCACTCAGTTGAATAGGTACTCTCCCATCCTTTCATCTTCTCCACCAAGCTCATTCCTCCTTCGACAACCTCATTCCTCCGCCGTCGGCCAACAACCAAAAATTCCGCACTTCACAACACTAAAAATGGGTCCCGGAGAATACGAATACCCAAAATCCAATTTCAACCAACAACCTCACAAAGTTGCCATCCCGCCGCCGCAACCATTCATAAATTCATTAAAGAAACCGTCGACCCGCTCCGGCAGTTCAAAAACCACCGGATTTCAAAAACCATCACGTCGATTTGCAAATGATGATTCATCAAATGGTTGGGAGAGGTCCAGGGTAGGATTATCTATGGATGAAAACCACCGGATTTCATGTCAGGCAAATTCTCTGTTTCTAGGGTTTCATTTTGTCCTGGTACTTATAAATGGAGATTTGGTTTATGTGTAACAGGTAATTTAAGATCTAAAGAAAAGAAAACTCGTAATTCAGTTGTGAGATTAGAGGTGAGGGGACATAATTATAAATGGAGATCTGAGGTATCAAATTCTATGGAAGAAGTTCATGAATTTGATGCAATGGAAGGTCATGAGGATGCTTTAGATGAACTTCACTCTTGTAATGGAGAATATGAAATCAAACAGGCACGTGAGAACGAAAATACCCCTCAAGAAGATGGTGTAATAAACGATGCGAAATGACGAAAATACCCCTCACATGAGGGGCACGTGGGGGGAAACTAACGACAGATTGGATGGACGTTAGGGCCATAGATGGTAACTGTTAAGAAATGTAACATTAGGGACCCATACTGTTAAGGTGGGACTGAAGCTGTTAATAATAACAAACCTCGGGGACGAAAACTGCAGGTACTCAAAAATCTTTGTAAAAGTCAAAAATAAAATAAAAATATTAATAAACAATTTAATGCCACTCGTATAAAATGGTCAAAGTATCATCCAGTCGGTATACACCGATCTTTGTTATCCGAGAGCGTTGACTCAACGTCCCCCAAACCGGGTTTATCGCACCTTTCTGAATTTATCTGAACAACTCCTTCACTATTGCAAGTCTCCAAAACCTAGCCGCATTCTTCGATTTCGATCAAATTCTCCCGATCCTCAAACTGATTTAATCAGATAATTCGATCAATCAAGCAAACACAAGCTTTCATCTATTCATTTGGATCCGATTTTGTTATAATTAGGGTTTGGTGGTCGTTTTCGAAGAGTTAGGGTTTGAAGAGCATCAACAATGGTGCCTTCACTCGAATTCTTCACTCTCCTTTACTCTGCCTCTTTCTATTGCGGCAGTTCGTGTTCTCATCGTCTGAAACCTCGGCTTGAAAAAGGTGATCGTCGTGGTAATCTTAGTTAACACTCACTCTATTATTCGTCTTCCTTTTCGTATAATCAGCATATATAGCTTTTATTCTGGTGTTATATCTTCTAGCTCTTTCGTTTTTTGCTTTTTATCACCGTATTCTGTATTTGATACCGGAAGTTAGGTCTCTGAGTGTAAATCGGAGTTTAATCTTGGCGATCGGTGAGTGGAATTCGCTCTGAGATATTCCGGATTGTTTGGATTCAGATCTGTGTTGAAGTTTCGCTTAAACAACTCTGATTTGACTAAGAAGGTACATATTCGATTCGTATTTACATTATTTCGCTTTTGAATTGTATCGTTTGGATGATCCTAGCGTATATGTTGATTTCCTGTTAGATTTACTTCTTGTGCTACTATCTTGTAATTTCTGTGTCAGAAATAGTTCCTAATTTTCGATCCTGTTTCAACACAATTGCATGTGTTTCAAGTTCTTAACTGCACCAGATTGCTTAACATGTTGTTCGTGATGAAGCATAATTGAGTTTGTTTTTGTTGTTGGATTTAACGATTAAGTGTTTTCTAGATATTGTGGTTTAGGCCGGCATAGGATAATAAGCAGCTGCTGATCCCGGCATTGTGGTTGTGTTGTCTGGTTGTGTGATGATAACTAAGAGTGAAGTCAAATGCTGTCCTCATATGTGTGCTAGAGTGTTCTTTGATCGATGAATTAAGTTGCAAATAGATGCATTTAGTTACAATATTGAATTTTTTACTAAAACCATGCAGGGGATGAAGAATTTGGTAATCAAAGCTGCTCCTTTTCTTATTATTTTCTGATCGGTGACCAAATGTCAAATTAAATACAAAACAGTCCAGAAAGATCGGAACTAATCCCAAACAAACAAAGGCTAAAAATAAGAGATAAACATAAAAATAAGAGATAGAAACTAGAAGCAGCAATAATCTCGATATCCAACACTCCCCCTCAAGCTGGAGCGTGTAAGTCTTTCATGCCCAGCTTGACAAGTAACTCTTGAAGTCTCTTGGTCCCAAGTGGTTTTGTAAGCAAATCGGCAATTTGAAGTTTCGTCTCAATATACCTTGGCTCCACCTCCTTTGATTCAACACGTTCACGAACGAAATAACAATCCATTTCCACGTGTTTCGTTCTTTCGTGAAAAACCGGGTTATTCGCTATGTGTCGAGCAGCTTCATTGTCACAAAATAAAGTGGTGCCACCGTGTTGTGATTCACCAAGTTCCATCAACAACCATCGAACCCACAAGATCTCACTAACCGTTGTTGCCATAGCTCTATATTCCGCTTCTGCCGAGGAACGGGAGACTACAGATTGTTTCTTTGACTTCCATGAAATTGGAGCTCCTCCAAGCAATAAAAGATATCCGGTCCTTGAATGTCTCGATAGGGGACAACCAAGCCAATCAGCATCACAATAAGAAATAAGTCTAGTTCCTCCTTCTTTAGGTAGAAGAATTCCTTGACCCGGTGTGGCCTTGAGATACCGTAACACTCTCGTGGCTGCCTCCATATGTGTTTGACGAGGATCGGACACAAATTGACTCAAAATATTTACGGCATATGTGATATCCGGCCGAGTAGCTTGCAAGTATAATATTCTCCCCACTAAACGCCGATATTTATTTGCATCAACTTTCTGTTATTCCTCCCCCTTACCAAGCTTCAAAGTAGATTCCATGGGGAAAGGACTAGGTTTGCAGCCCAGAAGTCCACTGTCTTGCAAAATGTCGAGGGTGTACTTTCGTTGGCTTAACACCATGCCGTCTTTTGTTCGAGCCACTTCGATTCCCAAAAAGTACTTTAATGGTCCGAGATCCTTGATGCTAAAAAGATCATTGAGCTGTGATTTTGTATGTTGTATTGTTGCCATGTTGTTTCCAACAACAAGCACATCATCTACATAGATTAAGGCCGCAACGAATATAGATTCATGCTTATAAAGGAATAAGGAATGATCAGCTTTAGCTTGAATGAAACCCATGTCCAAAAGAACGGTTGTAAACTTGTGATACCAATTGCGTGAAGCTTGTTTGAGCCCATAAATAGACTTCCTTAGCCGACATACCCGAGTTTCATTCTCTTCCGAAAAACCTTGAGGAATCTTCATATAGACTTCTTCTTCAAGGTATCCGTGCAAAAACGCGTTGTTTACATCCAATTGATGAATGATCCAATTGCGTTTTGTTGCTAAAGAAAGTAAGGTTCGCATCGTAACCAACTTCGCAACCGGCGCAAATGTCTCATGATAATCCACCCCCTCCATTTGGGTGAAACCTTTGGCAACTAATCTCGCCTTGAACCGTTCAATGCTCCCATCCGGTCGATATTTGATCTTATACACCCACTTTGAATCAATCGCTTTCTTTCCCAGAGGTAACGTTTCAAGCGACCATGTTTTATTTTGCTCAAGAGCTTTGATCTCCTTCTTCATCGCCTCCCTCCAACGTTCATCCTGTGAAGCTTGGTAAAAAATTTTCGGCTCATCGTGACTTGTGATGGCCGCAAAAAATGCTTTGTGAGCAACACTAAATTTATCATAAGAAACATAATTGGATAGAGGATGTACCGTGGAGGACGTTTGATCGGAAGACGGGTGTGCGTGGTCAACAGAAGGTGGAAGCTTGACTTGGTAGTCCTTTAGGTGCCTCGGTTGCGTTCGGATCCGTTGCTCACGTTGGACAGTATTATTCATTTCTTGTTGACCCTCATTATTATTATCCTCTTGTATATCATTTTGCATGGAAAAACTTGGAGTGTGCATGTTATCTTCAACTTCATGCGTGGGGGAAGAGTCACGTGATGGTGTACCCACCATCAATTCATCATTTGACAACATATCACCCATTGTGGGACCTTGAGCTTCATTCATGTTTCAACAGTACCTGTTCCATTTGATTATTGGTTTCAAAATAAGTTTGGTACTCTTCAACAATCTCTTTATCTCCTTGAACTGTGATGGGCCTATTCATGGAAAATGGAAAAACACCCTAAAAGAAAAGCACGTCTCTAGAGATCACAATTTTTTTCTTTTCTAAATCATAAACTTTATATCCTTTAGTGCCAAAAGGATAACCCAAGAAGACTCCCGCTTTAGCTCTCGGTTCAAGTTTGTCACCTTTAGTGTCCGTATTCCGAAAATACGCCAAGCACCCAAAAACTTTCATATGATTGTACATCAGCTTCTTTCCAAACATTACCTCGTAAGGTGTTTGTTGTTTTATAACTTTGGATGGAAGCCTATTAATGATGTACGTAGCCGTCAATACACATTCCGCCCAAAACTTGACCGGCAGATTAGCCTCAAATCTCAACGCCCTAGCGACCTCTAGAAGATGTCGGTGCTTCCTTTCCACCACCCCATTTTGTTGTGGGGTGTGTGGACACGTTGTTTCTAGAATAGTCCCATGATCATTATAGAACGCTTTCATTTTATTCGAAGTGAACTCCCCCCCCATTGTCACAACGGACACGTTTTATTTTCTTTGAAAATTGGGTTTTAACCATGTTATAAAGACTAATCATGTTAGGTGTGTAGTCTCGTTTAGAGGCGGCCGGCCCTAACTAGGGTTAGCCGGCCCTAATGGGCCTATCTATACGGTTTGGGCCTAACTTGGAGAACAAGTTAGGAACCCTAGTTTTAATCTATAAATACTCTATGTTGTAATTGTAATCTGTGTGCCCTTGAGCTTAATGAAATAACCTAGTTGCAGCCCGTGGATGTAGGTCCCCCACTGGGACCGAACCACGTAAAATTCTTGTGTCGTTTATTTTTCTGTACCGCATGATTATCGTTTGTGCATGTGTGTGTGTTGATTCCGCTGCGCCACGTTGTTCCTAACAAGTGGTATCAGAGCTTTGGCTCGTTGTTTACACACGGTCTGCACGGTTTTCGATCGAGAAAAAAGGGTAGAGGCTGATCGAGGGTTGATTCAGATCTGCTGCTACAGTACCTTCGCCGCCGCTACAGTACCGTCGCCGTCATGATCAGTGTTTTCCGGCATGAACAGTGTTTTCGAAAATTTTTTTTTTCTTTTTTCTGCTGCTGATTCGCAGCCTGGTTTCTTGTTTTTTGGGCCGCCGGAATTAGGGTTTTTTCAAATCCTAGGTTGCGCAAAAGGGAAAAGAAAACAGGGCTGTTTTGGAGGAAAACGGGGCTGTTTTGTGAGAAAACAGGGCTGTTCGGGACTGATTTGGAGTGATTTTGCAATTAGAGTTTCTGTTGTGGATCTCTTGGAGTTGCTGGTTTCACTCGGGTTTGCAGGTGAAGCGTCGGGTCGGGTGTTTCGGGTTTGTGTTGCGGGTTAACGGTTTGATTGTTTCGGGTACCGGGTTAAACTCTTTGAAGCCGCCGATTAGGGTTTGGTTATAAAGCTCTTGGATTCGTCGGGTAAAGGTTAGAGTTTTGTTTAGTTCTGTTTGACTGTTTATTATCAACTATTTGGGAACCGGGTTATGTGAAATTCAGTATTCGGGTTTAGATTTGTCTGCGAGGTTTATTGCAGGAGCAGATCGGTTTATTGACAGTGTTTGGTAGAACAACTGTCAAGTTCAGGCCCGTGACATTACTGTGTTTGTTTCACTGTTTCGTTATATTTTCTGTGTGCTATTGTTATGGCTGGAGACAGGATGGTTGTTATCGAAAGGTTTGGCGGTTTGGATTTCGGTTGGTTGGTTTGTCAAGTGAACTTGGATGTGGTACTAACGATGGATAAACCGGGAGAAAATGGAACCAGCGGGTGTGCTGGTGATGACATAAGTGAAAAAAGGGAAGTCATGTGATATTTGCTCGGTTGAAAGATTTTTTCGGTTAGGGTTAGATGATCGGGTGTACGATCACAGAATCCTTGGTACCGTTTGCTTTCATGAAAGCTCTGCTGTTGTTATAACCGTTTTCCGGTTAGCTGGTCTAGAACTGTGAAGCGGTTTCTTGTTCGGTGGTGATCAGTGGTACGACATTTGGCATGGGTTGGGATAACAGGGACAGTGGGAGCTGAGCATAGTTGACTTGGTGGAGCTGCATGGAGGTATGTGACATTCTTTTAGAGTCGATGTCAAAGATAGTAAATTCTGCTTCTGAGAATGTGTCTGGGTTGATGCATTGGGACTCAGTGATGGCAGTGGAGACTCTTGGGTTCAAGATTCTGGTATGCTTCATTACTCACTTCTATGAAGCATTGGTGAATCTATTGTTTGAAGACTTTGGGAAGATACAGGATTATGTATCGCTGGAAGAAGGGAACCAACTTCCGAGTATTAAAGTCTTGACTCGCTGCATCGGGTAGAGCTAAGTGGATTCATTTTGCAAGTGTGAATCTTGGAGCCACGGGGATGTCAGCTGAGTGCATTCGGAGGTTTAAACCAGGTCAGGGGTTTTGGGAACAGTGGGAGCATGAGACGTGTTCTGGGTACAGTTCTAAACACCGTTGGGTTTTGAAGACCGGAATTCCGAATGGGAAAATCTCTCCATGGTACTTGCAGGTTTTGGAGAGTGGTGTTTCCTCTGGAAGTCTCTGGAGTCGGTAGTTCGAGTGAGTAAGTGCCGGTTGAGATTGAGGATGAGTCAATGGCGGGTTTTGCCATGGCTGGGTCAGTGATGACTGCTGGGTTGGAGCTAGGGGGAGCTTCAACGGGCCCTTCTGGTAATTGAGGAGTGGGCTACTGCAACTAGGAGGATTGGATTGAAGTCTTAGCTTGTTTATGGGAACTGAAGGTTTGGAGGACTTCTGTTATTTGAAATCTTAGCTTGTTCTTGGGAGCTGGAGGCTTGGAAACTTCTAATAGTGAAGTGTTAGCTTGTTCTTAGAACTGGAGGCTTGGAGGATTTCTGTTATTGAAGATTACTGGAGTTACTGGTATAGGGTCTGCTTGGATGGTGGATTGAGGATTGCTCGAGCCTCCAAGTGGGAGATTGTTAGGTGTGTAGTCTCGTTTAGAGGCGGCCGGCCCTAACTAGGGTTAGCCGGCCCTAATGGGCCTATCTATACGGTTTGGGCCTAACTTGGAGAACAAGTTAGGAACCCTAGTTTTAATCTATAAATACTCTATGTTGTAATTGTAATCTGTGTGCCCTTGAGCTTAATGAAATAACCTAGTTGCAGCCCGTGGATGTAGGTCCCCCACTGGGACCGAACCACGTAAAATTCTTGTGTCGTTTATTTTTCTGTACCGCATGATTATCGTTTGTGCATGTGTGTGTGTTGATTCCGCTGCGCCACGTTGTTCCTAACAAATCAAACAATCACTGGCCTCATGTTTATGTTTGAGTATGTACACCCACACGGCCCTACTAAAATCATCAACCAAAGTAAGAAAATAACTCCCACTCGAAAGCGAAAGTGTTCTATAACTCCCCCATATATCACAATGCACCATATCAAAACATTCAGTTGTTTTTATTGAACTAGTTGAAAAGGGCAATCTAGTTAACTTTGCTCTAACACAAGAGTCGCAAAGATCTTTTTCTGAATGAAAACCAACATTCTTTAAAAAACTAATATGAGAAAGTTTAATACTAGACGGGTGACCAAGTCTCTTGTGCCACACATTTGTCGCCTCCACAGTCATTGCCTTTGGATTTCCATGCATTGCTTCCATTATGTAGAGACCACCACTGCACCTACCCGCTCCAATCAAGTTCCTCGTCCTCAATCCCTGCATGACAAAGAAATCCGGGAAAAATGTAATTGCACATTGCAAGTCTTGTGTCAGTCGACGAACAGATAAGAGATTGCATTTAAAATTTGGTACAAAAAGGACATCTTTTACTCTAATGCCTCCTTTGAAGAGGACCTCCCCATTTCCCTTTACAGGAATGGTTTGTCCGTTAGGAATGGTGACAGGCAACTCGTTTGTATTGGTAGTGAGATTGTCAAGCAATCCTCGTTCGTGAGTTATGGAGTCAGTCGCCCCCGAATCCATAATCCAATTACAACTTTTATCCATTCTACCTGCCATGTTTGCTGCTGGAGGGCTGCTCTTCTCCTTTTGCTCGTCCTTTTTCCCGAAAAACTTTAGAAACATTCCATATTGTTCATCGCTGAGGCCGGGGACTGGGCTGGATGTTGTTTCCGCCACTGCAGCCTTCGGTTTCACATCCTCTTTCTTTCCCTTTCCAAAGAACCAATCCGGGTACCCAATAACCTTGAAACATCCTTCTCGAACATGCCCGTCTCTTCCACAAAATGTACAATGTTCAGCCTTGGTGTTCAGTTGTGATTTTTCGTTCCTCTGCCACGGTTTCTTTTGGGTCTGTCCTTCTCTTTTCCGTTGCTGCGTTGCTTGGAATGCCATGGATTCTGGCGTCGTTTTCTTTCCTGCAACAATGTTTCGCTGCTGTTCGTCTTCTGTAACCAGATGATACGCAGCACCGAGCGTTGGTGTTGGCTTCATGGCTAAAATCTGAGTTCTAATCACCGTGAAATCAGCATTTAACCCCATCAAGAACTCGTACAGCCTTTCCTTTTCTTTCAATTCCATCAACTTCTTTCCAATATCACATGAACACCCTTCACACTCGCAGCGAGGCACCGGTAACATGGTGTCTATTTCATCCCATAATCCACGTAACTTTGTAAAATAGCCCGATACAGTGGATCCTTCTTGGCGAGTCATGGTGATTGATTGCTTGATTTCATACGTCCTTGGTGCACTTTCTTTACCGAACCTTTCATATAGATCCTTCCAAATTTCCGCAGCCGTGTTTGCATACTTGACGCTAGCTCTTATCTCCTTCTCCATTGCAGTGGTGAGCCATCCTTTTATCATGGCGTCACACCGCATCCAATTCATGTATTTCTTGTCGGTTTTGTCTGGCTTCTTTATAGATCCGTCCACGAATCCTATTTTATTCTTTGCGAACAAAAAATTCGTCATTTCCTGAATCCAATCGTTGAAGTTGTTATCCGTGAGGCTTTCATTAACCTGCATCTGTTTCGGATAGTCCGAAGGATGCAAATAGAATGGTGAGTTGGCGTCGACCAGCTCGGTACCGCTGTTGGATGACCCGTCCGCTTCATCGCCAGCCATCGGGATATAATTGATGATCTTAATTTTGTGTTTGTTTCTGTGCCTGCTCTGATACCATGAAGAATTTGGTAATCAAAGCTGCTCCTTTTCTTATTATTTTCTGATCGGTGACCAAATGTCAAATTAAATACAAAACAGTCCAGAAAGATCGGAACTAATCCCAAACAAACAAAGGCTAAAAATAAGAGATAAACATAAAAATAAGAGATAGAAACTAGAAGCAGCAATAATCTCGATATCCAACAGGGGAGTGAACCTTGTTTTGTGGTTATTTTCTATTTATTTACTTGGAAATGTGATTTTACATGGAGTATTTACATCTTGAATATTTGATGCTCAATATTTTGTGAACCATAGGGTAACTTTACGTTGAGTTGATTGATTAACGTTGAACTTCTACTAAAACCAAGCTCATAGTATTTATTCTTGAACTATATACATATATGGCATTAGCTTTTGTTGGTAGTTAGTAGTGGGTGTCATGCTAACGACTTTCTTATCATTCTAGTTTTGATAATCTTGTCATGAGTGCCATGTATATATCTTGGTTTTAAATTGCGCGCATTATGCGCGCATAATGCGTATTGCGACGTTGCGTTTGATTCAGCGCATCGCTGCACTTGATGCGTAGCGATTACATGATGCGTGGATATTGCGCCGATTTCGCATTATGCGGTGGTCGCAAAATGCGCTCTGATGCACGCAACATGGAATTAGGACTTGAATCGGAGTTTTTAAACTGAATAGGGAGTCGGATCTTACCTGGAGATCTCTTGGAGAAGGCTAGGAACCTTGGAGAGAAGATGCACTCATAAGATTGACATGGAGATGTAGATGAAGATGGCAGAGGGTGAAAAATAGAAGTGGCGGCTGCTGTAATATGTGTTTAGGGTTTTGTAATATGTGTTTAGGGTTTACTACTTTATATGTATCTTTTACTTTTTCTTATAAATCATAAATTACACTTTCATCCTTAATGTTATAGGGTTTATCAAATATGACCCTAAACATTTTTTAATTTGTTTACTTTATTTTCTTTACTTGTTTTTTGAGTTAGGCTTAGTTTGGTTATACATAAAGCTTGTTTGGTGGTACCTATAGCTTTTTTTTGTATTTATTTATCAAATTTTTTTTTTTTATGTTTGAAAGTTAACATGTTAAAATATTATGTATAATTAATTTTTTAGAATTTTTCTAATAAAGAACGCATCACATACGTGATGCGCTCGCATCGCGCAACACGCATCGCGCTTCGGATTTTGGGACGAAACGCATCGAAGCGCATCGCGCAATTTAAAACCAAGGTATATATATATGTGATGTTGGATCCTAACGAATCCAACACTACATCACCACTTCAGCATATATAGTCGTACGCATATATATGAATGCAAGTCTACAATATCATGCTGGAATGTAAATCTCTTAGCAAGTTAGCATATGAATCTCACACCTGTTGATTGAAGATAATTTTAGTATAATAATCTAGATGGCTTGATAAAGAGTTGTATGTTGTCTTATATATGTTTCTAATGGGGTTGAAAACTGACAGCGTGTTAACGCATATATTTGTTAATTTCTGGACGCCACGATGACATTCGACAAATGTTATATAATCCAACAAGAGTCCTCTTAATCGTGTACACCTAAGTTACTACCAATAACATGAATCAAGCTGCTGTGTTATTTAATACTAACCAACCAATTATGGTGTGATTGTACATAACCAATTATGGATTCACAATTTATTGCATTTCACTTGCAGCTGCCATCTGGTGCCAATGGACATAGGTGTGTCAGCGACTATTGATGTAAACAAAAGCCATGGGTTGTCTATGTACACACTTGAATCTACCAATGAAGGCACTGAAGATCTTTCTGTGAATAAACTCCAAAAGGATGTAATTGAGTCTCTCAATATCGACAGAGATCGAGTTCTCGGCTCCAAACCACCATCTAGCAAATATGATTTTCAAAAGAAAGACAACACTATCGGTTCATCTTGCTCATGTTCTACATCTCTGCCTGTAAGCATTGCCTCTAATTGCAGTAGTGGTAGCAATTTCGTTTTTCGACCACTTATTTTTGGATGGGTTGTCTTTTATCTCAAATGGGTCCAATGAGTCGAATAAAAGGATTTAGCTAAAAGGGGAACGGGTCAAATAAAAAAGGTGACTTAAAGTTGATTTTTAATGCATACAATATCCTATATTGTTTTATCCAATGATTAAGATCATAGTCACATGGTTCGCTGGTCTAGCCACGATTTTCGTTCCGGATCGTTCGTACCGAATCGTAGTACGAACGCGTTCCAGGTACGCTCGGGATCGCGATTTCGGTGTTAAATTTGGCGTTCCCGTTTTCGAATCGCTACGTACCAGCCCTTGGATGGATCGCGAACCAGAATGCCTAGATCCGGCGTACCAGATGCCTAGAACCGTCGTACCAGACCTTGAAGGAAAGGGAGAAATAGGTTTTCATCACGAGTGAAGGATGGAGATCAAGAGGTAATCGTGTGTAGCCTTCGATTTGGCTACAAGCTTTCAGTGTAAAGAGTGGATGAATGGAAAGAGAGAAATCAGAAATGTAGCGACTGTCCATTACGATGGACTGATGGAGGAAAGGGAAAAATAGGTTTTCATCCTTATTTAGGTTAAAATTTAAATGGGCCATTTGAATGGGTTCTTAAAGTAAATGGGTTACTATCATGGACTAGGCAATTAATTGAATAATTAACTTGGACTAAATTATATGGATTTGTAATTTTTATATAAATAATAATTTTAATATTACCTGTTCTTAATATTATATTGTGACCCCGAGGTGAAAGGTTCTGGTTCCGCCACTGGGTACATCGTACCACATTACATGGTACATCGTACCGGAACGATCCGAAATGAGCCTACCCCCCATCGTACCGAATTTTAGGGACCGAGCGAATTGCGTACCCGTTCCACGTTCCCGTACCGGAGCGTACCGCGAACCATGTGACTATGAAGATAATTAGTGTAATAATATTGTTTTGTAATCAAAATTAACACATTCACTATTTATAAAAAAAGGACAAATAAACATGTGCACCAACCTTACAAGACCTGTTCTGACTCGTATTAATAATGACCCGTTTCAAAAAGATCATGTTTAAAACCGTTACTGAGCACACCCACCCTGCCCATATTGCCACCTCGCTTGTTTTGAGTTTGGTGATCCAATTTCTAACAATTGGTATCAGAGCGCAACAAGATCAAGAGGATTAAAGTTAGATAGCTATGGGTTTTGTTGGGGATTCGAGATCTAGGCAGTACAGGTCAGAATTAATGGGAGATAGTTGTTTAAATTCTGATAAAAAAAGAGGCTGAGATTTTGAGTTGTCTTTTTGAGTCAGTTATTTGTTTAGGTTAAAAGTTTTTTTTGGTATTATTTTTAGATGGTAAGGTTTAATTTAGGAAAATTGTTTTATTATTTTAGGTTAGGATATTATTTGGTTTCCTAGTTTAAAGTTTTAGAAATCTTGGGGATTAAGCTTGTTTTAGTATAAATATAGGTGTAGGGATCATCTGTAAAGCGTGTTTTTTGATATTAATAAAATATAAAGATATTACATTGGGGTTGGTGGCCCAGCATGGGTTCAAGTCCCACTTCCAATAGGAATTAAGAAATTTGCCTTTAAAAAAAAGAAAAAAGATAAAGAGTCGTTGCTGTGTTTTATTTTCTGCTACTCAATCATCCAACAGTATATCGTTGTTCCATTATTGCCCCTTCACACTTTCTTTCCCTACAGATGAATCTAAAGCTTGTGTCTGCCATGAAAGGTAGCCGAGAGAAACAAAGAGCGGGGCCACCTCAAAAGCTGACCGTGAAGTGGGCCCCAGAAGTCTACGATCCAGTTCCAACCTCAGTTTCCCATGCAGTAACAAACAAGCCTCAAAAGCAGAGTAAGAAGAACTCCAAATCGAAGCAGAAAAATGGAAGCAAGTCATCGCGTGGAAATAAACACAAAGACAAATCGGCGAGAAAAAGAGGAGGTGTTTAGTTATTGAGAGCTTTGGCCGGCTGTTATGGACTTCCATGTCAGAATTCCAGGTACTTATCCTTGTTTGAGATCGTATATAAAGAGAGGAGATTATAGTTCTTTTGGTCTGTGTGGAATCTTGGTTTTTGGAGAGAACAAGTCTTTCTATACCGCGGTCGGTAAACATTTTCCCGATTTGCGTGTATGGGCGTATGTTTTTGAAAAAACAGTACCGAGTGTTGGCGATTAATTGAGTGAAAAAAATATGGATGGTTTTGAATCCTTTGTGCCCAGAGCTGATGCAAATTATTGGTAGTTATTTGTAGATTTACTTGTGTGTGTATATATACAGGGAGGGTTCAATATAGAACTATGCAGTTAATGTGAAAAAATATCGGTTATCGGTCAAGGACCGATATCTGAGATATCGGTTCTCGCGGTGAGATATCGGTAATTTTTATATCATGCATAAATAATATTAATAGTCAAATCAAAAGTCAAAAAACATAAAAGATGTCAATATTTTATATTAGAAATTAGAAATATGATCTAATCGTAAGCAATGAAATCATCCTCCGAGTCCACATCAACCAAGCCATCCAATTGTTTCTCCAGATCATAAACCAACTAATGTAACTGGATGTTATCATATCAACATAAACCAACTAATGTAACTGAATTTTATCAACATAAACCAACTTACATACCATATCAACATAAAGATTAATGTAACTGGATGTTATCATATAATGAACAAGCTACTCTAACTGAATATTATCAAAGAAAAGCTCATCTCAGTAGGTGTCAGCTGCTTGGGGTTGATTGTAAGTGAACCGTACCTTAGGGCTGTGAGTTGTCGATCGATTAGGGCTGTGACTTGTCGATCCATTGCAGCTTTTGGAGTCCAGGAGTTGTCGATTGATGATTGCAGCCTTGGTGCTCCCGATCGAGTGAAGGATAAAGTGGGATAACAAGTTCAGCAGGTCAGCGGTGTACTGTGAAGGCAGATTGTAGGTCAGTGCTCCCGATCGAGTGAAGGCCGATTGTAGTTGTCGATCGATTGTAGTTAGGGTTTTTGGGCTATTGGGCTTTTGGACCAGCCTTTTTTAAACGAAATCGGGCTAAAAGGGGGATTAAAAAGGTCCAGATATATCAAACCGATATTCTCGGTATTTTGACCGATATATCAAACCCTCTATATCGGCGATATATCGGTAAATATCGCCGATATTATCGCCACCGATATTTGGTGAAACCACCGATATCCGAGATATCATCGAGATATCGGTGGTATCGACTGCATAGATATAGAACAGAAATATCATTTATTTTTTCAATCTTAAAGATTAAATGAAAAAAGTATAATTATAAAATATTAAATGATTTATTTTGAATTAATTTCTCTCTTTTCTTCGTAACAAGTTTTTAGGAATGTACACGCTACGCAAAGGTAAATCAAATAATTAATTAATAATTATAGTGAATCTACACACCTGCAAATCAATGAATTATAGTAAACATACATATGTGTAGAGGTGCACAGATCAGTTTCTGGGCCCAAACCGATTCAGGTTGAAACCAGTTTTTGAGGGGGTTTGCCTGGTTCGGTTCGGGTTAACCCGGTTTCGGTCTATAGGGTTACAAACCGGTTTTGACAATTGGGCTGATCGGTTTTCAAACCGGTTTTTTGTGCACCTCTACATATGTGTAGATGTTTATGATATGTGCATATGAAGACATTATTTCAAGTATATTCACGTTTGCATCGTGTTTCAATCGAAAATTTTAATTTCATCAAGCATAATTATTTCATATATGAAATCTCCATATTTTTTCATATGAATTTTTCACTCCTTAGAGTGGATATCAACCTATGCTCTATAGCAAGCCTAAGATTAGTCGTTCCAACCTTGTGAATGAACATTTGTTCTGAATAATGTAACTGCCTACATTTTTAGTCGGTCCGTGTTTTCGTCACCAGCAAGTACCAAATGACTTGTAGCTCAATGGTATCAAGGTGTTAACAAATGTATCCCTCATCAAGAAGTTGAGGGTTCAACTCTCATAGTGAACAAAATATGTAGACTTAAGAGGGTATGTGAGTTTGGTATTAAAAAACATATTTATGTGGCACAATGAATTCATACAAGATATAACTCATATCATACCTTTTGTGACTTTTCATTTTAATTGTACCATCATAAATTTTAAAGTTCGTTCACTAATGTTTTTCACAAAAGTATCAGATTTTTCAAAAAGTTTACAAAATAATCACGTATAAGTGACATCATCGTCTTACAAAGTTTAGTTCATATATTCCATTTATACAAAACTAAGTAGTGTTTATATTCATCATGACGTTTAAACTGAAGGATACTTTATAACTTTATATAATATGTCCGACTCCTATAAAAAATGCGTTTGACTTCCAAACGTAAGACTTGTACATAGAGGTGCACAAAACGGTTTTTTAACCCGAACTAGTTCGAACCCGACCCGAACCGATTTGGTTAACGGAAAGTCAAAACCGGTTCGGGTTAACCTGGTTTGGAGGCAAGGAAATCCCTAACCTATTAAACCGGTTAGGGTTGGGTTGAAACCGGTTTGTGTGTTAAACCGATTTTAATTAAAAAAATTGAATAAATTCAAATAAATTCGATATTTTAAAAAAAAAATATAACAAATATAAAACATAAAGTGCAACGTTTATTAATATTTGAAAAGTTCGGAAATTAAAAAACATGACAAGATAAAATTATAAAATTGTAAAACATTACAAATGACAATATATATTTTTATTTGTTGGTCGAATTTCCACAACGCTAACTTCGTTTGAGGAACCACCAACACTACTTGCCATGGTTTTTTTTTAAGAGTTTAGAGCGAGTTTAGAGAGCGTTTAACGAGTTTAAAGAGCGGTTTGAGAGATTAGAGAGTTTAAACCCGTATATATATCATTGGGCCGCGCCTCGGGTCTTGATTTCTAGATTTTCGGTGTTCGGGCCGGGCCGGGTTTTACCAAATTCGGGCCGGGTTTTGGAAAAAGCTCACCCCTACCTGTAGGACTCATGAACGCAGTATCTGTTATGGGTCATTTTACAGCTAGGGATCCTGGATCTTCGACGTACTTTGGTATCCTGACAGGTTTCGGTATCCTTAATTTATGTATTATCTAACTGTTGTATCTTTCCTTTATCTTGACCAACACACAGGTAAAACACGTGAAGTCGATTTAATCCCTGAAGAATCGGTCTAGAAGTTGAAAAGAACATGTAGAAGACGCGTGGATTGGCCTCCAACAGTCATATTTGAAGACTAAGTCGATTCCGGGATTCTCGGATAGTTAGTTAGCATAATCTCTGTATATAATCAGCAGCTTGGTCGATTAAAAAACACACAACAGCGCACTTAGCAATAGAATATACTCGCAGTCACTCTTGTAACACTTAGATATCGATCATTTGCTGCTCAATACTTGTAATTCTTTATCATTTATTGAAGAAACGAGGCAGTTGTCGATTGCCACCTCCCGAGGTTTTATGCCGGAGATCCTGAACGATCAAGGGATTTCCTCGTAAACAACTGTGTCACTCTTTACATTTTTACATCGATTTTACAAGCACACTACCTCACAAACTAAGTTTGATTACAAAATTAGTCTTGTTAATTTTTACCCAAAACAATTTGGCGCCCACTTTGGGGCAAGTGGTGCTTTTCATCTTCAAATATTTACTAAAATTTGTGTTCAATCACTATCTTTCAAAGCTATTCTCAAAAATGACGTCCCAATCCAAAAATATTTCTTTTTCTGCTCCATCTTCGAGCTCTGGGTTGGTCAACCTTATTCCTCCTCCTCCATTTCAAAAAAGTGTTAATCAGCCGAAGAAAACTACTCCTGCGGGTTTTTTAGGATCCGAAATACCTGCTGGTGGACCGGTGATCGTATCAAACAATGATATCCTCGATCTGTTCTCGGATATGAAACAACAAATGGAACAACAGAGGAAGACTAACCAGGCATTGTTTTGAGAGATTGAGAAGGTTAAGGAATCGAAAAAACCAGTGGAAGTGACGACCCCGCTGCAACCAAGGGTCTTGGATTTCAATTATTCAGGATCCTCAAAAATCCATAAGGGAGATTTCCTTCCCATGTAAATAGGGATTACTTCAGTTGGCCCTACCTCGGCTGTCAGAGTTACGACAAATCAGGATCTTGGAGTTACTCCGGGATCATCGTTCCGAAATCCTGAGAACGGTAACACATTCAATCAATTTTCAAATACTAACGAATTTGTGTAGGAGACAGGAATAACTCCGTCCGTGGCCAAGGAGTTAAATAAGTTGAGAGAGATGATCTCTAGTGTACCGGGTGTGGTCCAATCTATACCGAAAATGTCCTCTACCAGTAACAGGATCTCTAGATTCGCTCCACCGTTATGTGATGCTGAGATCCCCAAGCGCTTCCAGACTCCTAACATGAAGTTGTACGATGGAACTACAGATCCTAAGGAGCACGTCGCGCAGTACAGGGAACGGATGGAGATAAACCCCATTCCTTTGGACCTAAAGGAAGCCTGCTTATGCAAATGCTTCGGCTCTACCTTGACAGGATCAGCCTTAAAATGGCTGCTTAATGTTCCTCTGTATCCTATTACTTTATTTGCTCATTTAATTAACATGTTTAACAATAACTTCTCTTGCAGTAGAACTTTTGAAAGATTAACAAGTGACTTATACAGGATAATTCAAAATCCTGGAGAATCCCTCCGAGACTATGTCAGCAAATTTGGTCGGGAATCCCTGGATATCCCGAACCTTGACGTTGCCACTGCAGTCCAGGCCTTCAAGATGGGACTACAGAAGGATTCTCAATTTTATGAAGACCTTGTTATGAATCCTTGCAGGAACCTTGATGAAGTCAGGAACCGGGCATTGAGGTTTATTAGGCTGGAAGATGATAAAAAGATCCAACAGAGGGTGAATGCTCCGACAAGCTACACTCAACCTAACCGGAAAGCTGAACCTACACTTTTTAGGTCGTACAGATCCAAGCCGTATTCTAAGCCGGACAACCACAGGGTCAATGCTGTAGAAGACGACAAGGACGAGGAAGAATATCCTAAGTTATCTGAATAATGTTTTTCTCTTGATACAACTGGTTTGCTATTTGCTATGCAGGATCTTGTAGAAAAAGCCAGGTGGCCTCGCAAGTTTGAAAGAAACTCAGGGGAAAGGACAAGTCCAAGTGGTGTGCATTCCACGAAGACTTTGGCCATATAATTGAGGATTGTATTGCTTTGCGGAAGGAGATAAGCTATCTCCTAAGCAAGGGATATCTCAAAGAATTTCTGGGCAAAGGAAAGAACAAGACCAAAGATCCTGACAAGATCCCGTAGAGAGCAAAATCCCCACCACCAGACGCCAAGGTAATAGGTTTTATATATGGTGGATTTGATATTTGTGGTACTTTTTACTCTGCAGCAAAAAGAAATAACAAAGAAGCAAAAACAGAGAATGGGGACAGACCTATCAAAACCTCCAGCTTAACTGAAGAAAAAGTGATTTGTTTCTACGAACAGGACAGAGATGACATACATGATCCTCATCACGATGGCCTGGTGATTACGCTATACATCGCAAACCACTTCATACGCAGGATACTGATCGACGGAGGAAGTTCTGTAAACATTATCCAGCATGAAGTCTTGAAAAGAATGGGGATCCCGGATTCTGAGATCATCTCGAAATCCTCAGTATTAGTAGGATTCAGTGGAGAGGTTAAGAACACTGTTGGTGAAATAAAGCTACCAATCTACATCGAGGGGGTAAACTCTATACAAAACTTTTGTGTCATTGATTCTTTATCTTGCTATAACATTATCTAGGAAGACCCTGGATACATGACATGAAAGCAGTACCCTCAACATATCACCAATGTGTCAAGATGCCAACCCCTTGGGGAGTGGTGAAGATCAACAACGAATAACAAGAAGCCAAAAATCGTTACACTTCTTCAATGAAAGCCTCTATCAAAACTAGGCAAGCATAGCAATTAACGAAGCAGGCCAGGGATGTTCTGGAAACTAAAGAACATGATGTTAAAGAAGTATCCCTGGATGCTGAGAATCCAGATATAAAGATCCTGGTAGGGAGCAATATCCCTAAGGATATTGAAGAAGATATCCTGAATTTCCTGAGGGGCAGAAAAGCAACCTTCGCTTGAAAGCACGAAGACATGACATGTATATCCAAATATATCATAACTCATAAACTTGGAATTGATAAAAGTTTCAGGCCAATACATCAAAAGCGAAGAAAATTTGCTCCTGAGAGAAACGTGATCATCCAAGAAGAGGTGGAAAGACTTCTCAAGTCTGGAATGATAAGTGAAGTAAAATTTCCAAGGTGGCTAGCCAACATGGTGGTAGTCCAGAAGAAGAACGGAAAGTGGAGTTTAAAAAAAAAGATTACACAGACCTCAACAAAGCATGTCCTAAAGACCCCTTCCCATTACCACACATAGACTCGATGGTGGACGCTACAGCAGGCCACGAAATCCTGACTTTTATGGATGCCTCTTCAGGATTTCAACAGATCCAAATGGAACCATCGGATTAGGAAGACACAACATTCATGACCCCGACGGGTATTTATTGTTACACAGCTATGCCATTTGGTCTTAAAAATGCAGGTGCCACGTATCAAATACTGGTAAATATGATGTTCAAAGACAATATTGGGGACACTATGGAAGTCTATATAGACGACATGGTGATAAAATCAAAAAAAGCTGAGGATCATCTACGGGATCTTAGAGACGCATTTGATATCCTGGACCAATACAATATGAAGCTGAACCCTTCGAAATGTCACTTCGGAGTGGGGGCAGGAAAGTTATTGGGCTACATGGTGACTAAGAGAGGAATAGAAGCCAGCCCAGAACAAATCAAAGCTATCATCAATCTAAAATCCCCAACAAATACTAAGGATGTCCAGAGACTGACCGAAAGAGTAGCAGCACTCAATAAATTTATATCAAGATCCTCATAAAAGTGTAAGGAATTCTACGACATCCTGAAGAAAAACAAGAAATTCAAATGGAAAGAGAAGCATGAACAAGCACTCCAATCATTGAAGGAATACTTGTCAACAGCTCCTCTACTGATGAAACCAGAAGACGGTGAACCATTATCCCTATACTTGGCAGCATCCCGAAGCACCGTAAGTTCTGTATTAGTCAAGGATCATGAGGGACAGCAGCATCCGGTATACTATGTAAGTAAAAGTTTGCTACCAGCAGAAACCAGGTATTATCATTTAGAAAAGTAATTTTAGCTTTAATAATGGCATCAACTAAACTAAGACATTATTTTAAAACTCATGCTATTCATGTTAAGACTAATTACCTTATTAAGTGTGTCTTAAGAAAGCCATAGATGTCAGGAAGGATGGCTAAATGGTCAGTCAAGCTTAGCGCGTATGACCTCATATACGAACCTAGAACAGCAATAAAGTCTCAGGCACTAACGGACTTTGTGGCTGCTTTCAGCAGTGATATCCAACACGAAGCAGATCTTGAAGTCCAACAACTAGAAGAGTCGAAGGACGAATGGACCTTATTCACCGATGGTGCATCAAATGTAAGAGGAACAGGTCTGGGAATCATACTAAAATCGCCACAAGGGGACATATTACCCCAATCCATAAGCTGTGAGTTCCAGGCTACAAATAATGAAGCAGAATATGAGGTGCTGATAGCAGGATTACAATTAGCCAAGGATATCAAGATCAGGTATCTTCAGGTATATGTAGACTCATTGTTAATTGCTAATCATTTCAATGGTTCATATGCAGAAAAAGGTGAGAAGTTAGCCAAATATCTCACAATAGTTAAGCAATTATCCATAGAATTCAAAACTTTTAACATTACACAGGTTCCTAGAGAAGATAACACTGAGGATGATGCCTTAGCAAACCTTGCTTCGGCTCTTAGAGTACCAGAAGGTACCAAAATACATATCATACACATTCTGAGCCCAACAATCGAGAAGGTGAATGAAGTATCCAACACTGAAGAAGAATCAGACATTCGGGATCTTTAACCTATTCTAGGATCCTGAATTTCACCTATTAATAAAAACTTGCAGGATGGTGAAATCCCAAGTGATGAAAAGAACCACAAGGCTTTTCGCATGAGGATGTCTCGTTTTATAATGTTTGAGAATGTTTTGTATGAACTCAATTGCAAGCAATCCTTTTGAGATCGTCTTTAAATTAGCACACAATGATTCCTTGAAATTCAAGATCCCATTTGAACAACTTTATACAACATGTAGAAATCACAAAATCTACTATGTATACTTTCTAATTTCTAAGAGTTAATGATACTTACCTTTGTTTTGTTAGATTCCCAATTTGTAAGCTTAACATACCATTAATGTGTTTTCATGAATATATATGACCAAAGCCCTCTACTTTATTCACTAAAGATACTACGTTTATACTCACTTAGGCATGAGAAGTTATTTGATCTTAATTGAATGCCCAAGATATATTATTATTCCTTAAGTTCTTTATCCGACCTGTTTGAACTCATCTAAGCAAAATCTTCTTTGATCATACCCGTTAATGTATACCAAGGGATCATTTAAAACTAAAGATTGTCAAATTAACTTATCAATTCATCATTTAAAACTAAAGGTTAAAATTAAAATAAATAATAATAATAATAATAATAATAATAAACTTCGATTAACTATCTAAGATTTGAAATTTATCTAGAAAAAAGATTTTATATACATGAGAGAATTAATTTTTATGAAGTCATAATTTTAGTCCTAAAGTTTGTAATTAACTTTTGATATGGTATCTCACAAAATACATTGTTCAGAGTATAAGAATGTGAGCACATATTACAAACAAGCAATACATGTTTGGTCTCTTAAAAAATGTTTTATTTTAAAAGTTACACTTTGAGCTCTCAAAAGTTACAGATTATACCCATCACTTTTAGTTATACATATCCTTTATGGCCTGAGATAAATGAGGGGTTTTATAGTGGTCGTGGAATCAAGGGCGGATTTACATAGGCTCGAGGGGGTTCACCGGAACCCCCGAGTTTTGAAATCGTAGTAGAAAGCTATAAAGAAAAACTATGGTGAACCCCTTAAAAAATATATGGTGAACCCTTAAAAAAAGTTGAAAACTGATCAAGATCAGATTTTGAGATGTGAAGAATGGGTTGCTCGGTTTACAGCCATCGACTCCCACTTGATTCTCTTGTTCTATAAGAAATGAAGAAGAAAGAAGACATGGAGCAGACGAAATATTAAGTCTAGAAAAGTGGAAGATTAGAAGAAGAAAGATGAATGCATAGGACAATGGGTTCTTGGGAATATAATAATACTGTGGGAAATGAAAAAGTTTTGAACAAATCTTGTAATATCTTTTTTTTTTTTGCAGGCTATTTGTTTTAAAATTTTATAGGTGTTCATTAAAATATATTAATACATTTTATATATATATATATATATATATATATATATATGTATTTAAAGATAAATGAAATGAATAGCATTCTTTTTGTAATATAGTGACTTAGGTTTTTCTTTTTTTTTTCTTCTTTTTTTTTACTTTTTGAGCTTTTCTTTTTTTCTAATTATTGCATCTGTATTTGTGTTCGGGATTTTTTGGCGCAACGTTTTCAAGTTTTACGGCGGAGTGATTACGAAGAGGTATGTTTTAGGTAGCGTTTGGTATGCAGGAATTAGAGGTGAAATGGAATGGACGATTACGAGGGAATGAAAAAAATTGTGTTTGGTTGGACGATGGAATGGAACCACCCATTCCACAAGGAATGTTATTCCATCTAAATTCTTCAAATTCATTCCATCCACCTTTTTTTTTATTTCATCCCCTCTTTCACCCTTTATCACCACCACACCCTCCTACCACCACCACCACCACCACCATCTCCTACCCACCACCAACCACCGCCGCCATCACCCACCGTCACCTACCACTACCCAATACCGCCACCCACCACCTCCACCGCCACTCACCACCTCCACCGCCACTCACCACCGATCTTATTCCTTCGTCTTTTCTAGCCTATCAAACAACATAAAGTAATGATTTATTTCATTCCCTCATAGTAACCAAACAATGGAATGGAATGGTCCATTTTATTACTTTGTCCATTCCATTACCTCGTTTATTTCATTCCCTCGTCCATTCCATCACCCCATACCAAACAGACCCTTAATGTTTTATGACGGGGTGACAGCCGTTCCGACGTGTTTTTATACACGGGATATGTTTTAGGGTTTTACAAATGAGTGACATGCATTGTTGCAAGTTAGCCAAACCGATAACAAGCAAATTCCCGCGCGCGTAACTTTGTGAGTGACACTAATTTTGTTTTTTTTTCACCCCTCATACTATATGGAATTTACGCTTTTAACCCGTTTATTTTTCTAATAATTCCGTTTTTCTTTAATAGCTTTAGTTCGTTGTCTTTTTATAAAAAAAAATGGAATGCACGAGTGTTTTTAGTTTTTTGTGAACGTCCCGATATAATATTTTGTATTAAAAAGCGATTAAGTTTTGTTCGAAATCGAGTATTTTTCCTGTAACATGGGCTATAGAGAGTGTGCTTACCGTTGTGGTACCGACATACCGTGATGAACTGAACCGATTATGAGCGAGAAGAATCATTGTCGTATTGGTATCGGAATTCGCTTTTGTGGTTTTCGACGAGTCTAGGCGATAACGACCAAACTAAAGTCGTAGCGTGTGCGATTACCATTGCGGTACCGTGCCGAACTGAACCGATTATGAGCAAACATTATCGTTGCTGGCATTAATATTATCGGGACCAAAATCATTATTCGCTTTTATGGTTTCCGATAGCAATCATGACCAAACTCAAGTCGTAGCGAGTGCGGTTACCATTGCGATACCGTGCAGAACCGATCCGACTATGAGGCGAACATCAATGTTGCCGGTATTGGTGTTATCGGAACTGGTATCGGTATTCGCTTTATTGTTATTCGCTTTTATGGTTTACGATGAGCTGAGCCGATAACGACCAGTGTCACACCGCGTATCGCAAGGAATAAACGACTAAACTTCCGCAGCGTCGTACGAACCTTTTTATAAACGGAAGCCGCGCAACGGGCGGGCTGACCCAATTAGTTATTTAAAAACCTTAGGAAATGAATAGTAACTTTTTTTGAGGCTATAACGGACGCCGTTACCATTGAGGTACCGTGAGAAATTCGACGTCGCCGCAACACGATACGGGTAAAATTTCTAGTTAAATAAAAGTAAAAAGTTCAATGAATAGTAGCAAGCAGCAACATGTCGGCCCCGTATTCGTCTAGGAGTTTTGTCAGAATTATAGATAAGTTTTACATTTCTAATTTCTAACTGGGTGCGGAAAAACAATTTCGTCGTATGTGTATATGTAAAACAATTAAAGATGAGTTAAGAACTAAGGAAACAAAGTTTGTGAAAGAATAATATATTTATTTTTTCCTTCTAATATCTTATTTAGTGATTGAATTTGTATTTCATATTTCATATTTTACTAATATTATAAATTAATGTTCATGTATTTACATTTAGAATATTAATAAACGAACATAAATAAACACGAACATGTTCATAGAAATGTAAATGTAAACAATAAAAAAGGAAGAAAAAAAGTCCCGGTTGTAGTTTTTTTGTTATTTAGCTTTACGTTTTTTTTTAACATTATTTTTGTCGTTGCGCCTATATTTTCATTTAAATTTTATTAACGATCGCCCCGATACCCGTCACGGAGCGCGGGTGTAACCATCTAGTTTAGCATGTATAATAAAATGTATTCCATATAATTGTTGCTTGTTAAAACCTTCCGTTACATTAATAACATATTAAAGGGCGTGGGGTTGAATAGTTAGTTTTTAGGTTTTTTTATTTTTTACTCAAATCTTTGTTTTTTTAATAATTTGCCACCAAAGTTGAATAAGAATTGAATTGTGTCCTTTTACCTTTTTCTTATTTTTTACTTGAAACTTTGTTTTTTTATACATTTACCACCAAAGTTCATTACCTTTTTTATTTTTGACTCAAAACTTTATTTTTTTTATAGATTTGTCACAAAAGTTCAATAGAGTAAACTTTTCTTTTCTTCAAGTTAGGTTTTTTATAACATTGCAACAAAAGTTCAATGGGTTTATATTTTTAGTAAACTATACGAGTTTTTTTTTTGCTTCAAAAGTTTTTTTTTATAAATTTGCTAATATATATACGATTTTAACCCATTTGATTTTATAATAATTTCGTTATTCTATAATAACTTTCGTTTGTTAACTTTTTTTAAACGAGATGCACGGCTTTGTTTTTTTTTTTGTCAGCGATCCGAGTATTTTGTTTGTACCGTACGCTATAGAGAGTCTGTGTTTTGACGTAAGTTTTATCCCTGTGGACGAGCCAAATGAATAACTACCAAACTTCCGCCGCGTAGCGTGGTGGATAAACTAGTTGTAATATATTCTCCTATAATTTATTAAGTTTACATATGATATTTTTTTTATATATTATTATAAGATACTTATATTTTATTTCAAATTAAATATTATTTATGACATTTTCAGGTTCTTATCCGATTCAACCGGTCCGACCAATGGACGGATAAGACGACCGGTTCGCTGTCCGGTTCGGTTCTGTAAAAATTGTTAGTTGTCTTCCTTGAAGTCCGCTTCTTGTGACGTCCATAAGCAATCTAGTCAACATGATAATTTCACGGGATAGCTAATGGACTAATGCAATTTTTAATTTTTTATGTGATGAACCTTACCCGAACCGAAATTTTTTATGTCCGGCCCTATGAAATTGGAGCATCTAAAAATAGTGAACCCCCTGGAAAAAATTCCTGGATCCGCCACTGCGTGGAATGGTATGAGGTGAGGGGTTGTGATGGTGTAGATATCCAAGGATGATGTAGGTGGCTGGAGATGACATGGACGGTGGTCAAGAAGACACTGGTGATTTAGGGTGTGTATATGATGGAACCAATAGCGGTGCTTGAGAGACGTGACAGTGGCCTGCGACAGTTGTAATGGGTAATTATTAAGGGTAAAACCGTCATTTCACACATAAAATATAGTTATTTATATAAATGGTCCATGTGATTATTAAATATAACTATAAATTTACGTCGAAACGTACATAAAAATAAGTACGAAAACGTATTATATTTGACCCGGCTCGTTTTATAACAAAATTTACGTCAAAACGTAGATGACGGTGACACTAACTTGCTTAAGTACTGAATTTTAGGGGATCGTTTTTTGAGATTGAAGCATAGAAAAAAAAGTATTATGCCTACAATTTAAAAAAAAATAATGAAAACTAAAAAAAAACAAACCTAAAAAGAAAAAAAAGAAAAAGAAAACCCACAAAAAAATTGGTTGGTGCTAGGATTGAACCCGGAACCAAGCGATTAAAGTCACAAAGCTTTAACCACCAAACCAAAGACATCAATTAATATTGAAATGGAAAATGAAATATATGGACAAAAATTTAAAAAAAGCAAAAAAAAAAGTTATTGCTCAATTCCAAAGGTTTTTCAATATAAAGGAGAATTATTTACATAAATGGTCCATGTGGTTATTAAAGGGTACAACCGTTATTTCACACAACCATAACAGAAAACTTAACAAAAGTTAGTCTTAGACCCTAAACTCGTTACAAATTTAAAACCATAAACCCCAAACTTGCAATTTTTCAAAGTTAGTAATTGTTTTGGGTAAAAATTATGGAGGCTAATTTTGTAACCAAACTTAGTATGTGAGGTAGTGTGCGTGATCAAAATGTGAAACAATGAATGTAAATGTAAAGTTTGACACAATGATGTACGAGGAAAGCCCTTAATCCCTAAGAATTGCCGGCATAAAATCTCAGAAAGTGACTGAAAGTCACTTGCCTCCTAGCCTTATATAAATCGATGAAATAAGTACAATGAGAGCAGTAATCGATCGAAATCTAAGTGTTACAGAGCTGTTTGCGAGTGTTGTGTATTGCCAAGTGTGTAGATGTGTTTTCTATTCGATCTAACTGCTGATTAAATACAAAAAATATCCTAACAAACTATCCGAGAATCCCGGCCATACTAAATCTTCAAATATGACCGTTGTAGAGCTCATCCAGCATGTTTCACACGTTCTCTTTGACCTCTTGACCGAGTCTTCAGGGATGAGTGAATAAACACGTTTTACCTGCGAACATAAATCGAGATAGAGGACAAATAATAGTTAGTCATATTAATGGTCAGGATACCGAAGTTACCAGAGATCTTGGATTCCGGATTACGCTAGACTCAGGATCCTGCATATAAAAATTAACCCCTAACAGTAATCAATTATGTTACTTTCCCTAATCCATAGGGACCATGTGATTAACTCTAAAAATTATAGCGGTATAGAGAAAAGAAAAATTGAGAAAAACGTAAAATTTATCGACTATCAAAATCAAACACAATTTAAGTGTATTATTCATTACTTAAAATTCAAAAACATATGTGATATTAGTAGCATAACTATGAATTAAAAAGAGTTAATTTCACAGATGTCCCTGTAGTTTGCACAAATTGCAAGTTTGTTCCACAAGTTTTAAAAACTACACCGATGGTCCACAAGTTTGATATTTTGTCACACAGATGGTTCATGAATTGGATGGACGTTAACTTTTGCTATTATTTTTTTTTTAAAATGGCCAAAATACCCATCATTATTGAAACACCCTACTTTTCTTTGTTAGTTTATCAGAGTTATAATTGATGAAATTGGTCCCAGTTTTTCAAAACCTTGCCATTAAGATGACACAGATATATTTTATTTATAAATATTGTTTTACATATAATATTCCATTTTACATAACTAGGGATTCTCTGTTTCGACCGACCACGTCCTTAGGAAGCTTCATTTCACGTGCTTCTTTTCTGCAGTGTTTGGATAACATTTTTATATTAGCTTACACTAAGTAAATACATTGCGTCGTTCATTTGATTATGGAACCCTTTAGGTTCTTATTGTTCAAGTTTTCCAGGCACTCTTGCCCCCGTGACCATCTCAGGACGTATCTTCGGTCATGTAATTCGTTTATTTCATGGGCTCACCGGCCCCCTCATGACCATCTTAGGTCGTACCTAGGTCATAGTATTGGCAAGGTCCTTACACCCGTCGGTGTAGGCCCCTTGCTTTTGCCACGAAGGCTCATTCATTCATAAGATCTGCCCCGTAGGCTTTGATCTTTTACCACCATCAACGTTACCTGCTCCGATTAGCACAGCCGTTCCCTGCGGTGGTTTAACTCCAATCGTCGCCACGCACCACCATCTCTTCCTTTGTTGACTACTTCACTGCATTCCTCCCACGCACCAATATAGAAGGTTGAAGTGGTACTTGGACTCCTTGCTTAAAACCCACTGCCCTTTATGCGCCACCCAGGGATTTGATTTGTGGAAACCCCAATTTGAAAGTTACAGACCTTTTCTTTGAATGGAAAAAATGTGAAGCCCGTTCAAGGCCATTTACCCCTTTTCAACCCATAAACCTGCAGGTGTGACCATGATCTAAATTCCAACTTCCAATTTCAAAATCATACATGAATCTCCCAAATTGCTCACTGATTCTTCCACAGACGGGGTTAGAGAGAAGATGAGTGGGTATTTTTATTGTTTTTTAGATTTTAATATATAAAGGGTATGTAGGTCATTTTGAAAAATTTAACCTTAAAAGATAACGACCATCCATTTCAGGGGCTATCTCTGTTACAATCGTACAAACTATTGGGCCAAACTTGTAATTTCTTATTTCTAAGGGACAAAAGTGAAATCCGTGTAAACCACATGGGCCATCCGTGTAATTAATTCTTTCACACGTGTGAAAGTGCTAGGTCAACAATCCGAGTGAAATCATCACCAACCAATCAGAATCAACCCCCAATCCTTATATAAACCAAACCCTCATCTCCAAAACTCCACAACGCACACTCTCCTCTCTTTTCAATCATTCTCCAATTAACCAATATCAATCGACTGTAACAAAAATGGCGCCGACGAAGGCTGAGAAGAAACCGGCGGATAAGAAGCCGTCATCCGCCGATAAGAAGCCGGCGAAGGCGGAGAAAAAGCTTCCGAAAGAAGGCGGTTCCAGCGGCGGCATCGATAAGAAGAAAAAGAAGATCAAAAAAAGCAGCGAGACGTACAAGATCTATCTCTTTAAGGTGTTGAAACAAGTTCATCCTGATATCGGAATCTCCGGTAAAGCCATGGGGATTATGAACAGTTTCATCAACGATATTTTCGAAAAACTCGCGCAGGAGTCGTCTCGTCTTGCGCGATATAACAAGAAGCCTACGATCACTTCTCGCGAGATCCAGACGGCGGTGAGGCTCGTGTTGCCTGGTGAATTGGCGAAGCATGCCGTTTCTGAAGGTACTAAAGCGGTTACGAAATTCACGAGCTCTTAGATCGGATGTTGATGATGAGTGTTCGATTTGATTGGTTTCGATTTGAATTGTTCATGTCGATTATTCCTTTGTTAGTCCAGATCTGGATCTAATATAATCATTGATACATTTTGTTTGATTTTAATCGACGTTTTGATAATTGCAATACGTGTTTACTGGATTTCAGTTTTGGAATTTGTTTAAGGGGGGTGTTTGGGATTACTTATTGAAACTGCTTATAATCTAATTTTGTTATTACTTTTAGCTTTTTAAAGCGGAGGAAAAGAAGTTTTTGAAAAGCAAGGGTTGTTTGGGAGTGCTTTTGAAAAGTGTTTATTGACTTCAAAAAGCCAATAAGTCATTTTCAAAAGCCAGGATTTCTTGGCTTTTAAGGATGACTTATTAGTTTTTTAGAAACAAAAATTGCCATTTTTTTTTACTTATTAGCTTTTTGAAAATGTCAAAAGTCAATAAGCCCTTTCTAATCACACTTCCAAACACCCTCTAAGAATTAATTTTTATATATGTTGAATTCGGTTTATATATTTGTTTATATCGGTTTTGTACTTTTGTTAGACAAATTCTTAGTACGGTTCAGTTTGGTTAACGGATAAGCCTAAAAATTAAAAACTGAATAAACCGAATTGTTGAACACCTTTAAAAGGAGTGATTTTTCTTATCCTGATTGATTTTGATTTTAGGGTTTAAGATTTTGGTGTTTTCTAGGGGGCTTTTCATATGTTTTAGGGTTTTCGATAATGATGATGATGGTGATTCTTTGATTGTTTTGTGTGTGATTGGGTTTTTGGATTTGGCTGACGACATTTAGGGCTTTTGGTTTGATCTAATTGGCTTAAGCCAGAATTTGTCTGGGTTTTGTGTTTTGATTGATGTTCAAGAACAAGTGTTTTGACTTTTGATTGATGAGGGGCGATGATGGTCTCAAACAATGGTAGAGATGATTGGTATAGAATCGAGTCAATCGACTATGGCTCTTCGTATTTATATTTTAAGGGTCAAATAATCAGTATTTATGTTTTACGGGTCAAATAATCAGTTTCACGTCACCTGTAACATAACTTATTATCAACTAGTTCAGTAAAAGTAAGTGTCTAATCATTTTTAACACTAAAATATGTGGTTGAATATCATATGATCATTTTAAATCACATATCCAAACACTCCTTTTGTCACAAAGTTAACTCTTTTGATATGTACCAATATTTTATCCATATCATAATCTTTTAAACAGGTTAAACAACTGCTGTCGATTTTGAAGCTAAAAGCAATATGTTTGACCTTAAGAGTGGAATAGGAGAGGGTTGGTGTCTCTAAATCTTTAATAGGCTCAAGATAAATTTATATTTGTTTATCATTAAGGGCTTCATGTTATCATGTATAGCCCTAAAATCCGATAATCTTGTCGATCAATATTATCTGTTTTATCAATATTATAAGCTAAGAATTTACTATTCTCATCAACCAATATTATTGGTTATGTTTTAGATAAACTAAGGACTTATTTCTGATTACCCATCCTGAATCACACACCCAAACACGTTTAATTATGAAATTCTTCTTTCATCCGCAACCAAAATATATATTCCCAAAACGCATCGATAGTATTTCAGGTCAGACATTCTCAAAATCTCTACCACAAACGAATGACATGAGAGTTACCTAAATTGTCACAGCTCGTATGTGTATCTTCGTGGCACCCGGGACTATTCTAAAGGGTAAGACACCGCCAGTTGGAATCACACTGGACCATGAAACAAGTTACAAAACTGAAAGCAAACCAACTGAAACCTGTTTGGTTCTGTTTTTATAGATTGTGTGGTCTAAAACCAAACCATGAAACGGATGAAAACATAAAAGTTTGGAAGCCAATGTCTGTTGTTGGCTTGTCATGACTCATGACCATACTTGATGCCATTTTCCATAGAACAAACATGTCTATCCAGTAACATTGTGAAATCGAAAGCATGTCAATACCCAATGACCAGATCAATTTTGTTCAATAAGTTTTACAAAAGTTTTCATCGTCGTCACCAATATAACAACCAATAAAAGTTGCATAATTGATCCCTTACTTGTATCTCTACCGCCTCAGTCCCTCCACAATGTAATCCGCATAGAGATCCCTTCAGAAAATATAAAGATACATATATAAAAAGATAAGCATAGTAAATCAGATCCAAATTTGTATATAATTTATGCATTTCGTATTCAAATCCATTATAAGGCAAGCATAAGTATCAGGCTCGAATGTATTTATATTGAACCTAGAGGGGTCAATTTCAACCAAAAATGGGTCGATTAGGGTTGTAATTATTTTTATCAGAAGACAATGAATGGGTATAGTTTTAAAACATAGCTAAAATGGAAAACACACCAAACGGGTGAAAATCACCCCTCATAAGTTGTTTTATTGAAAAGTTTGATTATTATTTTAAGTAAATAGTTTGTGTGATCTTATCTAATACATTGATTATTTAGAAGACCCAAAAAAAAGGGCAAAAAAAAGGGTTTACAGATCGACCTAACCTGACCCACCCGTTTGGACCTGTATTAAAATGATACCCATTATGACCTGAACCCATTTGCAATTGCATGTATTTATGATAAATGTGTGTATTGTCTGCGACCTGCCAAAGATCTAATGCTCTTAATCTGTAATTTATATGCATTTTTATTAAATTAAATGCTGATACCATTAAAATACACACACACACATATATATATTGTTTAAAAAATTCAACAAAAATATATGTACTGTTTAAATGTTTATTAGACTATATTTATATTACTAAGGGTAAATGGGTAATGCATCATTAATCTAATTCTTATCAAATATCACACATGTAACTGTATAGAATATTTAAATCAGTCTCACATTTGATAAAGGCTGATAAAATCATATATCTGTATTCACTATTCACAAGCAACAAAATCAGATGCTGATATGGATATGATCAAACCCGGTGCAAATTTAGATGTTTGTTTTATAAGCATTTTAAGTTTTTACTTACATTGAATATTTCACTGCCTCAATTGCTTTATCAGCTGGCAAGAAATCATCAACAGCAACCTCCTTATTCTCGTTCTTCTTATCTAATCAGTCGTGTTAAGATAAAACAAAATTCGCATCTTCAAAAAGAGTTTTATATAATGTATGTGACTCTACCACGAGTAATTTTTGACCCATTTAGTTATGAATGAGTCAATTTAAGTTGTGTTTTATTTAAAATGGTTAAACGAGTAAAATAAAAAAAATATATATATAGCTAACAAGGAAAAGGGTCAAATGGGTCGTAAGTCATCAAAAAATTATCTTTTAGAAATCATTTTTTTTAGTTTAGAATTTTTGGACTGAAAGTGGGTCGACCCAACCCAGACTATTATGACCCGTACCAAAAAGTTACTTGTCTTGATCCATTACCCAACCCTCCTGACCCACACATTTGGCCCCCTCTATAAATCACACTGTAATCTAGTTCTGGAACTAGATTATTTCACTAAAAAACGAGATTATTATAAAAATAACAAACTTTTTTTATCATCTCTTAAGAACCATTTTTTTTAATTTAGAATTTTTGGACCGAAAGTGGGTCGACCCAACCCAGGCTATTATGACCCGTACCAAAATTTACTTGTCTTAACCCATTACCCAATCCTCCTCACCCACACATTTGGCCACCTCTATAAATCACACTGTAATCTAGTTCTGGAACAATGCAGTCCTCAAACGGGTAAAGTAAAAAAAATAGGTTTAAATGAAACAAGCTTAAATTCGCCTAAGGTATACTTTTACTGCATAAAGTCTCCTAAATATCTAATTCAAAATATTAGATTAATACTGAAAGAAGTGTTTTAGGTCAACCTAATTTAATCTGTTTAGACCAATACCAAAAAGTCACCTGTTTTGACTTTTGACCCATTACCCAACCCTCCCGACCCACCCGTTTTACCATTTTAATAAACTGTACAATATTCTAGTTCTGAAAGGATACAATCTTCAAAGAAACGGCGGATCTCAGCTAAACGATGTGGTGGGAGCTCCTTGATGTCATTAAAGTGCATATACTCGGGATCATCAGCACAAACTGCAATTATCTTATCATCTTTCTCTCCCTAATTATGTCCATAAATGTTGATAAGCTTGTTTTATGGGCAAAAGGATAGAATTGTTAATTTATTAGACCATATAAATACCTGATCAATCATGGGCATGAGGCCTATTGCTTTGGCCCGTAGGAAACAACCTGGCAGTATCGGTTCCTGTATGCATGTGCAAAAACTTCGGTAACATTATAATAGATCTGATCCCATTACAACACATGAGGTGGCAAAATGGGTGTGTTGGGTAATTGGTCAAAACGTGTACCTTTTGGTACTGCCAAAAAAAGATGGTTTGGGTTTGACCCGAGACACTTTTTGTTCACATATTTTATTTTTAAATATATATAATTAGCACATAAAATATGATTTAAAAAGTACATTATTTCCATAATTACCTAATTTTTGAATAAAATGATTTAGGAGATTTTATGCATTGAAAATATACTTTGGGGGGCTTTTGACCCGTTGGAAATAGAACATAACCCGAATCGACCCTATCATAAGTAAATGAATCGATATTGACATCTTTAAAATTATAACTAGCTTATTAATGTTTTGGTGATACTTATAATGATATATTGAATTCATTCAAACATCAAAAAATAAAAACTTTGCATACCTGCATGATGACCAAGACGTCAATTGGGTCGTTGTCCTCACACAAAGTACGAGGGACAAAGCCGTAATTGTGAGGGTACACGACTGATGAATATAGAACACGATCAACCTGATACAGCATATTGGAAATTTGTATGAACATTGATTTTTCGATTGTTATGCTAGTTATTATTTTCAATTACCTTAATAAGTCCTGTTTTTTTGTCGAGCTCATACTTCACTTTGCTCCCCTTGCTAATTTCAATCACCTAAAAATATAAATAAATAAGATATATGGTTTCAACTATATGGACTGCTGACGTATACCCAAATTTCTCTTTGCCGAGGCACCCAACTAATGACAACTACGTGAGTTGTTTCTGGAGGCACTTGCAACTATCTTAATACAAAGACATCCAAAACGGAGAATACCCATATAGACATTGGGTAGTGATTTCAATACACTATGTGGTGTTTGGATGTGCGTTTTTAGAGTCATTATGTGATATATAATTATCAAGATCAGATAATCATGAATAGTAAAACGGACGATTGACAATAGTGTTTGGGTGTGCTTATGCCATTTGAAGCTGTAATAATTATATAACCAAATGTTCGAGTGTTTAGCAATTTTTGTTTATTTAAGGAATTAAAATGAAAAAAAAAAAATACAAAAAGGAGATATTTTGTAAAATGGGAGTAAGAGTCTCAAAATATGTTAAGAGAAGAGGTAAATAGGTAATTTTATATTACCCTGGCATAATCATCTTTGTTGCAACAAGTATGAAACTACTATCAGAAAATGATTATTTGACCCTTCAATATTTTTTGATGATTAGAAACAAAATCTGTTTACAAAAACATTAAAAACTTATTAGTGCAACTTGAAGTCGTAATAACAAAGATAACCATTTCCAAAAAACAAATTGAAACACCCCCTTAGACTTTGTGCTATATTGAATATTAATCTTACACAGTTGAAGACCGTTGGCGCACCAGGTCCTGCATTGGATCATTAAGTAAATCATGTTCTTGAAATAGATACATCGTTAGAGAAGTCAGGAAACTTGTTGTAAGAAATTAAGAAGAAATCAATCAAATTAAATACCTATTTCAAGATCATGCCAAGGATGTGCAGCAACTGATCTTTTGTTCATGGATGAAAGTATTCTTTCATTAAGGGGAGGACGTGAAGTCATACCTGCAAGCTGCACCATGTGATCATACATTCAAGAAAACCAACAGTGAGATTACTGTACAGAAAATGTATAAATTATAAAACAGAAACTTGTAGACCGGGAGCATAAGGTCAACATTAAATCCATACTAAACAAACTTTAATGCCAGATTAGTGGGACTTGCAAGAATTTGCAAATGAATGCTCAACAATTCTGGAACCAATTACCCTTTGTCATTATTAAGAACTGATGTAAGCCAAGAGTCCAACAAATCATATTACAATAGTATGGCAAAAAAAGGTTGAGTGATACGATTTCCAATTGTCATTTGTATGTACGGGTGTACACTCTGAATATCTAATCAAAAAGCAATAGCAACTCAAAACTAAGAATTTCAGTAATAAGAACAAGGTGGAAACATGATGAAAATATAAGCTAACCTAACCTAAACTAAACTAAACAGAAAGTAATATAATCCAGAAATTGTGTTTTCCTTTCCCAACTTAAAACCAAAGAGACAACCTCGGTATATAGAGGATAATCCATGATCATATAAAATTGCTTTAATATCAATTTCCTTTTTACTCTTAACATGCCCCCTTAAGCTAAATGTTGGTAATAACATTTAGCTTGAAACAAATAATGATAACTCGGCTCATAATTTAATTGGTGAAGCTCAAGGTGCAAATAAAATCCTACGTTTTCACTGGAGCCTAAAATAAACCGAATAAGCACAACAGTGTAATAAATGAAGAGAATGTTAAAGCACAAGCCCAAAGGCCATCTTTATTTGAAAAATAAAACTAAAAAAGCGGTTTCGTTAAGGTTACATGAGCTACAACCACATGAGGGGTTCAAAGACTTCCACGTTTCCCGATTTCAAGTAAAACTTGAGTCTTCTGATCATGTAAAGTTGATCTCTCAGACATCAAAGTGATATCATCTTACGGCTTTACAAAAGTTTAACGTTATTTTCCCACCTTTGCAAGCGTGTTCCCCTTGTGCTTCAAATGATTCGGCAAGTTGAATCGTCTCGTCAACATGAGAAGCCGCGATAGACTTCTAGTCACGACTAGATTCTCTAGCTCTACATCATCTTTAGTTAGTGTTGTTAGCGACGACCGTGGTATCTTCTTCCTGATCAAATTGGAGCTAATTGTTCTTCCATGCAATTTTCATCATTCTTCACCGCTTTTGTTCTTCAGATTTCTAATTCTTCTTCCTTCTACATTGCATTCTTCTTCATCTTCATTCTACCTTCTCTTCAGTTATTTGCTGCATTCTTTAAATTTAGTTTTATCTTGGTACAAAATATCTTTCCGATGGTAATGTAACTTGTATAATGTTTTTTAATCAAGGTGCATAGCTTGGAGTGGAGGTATTTATGAATGTGTCCACATTGGGTATGCATTCAAAAGATGAATTTGAATTGCATCGGAAAGGGAGAGGTTGTAGTGAGACCCACCTGAGACATGTGGCTTCACGCCCAACATTTGTTGCAACGGGAAAAGCATAATGATATAGCGTTAGAAGCCGAACCCACTCCACACTTTTCAAACCGCGTCCTTGTATGCTCAACAAGAATTCCTTTACGTGGAACATCCTTTAACAAGTGAAGATTAAGAGTACCATGGGCTTAATAAATTCCATCTAAAATTCTACTATGATTTTTGCAAGTTCATGGAGAAAAAGAAGCCAATGTGAATAGACAATGAAAATTGCAAAAATCATAGTAATCCGAGGAATGAATAATGTGACAACGAATTTTTAGATAGAATGTATAAAGACCATTGTACTCTTGATCTTGAGTGGTTAAGGGATGTTCCATCAGAGAAGGCAAATGAACTCTTGTTGAAAAGTGTGGAGTGTGTACGACTTCTAACGCTACATCATAATGTTTTTCCTATTAACACATGTTGGCCGTGTAACCACACATCTAGGGGGCCGAGTTGCACCCCCTCCCCCAAATGCAATTCAAATTCATCTTTTGAACGTTTACCCAATGGTGGACAACACTCAGAAATACCTTTGTCCCAAATTGTGCACCCTTGATCATAAAAACATTATGCGAGCTACAGTATTGGTTCCTCATATTCGGAAAGGTATTTTGTACCAAGATAAAACCAAATTGTAATGCATGTCTAATGGGAACACTAGTGCGTAAGCCCTCCCTGGGACAAAAGAAAGTATAACACAATTACTTTCTCTCATTGTAAATAGCTTAGGTTAGATTAGAGTATCTTATATTTTCTTCACAACCTAAGACCTAATGACCACCAAAATAACTCTTCCCTAAATGGAAGGAATATAAAGTTGTTCCTTTGCAAGTTGCACTTTTGGAACACCTTATATCCATCACAAAACTTTATGTTTTTACGCCTATCATTCCCTTTGTAATAGCATTAAATTTGGTTCTTATGCTACCTTGTGCGATATAAGTATTTACAAGAATAAAGTAGAATGTACTGAATAAAACAAAAAGAAAATGCTGTCTTGGTTTTAAAAAACTGCTTTGGCGAGGCTGACACGGCGCAATTACAAATGGCGATGGTGAGGCGGAGCTTCGCAGGAGGTGGTGGATGCCTTTGTTTCTGGTTTGATTTTTTATTCTTTTGGTTTCTTTTTCTTTTTGTTTCTTGAGCCTCTTGGAATGTAGATAGTGCTTAATTGGTTGTACATTGAGCTTGTGCTCGTACATTAAGCTTTTTTAGTTGTACATAAATAAATAAAAACCTTATGAATAAGTCGGTTCATGTTTTTGGTTGTACATATGTGAAGCTCTCGCCTCTGAGCACCTCGTGCTTTTAAAACCAAGAACATGATACAGCAGATTACGATGAAAACAATTACATTGAGTGAGATGAAATACAAGGGGCAGAAAGCGATTATGTGAGACCACATATTGGGGAAAAACAAGACCATGTTTTCCAATAGTCATAACTTCCAATTTACTACAATATGTCCTGAATTTTGTGTAAGTGCAGCCAATAACAAGTAAGCATAACAAAGATAAGTAACAAGATGCAGTCAACAAAGTAAGTCATTTAACATCCATATTGTGTTCTAATTCATAAAATCACCTTATTCATACAAATGAAGCACATTATATTTCCTTGCAGTGCCAATTGTTATGGGTGTGATATGCTCGTGAAGAGGAGTGATTTGGCGTGGTGAAGGGGGGGGGGGGCAGTATTCAATTCACGGGCGAAGGGGGAAGTAGGCGTTGGAAGATTAAAAAAATATATTTTTTTGCCTATAAATACTTAATCAATCTATCACTCAAACACTACAACAATTTCTCAATTCTAGATCTCTCAACCAAATACTTCTACTCTAATACTCCAACCATGAATTATTGGAACCCAAACAACCCGTTTTCCCCTAACCATCCCCAAAACAACAACCCACAAAACGACCCGAATATGAATGCTTGGAACCCAAACAACCCACAAAACGACCCGAATAAGATGTTAAAATCCTCTACATGAACCTTGACCATTTAACGGGCGTAGATCCTTAAATTATGGAAAAATGAAAGGAAGAAATAAGGAGAAAATATCAATCATGAATTTAATTTTTTTATGTTTAATTTATGTTTTTTTTATTATTAATTCATGAATGTAATTTTTTTTATGTTTAATTTATGTTTCTTATTATTAAATTATGAATGTAATTTTTTATGTTTAATTTATGTTTTTTAGTATTAATTTGTGACGTGACAATGTAATTTTTTATGCTTAATTTATGTTTTTTAGTATTAATTTATGACGTGACAGGAAAACCATTACAGAGCTTAGTGATTCTGTTAGTGATTGCCCCTGTTCTGATGTGGCCGGACGTGATTACACTTTTTAATGAAACCACTACACTTAGTCTGATGTGAAGAAATCATAACCGTAAATTTATACCAAAAACATAAGCACATAACATCTAAAGAAGATTGAAAAAAAAAAACTTGTTCATCAAAAAAATCATCAACAAACTAAAGGCAAGAGCATGATTATTGACTTCAAGAGTTAAACAGACACCATCATCAACGCATATTATGTGATCTTCCTCAAATGTAACCCTGTTCATCTTATTTCATCGGTTTCATCAATTCTTTCCCAAATCTTCATAAAACCAGCTAAAACACTTACATCTATCCAGATCGTAAACTAGTAAAACATAAATCAAAACGCAAAACCTATCTCACACCGAACAAACAAACTACGACAAAAACAACTATCGATACCAGATCTACACAAAACCGATCAAAAACGCTGATAAAATTAGGGTTAGAACTCGCGATTTGAAATCGGAACAATGTAAAATATGAATCGATTACAATACGTAAAATAATCATCAACAAACCTGAAACAATCCGTGTGAAGCAGCGAGCAGGAGCAGAGAAAATGAGTAGAGATCTAGATATTTGACGAAAAATGTGCGTACGGAATTACAGCAAAGTATATTGGAGTTTGTCCTATAGAGACAGATATTATGTATGTATACCGTTACGGAGCAAGTGTCACCGGTTTTTGCAGGGGAAAAATGTCGCCCTACACACAAAATTTTGTATCTAGTGAATCAATATAGTTAGGGGTTACGTATGAACGTTAAATAAACTATTCGGCAAAAAGTTCGTTTATGTTTGTTTATTTAATAAACGAATGAACATGAATAAAAATTTTGTTCATTTAATTAAACGAACAAACATGAACACATGTCTCGTTCGTTTAGGTCCGTTCCTTTAAAGATTAATACCAAATTTCAAATAATATATATATATATATATGTGTGTGTCTCTCTCTGTTAGATATGTTTCTGAACAAATACTTTATATATGTTTTTGGATGAATCGTGATGTATTTTCATTTGTGCTCTTTTATGTTCGCTTGTGTTCGTTTATGTCTGTTCAATTGTGTTCATTTACGTCCGTTTATGTTTGTTTGTTTATGGTCGTTTGTGTTCTTTTACTTTCATGAACCGTTCGTTTAGCTTTTTAACGAACGAACATGAACAAAAATATTTGTTCGATTACATGTTCGTGTTCAGTTAAAGTTAAATGAACAAACATGAACAATGTTCGTCCGATTCATTTTACAGGCCTAACTGTAGTGAACTAATGAGAAAATTCATTTCCACCATACACAGAGTCAAACCTTAAAATCTATAAATATGAGCCACGCTTAAAATCAGCCACAAATACATGAGTTTTCGTAAGGGTTATGTCAAAATGAGTTAGGTAAAAAGTAACAAATAATAAGATAATAATAAATTGTTAGATATAAGTAAAAAAGTATTTTATTAAATATAATAGAAAAAATTATGTTTATCTTTTGAAAATGATTAATTACATATTTACTAGCTTAGATCCCGTGTCTACACACGGGGTGAAAAATATCAATACATAAAATTCTTAAATCTTTATGTATATATTTTACATGTGTAAAAATGTATTACGTATACTAAGGATAGAAAAACAAAATTCAAAATATGTAAAAATTAATATGTAATTAGGTTTCAAAAATACGTTAATTACTATTTAATGTAATTTGACTTTCATTTACTATTTGATTGAAATAAAAGTTACATAATTAGATTTTAAATTTTCTTATAATAAGGGATAATTTAATTTAAAATAAATGTGTTTTATTAGTATAATTAATATTTTCTTTAAAAATATATTATTATTAAAAGATAGATGTGTATTTAATAAGAGAGAGAGACGGGGAAAAATAATGAGAATGAATATAGAGATGACACGTGACATAAAAAAACCTTTATTTATTATATAGTATAGATTAGTAGCCATTAAAAAACATATTTATCACTAACATTAACAAGTACATCTTTTACTAAAACATATATGACGCGAATGTTCAACATATCATCACTATACTTGAGTTTACATTTTTTTTTAAATTTTGGGGAATAAATGAGTAGATATAGGACGGAAAATATTATTATATGAGTTTTCACTTTTAAGATGTCACTTTTCTTTTTAAAAAGATTTTCATAGCTTTCTAATAAACAAAACAAATTAACATAAGTAAAAAGTAAACAAAATAATAATTAATAATTGTAAAAAAGTTAACATAACCCATAAACTATAAACATAAACATAAACAAACACTTAATAAATAAAAACAAAAACTTATAATCAACACAAAATACTAATAGTGGTGAGGAAAAACTTATAAAATTCTTAGTTTAAATCAGAAAGTACTCGGGTAAGATGAAGTGGATAGGAAGATGAATTGGCTAGGAGTGAAAAAGTGGAGGAACGATTTACATATTTTTCGGGTCGGGTCGGGCTCAAACGAACTCTAATTCCCAATCCTTTGTACTTACTAAGTATACATAAACTCCATTTCTCAATCTATTTTGGTAAAATGGACGGGTCAAAACGGGTTAAATAATGATAATTTATTGGACTTAGGGTAAGGGTTTGAGAGCTTTGCAAATAAAAATCCTTCCGGTTGGCGGGATTTGGGTTGAAGGTTGTCCCACGTTTAAGGCGAGATTCTTCAGAAGGTTCCCATCATATTGGAGTTTCATGGTTTTGTTGGCGATCTCAAGATTCCATGGAAGCGTAGCAACGAACCTGTCTCCGCTTCTTGAATGTTTAATGTAGCGCCACCATCTTCTAGCTTATAAGCAGCCAACCTTGTCTTGAACTCGTCATTAACCCCAGAACTTTAAAAATCTTCTCTATGTGAGAAATTCAGTTATGTGCTTCTATCGGTGTCGTCGTAGTGCTGAATGAACGGGGATGTTCACAGTTACTAACTTTATTATTTATATACGTTCTTTTTGGATATGCAATGCAAAAATAGAATATTCATGAATCTATCTTTGTCACATTTAAAAACTAATGATTTTGAAAAAGAAAAAAACTAACACAAGAGTCATTGAACAATTTTAACCTGTTCAACCGACCAAATAAACCCAGCCGATTTCGTTTGTCGTTTCTTGAAATCCTGGTTAACGTTTCAATAAGAATTTTCGTCAAAACTGGCTAAACCGGATCATAAACACCTTAAGAAAAACAATGAAAAAAATAAACAAATAAAGAAAAAGAAGGGCAAGAAATGATGAAGGAGATCAACATACGTATTACGTACACATGTGATCTTTTTCCAATTTCTCATTTTTTTAATCCACATGACAAACATGAATGAGTAAACAGGAAAGGATTCTAACAATTGGACGTGTTAACATCTAGCACATACATATGTAAGATCTATTATGACATCAGAGCACTTAATTAGTCCATTTAGTATTCCAATTTCACTAACCAATAGATTCTTAGACTTGTGTGCAATATTTTGTTTTTATGATCAAAGCAGCTTGACTAATCCCTGTTTGTGGTTTTTGAATCACATTACGGTTCGCTTTAATGGTTTTTAAGTTAAATCCTAAGTCAAACTATTCGTTACTAATATCTTTAAATCAAAATCAAACTCAACCAACCATTAATTGCTACGTTAAAACGACAAACTTACACACACTCTAAGTCTACACCACTTGTCCACGACGGGACTATAACCTACAACCTCTTGAGAAGGGGACACCATGCAACACACCTGATACCATTAGGCCAAAGGCCTTTTGATTATTGCTACGGTTTAAATTCATGGTTTGAACTCATTGAGCATTCAGAACAAATAATTGTTGACACGTATTGGGTTGACCTAAAACTTCTAGGACTATCTAACATATATCTTAAATACTGATGAAGTATGTACCACAAGACCCTCTTCAATGATGATAAAGAGCAATAAACGGTGAAGATTTTGACCGGGTGTAATATGCAAAACAAGAACATTGTTAGCCTCGCCACAGGAAGGGGGTTTCCCTGTGACCCGAATCCGGTGTGAGAATAAGTATCGAATTCAAGAAGGAATGTAATTTAACACGTAAGTAACAAGAAGTGTTAAGCATTACTTTTTATGTAGAAATCCCCTCTCTAATTATACCCTTTGGTGCTCGACGTCATACTAACATTTGTGTCATGTGGTCCCGTCGTGTCAGTAGTTTGCTACGCCGGTTACCCATGTGGGCCCTCACGTGATCGGTATGTTTCTAAACATGGGCCTATTTACCGTACCCAGATTGTTTCTTTATGGTGGATTCGGACGGGTGCGTCGACTACCTTCTGTATAGTGGTGTTTCGTAACGGTTTGGCCTTACTAGCCATAGCGAGAAATGGTGGTTTGATCTTTGGTACAAACCAAGATCAAGTTGATAAAACCAAGAAATTCTTGTCATCCTGCTTTGACATGAAAGACATGGGGGAGGCTGAAGTGATCCTTGGTATAAAGATTAAACGTGAGAACAGTGGTATTTCAATCTCTAAATCTCATTATGTTGAGAAGATTTTGAAGAAGTTTAATTTTCAAGATTGTTCTTCTGTTGGCACTCCTATAGATCCGAGTGTTAAGCTCTTACCTAATAAAGGCGTTGCAGTATGTCAACTTGAATATTCAAGAGCTATCGGATCTCTCATGTATGCTATGATTAGTACTAGACCAGATATAGCTTATGCAGTTAGAAAGCTTAGTCGATATACTAGCAATCCTGGTTCAAATCATTGGCAAGCTATTAATCGAGTGTTCAGGTACTTAAAAGGAACCGTGAATTATGGTTTGATTTATTCTGGATTTCCTTTAGTTTTAGAAGGTTATTCTGATGCAAGTTGTATTACTAATATGGAAGATCATTCTTCCACAAGTGGATGATTATTCCTACTTGGAGGAGGTGCCATATCATGGGCATCTAAGAAGCAGACTTGCATTACAAATTCAACAATGGAATCTGAGTTTGTTGCATTAGCGGCAGCCGGTAAAGAAGCAGAATGGCTAAGGAATTTGATTTATGAGATCCCATTATGGTCTAAACCGATCTCAGCAATATCTATCAGATGTGATAGTGCTGCTACTTTGGCTAAGGCTTACAACCAAGTGTATAATGGGAAGTCTAGACACTTAGGTGTTAGACACAGCATGATTTGTGAGCTCATCATGCATGGGGTGATATCGGTTGAGTTTGTGAGAACTCAAAAGAACTTAGTCTATCATTTAACCAAAGGGTTAAGTAAAGAACTTATGCACAAGTCGGCTGTAGGGATGGGATTAAAGTCCACCTAAAATATCTCATGTTGAGATACCCAATTCCCATCTAATATGACGTTAGGTGCTGAATTCAATGTGGAAGGCTCAACATCTAGAAATTGGAACACATTAAACATCATCCTAAGGTATGTGTTCAGACATGCAAATTAAGGAGGTTGAAGGTTAACTTCTTAATAGTTCTTTTAAAAAAATTGCATATGCAGGTGCAAGAGTAGTAGGTAGTTTAGCCGCTTCAAGAAGCTAGGACTTGGCTTTGATGTGCTTATTGAAGGATGGGACACAGGCTAGTAAAAATAGTGTCAAGCAAGAACATATAAGTGTGTAAACTTTTGTGTATATTATCTTCATGTATTCATTATGAATAAAAAGGGTTCAATCCATAGTGACACCTCAATATTTGAATATTTGGAATGAGTAATATACTAATATGAAATTCAATCGTCACGATATTTCATTTATGCATTAGTGTGTTATTTGTTGAGGATTTATTTTAGTTACTCGTGGATTGCACTAAAATGGGGGATGATTGTTGGCTATTTTAGTGTAATTGGATTAACTAGTTGACCAAACTAATCATATTAAATATCAAACAAGTTAGGAGGTGCGGAGTGCACACTTGTTTGAATTTATTTGATTACCTAATTAATACTTAAGGGCAAAGCCCCTAAGTAACGGGGGTCCAGGGCAGCGCCCCTGAAAGCGGGGTCCAAGGGGCAGAGCCCCTGGCTAGGATCGAGTTGACCTGGCGGGGTCCAAGGGGCAAAGCCTCCAAAATTATTTTGACACTTATTGCTTTATAAAAAATGTATTAGAAATTAATTTTCTAATAATTTTATTATTTAAAATTGGTGTCAAATTGGGCATATTTTAATTAAATTCGAATTTGAAATTAAAATGATGTCTTGTTTGTCTGGTTTTTCCCGAAAATGTCTTGTTTGGTCATACGTGATTTACTCTCTGGTTCAAAAATCCTCTCAAATTCACACTTGATTTCTTGTCTCAAATCTCTGAGTTTTATCCGATCAAAAAATTTGGGGAACCACCAAATTGTTTTTGATCTGAAAGTATCTAATACGACTCTCAGATCATCCTCGGTTATCTTGAAATTCCTTTACAAATTTTACGCAAACAAACATGTGTAGAATGCTACATGTTGAATATGAAATCTAATGGAATTATAAGTATTTGTTTGTGTTAGTTCAAGATAAAATATCGAGCAGATTTGCACCATCTTGTGGCTCTATTTTTATATTTATTTTATATTTGGTTTTGTGATGCTAGGTCAAGAATAAATAACGAACGCACTAAAAATAAGGGAAGGAACATGATCAATGATATATAAGGGCACAAGGCCGGGCGTAGCCTGGCTAGTGGATTCGGGTTGCTCGGGTATTACGGGTACACTGTCGCAAGCATTGTGGGTACCCCTTACGGGTGGTTGATTCAGGTATAAGGGTGGTGGGAGTGGATGGCGGGTAGATGGCTGGTAGGGTGGCGGGTTGCGGGAACACCTCCGCAAGCCCAGCGGGTTCGACGGGTAGAAGTGGGCGGGTTTGTATAGCCGCTGAAAGGAGAAGAATATGACCGTTGAACGACTCTTTTAGCCGTTGAAAATTATAAAGAAAAAAATAAATAAATTTAACCCTTATAAATACATAACCAATTATCCTACTCAATACACAAAAAAATACATTCTTTCTAAATATATCTCATACCATTGATATGTAAACCATTTCTTTTGTACTCACCCTCACCAAAAATATGAATCGTACGTTATACTTCTCACACGATTCATCGGAAGATGCGCTCGACTTCGTGTTCGACGGCGATAGTATGCAATTTTTATGTGATATTGTCGCCCAAGCCGAAGAGGAAGACACATGTACATCATCAAGGACATATGTACGCCATGATCGTGAACAGATTCTACAGAATCTAAAAAAAGATTATTTCGACGAAAACCCAACACACGAAGAAGCGACGTTTCGAGATAGGTTTCGGATGTCGAAAATGTTATTTTTATTTATTAATTACTTTTTTGTATTGTCTTTTTATTTATTTTTATGTATTTTTAATTAATTAATTAAATTTTTAGCTTTTTAATTTGGTTATTAATTTGTTTTAATTAAAATAAAAATAAGAGGGTTGGAGGGTACTTGAAGGACAACACTTTCTAATTAGTCTAATTTGGGAAGGTCCTTTGGCTGGGAGGTTACGATTCCCACCTCTCTAATTACCCGTGTGACAAGCCTACTACCGAGTAAATCTGCCCTGCGTTTTAAGTTTATTTCATGAAAGAATGTTAAAATCCCAAGGAAGAAATAAGAGGAAATGTTAATTTATGAAGTTTGTTAACATCTTGTTTCATGGAAAAGCAGGAGAAAATTATTATTTGTTTTAAACATAAGTTTTAGTGATCCTTTTAATTAAATTAGTTATCTCTTAAATAAATCACACATTTTTAGTGAAAATTATTGTTTTTATTTTTATTTATTTTATGTAACTTTTTTATTTTTAGATATTGTTATGTTCTCTTTTTTATTGTTTTAAATTAATTAAATTAGTTTTAAATATATAATTAGTTTTAATTTTAAAAAAAAAATATGGTACTTTAGGTTGTGCTCCTATCAATTTAGGTAAAAATGAGGTGACTACAACTGCGCGTCATCATTGGTGGCGCTGTGTCGGTGGTCTTGTCAAATGAATAAATGAAGACCAAGTGAGAAACTAAATATTCGTGAGGAGTGCTTGATTCACTAATTTTGTAACTTTTGATTCACAACTTTATGTGTAATACCCTGAATAATTTTATAATGCTCGACCTCGTTATCATAAACGAGTAAAATGACTACTTGAAATTTGAGGTTTAGACGAGCTTTTAGTGTCATAAGAAACCGTTTAATAATAATAAAATATATTATTTTTGAACTTGCTCCGTTTTTAACAAAACTTAAGTTGACTTGTAGAGAAAAATAAGCTAATTCCAACAACATATTCGTAATTTTATAAAATGTAATATTATAAAGTTATATGAGAAAAACGAGGTAAACAACTGAATTATTTAGAATAATATAATAATATTAAAAACAAACAACATATAAAAAAGAGTAAACTACGGTTTTAGTCCCTGTGGTTTGGGCCAATTCTCGCTTTTAGTCCAATAGTTTAAAAATTACGATTTACATCCAATAGTTTCATCATTTGTCTCAGTTTTAACCAATCCACTAACCTCCATCCATTTATTCTGTTAAGTTAAAGTAAAAAGACGAAAATACCCTTCCCTTTTATTATTAAACAAAAATGTTATAAATTCTTTTATGTCTTTCATTTCCCCGAATAACCCTAATACACAAACCCTCCCAATGCTAGAGAGAGATGCTAGAAAGAGAGGGGAGAAGCCCACCGCCGGAGCCGGCCACTCCATGGTGGCGCCGCGGCGGAGATCAAGAAAGAGAAGGAAACAGAGGAGAGCCGTTTTTTCCCGGCGGCACCTCCACCTCTCTCTATATGTTGTTTGGGTATCATATGCTTTAGGACCCTTTTGGGGGTTTCAACAAGGTTGGATGAAATGGCTTAGTGGTGTAATAAACAATGCAATGTATCCGGTTTTGTTTCTTGATTACTTGAAATCGGGAATCCCAGTTCTAGCCGATGGGTATCCACGGGTTTTAGGCGTGTTAGGCTTAACTGTTTCCCTCACTTGCATGAACTTCAGGGGTGTAACCATTGTAGGGTGGTTTGCTGTTCTGTTAGGCATATTTTCCTTGATTCCTTTTATAATTATGGGCTTTATTTCAATTCCAAAGATCGAACCGGCAAGATGGTTAGTTGTGGATTTACATGTGGTGGATTGGAATTTGTACTTGAACACACTCTTTTGGAACCTTAATTATCGGGACTCCATAAGTACATTAGATGGGGAAGTCTCCCTAGGCTCTCTCTCTCATCATATTTTTCAAATTCATGCCTAAATCAACATTTTCCAAATGCAAGCTCCAAATCAGAGAAAAAGTGAGCACATATCTGGCTGGAAAAACGTGAGCACGGATCTCGCAGGTGAGACGACTTCATTGTGGAGTTCGTTTATCCTCCAATCTCTACCACCTCCAATCAACCCTTCAATTCCGGAAAAACATGGTGGTGGTGGGTTCTCAGATCTGGACAGAAAAACGTGGTGGAGGAGGGTGGTGGTGGGTTCTCAGATCTGGCCGGAGGTGGAGGTGGGTATTTTAGGGTTTTTTGTGGAGAAGAAGATAGTGGAAATGATTTTTTAATTAGAGGGGTATTTTTATCTTTTCATAAAAAACTTAACAGAAAATCAAACGGTGTTAATCATCTGGTTTTAATTGAGACAAATAAGAAACCACGGTGATTAAAAAAGTGAAATTAGAACTAATCAACTAAAACCGAGAATCAGACCAAACCACAGGGACTAAAACCGTACTTTACTCCATAAAAAACATATATATTTGTGCGTTTGACATAAGTTTCATATCCCACATCGAAAAGTGAAGTAAAAAGGACTCGGTGGACTTCAATGTAAATATGATTATATAGGTTTATTTAGAATATAAGTTTTTTGGGAATGTTCTAGTATAGAGAATCCCGGGTTCGCAATACCCCTTTGGGTATTGTTAATAGCCATTTTTAGAGCACGAGTAGAGAGACTCTATACCAAATTGTCGTAGATAGTTTTTAGGTATATTTTCGTTTAAGTTTTTGTCTAGTTAATTATTACTTGTTATTATTATTATTAGACCTTAGGGTTATTGTCAGGGTGGGTATTGGGTAGCCTAGCTTTAGTTAGGCATGGACTGATCACTCATGCTTAAACAAGGCAGCGTTAGCCAATATCAACAAGGATAATAAGTAGTTAAGTGTACCCTAACCTAACTTAAGGTTACTGTATCAGGACCCAGAAATCTCTGAGATAAGAGACGAAGCGATGCTTTAATTTAGGAACTCAACTTTTACAATTCTACTAAATTTAAGGTGAATACATTTATAGTTTTTTTAAAACTATACAAAGTTTTCATACTTTCAAAATGGCATGAACCCGGTTAAATATATCTAATACATAAAGGTAATTTACGGGAAACATCTTGCCATTTATTGTACGTATGGTTTGATCAAATTGATTTACATACCACGGTGCTGCTATGATATGGCTAGCTTCATTTTTGTGGAAGGATTATAGTGCAGCCGGAGATATACCGGAAGTTATACCCACTTGAATTTCAGGATTTAGTGTATGAGGTGGTAATGAATGTTTATGTTACCATGCAAATTATGATTAAATAGATTTAACCGTTTCATGTAACAAAATGTTTTGGGTCTTGTAAATGTAATTCACCAACTTTTTGTTGACGTATATTTTCAAAATGTTTTCAAGTAATCATGAATAGCTTTGATAGTAAGGTAGTGGTTTAGGGAGGATATACCCTTAGACTCCAGAATACCTTACTCAGTTTTGGACCAGTTGGTGGTGACTGTAGTACATAGAGGCATGGATCTCGTGACTCGGGATATTATTAAACAATATTGTAATACGGAGTATAAAACTTCGAATTTTCAGAACAATTATTGTAAATTATTAGGGTGTTCAATTCCCCATGTTTTATGATAATAACAGTTACTTGACTACAAAAGTCGAGAATTTTTCGTTATGCAAATAAAATGATTATTCAAAACAGGTACCAATCTGAGTCGCTTGCCCGGGATCTCATTTCTCGGGGTGTTACATTATGAATCTACTTAAATATGTGAAATTGTGAATTGAAGTTACAAATTTAATGAATAAGTTGTGCTTCTCATGAATTTACCTTTTTTACATTAAACAAAATATGAAAACAAATTTGAGGTCTTCTTTATAGTTAGGGACAAAAACAGACTTAAGGGCCGAGGAACATTTCATATCTATACCTAATAAATAAGTAACTGATGAGTCTAAGATTTTTTTTTGCTTATTTTTTCTTAATCCCGGTATTAATATAAAAGAAAAAAATAAAAAAGGTAAATAATAATAATAATAATAATGTTGGTCAGAAATATACCTTTCATTCCATTTTCACTTAGTGTGAACCCCACCCTCAAATATGTCAAATATTGTTATTTCATTTATTCAATCCATGTAATACACTCATTTATAACCTAGTATGTGAACATATTCATGAATTTGCCTTTCAAAAGCATTTGGCATGGTTGCATTCCAGTGAAAGTGACAATCAAGCCCATTTACTTTGAATTACATGTTTTAACGCCTTTACTGACGTGTCTATTTTGTCACCTCTACACCATAAAATATTTTGATTGATCACCTGATATTGTTAAAGGCGCTTTTGCTTCATATACTTTCCATAATATCCATGTTTTAATAGTTTTTCGCATGATCGATTTTCAACTCATACATTATCTTATCTATTCTTTGTCGCTTCCATCATCATATTTCTCATTTGGGCACTTGCCTTTCATGTATTGTTGTGATTGATGTTATGTTATGTTGTGTGTTCATAAGAAGTTTTAGCCGGTTTAATATTTTATAAAAAGCAAGAAATAAAAAAATAAAAAGAAGGTCAATTTGCAATTTATGACTAGGATGAGAAGATATAAAGCCACCAATAACTTTGGTTTCCATGATAATTGAAAGCATAAAGTATAATAAAAAAAATAACCTTTTCTTAATGGGTCATGCTCTAAATGGATGTGAAGCAAAGCTTGTGTTTGCACTTTTCTTAGGAATAATCAGTCATATTAGTCACTTTTAAAACGTCTAAAGTAGGCTCTTCATTTTCATTCTTATAATTTAATTAAAAATCATATTCTTTAAATTTATCTATCAAATTTTAAATGCATCTCACATCTTATTCTTCATCCCTATCTCTATATTATCTTTTTATTAATTTTTTTTTCTCTTTATTCTATTTACAATATTAACTAATAACTATTTGTCTTAATATCTTTTTCTACTAAAAATTGATTTGCAATTTTTTTTATAGAACGGGTCAATATGAAAATGGTCATTGTGGTTCGGGTTAGGACATCGATTTAAAAAAAAATAAAATTTTCGGCCAATTTCATATATACCCCTACAAACTTGAAAAATATCACATATATATATATATACCCAACCAAAACTAAAAATATCATATATGCCCTTACAAACATTTAATAATATCATACATACCCCTTTCATTAAAAACAATTTAAAAGATGACTATTTTACCCTTTATTTCTCTAAAATTTTAAAATTTCATAGTTACCCATTTTAAACTTGAAATTTCATATTTATTTATTTTTAACTTTAAATTTTTATATATACCCATAAACAATAGTTTTCTTAAAACATCATATTTAATTTTATTATTTTTTTAATAATTTTATCAGTATTTCTTTTATAGCATTTATACATCATATATAGTAATTTTATTTTATTGCATTTATAACGCTCTTGCAATCGTTCCTTCTGAATCGATGTCTTCTAATAATCTTGATAGTCGCCATCAAGAATAGCAGAACGGGTGATCTTTTACGTATGAGATAAAATAAAAAAATTAGGTTATAAAAAAATCATATAATGGATAAGGGTAGGATTGTCATAATGTAAAATTTTATTTAAATTGGGTATGTGTGATATTTTTAGTTTTTGGTTGGATACATATGATATTTACCCATGTTTGTAAGGGTATATACGAAATTCCCCCTAAAATCTAAAGATTAAGCATCTAAATATAATGAATCTAAAGAACATAATGTTCACAAACTTGTAAAGATTTTGAATCGCTTTCGATAGATCATAACCACTGGCATATATTTACCTCGCTTTCGATCAAGTTATAAAGTAAATGTGAATTTACGTAACTTTTAATTTAATAATTATAATTTTCTAAAAAATAAAATAAGTAGTTAAAAAGGTTAGAAACATAAGTTATGACATTTTATATAATATGATGAGAATTTAAAGATTTAAATTAAAAACGTTTTGGGTGATGATAGTAAATCCCTAAATATTAGGATTCATTTTAATTTTCCCTAAAAATATAAGAATGAGATGTGGGGATGAGAAATGGGATGCAACGTTGTTTTTAAGTAATTTTTCTAAATTTTAAGGATGTAATAGGAGATAGGGAATGAGTTAGGAATGTTGGCAAAGACTCTTTGTAACATAAAGATACTTAGATCAAGTGGTATGTCTGCGTGAAGGAGGGCCGTGAGCCATGCTCACGCCGTGAATCCCCAAGTAACACCGCCCCTCGTTTTCATGAGGGGGGTGGTGAGCTACAACCGTGAAGATCTTCACGTAGATGGAGAGCTTGATTTCTTGTTCAAACGGTTAAATTTTAAAAATGGCCGTTGGCCAACGGTCACAATAAAAAAAACTTTTTTTATTAAATAACCCACTATAAATATACCTCATTTACCTATTAAATGTCACAAATAATCACACCACTCTCATACAACTTTATACATTTTTTTTATAAAAATGTCTTCATCTTCAAGCGAAGAACCCCGGAATATGATGTTCCGTGCTTTCTCAACGACGGTGCTTCAATGGTGGGAAGAGGCTGAATCCTCACAACCTTTAAAACGAAGGGCTCGTCTTAATCGTGATCGGATGTATGCTAACACACTCCTACACAAAGACTACTTTGACGAAGGGTGTACTTACAACGAGGTGCAATTTAGTACCTGGTTTAGAATGAGCTGGAATTTATTTTTAGAAATTAAAAATGATTTGGAGAGAGAGGTTCCTTGGTTCTGCCAACGGGTAGATGCAAGAGGTAGGATTAGTTTTACATGTGACAATCCGAACTTTTAGGTTAACTCTGTTACTAGAATTAAGTTAAATCCTAACTTATTTAACCTCATCACAAACCCTAGGGACTATTTCTACCTATTTTCAAACTTAAAATACAAGGACTAATTGTGTAATTAGTCAAAACCCATTTTGTTGACTTTTTGATAGTCAAACTAACCAAGCTCTAACCCAATTCAAACCTCAGGGACTATTTATGTCAACCTACCAAACTCAAACACATCTAAACTAGAAGGACTAATTCTGTAATTAAACCTATTTCGATTCTGTTGACTTTAAAAAGTCAAACCGGTTGGCTTTGATCCAAATTCGCAAGCTTTGATCGATTTCTGTTGGAATTTGTAACTGATCTCACACGTCCTCTGCATTAACGGTCATAACCATCTAATTAATCATCATCAATTGTCGAATTAAACCAAATAATGGCTAATTACACCATAACCATTGACACAATATGTTTAACCATCAAATTCGATCGTTTTACCTGTTATCCTCGCAAATCGAACACCTGCACACGACAAACGAACTCTTCTGAGGCTTTCGCACACATTAAGTCGATCGGAGAAGTAGTCGGAGTCACCAGAGACCAAAGCAGTCGAATTCGACACCTGTTCTAGTCGGGAACCACCAATTCGAATCCTATCCTGGTAAAATCTTATATCCTTAGTTTCGTTTTCATGCGTAGATCATAAGCCCTATGAAAATTGGGGCTTACAACATCAATTGGATCAAGATCCGTAATCTAGGGTTCATATAAAACCAGTTCAACCGAATCCAACCATAGACTCTGTTTAAATACAATTAAAGCATACCATTCGATTCGTAATCATCTGTATAATGAAAGCCCTCTATCAATTTGATCTAATAACATCGAATTGTTTATGATCCTTAAACTAGGGTTTGTTCATAATCTGATTTGGGGATTTCAACCCTAGACACAACCTCAATGAAATTAAACCACACAGATAGTTTCGCAAGGTCTAAATCTATAAAATCCCTATGTTTTCAATAAGTTTTAATACCAGAATTGATCAAATTGAATTCATGTTCATATCTAGGGTTTCGGCCCATTTTTCCTAAATTAAACGATCCTAAACCTGATGTTTTTGCAATTAAACGCATACACAGACTCGCAGACACCTGATGAACAAAATCCCAATGATCTTAGAGCCATTCGCGATCAGATTTAATGGTCTTGGGTTTGGTTTCAATCGATTACGTGGATAGGGGAAGAACACAGTGGAGTCAATGGTTAAAACCATTTCTGCCCGGGTTTGGTTACGATACCCTAACTGGCGGACTTGGTTAATACGCATGGCTCACACGCAGGAGACCCAGGTTCGAGTCCGGTCTCCTGCATTTTATTTTTGGGACTTTTTGCCTTTGTTTAAGTAATAAAAATCAACTCCTATAGTAATATATTAAATATATTAAAGAGTTTTCAATCCGTGAAACAACCCGTAGGCTCGGGTTTGGTTTTATAATTCATAATCAATATTGTCTCCACTTTTAAAATAATATATTTATATTATTTTCAAACCACGACTTCGAATAAAATAATATGTTTATATTATTTTCAACCCTTGACTTCTAGTATAAAATAATATATATTTTTATATTATTTTCGCCTCGTTTATTTACCTCGTGTAACGTTTCAAACTTATAAATAATGTAATTATTTATATTATTTACCCTCGGTTTTTATCCTCGAATAAAGATAATATATTTATTATTTTGCCATATAAATGATTAGTTATTAATCATACGAACCTAAAAATAATATATTGAACTATATTATTTTCCTAACCATTTTAAATGGCACAAACGTACAAATTTATATATTTAATTAATATTATTCGTAATTAGAGACGTTCGACACGTAATGTATTTATCTTAATTATTATATTAAGAAATCCTTATTCCCGTGGACAAGTTCGTCTACCCGCTGTTCCTAAGTATGTTCTAGGACATTCAAATCCTCCGTGTCGTCGTCACAAAAATCTCATGTGTCCCTAACTATTATGCTTATAATTCTAGGGCATACGTGGACAGTTCACGGGAAAACTCTCGTGTTTTCTACTTGCATTCTTGTGTGGTGCTATCCACTCCTCGTACCATTTCTAGCTTTGATTCAGGTGAGTTTACACAGCCCCTTTTTACTCTTTTTACTTTTGGGGTGAAACATTTTTACAAATGCTTTACTTACACAATTCAATACCTTTGTTCTTATGCTGTGATCTTTATGCTTTATGTATTAAACTACTTGGTGACCATTACATGTGTTCATGTCAGTGCAATCATTAACCTGCTACCCAGGCCTAAGGTAGTACCTAACATGATCATTTATAGGGGAATCCGATTCATACATAACACAGAACCTTGGCGGGTTTTTGTGTATACATCTTACTACTTTTTCAAAATAGCAATCAGTGGGATTGCGTAACTAGTTTTCCATTTACACGACTTGATTGTACGCTTGGAACCTTGTGTGTTTTCATATTTATGCTTTAGACATGCTTTGAACATATTGAGTTGTAAACCTATACTTAACTTTTGTTTGGTGTCAAAACCTATGTTACTCACCAACTACTTGTAGTTGACGTTTACTCACATGTTTCAGGTGCACCAGTTTGAGTACACTACATGATCACATAGGACTATGGACCTAGCTTTATTAAAGATTGAATTTAACTTGTGTTATGTTTGAACTCCTTGTTCTCCATTTCTAATTGTAACGGCAGCTTTAATTATGATGAAATAATATTGTCACTTATTAAATAGACGATCATGTGCTTATTAACAACCGCTTCAGCCCCGACGTATAATCCGCCGCCGGCCGGGGTGTGACATTACGTCCATGCAAAAGTGTACTGTCGCGATTCGTCAAATGGCGTATGGCATCGCAAGTGATTCGTTCGATGATTACTTGAAGATGTCTCCCCGAACTATCAGGTCTTGTATTTACAAATTTTCTAAAGCTATAATTAAATTGTATCATAATAGATATTTATGTAAACCATCGGCTAGCGACATTCAACAATTATATGCGGCCTATGAAGCTAAACATGGCTTTGTCGGGATGCTCGGTAGCATCGATTGTACGCATTGGGAGTGGAAAACTGTCCCAATGCGTGACGAGGTCAGTTTTCACGCGGGGATCATCCTCGTCCTATTATTATGCTTGAAGTTGTGGCTTCATATGACTTATGGATTTGGCATGCGTTCTTTGGCGTTGCAGGTTCCAACAATGACATTAACGTTCTTAACCAATCGCCTATATTTGACGATATGATAAACGGAACCGCACCTGTCACGTCTTTTGAACTTAGAGGGACACTTTACCAATGTGAGTATTATATTGTTGATAGAATATATCCCGAATATGCTACAATTGTCAAGTCTCTTACGTGTCCCGAATGTATTAAACGTACAACTTACAAAAAAAGCTCAAGATGCGGCAAGGAAAGATATCGAACGAGCGTTTGGTCTCTTGAAGAATAAGTGACATATTATCGAACGACCGGCTCGATCTTGGTCTTAAACGAGAATTAGGAACATAATGTATGCTTGTGTAATTTTACACAATATGATTTTGGAGGACCAAAAAGTGGCAATTTGTCAATATAACCCAAATGAAGAGGAGCCAACCTACGAAGAAATTGACGAAGATCAAAAGCGATAAAACCGTCAAGAAATACAACACCGGGATATTCATGATGCAATCAAAGCGGACTTGATCGAGCATATTTATGAACGTTCTCAAGATTTTAATTAAATATTAGGTTTTATTTAATGTAATTTTATTTATATAATTTTATTTATGTTTTTTTTAATTTATGTAATTTTATTTATGGAGATTTTATTTGATGTAATTTTATTTATATAAAATTAATATATAATTTTATTAATAAATTATAAAATGCATTTAATGTTCACACCAAACTCACTCACTCACTTGGGTATTTCCTTGCCAAGTGAGTGTGGTGAGAGAAATGAAGAAAATGGCGTGACGCCACGTGGCAACCACTTTTCCCCTCACTAACTCCTCACTCACTTAGGTATACCACATGCTCTTAGGGTTGAATTTAGGTAAAAGTGAGGTGGCACACCCTCATTAATTATTTTTGTTAGGGTAGTTTTTTTATGAGGGTTGTGCCCCCTTCACCCTTAGGGTATGAGGTATACCCTCACGGTGGTCCCAAGTGAGCCCCTTCATACCACTGCCACTTCACTCTCTTCCCAATCACACATTGACACCTCACCCTCTTCCCCTCACCCAACCAATTCTTCCGTGAGCCACCTCACGCAAACCCCTTCACGCGAGAGGGGGGGCGGTGTTCCACGATGCTTCACGCCGTGAAGACACTCACGCGTTAGGGTATACCTTAGAAGCTTTATTTTATTTTATTTTATTTTTAGAATCGCATTTAGTGCATTTTTTTTCATTTAATTTAGTCAACATTAGATATATCTTGTGTGGTATTAGTTCCGCTGGCATTTAACTTCTGTAATGGGGTTAATGGGTCAGTGCCGAAACCTCGTGGTTAGTAACCTCAAATAACTGTACTGAAAAATCAGTAACAGGGTTAGTGGCTCACTATAGAAACCTCGTGGTAAGTAACCTCTATTAACAGTGCTGAAAAATCGGTAGCTGTATACTTATTACGACTGAGATTGAATCTTAGCTTGATCTACGGTCATGGTTGTTAGTGAAAGTGGTTAGACTTACCGCTATGATAAGAATATATAATTAAATAAAATAATAGATTACTTTCCCCCAAAGTCTAATGTGATTTGGAATCATATAATATATTATATTATATTATATTCAACAAGAGACGCGGATTCTAGGAGCCCTGTTTCTGGGGCCGGGACAAATGTGGATTCTCGCACTCACGCTTGTCCTTGAATTAATCCCTATGTCATATTCACAATTATATTCGTTTATCCTTTCTTTATTTATGACTCGGATTAAATTTAAAACATAAGATTCACACACCTATATATATATATATATATATATACTAGCTTAGAACCCGTGTAATACACACGGGGTGAAAAATATTAATACATAAAATTCTTAAATTATTATGTATATATTTTACAGGTGTAAAAATGTATTATATATACTAAGGATAGAAAACAAAATTCAAAATATGTAAAAAATTAATATACAATTGGGTTTCAAAAATACGTTAATTACTATTTAATGTAATTTGACTTTCATTTACTATTTGATTGAAAATAAAAGTTACGTAATTACATTTCAAAGTTTTTATAATAAGGGATAATTTAAAATAAATGTGTTTTATTAGTATAATCAGTATTTTTTTAAAAATATATTATTATTAAAAAAATAGATGTGTATTTAATAAGAGAGAGATACGGAAAAAAATGATGGGAATGAATATGGAGGCGACACGTGACATTAAAAACCTTTATTTATTATATAGTATAGATAGATATACATAGAATTTAAAACATGAGTTTTCTCTTGATTCTCTCCCTATATATATATATATATATATATATAAATATATATGGAAAATGATAAAATTAAAACCCATTTGAGTTGAGAAAACCCGTAAAAACCCTATGTAACCTTTTTAGGGTAGGTTTTATACATAATTTCGTCACTTAAAAAAAAATAAAAAAACATGGACCATTTTAAAAAAAAATATATGAAAAATTAAAAAAAAAAACCGTTTTAATGTGTTACGTCAGCATGTTACATACGTAACACAGAATGTTACATATGTGAAATTTTGGTAACTTTTAAAAAAAAAAAACCACTCAGCGTTTTTAAAATTTTTTTTTTCAAAAGTGATGAAACTAAATATAGAACTATCAAAATAAAAAAAATTACAAATATTTTAAATTATTACATATGTAACATAGGGTTTTCAAAATGACCCACCCCATATATATGTATGTATATATATTAACTGTAACAGATAAAACAATTATGTAACCACATAATTAACTTTTTTTATCTTCCGTCGATAATGTGTACAATTGCTTATACAATCAGGTAGTCTCTATTGTTCTAGAATAAAAGTTCTTACTTTAGGCACTCAAAATTTATGGGCCCCAAAAAGATTTTAGAGATTAGGATTCTCGCCATGAGCGGGAATAACATTTGACTTCACTTCTTGAATATGCGTATGCAGGGTTATAGGTTGCGATTCATGGAGGTTCAAATTGATTTTATTGAATTTGAAAAACATCAAACACATATCTTTGTTAATATAAAAGTATATAAAGCTGTACATCTATAAACATCAACATCATGTACTAAATATTTGGTCAAAAACTCAAGATTTTCTAAATATTCAGCTTATTGTAACATCTATCTGAATTTTTTTTATTTCATATGTGTTAATTGTCCTTAATAATTTGTCAATACAAATATTATCATGTAGCATAATATGGTGATTCGAATGCAACGACTTTGTGCGCATGTATGCCCATGTTAAGTCCAGTAACAAATGTAAGTAATTATTACGATCGTAAGCAATTTTTTTTTAAGTCCAGTAACAAATGTAAGTAATTATTAGGATCGTAAGCAAAATAATTATTTTTATTACGAATAGGTATCAATTTAGGATTCGTTTTAGCCGGATAAGCCGACCTTGTATACGATTGTTATGGATTTCTACTCAAAATTACTTATTTATTAGGGGATAAGGTATACCCTCACGAGAGGGTTGGCGTGAGAGGCCTCACGGCATGAAGAGCATGGGAACACCACCCCCCTCTTGCGTGAAGGGGGCGTGAGGGAGTGCCCGTGATGGCTTTCACGCGAGAAAGATATCCAACTAGCCGTTGGGATGTAACCGTTGGAGCCTTGGAGGGCTTGTTGACCTTTAAAAAAAAAGAAAATTACTTTCTATATAAACCCAATCAAATATAAACTTATTGCACCTCTATTTCACCAAATCAAATACAAACCTAATTAAAATGGCATCATCATCTTCATCTTCATCTTCAAGTGACGAAGCGACTCAAATGATGTTTCGTGCTTGGACATCCGCGGCGATTATGTGGTGGCAAGAAGCTGAATCATCACAACCTTTAACACGAAATGCTCGTCTAAACCGAGAACGGTCGACTGCCAAGCGCAACTACTCCAAGACTACTTTAACGAAGGGTGTACGTATGACGAGGAGCACTTTGCTAACCGGTTTCGAATGAGCCGAAATTTATTTTTAAGGATATTAAATGATATATAGAGAGAGGTTCCTTGGTTCCGACAAGGAGTTGATGCTAGAAGTCGGGTTGGTTTTACCCCCGTTCAAAAGTGTACCGCCGTGGTTCGTCAATTGGCGTACGGAACCGCTAGTGATTCGTTCGACGATTATCTAAAGATGTCTGCCCGAACAATCAGGTCATGTATGTATAAATTTTATAGAGCTATTATTACATGTGTACCAAAGTAGATATTTACGTAAACCGTCGGCTAGCGACATTGAGCAGTTACATGCAACGCATGAAGCTAAACATGGCTTTGTCGGTATGCTTCGAAGCATCGATTGTACGTATTGGGACTGAAGAAATTGCCCCAATGCATGGCGATGTGAGTTTGCACGTGGTGATCATCCTAATCCGAGTATTATGTTCGAAGCAGTTGCATAAAATGACCTATGGATTTGGCATGCATTTTTTGGTGTTGTCGGTTCCAACGATGACATTAATGTTCTAAAACAATCGCCTATATTTGACGATTGGATAAATGGGACCGCACCCGACTCATCTTTTGAACTTAGGGGGGAAATTTTCTAGCGTGGGTATTATCTTGCCGATAGAATACGCCCCGAATATGCTGTAATTGCCAAGTCGCTTACAGAACCCATAGGTCTTAAACGTAATACTTATAAAAAAGCTCACGAAGCGGCAAGAAAGATATCGAACGAGCGTTCGGTATGTTGAAGTGTAAGTGGCATATTATCCAACGCCCGACTAGGTGTTGGTCTTAAAACAAAATTAGGAACATAATGTATGCTTGTATTATTCTCCATAATATGATTTTAGAGGACACCGGCTTGGCAATTTGTCACTATAACCCAAATGAAGAGGAGTCTACGTACGAAGAAATTGATGAAGATAAAAAGCAAAGCAACCGTCTAGAAATACGAAGCCGGGAAGTTCATCACGCTCTGAAAGCGGACTTGACTGACCATATTTTCGCACGTTCACAACATTAGTTTTTTATGTAATTTTTATTTATGATTTTTTTTATTTTTATGTAACTTTTATTTATGTAATTTGTGTAATTTTATTAATAATTTTTTTTTAAAAATAAATATTTTATAATATATGCATTTAATGATCACTTGGGTTGGGTATTTCACTTGTCATGTGAGAGCCAAGTGAGAAAACAACAGATCTGATATGATGCACACGTGGCAGAAAAGGTACTCTCACCTGTGAGAGCCAAGTAAGAGTATACCTCGTACTCTTAAACACACCCTCATATCTATTTAATATTAATTAGTCTAGGGCGTAAATACACATTCATTGGATATTAAAAGAAATTTCAATAAAAGAATATCAACTTCTGAAATTTCCTTAGTTTAAGGACGTATACTGAAATTTGGTCAATACATAAAGGATGTAAGATGTAATTTACTCTTTATTCTAATATTTTATTAAAATTTACTAAATCATAAGCAGATTTTAATTATATCTTATCTTAAAATATAATTTTGTAATTCTTAAATTTTCATTATTTATTATTTATAATTTCTTAAATCTTTATTATTTCTTATTTCACCAATGACTGATGAAATCCAACATAAAAATCTTAATAGAAACTGTTGGTTTACAACAAGTTGTCTTTATTCAACCATGTAATACATGAGTTTAATTCTAAACTAGTTACTTATATATTAAACACGCCCGTCATATCTATTTAATATTAATTAGTCTAGAGCCTAAATACATATTCATTGGATATTAAAAGAAATTTCAATGAAAGGATATCAACTTCAAAATAAAACCGATTACCCAATTCACTAACAATTTCATTCATATCCACCGATAATGCATCATGTTATGTGTATATCAATTAGATCACATTATAATTAGCATCCTTATTAATCATGGCCGATTTGACAATTGTTGCAATTCTTTGAATACATATACAAAGGGAGACGCTTTATACATCACCAAAATTTATTTATGCATCACAAAAGTTGCTTAAAAGTGGTGCATCCAATACTAGTTAAATTTTATATTTTGGTGTATGAATTAAATTAGTGATATATAAAACCCCTCTCATAAGAAAATAATAAGATTATCATTATAGATATGAGTAATGAGATAGGGTTGTATTCTCTTCATTCATGGAGCACCTACTTGAAGACCCAATAGGTCAGGATTTGCTTTTTCTCGGTTGATTATTGTAAATATGTTGATTTGATGATTATTTACGAGTTTTTGGACAAATTATTGTTTTTGAATATTTAATTACATGTTCTATAGGGTTTGTTTCACTTTGCAATGTTATGATTTACAAACAGTTTGAACTTTGAATCATCAAACTTTATTTTGTTATGTAATAATTAGATATTGAGATTCGTTCCTACTTTTATGATTATTTTGTTTTACAATTTTTTATTTTAATTGTGGTGTTGTAATTCAGGTAGGTAGCTCAACGAGCCATTTGCGCAAACCATCTCTAATACGGGGTTGAACCAATATTAATACGAGTCGAGTCAACTACACCCAATACATTCGGCTAACCTTCAACTCGTGGCTCCATGAGTTGGCTCGTTTTTCTCAATTTTGATTGTTTTTTTATGTTTTTATACATATCTCGGATGATACAACACCAAACTATATATATATATATATATATATATGGAAATGATCTTGTTTATACGAGCCAACGAGTGAATACTCAAGCCAAATCAACTCACAAGCAAAACTAACTCACAATAAGATCGACTCTTTTTTTATTAATGAATGAGGAAGTATGAACTAACCTAAACTATGACCCCCTGTTTATAGCTAAATAACTTGTCAACCAAGACTCATAATCCTACCCTAACTAGGAAATCAAATAAAGCAATTAAATAACTAAACCAAATATATCCCTAAAAAAACTCCACTGATCGACACAAATCAAAACCCAAACAAACTAATTTAATAAACTTACTAACTAACCCCTAGACTATTAGACTATGACAAGATTAGTCCAACAATCACCCCCCTAATCTTATCATGCAATTCTCTTCAAAATAAAGTTGGTTCATTGTCTTCTTCATATTGCGTCAAGTTAGCCTCTTCCTTCATTCCCCGTTTTGGGCACTCATTCGCAAAGTGACCAAACTCACCACACTTGAAATATTTAATGTGGCTCTTATCTCTTTGGACTCGTTCACCATCTTGACCCTTCCCGGACCCCCGACCCTTTCATTGGCCTTGTCCTAGATCATCCCGACTTGAACTTCCACAACCACAGTGTTCACACACATGTTTTTTCTCCTTTTCTTTCTTAGCAAACAACAAGCTGTAAGGCCCCAAACCGGACACCCTACAGTTGGTTCTCATAACTGGTTATTCTCTTAAAAATACTCATGTTATTAATCTAACTACAACGGAAGTCTTTTTAAAACGATAATTACTATTTAATGTCATTAACATTGTTTAGCTTACCTCACGAATGCCTGGACACCAATCCGAGTAGCACCGCTCCCAAGCCAAGATACGCCGACTCCAAAGCTCGCCTGCAACGCAATCTAACGTACACATAAAGTCAGCTACGCTGAGTGAGTTCTAATAGTTTAATTTAAACAAAAGCCAACTCGTCTTATTTAATATTTATTTCCACTCAAGACCCTCTGATCTTTATAAAATAGTTTTTGTCATTTATTAATAGATAGATAACCCCCGTTATCTTACAATATCCCAAAGGATTCACTACTCCAAACTCAACCCACCATTTTTAATCCAGTAAGTTTTCTCCGACATGCATCGAACTTACCACTCCGATAACTCAAAGTTTACTACACGTAATAACCACACACTGGTTATCTCAACCACCCTCTAGACACTGACTTAACCAGTCCTAACCAAGACTCTCACAACCCAATGACACAACAGTTGTAACACAATGTCCTCATCCCGACACAATGGTCAAGCTAACTCTATACACTATATTAATATCATCTACTCACCACATCAGTATCATCTCATACACAATTATATAACTCAACACGTGTATGCAATTTAACACACATATATATGCACACAAACACATACCTCATTACTGCACCCTTGTCAGGGCGTTCGACACACCCCGAGCTCATCGTTAACCTGCTCAGAATTTGCCACCTTTGGTGACCTCCCGGGGGACTTAGTCCTCCACAATCCCGTTTGTCGTGTCATAATGACAATAATGCGAACACAATACCCGCCGTGTCACAAGGACAACGACACGATAATAATTCCCGTCGTGTCACAAGGACAACGACACAATACACACAACACATGTATAAACACATAACATTATACTCTATGTACATGACTCATTAACTGCACCTGCACTTCACACATAGCACTAGGATAAGATATCCTACACGAAATCATAAGCGTTTAGCTTTTATCTCGATTCACCCTGATTAACTCATAACACAATACACCGCTAATATAGCAACACATATACAATCACTAGGTATCGTTATCGGAGCACATACCAAGTACGTGCACACCTAATAACACCCCCTAGTCATGCCTGTACGACATGTAAATACAATCCCGACTCACCCTTATTGGATCACTATACATCATACCACCAATAGTCCCATAACCAGCCCACATACTCTAGGTACAAGACTCGCACCCTTAGTCTCGTATTTAGATATTTAAATACATAGCTCATTAGTTTAAAACTCAAAACCCGTAGTACGTTTGGTTTCACAAACACGTTTGCTCACACACTCTAAGGACCCCAGGTAGACCCTTAGCCAAATTATTATATAATTATCCCATATACACTTCTAAATCACATCATGACTTGTGTCACGTTTAGTCAATAGCATATAATGCGTGAGTATGTACGATAGCCCCAAAACATTTAAAACATTTAAAAGAGGGGATTAGAAACTCACCGGTGATACTGAGTCCAAATCCTAGCTCTACACCACGCGTACACGCTCGAACTCCAGACCTGTCAAACGTATGATCACACGATTAGGATATGTTCAAAACATACGTTTGGATAACTCATAAAATAAATAATCCCCAACGTTCATCTCATCTTCTCAACATCCTCTTCCCCGGTCTCTACTTTCACAAATTACAAGAGTCGGATCATTCTTGACCCGCTTAGAACCCGTGTACCCGAACTGAGTCTCCATGCATGTACGTAACCCACCATGCAAACCCTAACTCTCTCCTTCTTGTAGATACCGACTCACATTGGATCACCCTTGACCCGTTTAGAGACAATGTGCTCAAACCGGTTTCCCCATGCATGTGCAATTATGATGCCATGCACGACCTTACCCGGAAAAACCCCACCCGTTCATCGTCACCGTCATCCGGGTTCGCCACCGTGCCACTCGTCGCCCTCGTCCTCTTGGTCGTGCAAAACCTAAAGCCGAACACCACCATGCACCACCACAACATCACCGTTGTCGGTTCTGCCTCCCCACCGTGCGCCCGGGCGGCTGCCGTCGTACCTCGCCCTATGCTTCCTCCCTTTACAGCCCTCGCGTCGTCCCTCCACAGCCTACCGCGGTTTCCTTCTTCCTCCGTGACCACCACCACAGGCCGGCCATCCCTTCTCCGCCTCCTCCATTGCTACCCGAGACCATAACCCCAAACCCTAATCAAGTTTTCAAGTAAAACCATAAGGAAACACGTAAGAAAAGAGTAAGCGAGCAATACCTTGGTTATGCGAGGAGTCCCACACCGTGAACCTCCTACTCCGGCGTCCTCTCTTCCGCGTCTACTCCTACTGCCGTCAAGCACTCTTCCTAGCCGAATGGCTAGAGTTTGTAGCTTAGGTGGTATATAAACCCCCTTAAAGTTCCGATCGGGTCCCTCTAAAACCGTCTCGAACGTTTATAATCCCAAACTAGACATTAAACGGTTACACGGTCCTTTTATCGTTGTTGCATCAAGTTTTATGTGGCAATCCCTGCTAACCGGGACATTTCATAAAGATTCGGTTAGTCCACTAACTCGAACCATTCGCTTACGAATTTTCGGGATTTTACACAAGCTCCCATGAATGTCTTCTCCTTTATCGGATCCTTTGATACGCTCCTCATATGCCTTCAATCTTCCAACGGATTCATCAAAGAGCATCGAATCTAACTCGAAACATTGTTCAATTGAGGCCACAATTTGAAGAAAAGACTTAGGAATTGAATCAAGTAGCCTTCTCACCAATTCCTTTTCTTCAATCTCATGTTCGAGACTCCTCGCCTTTGAGGCTAACCTGGTAAGTTTAGTTGCAAAATTATCAACTAACTCACCCTCCTTCATGCGTAGTTCTTCGAGTTCCCTCTTCAATGTTGCTAGCCTCGCCATTCTCACCTGATCCACTCCTAAATACCTTGTTTTCAGTCCATCACATACTTGTTTTGCATCGGTTTAACCCGCCATTTGTAACACCATATCTTCGGGTATGGCTTGAAACAAGAAAGCAAGGGCTTGCTTTGATTTCTTTAGATCCACCGCAGCCCCTAACCCCCTTGGTTCGACCGCCTCCAATATGACATACGATCCATAATCGACTTAACTTTGACAACCCACACCGGGTAATTTGTAGGAGTCAAAACCGGGCACTAATATGACATAGAATTCCCCTCTTTTATAGGTACAATTGCCATCTTCTTCTTTATAGCTTCAATCCTCCTTGACCAATCCTGATATCCCTCTTCCCGGGTCCTAGAACTACACCGTTCTTGATCACCGATCAAAGAAAAAAACAAGTCCGCTACCCTTCTGCTTCTACCGTTTTTCTTCTTTACCTGCTAGGAAAGACTAGATTCAAAGTCTCATATTTTGACAATTCTTTTCCCGTCCGCCTCCCCGAAAATCTGATCAGATATCTTTTGCTAAAAAAACAACCTACCCCGACTACTCCTTTTTTTTCTTGGCGGCAAGAACCGGGTCTGATTGATCACACGGATTGAAGATATGGTAATTTTATTCAACCTCTTAACTCGCCGACTTCTGTTGTTAAAAAAATGATCTGAAACTTTGGTGCTTTACGACTGATGCAACAACTTGTTTTCTCCCATGTCCTAGAGCTTTAGCACTCTGATACCAATTAAAGGTTTAGAACTTGAATTCGGAACAAACAAAACATAGGTTTTTTTGTTCAAAACAATAAGATCGACTCTTTTTTTTTATTAATGAAAGAGGAAGTACAAAATAACCTAAACTATGACCCATATTTATAGTTAAATAACTTGTCAACCAAGACTTATTATCCTAACCCAACTACGAAATCAAATAAAACAATTAAATAACTAAACCAAATCTATCACTAAAAAACTAATTTAATAAACTTACTAATTAACCCCTAGACTATTAGACTGTGACAAGATTAACCAAACAAAGTTAATTACTTAATTACTTTTAGCTTGAACTCGTCTCTGACGTTTATACGAACCAGTGAACTCGAGGAAAATTAGCTGGAGTTTTTAATGAGCTAATTAATATGGACTGGTAAATTAGTTACCAGCTACAAGCTATTTAAAATCGTACGTGTAATTTAATATTTTGTAAAGGGACGTAACGTTTAAAACAAATAATATAAATTTCGTTCTCTCGATTTCTCTCTCTCTCTCTCTCTCGTCTCACCGGAAGAAGGAGACAAATAAAAGAACGAAAAGGTGAGGCGATGAAGAAAACGGTGATGGTGAAGCGCAACAGGGACAATGAAAGGACACGTATTTAATCACTGTTTAAATCATATTGTTTATAATTATAATTATAATAATGCAAATAGAATATTTTTAATAAATGAAAAATGATTTTTAGATTAGTTGAGCAAATATATTCTTCTGGAAAAGTTATCGATAAATTCTATTAATCAAATAAATTTCGGAACAAGTCATTGTTGGTTAAATTATCTTTCTTTCACTTACGTGTTCTCCATTTCCTCTATTTTTTTTAATCCTGGAAACGTTTTTTATAATTAGCAACAATTATACCATTTTAATTAAAAAAAGAAAAGAAAACAAAACAAAATTCTAGTTGTTTTTAGGAACCGTTTATATGTGTATAATCATAAATTTATAACTGTGGACATAAATATACCTCTATAGACATAAATATCATGAAAATAATTCTTGAACTTTAAAAAAAAAACGAGTTTACCAGACTCGCTTACCGGCCTGCATCGCAAGAGGCAATCGACTCACGGATACAAACCAAGGCCATGATGTGTGATGCGAACCGCTATCTCTGCCCCACGATCGCGTTATGCTCAAATCATTACCCTGACATTCCCCGATCATCATTGTGGGCTGGCCACCCCAAAGTGTCACATGTGATAATCGAACCTGGGTCTCCAATCGTCCTACCACCAGGCCACTTTGAAAGTGGTTTTCTTGATTTTTCACAGTTGATATGAATTTCTTTTAAAAATAGAATACCTTATACGCTTTTTAAAAGATGACACTAACAAATCATTAAAAAGTAAATAGTGAAAATTGTTCATGGCTTTCACGATTCCGCTTCATAAAAGTTTGTCATCTAAAGAAAACACAATCTATATTGTGATCTCTAAAAGATGCGAGGAATTCTAATAATCATAAAAATAATAATAATAATAAATATATAAATAAATTACCAAATTTTTTCATGATCTTTATGAGTATAGAGATGTATTTGTGTTCCTCGTGATAATAGAGATATTTGTAGTGTTCATTGTTATAAAAAGTAATATACGCTCTTAAAAATTGACTAGAATTGTGATTTTATCATATTTTTAAAAGTTAAAATTATTAAAAAAAAATATATAACAAAAATACATTTATGTACATGTCAATTGTACGATGCCAAAGTCCAGTTGAAGTCTATTACTAATAAATAAGTAAATGACCGCGTCACGTGTCATAATTCTGTAAGTTTAAGATTTTTTTTCTCTTATTTTATCTTTATTACTAACTATTTAATATTTATTTACTAAATGTTCAATATTTCCTATATTAATTTTATTACTATTTAATATTTTTTTTTATTCAACATGTATAAAACACGAGTTTCTAAACGTATACGAATAAAAATATGTTCCATAACAATCCAACACGTATACATTGCTAGTACGTATCTTTTTTTTAACGGCAACACCTAAATATTCTAGGATAATTGGGTTTTCTCGGGGCAACACCTAGAAACATCCAAGGCAGCCCACCACAGGAGGAACCCCCAACTGGGTAAACCCCTAACCTGATCACAGACCCCTTTTTTGCTGTTGTCATGATTCGAACCCAAGACATCCACTATAGGAAGTCTTGGGGCTACCGTTGCACCAAATGGCCAACGGTGCTAGTACGTATCTAAAGCAAGTAATTGATATCTATGTTTAGCACACTAGGTGTGTAGTCCGGCTAACCCATATTAAAGATTACATTTTTAGCCCCTTACCTAAAGTTACATTTTTAACCACTTACCCAACCTAGAGTTACGTATTTAGCCCGTTACTAAACTTACATTTTTTAGCTCGTTAACCAATCTGTCCGACCAGCCCATATTGGACCCTTTATTTATGACGCTAGTAGTAGATCACATACCAGGGGTGTTCATCGGTTTGGTTAACAGTTTGTTCGGTTTAAACGGTTCTGTTTATTCGGTTTTGAAATTTTTTAAGGTCTATCTGTTAAACCGCTTAAACGAACGTATTAGATATGTTCGTAACCGAACCGTATTCAATTCGGTTCGGTTACAGTTAAAAACCGAATTCAACCGTTTTCAATCGAATTAACATACAAACATAAATTAGTTAATTAACCCAACTTCAAATCTACATTACAAACGTAAATTAACATACGTAGAGCCTCTCCATTAATAAAAATAGCAACCTTTATGACGACCATACTATAGAATTACCACGAAAGGCGCAATTAATCAGAGCAGAGGCTGAGTGCCTGAATCGTGAAGAGATGTTGAAGCCTTCTGCGTTGGTAAATGGGTCTGGGCTATTGGGCTAATAGTAATATATAGTTATTATTTATTCGGTTTAAATGGTTAACTGAATATACCGTTTTTAAAAAAATATGTATCCGTGAACCGAACTGTAAACCGAATTCCTAATTCGGATACGGTTAGGAACCGAATTCCCAATTCGGACACGGTTAAGAACCGAATTGTGTTTTTTTGAAAACAGATACGGTTCGGTGTTCGGTTTTTTTAACACCACTACCGCATACTACAAAGGTAAACCGGATGGAACCCGGAACCAAAACCAAGTGAAACAAGCACACACATAAATTGATTGATCTTGAAACAAAGAAAGTAGGTTGCGTGAAGAACATATAAATTAGCCCATTATGAAACAAGAACGTATGAGATATACCATTGCCCTACACCACCATTCTCTATGCAAAGAACCTTTAAAAAGAAGTTGCTTTTGGCTCGAAACAGAAATTAGTGGTTTCATACGCAACTTTCACTTGCATTATTGTCACCAATGCCCATCAATAAACCACACAAACCCGATATACGTTACGCTAACCGAGCTAAAAAGTATACTGGTTTTAAGCTTTATGAAGTAACAAACTTGAAGAAGACAAGCAATACAACATATGATGAGATCATAAAGGCATCAACCAAAATCCTTTTGTAATTATGTATAGCAAACTAAAATGTATATATAGGTCACATATTACATAATATGATAAAAAACTTAAAGATTTTAGTTTGCTACACGTACAACATACAAGAGGTGTCAAGTAAAATACATTTTCACGCGGTTAACACAAGAAAAAATGAACCCAGAAATGATTATGGCTAGGGGTGTAAACAAGCCAAGTCGCTCCTGAGCTTAAACGAGCTCGAGCTTAAAAATAAACTTGTTTAATAAGCGAGCCCGAGCTTCACTTATCGAGCTCGAGCCGGCTAGCGAGCCTATTATTTATATGATTTTTATTCAATACATTAAATATATATATTTATATACTAATTGTTATTTTATATAAAATAATGATAAAAATAACTAAATAATATATATTATGTTACATAGAAAAATTATAATAAAAAATATATAAAAATAATTATAAATATATATATATATATATATAGGGAATGGTTCATGAGAAAACCACATAGTTATGCGAAAACCGTTAAGAAAACCAATTTCTAACCAATCATATAATAATAATAATTTTTTATTTTATTTTTAAGAATATCAATGTAATATTACACATTTTACCAAAAAATCATTTTAAGTATTGGGTTACGTATACGTAACACATAGTGTTACATATACGTAAATATAAAACAAAAAAATTCTAGTAACGTATACGTAAAACACAATATGTAAAATGACTTTTTGGTAAAAATGTATAATATTGCATTAATACCCTTAGAAATAGATTACAAAAAATAAAAAATCTATAAATTATTTGATTGGCTCTTGGTGGTTTTCGTGTAACTATGTGGTTTTCTCATAAACATTCCCCTATATATAATTAATTAATAAATAATAAACATGCCGAGCTCCAGCCGATCTCGAGATTGAAAAACTACTCACGAGCGGAGCTCGAGCTTTAGAAATAGAGCTCAAAACGAGCCGATCTCGAGCTCTCTAAGTTAAACGAGCCGAGCTCGAGCCTAGTCGAGCTCGGGCTCCGCTGGTTTACACCCCTAATTATGACAAACAAAAATTGTTGATAATAGTGAACATACAACACAAATATGCCAGAGAACATTAAGTAGATAATTTATTCGAATGAAAGCTTTATTAGTGCATTGCTTATGATGAAAGCACAAATGGCTTAAACTATGGAATTACACTATACAATATGCTATTGAACGCCTACTGTTTAAATTAAGAACTAGGCTTAATGTGCACCGTGCACGGTTATAACGCATAAAAAAGTAACCAACTTTGGTCTCATTTCTATCGTAAAATGTTAACACAATTTGACCCGTTACGGGTACAGATTATCTTGAATCAGAAATTTTTTTATTTTTTGAAAGTATTGGTTACCTTTTTATGGGTGAAAATAAAGACTGACACCCAAAACAGAAATCAGCCTAAAGTTAGTTACTTTTTATGCAATAACCTATTTTTAGGGTGATCAAGTTGATCAATGTTGAATAGAGTGCTGATATAAAATAACAATGCAACTAAAACAAGCTTTTAATCTTACTTCTGGCTTAAATGACTATCGAAAACAGTTTATATTGGTAAAAAAAAAAACATACCCGAATCATATCGCGATTGTTTTTCGTTTCCAAAGGTTAAAGTAGAGGATCGGGCACCGAATTTTGTAAAATTTACCCCTGCAAAACAGCCAAAATATGTTAGAATGTTATGACTATCCACCAAAAAAAGGGTCAAAGAATCAAAAGGTTGTTTTCAGGATAAAGTTGGGATAGGGCTGGGTAAAGAAGCAAAGTATTTGAAAGCTTATATATAGACATGAGAGAGTAGGTATGCTATTTCTATATAAGTGGTTTAAGTCTGAGATGAACACAACATAACATGCATAATCAGAAAATGAGTGAAATATTTAGAAAGGGGAAATCTTATTTTGCTGTTATCTTTTTGCAATTTGGATTTGCAGGAATGGATGTTATTTCTAAAGTTGCTTTGAATGATGGAATGAATAATTATGTGTTTGTTGTTTACCGCCATGCTGCCGCCACCATTTTCATGGCCCCTTTCGCCATTGTTCTAAACAGGTCTCTCGCTCGCTCTCTCACAGGCGCGCATGAATTTCTTTGTTATTTCTGTTCCAGTTTTCACTAGTTATTGTTTTTGTAACAGGAAAACGAGGCCGAAGATGACAGTCGAGATTTTTGTCAAGCTTATACTGCTTGCATTCTTGGAGTAAGTTTTTGTTTTCTCGATAACAAGAAAAGGACGCGTATGGTCAATGATGTTATGGTTAGATAACTAATTAATCCAGGTTTCTTGTTTGGAAGGCCGGTTATTGATCAGAATCTATATATTCTGGGAATGAAAGCTACAACAGCAACATTTGCAGTTTCAATGTGCAATGTTCTTCCTGCTATAACTTTTGTCATAGCTTACATTCTAAGGTAAAAAAACTGACATGCATAAGAATGCATGAATAAAACATGTGCATGACAAGTGCCACTGTATATGTATGTTCCACCATCCAATAAGTCCATGCACATAAAACCGATATTACCACCTCAATTGACCATTCCTCGTCTATAGAAGTGGCAAACTTTTGATCGGTTTACTTTTAAATGGGTCGGTTTGGGTTGTTTTTATCTTAAACGGGTCAAAATAAAACAATAGCTAAAAGGGGAACATGTTGAAACTCGCCCAAACTCTATTTTCAATGCATACAACCTCCTAAGTTGTTTTATTTGAAGATTTGGATTATTATTGTAATAATACTGTTTTGTAATCATAAGTAACACACTAATTATTTATAAAATTAGACAGGGAAAGGGTTTACCAGCCAACTCCACCCGATCCGACCTGTTTCAACCAGACACACGTTATCCAATCCAACACCTAGTTACGGTAACTAAAACAAGAAGTTCTAAGTCTAGTGGAAGAATTAGAATTCTCTTAATACATCAGTTCACAAACACAACCTATATTTTCTGATGAGATTATGAGTTGCCTTATGTTGAGTGTTGACTTCCTTTTTTTCTCATGATGTTTGTTTTGACCAACTTCTCTTGACATTAATTTCTCCAAATTCCCATAATATGTTATAAACAATTTAGATCTTACTCTATTTTTTTCTGTTTTTTTTCATTATGCTTAATCTTATTCTTACTATTATCATTATAGTTATTACTATTATTACTATATTTATTGTTTTTATAAGTATAGTTATTGTTATTACTACTACTATCATTATTATTACTATCATCATCATTATTATAATAATTATTATTGTTATTATTATTATTTGTTATATTTATTATAACTACAAAAGATGGGTTTACGAGATATTTATCACCATATTTACAAGTAACAAGTGCTTAACGTGACGTGGTAATCTGAATTTCACCCCATCGCAACACACGGGCAATCTAAAACATTTGTTAAGATTGACTGTCAGTAAGTTTATGAATTGTGGGTCTCTCAGGCTTGAGGTGGTCAACCTAAAGAGTATCCGAAGCCAGGCTAAAGTAATCGGAACCATCACAACGGTTGCAGGAGCCATGCTTATGACACTGGTCAAAGGCCCACATATAGAGCTATTCTGGACAAAAGGAACAAATAACAAAAATGTAATACACAATGAGGTAGATCTCCATCATTCCCTCAAGGGTGCTTTTATGATCGTAATTGGATGTTTGAGTTGGTCTTGCTTCATGGTTCTACAAGTAAGAAGTTATATGTTTGAAAGAAATGATAATTAAGTATTATTAATAATTCCTAATTTTAATGTGTTTGTTTATAATATCTAGGCAATTACACTAAAGTCATATCCTGATGAGCTGGCTTTAACTGCTTGGATATGCTTGTTGGGGACAGTTGAGGGAGCTATAGTGGCATTGATCATGGAGAGGAGGAACACAGCGGTTTGGGCTATAAAGTGGAACACCACACTTCTAGCAACACTCTACTGTGTAACTAACTCTAACTAAAGTTAACACACATACACACACATATATATATAGGTTGCATAATTATCAATTAAAAAAAGCTAATATCTACTGTTGTCAGCTTTGGCAAGCTAGAAACCAAACCCCGGCAGCATTCAAATCCGCCATCCATATATCTAGAGGTGGCGAAATTGGCAGGTTGGGCAGTTTGGGTAACGGGTCAAAGCTGGTAAATATTTTATAGGGCCAGGTCAACCCAAAACACTTTTTGTCCAAAAAATTCTACATTTTTTATTTTAAAAAAATAGTGCGGTTATAAAAAAATATACTGCTTAGATAGTTTTCTAATTATTTGAATAAATGATTTAGACGAATTTATGCTGTAAAAACACAATTTGAGCAACTTTTGACCGGTTATATATAGAACATTGGTCGGATCTGCCACCTCTACATATATCGGTTATATAACAAGCATGTTGTGCCAGATAAACCAAAAATGTAAACAAATAATTATGGGATAACCAGCTATGCTTAGGTGTGTGCATATTTAACCCCAACTTTTACTTATGTCTATGCAGGGCATAATATGTTCGGGTCTTGCTTACTACATTCAAGGAATCATAATGAAAGAAAGAGGTCCTGTTTTTGTGACTGCATTCAGTCCATTGAGTATGATAATTGTAGCTATCATGGGTTCCATTATTCTAGCAGAGCAAACATACCTTGGAAGGTAAAATAAATAAAAAAAATCACAGTTCTTGATCATTTACCCAAACATACAATGACCCGTTAATTTTATATTCTCACAGGGTTCTTGGAGCAATTATCATAGTTGCAGGGCTTTATATGGTTGTTTGGGGTAAAAGCAAGGATCATAAACTTTCGCCCGTTTCAATTGGCAAGCATATAGCACCAGAAAAACAAATATTGGGTACAGAATCTGCGGAAAATTGCGGTGACAAGGTGATTACCATTCAATCATCAGATGGAGTATGTGATAAACATAATCAGACAGCTGATGTATGATAGGAGGTAGCAAGGAAAGACATCAACCTTGGTGTATGAGACAATGGACTTTTATTAGAAATTGCATTTTTGTAATAAATGTTTTCAACCTGCTTTATATATACTATGATACGGAAGTCCGTACTACTTTGGCAAGATGGGCGGGTTGGGTAAGGGGTTAAAACTAGGGTTGAAACAGGTTGTTTTCTGGAGAGGGTCGAAATGGGTCGGGCAGGCCATATTGGTACGGAAACACTATTTATCGACATTTATAAACAATCAATGTGTTCATTATGATCACAAAAGTCAATAATAATCTCAATCTTTGAATAAAAACAATTTAGGAGATTAAGCATCAAAGATAGACTGTGGACAATTTTCAACCCGTTTGACTTGTTCTCCCTTTCAGCTAAAGGTTTTTATTTGACCCATTTGAAATAAAACACAACTCAAATCAACCCATTCATTTACAAGCCGAAATTTCCACCTCTACTATTTTGTTGTGTGGTAATTTAAATTTCTCGTGTTTAAGTTTGTCCTACCAATAGCTCTGGTATGTGTGAGATTTACTGGGTATGTTTGTTTGTTTGTTAGAGGCAAAAAAAGTTACTGTCATATGTAATTACTTAATATAATATCATATAGAACATTACAACCAGAAAATTTTGTTTTCATCAAGAAAAATTTCTCTACCCATCTTCAGTAAGAGAGGGTGTTATTATAGATAGCCTACATAAAGGCATAGTTTTGGTTTAATCATAATACTTACTGTTTGCTGCATCAAGCACCAAATAAAATTAAAGCAATACAAATGCTAAAAATAACTGTCCTGTTTAAAATAATGTATAAAACCATGCATGAAACATGTCGTACCTTGACCAAGTCAACTCTCTTTGACAAACTTTAGCTTCTTCCTTCCCACATATCATCTGAAGCTCACGAGTAGCAGCTAGGGATGACTCTGAAGAAGAAAAAAATATATGGTCATGAATAATTTAAATATAAAAAGTAAAGAATAAAAAATGGAGTTAGATTTTCTGAAACCAATTGCATGGCAAATAACTAAAAATATGCACCTTTCAAAATCTGTTTTGGGGAGTGTTTTTAGTTACATTTAGCTCCTTTCTCAATGAGAAATTACTTGTACGCCAGTAATAATCGCATCACCGGTTGATTCACACAAACCCTTTTCTTCAGATCTTTGAACTGAAGATGTAATTGCATACAAGCCTCCCTGAAGAACTAGTGCTGTCTGCATCATCATTTAATCAACCAAAAGATATAATATTGTTTTTGCCGTTCCCAAATGAAAGTCTCATGGATAAACCATCATTATCAATTGTGCTTGTTGGCATTCTAAGATCATCTACTACCATACTACCTGCTTGCTGAAAACAAAGATCCATTGGTGAAGAATTGTTATGTTCATTGAAGGCATCCATAGATATATTATTTCCATCCTCTTTGACGAATGATCGAGTCATAGTTGTAACACTGTTGTTATCCTTGCAGACAGATGAACCCACTGACATAGAACCATCATTCTCTCTATAAGGCTCACCTACTGAAATAAAATTGTTGTGTTACATATTGTCAGCCATTGAAACACATATAAAGTCCTCCAAATGTGAATCAAAGAGCCTTTCAGTGAATTGGTCAGTTACAAAGTGAAAAAACAGAAGAATTACTGCATGCTATTTCACCACTTTCACCTACGTTTCCCGGAGCTTTCGACATCCAGAATGAGTCAGATTTCCCAAAAAGAGAATAACAACAGTCCAATTAGCATATCTAGTCAATCAATTTTCTAAAAAGCCATTAAAATTTCTTGCATAGATCTTCAATCAAGCAACTCAACATATACATAACAAATCAACACTTTTTCATATGTTCATATATTGATCTGATCCTAGTCAGCTTCACCAGATCACTTCAACATTGTGATGGACTTTTGATCCTCACATCAAAATGTATCCAACATTTTCCTTCTTATACTTGAAAACACAAATTGAAGCAAAAATTAAATTAATATATGGAAGTCAAACAAACCCTAAAGGTAAATCAAGCAGTTTACGATTCAAATTACATAACACACTGAACTCGAACACAGCTAATATATCTACAGTGAAGTTTACCGGCGGCCTTATGATCTCCGATTGATTAATTCCCCGGCGAGAGCTGTACGGAAGTTGATCACGTCTTGATGTAAGCAGAAGAGGATTTTTGTGGATTTTTTTTGCGTTGGTACAAGAAGGATCACAGATGGTATTCTGACTCTGCGCGATTAGCGGCTCTGGATCAGTACACGTAGAGAGATCATGATCTTTGGTTTTTTAGATGGCCCGAAGGATCTGTGGGCCCAAAAATGGAAGATGTTTTGAACGTGAAATTGGCGGCAGAGGATCATTACCTTCCTTGACCTGATGCAATAACCGTAGCCTAGCTGGCAATTAGGTCTGTAAGCCAACCAAATATTAGAATCTTTAGATTTTATGTTAACTAGTAGGGTTCCCGCCAAAGAGCCCAGATCAATTTGTTTTGGAGGAGCATAGAGGTGCACAAAAAAATCGGTTTTTTTTTTTACTCGGTCCAAACCGGTAAATCGGTTTGGGATAAACCGGTTTGGAGCAAACCGGTTCAGGTTAGGCTAAAACCGCCGGTTTGAAGCATTCTGGAGGTGATCGGGTTGGGGACCGGTTTGTGTGAACCGGTTTTGTCGCTGAAAAAACTAGCCGTTATTCAACGGCTTTATAGCCGTTAGGGTCGAATTTGACCTTTTTTTGGGCCTTTTTTCACCTATAATTCACTATAAATAGGTGGGGGTGTTTAGGTTTAATCACACCTCTTTCTACGCTCTCTAATCTCTAAAACCGCTCTTTAAACGCTCTCTAAACTCTCTCTAAACTCTAAAAAAAAAGCATGGCAAGTTTTGGTGTTGATGGTTCCTCAAACGAAGTTACCGTTGTGGAAATTCGAGCAACAACGAGAAATCCGGCAATCTGGTGCAATTACGATCTATGTTTGTTGTCAAACGGGAAGGAACGTGCTCGGTGCAAAATGTGTGGTGCATTTTTGGGGAAAGATTCAAACACTAGTTTGAAAACGCATATGAAAAAATCTTGCCCGTCCTTGAAGGGAATTCCAAGTGAAGGTCAAGCCTCGATGACAAGCGAAGGAGGAATTTGGAACTTTGATCCAAATATTGTTCGAAATCGAATGACGAGGTTAGTGATTCAAGAAGGATTGTCGTTCAACCACTTTGACAATCCGCGCTTGACAAGGATGATTCAAGAGACACTTCAACCACGTTATCATCAAGTAAGTCGCACAACCCTTAGACGAGATTGTATAAAAATATGGAAAAAAGCAAAAAAAGAATTAAATTTGGGTTTTGAAAATTTGAAAACCGGTGTAAACTTAACCACCGATGTTTGGTCGGCTCCACATGGCATACCAGATTCGTACCTTTGCGTTACCGTGGATTGGGTTGATCCCAAAACGTGGCAAATGATGAAACGTACAATCGCGTTTGACTTGTTTGAATATCCGCACACCGGCGAAAATTTATTTTATATATTAGATGGTGTTATAACCGAATTTAAATTACAAAATAAACTTTTTTCAATGTCTTTTGATAATGCATCTAATAATACAAATGCGGTTCAAAAACTAAAAATTAAATATAAACCGGTTTGCAACGGCGTTTTTTTCAATAGTCGATGTGTCGCACACATCATTAACTTGGCGGTGCAAGCCGGGCTTGCAATTGAAGAGTTTCAAACTTAACATATACTTTTCGACTAATGCTTAAAGATATTTTTAGTAACAAAAAAAGATATCATGATTATATTAGATTTTGTCGTGAAACGAATAATCTTTGCTTAGGTCCAAATTGGGACGTCGAGACAAGATGGAACTCGACTTATACTATGTTTTATAGCGCTTTACGACAAAGAGAAACTTTAAAACTATTTCATGAAATGCTTGCCTCAAAACCTCGTCGTAAAATTCTAAAGTTTCCTTCTACGAGTTGGGACATTTTAAAAGACGTAACCGAATTGCTTGAAGTTTTCAAAACCGCCACCACTTTTTTATCCGGTGTTTATTATCCCACAAGTCCATTAACTCTAAAACAAATATATTTAATGGCTAACAAGTTGTATGAACTTGAAAATAAAAGCCCTCTTTTTACAAAAATGATAGAACCGATGAAAGAAAAATTAGTGAAATATTTTAAAGAAATGTCTCCCGTTATAACTTGTGCCGCCGCGTTAAACCCTACCATAAATGTTTACGAGGTTGAAACTTTGATTGATAGAATTACTTACGCTTTGAATTTGGATAGTGAAGACATCCATTTTTCACAAGTCACAAAAACATATTTTAACAAATGTTTACAATATTTATTTGATGTTTATTTACATAAATATGGTACAACTCCGACTCCACATGATACAATGAGTACATCATCAAGTGGTAGCTCGAGAGATGTTAATTTGAATTTATATAACGAAATGTTAAATGAATTTAGTAAACGGGCTCGAGGTACCACCCCGAGTAGCGAACTCGGAAGGTATATTGGCACAAACTTTTTAGCGTTTATGCCTCCTACCATTTTTGAGGAGTTTGATATTTTGGCTTGGTGGAGAAAAAACGAAGCTTCGTTTCCGATTCTTTCCGCCATGGCCCGTGATGTACTAACCGTCCAAGCTTCCACGGTAGCTTCGGAATCTGCGTTTTCTTTTAGTGGCAGGGTCTTATTGATACGAAGGACTAGACTCACCCCCTTAGCGATGGAAATGTGCATTTGCTTGAAGGACCATTTGGATGCGATGGATAGGATACAAGACCAGACTTCTCTCGAAGACGAAACTTCAAGCCGAAGAAATCATACACAACAACGAGGTTGATCTTGGAATATCCGAACCAGTCACCGATGAAGAACTAGCCGAAAATGCAAGGCTACGAAGCTCCAGTTCCGAAGACAACGCACAAGAATAATCAATCAATATTCCAAAAAATAAAAATATATATTTTCATTTGTAATGTTTTAGAATTTTATAATTTTATCTTGTCATGTTTTTTAATTTCCGAACTTTCAAAATATTAATAAATGTCGAACTTTATGTTTTATATTTGTTATATTTTTTTTTGATTTTATATTAAAAATATAAAATTTATTTGAATTTTTTTTTTAATAAAAACCGGTTTATAGGGCAAACCGGTTTGTAACCAACCCTAACTGGTTTGACCAGTTAGACATTTTCCACCTCCGAAACCGGTTTAACCCGAACCGGTTTAGGGCCAACCGGTTTTGACTTTTCGTTGACCAAACCGGTTCGGTTCGGGTTGAACCGGTTTGGGTTAAAAAATCGATTTGTACACCTCTAGTGGTGGATCTAGGAATTTTTTTCAAGTGTTCACTGTTTTTAGCTGCTCCAATTTCATAGGGCCGGACATAAAAAATTTCAGGTCTGTCCGAGTCCGGTAAGGTTGAGAGGTTCACTAGTCGGAGATAAAAAAATGAGCTAACTTGAAACATAAGCATATATCAAAATAACTAAAAAATAAACTATTAAAGTAGTAAAATCAATTTTTCATAACCGGATCGGAGAGTGAGCCGGACGGCTCATCGATCGAACACTCTCCTCCGTTCTCACCTCTTCATTTGACCGCCATACCCACGTCTTCTCTCTGACAGCAACAACACAATCTCCGGTATTCTTTTTGTTGAAATTTATATCCATTTTATTTTGTCAATTCAATATCCAAATTTAATTTTTATTGTTGTTTATTTTTGAGGAATTTGCTAAAAATGAGTTGGAATAAAATAATGAAGCAAGTTGGGCTTGGTTGCTATTTATCCAGAAATGTTGTTGTTTGGCTCGCCTGGAAGCTGCTGATGGGCTCACCTTTGCTGCTGGACTATGGTAAAGGGCCAAGTGCTTGTTCAGGGTTTTGATATAAATGGTTGTGTGTATTCGTGAATAGGGTAAGAGGGTTCTTCATCATCTGCGCACACCATCACTTCTCCCTGCTCTTCTATATTTAATCCATCATTTTATCAGTGCGGAGCTTGAAAATTTTCACGGAGGGCCGGGAAATTTTTTTCATATAGGGGGGGCCGGAACTATATAATTTTCGGTCAAATATATATAAATTAACACTACTGAGCGAAAAATCGGCCGAATACGTATATATTAACACTTCTGAGCGAAAAATCGGGGGGGGGGGGGGGGAGGCAGGGCCCCCTCGGGCCCTTTATATCCTCCGCCCCTGCATTTTATCTTCTCTAATCTTCTATTTTACTTCTCCGTTGTCGATGAAGATAAGGGTTCACCCCAGTTTTTTTTATATAGCGTTCTATTATAATTTCAAAACCCGGTGGGTTCCGGTGAACCCCTCCGCCCTACCTAAGTCCTCCCTTGGGGAGGAGGCACCTCCATGGCCTTCCAATATGGAGGTCATGGGTTTGAAACTCACTTGGTGCAATATGCTCAGGTAGGCCAGAAGTTTTTCCACAGTGGACCTTCGGGTGGTGGGTTTCCCCTGGAATGGTGGGCGGGCCGGCTCACCAGTGATGTCTGCGTTTGAGGGCGTGGGTGGACTTTCGTCAATGGGTTTACCCGGGTGGCCGGGTTTATAGTATTTGTTGGCCGTTCAAAAAAAAATAGTAGGATTCCCCGCGCTACACGGCTGGAGTTTGGTCGTTATTGGTTTGGTTTGTTTGCTGGGGATTGTTAATAAAATTAAAAATAAAAAAGATAATAAGAAGTTGGGGTGAATAAACCTAAACCAAAAGAAAAAGGGGCCACTATATAAAAAACAAAACTTTTGTAGCAAAATTTAAAACCACTTAAAGTATACTATTCTCTCCCATGAACTTTAATATATTTATATCTATACTATTTAATAAATAAAAGTTTTTCATGTCACGTGTCGCCTCCATATTCATTCTCATCATTTTTTTCTCCGCTTCTCTCTGTTATTAAATACAGCTCTATCTTTTAATAATAATATATTTTTAAAGAAAATACTAATTATACTAATAAAACACAATTATTTTAAATTATCCCTTATTATAAGAAACTTTGAAATCTAATTATGTAACTTTTATTTTCAATCAAATAGTAATGAAAGTCAAATTACATTAAATAGTAATTAACGTATTTTCTAAACCCAATTATATATTAATTTTTACATATTTTGAATTAGGTATATAAAATTACATTTATTCAACCATGTAATACACGGGGTTTCTAACCTAGTTGTATAATTAACAGGAGAGAGAGGTGGGAAAAAAGATGAGGATACATAGGAGAGTGACAAGTGTCTCCCAAAAACCTTTATTTATTATATAGTGTAGATATAGATTTTGTTTTCTATCATTAGTATATATAATACATTTTTACAACTGTAAAATATATAAATAAAGATCTAAAAATTTTATATATTGATATTTTTCACCACGTGTGTATGACACGGGTTTAAGCTAGTGTGTATATATATATATATATACTAATAAATAAAAATATGAGGTGACACGTGTCACTCTCTGGTTCCTTCTCACCCTTATTTTCCCGCCTCTCTCTCCTGTTAAATATTATTTTTTTCGCTTCTCTCTCCTATTAAATTATTTAATGATATTAAATAATAATTATATTAAGAAACATAACAAGTTATTTATGGATAGTTATTATATTATAACTAAATAAACTTAATATAAAATTAGATAGCTTTAATTCCCGACGTTAGTTATTATTTTTGAAAAATAAATTTGTATTATGGAAATCAATTATATTATCAGTCTGTTTTTATATTTTAATAAACTTCATTATTTTAGACCATTAGATTAATTATTCGTTTGAATTTTTATCTACAGATTTTTAAATTCAAAATTTTGTTTATCATCAATCATATTTTTATAAATTCTACAAACTGAAAACGATTTTATTACCATGTAAACACCAATTAAAAAAAACATTCAATCATATATTTACATATTCAAAGATGTAATATTTGTTATGATTTGTTAAATCATACTGTATTTTTTGTCATATCGTTATAGCCGGAAGTATTCAAGTAATTATTTTCTTTTATTTCTGTTTCGATTTATATCATTACTTATTTTAGCTCTTTGTATATGTTTTCTAGATGTGACAACTTCGACCCATTTTCTTATGAACGGGTCGATTTGAGTTATGTTTTATCTCTAGCGGGCCAAACGGTTAAAAATCAAATAAAAGTAGTTTAAAACGAGAAAGCATATCGGTTGAAAGTCGTCCTAACTTTAAACTTAATGCAAATAAATATATTTAGATTGTTATATTACAATAAGAATAGTATAAAATTTTAGTTATATTTGACACTAAGCAATACCTAATAAATAAGTAATTGGTTGCGTCACGTATCACAATTCAATGAGCCCAAGATTCTTGAAACCATTTGAAATTTTTCCTGCTTATTTTTCAATGAGTTCAATCTATACCTAATAATTAAGTAACTGGTTGAAATTTTTTCCACTTATTGTTTCTCAATTATTTATTATCTTCTTTATTAATATTTATTTTATTTATTTAATATTTCTTTTCTCAACTATTTCCTTTATTTTTTTCGCTTATTAATAATTGTTTAATATTTTATTGATCCAACCCCGTGTAATACACGGGTTTCTAACATAGTATATATATAATATTGTGGGGTTAAATTGGAATAAAGTTAATCTATGGATTAAAAAGCTTTAGTGTAAGTTCTTAACTTTTAGAAAAAAAAGGTTAAATTAGAAAGTACAAGAGGGTAATGTATAAATTTATTAAAAAACTGATTCTTATGGGGGGGTGAGGGGAGAACCCACGACACGCATAAGGAGTGTGTGTGTTTGTTGTTGTCATGAAAAGCAAGAGAAGGAGATGGGAAAGAATCAAGAACTCAATCCTGGAATTTGCATGTGAAAATTTAGTGATTTAGATATGTTTGTGGTTCATAACAACTTAAAGTTCTTTCACCTCTTACATCTTCTTGGTTAGGGTTCTTGTTAGGTTTGAGTCAAATAACCCTAAATGGTTAAATGGGAGGTGATACATGATTAAAATCATGCTTAAAAGAGTAATAATCTAGCGATATTGATGTTAAGGATCATGAGTTCCATAATTTAAACATCTACTATGGGGTTTTTGATTCTATGGTTCATAACATGGAAATTGGGGATTTTAAAGAATGTGGGAATTTTCAGTGTCATAGTTGATTATGAACTATTCAATTGAATTTATGAACAAAACCTTACTAAAGGTGAAATATGAATTGGTGGGTTAAATTGATTATATGGTTTGGGTGAGTTGGAGGTATGACCATACGGGTCAAATGGGTTAGATGATAATTATAAGAGGTTAGGAGAATCTTGCATATTTTTAATGTGCAAATGACCCGTTACAATCCAAATTTGAGGTGTTGTAAATTCTCGTTAGATGAACAAGTAGGGTGTAAAGGTTTATAAACTAGATATGTTGGTGAGTTATAGGAAACCAAGGCGTGAAGTGTGAAAAGCAAGTGGGAACGTCATCAAATAAGGTAAGTGTTTTACACTTGCTTAGTTGGTTATAGTAGATTTGCCTACACCAAATGTGTTATGACCATAATCTATGATGATTTACATGCTTGTATGTGTTGGGTGATTTAACGACTTGCTCATTGTATTTATATTAATTTGAAATCATCTATGGGGTAAAATAATTGGTGTTTATGGAAGCCTTGAACTTCCAAGTGTGTTCTGCTTACACAATGGGATCTCTGGATCTCAATGGGTATAAATGAATTGGGATCTTGAATCTCAAAGAGTTTATGGTGCTTGAAGTAATAGAACTTCACAATTGGTGTTTGAATGAAGTCCTTGAACTTCAAATGGGTGATTTTATAGATTGAGATCTTTGAATCTCAAGGGATATTGCTTAATTTTGTTAATTGGGGGTTATTAATCAACGAGGAAACAAATGGGTGATGTATAAACCTTCTTAAGGTTGAAACATGTTATAAAACATGTAGGAATCGAGCTTAATGGGTTGGATAAGCTGGAAATCAATTAGGTTGGGTTGATCAGGTGCCAGCGTAGGCTACGTTGATTGGACATTGCCTACGCCGGTTGCTACGCTGATTCGGGGATTTTTTTGGTGATATTTTGTGTTATGCACTTGGGGATTATTTTGCAATATCTAAACCACTACTAATATGTTTATTGGGTGTATTTGGTGTAGGAAAAGCTACGATGTAAGCTCGGGATCCCTAGTCTCAATGGAGGAATTATCAGGATGAATGTTTTGTCTTTTGGTTGTACCTTTGCTTATACATCATGTTAAACACATTATTAATAGTTTTTGGTGTAGTTATGTTTTAATCATGAAGGTTTTGAAATATAAAGGGTTTTATCTATTAACCTTGGGTAAATGAAAATAAAAAACTTGGGTCCTTTTCTTTCGCATTGTTCAAAGTTTTGGTTTTAAAACTTGGGTGTTAAACTGGGTTTTGACCAGTTTCAACGTATATGATTACAAGCCGATTTCAACCTTACGATTCATGTCGGTTCCAAACTAGTTTTTGCCTAATTAGTTTCAAAATGGGTTCTGAAACCCATTTTTGTACACCTCTAGGGACTAGGGTTGCTTAACAAGTCGAAGCGAGCCAACTTTAGCTTGAGCTTAGGCTTGAAGCCAAACAAGCAAGCCAGGCTCCAACTCGTTTATATTAGGGTGTACCTGATGTTTAACTTACATTCCGCGTTTGTGTAGGATCTGGGTAGGGCCCAGATTGCAAAATCTGATATACGCAGTCTTACCCTACACTTTGTGCAAACTGCAGGAGACTGTTTTTACAGCTCGAACCCATGACCTTAAGGTCACAAAGCATCAATCTTACCAGTTGCTTCAAGACCCGGCCTCAACTCGTTTATCTTAATGAGTTGAAACTTTAAGCTCGAGCTCGTATCGTAAAAAGCTCGAGCCAACACGAATTAGTATTTTCTTGCAAAGTTTATAACTAGATTCAATATGTATAATAAACCACATAACTGATGAAATAAGTTCGATACATAAGCATATTCAATCTTAGAATAAGTAAGTTCCCATAATAAAGTTACTAAATAAAATAATAAATTGTAAGTTCAAAATACACACTAAAAAATTTATAAATAAGAAAGTCCATACAATCTGCAGCCCTATAAAATCACAAGCTTGTTACTAATTTACCGCAAATAATACCAGTTATACAGTCCACCAAATTAGTAAACTCTTCACCTTTCGACTTTTGATATACAAGATATAAGTCACAAAATATTTATGTATTGGGCTAATAATTTATTTTTTTAATGACGAATACACACGCCCTCTTTTTTTCGAAAGGCAATACACACCTTTTTAAAATCTATTTTTTAAATCCACCTATTATTCACTTTGTAGGAATTGAACCCATACCATTTTAGTAGAAATAAATACCAAGTGCCACTAGGCCAAGAAGCCATTGACATGGGCTAATAAATGATGTAAGACTAACTTAGAAATATTTAGGTTGGACTTCCGTAATGCCATTTGGGTTGTAATTTTTATTTTTTTAGAATGTTAACTCACACAGTCACACATCATCTTTTCTTTTGAACGACCAACAAATACTATAAGTCCGGCCACCTGGGTAAACCCATTGGCGAAAGGCCACCAACGCCCGTGAACGCAGACAGTGCTGGTGACCCGGCCCGCCCACCGTTACAGGGGAAACCCACCACCCGAAGGCCCACTGTGAAAAAACCCCTGTCCCACTTGATCAAATCAATTGATCGGGGGCTCATTGGCAGTCACACACCATCTAATTCAACTCCTAAATATCCATATTTGTCTATCATGATACACTGATACTTAAACCCTAAACCACTTTAAAAATGGACACATTTGCTATCAAAATTAGACTTTAACTTAAACGAGCCAAGAAACGAGCTTACCTTGGTTCAAGTTTAGCTCGTTTACATACCAAGCCGCCTCGACTCGACTTGTTTATAAACGAAACGATCTTAAGGGTATGTGGTATACCCTCACGGGTACCCCCCGTGAGGGATTTCACGTCGTGAGCACCAAGGGAACACCGCCTCCTATGGCTTGGGGGGGGGGATGAAGGAGTCCATGTTAGTGGCTTCATGGGAGAAAGGAGAAAAATTGTGGGTGTTTGGTGGGTCCCTTATGATCAAATATATGGTATTTCACTCACTTGAGTATTTTCTTTACCAAGTGAGACCAAATGAAGAACTTATTACACTGATATGACGCTAACGTGTCAAAAAAATATACCCTCACTTGACTCTCTCAAATGAGAATATACCCCGTAAAGGCTCTAAGCAGCCCTTTTTCGATAGAGGTTGCACCGTGCACGTACTAGATGCTCCAAATTCTAAAAAGAGAGAGAACTCTCGATACTCACGTCACGTGCCGATAAAGCGAGTAGTCACGTGCCATTGTGCCAATGCCTAACCATGGTCAAAACCTAACCTCAACCATGATTACTTTCTGCCTCATCCTCCATTGTAACCTTTCTTTCCTTCCCCAATTAAATCTAGGGTTTCTGCAATTCCGACGATTTTTCACACCAGAATTTGATGAATTCATTTGAATCCGTACATGTTTCCAAAGCTTAGCTTCTTAGATCGTGTTACGTGATGGAGACGCAGAGGATCATGGATTTTCCTCACAGAAAAATGGATAATAGACCGAGGAAACGCCCTCGATTGGCTTGGGACATGCCTGATCCTGTTCCTCCTCCTCCAAAGGTTCAAATTGTTATGATTTTTCATTTTTTAGCGAATTCCTCTCGATCGATTGATTAATCTTGTTTATTAGGGATTTCAATCCAGGAATCACTTTTACCGTGCTAGAAACCTTGAATTATGAAATTTGAGTTATTTGTGTTCTTAATCTTCATAATTTTTCATTTGCAGGTTGTTTGTTGAATTTAGATCTATATATAATCTAACAGATTAACATGTTATGGATTGTTTAATTATATTAACAGATTTTCCTGTTATGTCTAATTAATTTCATAACTACGTCTGATATAGTGATCTATGACATCATCCACTTTCATGCAACATCCTACAAAAGAATGATTATGATTTTGTATAAACTTGTGTTTAAATTCAGGAAATGGATCTGTTTTTGCTTGATCATATCATAGTTTGGAGAGATAATATGGATCTGTTTGAATCAAGAATGATATAAACATTTATGAGATATGCATGACATGCATAACACTTTGGGTCCATATTTATATAATTTTACAAAACTTGGTTGTTCAGGTGTTAATTTAAATGTGTTAATGGTTTTTGTCACTCAGGTACTTCCAGCTTTATACTGCGGGCAGGAGTTCATGAACGGTGCAGTCCCCGTTTTCTCTTATTCTTCAATATATTACAAAGGGATACCTCACAATGGTTCCCCTCCATGGAGACCCGATGATAAAGAAGGCCACTATATTTTTGCCATAGGAGAGAATATAACACCTCGATGTAAGAACTATGAACACTGCAGCTCCTTTAGAAGTTTTGTATATTTTGAATAAGAAACAAACTTAGAGGACTAAATCGATCACAAAAATAGTTTAGGGACTAAAACCACTTTTTTTATTGAAAGTATGTATGGTCTTTTCAGAGATAACCCTTGTGTTAATGATGCTTTATTTCTCAATTGCAGATAGGATATTGAGCAAAATGGGTGAAGGTTAGTTATCTTCTTTCTGTTTCTTTTTCTGTCTTGATCTATAACTAACTTTTTCTTTTTGAAAATTTTGTTGATGAAATCGACATAGGTACTTTCGGGCAAGTTCTGGAGTGTTTGGACAACGAAAAGAAAGAGCCTGTGGCTATTAAAATTGTCCGTTCTATAAACAAGTACCGTGAAGCTGCCATGATTGAAATTGATGTTTTACAGAAGCTTGCCAGACATGATATTGGAGGCTCACGGTAGGTGTCAATTTTTTTTAACTTGTTGGTTGTAGAAATTAAAGTGATTGTGGTGTAAGTGATTTTATTTTTGCAGTTGTGTGCAAATACGGAATTGGTTTGACTATCGTAATCATATATGTATTGTAAGTATCCATTGGTGTTTGAGGTTTCATTAATTTAGCAATTGGCATTGACGCCGCCACGTCATCGTCATGCTTGGATTTTTTGTGAGTTAAAAACTTCTTAACAGGTTTTTGAGAAGCTTGGTCCAAGTTTATATGATTTTCTCCGCAAAAACAACTACCGTTCATTTCCCATTGATCTTGTTCGCGAGTTTGGCCGACAACTTTTGGAATCTGTAGCATGTGTGTACAAAAAACTTGTACCATTTTTGTTTTCTGTAATTTGTTTTTTTTAAATAAATTTTTGCATGCAAAACGTGTCTTTCTGATGAACTCCTGATATATTTGCCATGTTACCTTATGCTTGTTATTTTTCCATATATCTTTTTGTGTATCACTAATGTCGTCATCATCATTTTTTCATCTGGTTGTCTAATTTCTGCTGCCTATTTTCCTTGCAGTTATGCATGATCTACGCCTTATACATACCGATTTAAAACCAGAAAATATTCTTCTGGTTTCATCAGAGTACATCAAGGTGCCAGATTACAAGGTATGGTGTGCCTCATGCACTTGTAAAAAAATATCATTTATTCATCATTTTGTATCTGGTATCAGGACAAGTTAGAATCTTGTTATCTTTTATTGTTCCTCTATCATCGCATATGGTAAAAATTAAAGGTTTTTTGTGCTTTTTGGAAATGTTAGTATTTATAATAAAGTTGTTTTGCTTTTAAGTGAAGAAAACTTCTGATGGTTGTTGTTTTTATCTATTCTTCTGTATTCAAGTTTCTCTCAAGATCCGGAAAAGACGGTTCTTACTTCAAGAATTTGCCAAAAACAAGTGCAATTAAGCTAATTGATTTTGGGAGTACTTCATCTGAACACCAGGATCACAGTTATGTTGTATCAACACGACATTACCGGGCCCCGGAGGTTATATTGGGTAAGTGTCGTCTACTCTTTTATCCTGTGGTGTCAGCAAGTAATTTCATTTTTCTCATTTGAGTTCCATGTTTTGTTGCACACAGGCCTTGGATGGAATTATCCATGTGATTTGTGGAGCGTGGGTTGCATACTTGTTGAACTTTGCTCTGTAAGTTTTCTGTTCTATTTATATTAATTTAGAAACATGATACTTTTTATCAGCTTTCATACATAAAAAACTTGTATAAAACAAGGGGCAATTGCAAAAAAAAAAAAAGAACCATGAATTAGACATGTTTTTTTTCCTGACAGATGCCCTAAAATTAAATGTTCTTTTGGGAAATAAAGTTTGAAGATTCAAAGGGTTGGGGTCTTGAATGGTAAACCCTTTTAATTTGTTTGCCCTTCTTTGTTTCTTTGCAATTAGGGTGAGGCTTTGTTCCAAACTCATGAGAACTTGGAACATCTTGCCATGATGGAGAGAGTTTTAGGGCAGCTTCCTCAACAAATGATTATGAGAGCCGAGTAAGATATTCTGATATTGTTATTATTAATTCTGAAGGGGGCAATTTTGACCCATTTACTTAGAAATGGGTCAATTTGGGTTGGTTTTTATTTCAAACGGATCAAATAAAAAAAAAAGCTAAAAGGGAGCATGTCATACGGTTGAAAATTGCCTAAACTGTATTTATTCAATGACCTAGATTATTATCATAATCATAATCGATACAGTTTCACATTAATTATTTATAGAAGATAAAAAATTGACAAAAAAGTGTTTGCTCCTCCCATATTGCCACCTGTGATTAATATTATGGATACAGAAAAAGCACTTACATAAACTTTAAATTTTGTCAGCCGTCGATCTGAAAAATATTTTAGAAAGGGTGCACGGTTAGATTGGCCCGAGGGTGCAACCTCAAGAGAAAGTATGAGGGCGGTTTGGAAACTTCCACGCCTGCAGGTATTATATGGTTGTTGATTCCTGTTTTTGAAGTCGTGCTGTCTGGCTGTGTTTCTTTACATGATTTTCTTGAAACCGTTAATGTTGGGATAAAACAAACCAACTTTCAACAATTTAGCGGTTTATTCCCTTAACTTTTATTATTATTATTATTATTATTATTATAGTAATATTTAATTAAAAGTTAACAGAAAACAAAAGAAGTTAATGTAAACCACACCCAGAACTAAGCCTGGCAAATTGGGCAGGTCGAAACGGGTTTGGGTCATAATGGAAATATACAGTTTCAATGAGCCAAAAATGCATGCGCATTTTCATGTTCATGGTTATATGTTTTTTGAAGCAGTTTCTTTCGAATGCAGAATCTCGTGATGCAGCATGTGGATCACTCTGCTGGGGCCCTGATCGACCTCTTGCAGGGGCTTTTGCGGTTCGACCCATCAGAAAGGCTTAAAGCCCGCGATGCTTTAAGACATCCTTTCTTCACAGGAGATATTAGACGATACGGGTATCCTTTGTAATCGAAAAATTCTAAGTTAATAGAAAAGTCCTGATATTTTCCATAAAAAGCGAATCTTTTAGTGATTGTTTTACTGTTATACCCCCAAACCATCTGATAATTGTGTGTGTTTGAATGTTTGATGTATAGTGTGAATGGCCTTTTCTCGAGAGTTTCGTGTTTTGTTCGTTTTGGTATTTTATCTCGGGTCCAAAGAGATTTATACGCTCTTTGAAAATATAAATTTGGACCGATGAGACGGATGCATAAAAAGCGAGTGCTTGATGTTTGATGCCCGGTTACAGTGCTGTTTTCTATATCTATACTATATAATAAATAAAGGTTTTTTCATGCCACGTGGCGTCTCCATATTCATTCTCATCATTTTTTTTCTCGCCTCTCTCTTATTAAATACACCTTTATTTTTTAATAATAAAATATTTTTAAAGAAAATACTAATTATACTAATAGAACACATTTATTTTAAGTTATCTTTTATTATGTAACTTTTATTTTCAATCAAATAGTAAATAAAAGTTAAATTACATTAAATAGTAATTAACGTATTTTTAAAACCCAATTATATATTAATTTTTACATATTTTGAATTTTGTTTTCTATCCTTAGTATATGTAATACATTTTGACACCTGTAAAATATATATATAAAGATTTAAAAATTTTATATATTAATATTTTTCACCCCGTGTGTATTACACGGGTTCTAAGCTAGTGTTTAATAATTCGGTCTTGTCCTTGATGTTTTGGACTGTTAGTAGGGGCGTTTATTGGTTTACTCGGGTCTGTTATTCGGTTTGAAAAATTTTTCGGTCAAAATTGAAAACCGAACTGAAAACCCAATTCGATTTCGAATTCGGTTTGATTCGAAAAAATCAAATTCAAATAGAGACATTGCGACGCACGTCAAAGGGGTTGTTCCCCACCCAAGAGCTACTTTACCGTATTCAGAATTCAAGGGTTTTAATAAATTCCCTACAGTAGTAGTTTGTCTTGAACCAGATCTAGAACTGTTCTCAACAGTTTGTGTAGCCATAAATCCTATTGTCGAAAATCCGCATTTGAGCTACAAATCAATTGCTCTGTCAAACCCCTCATCTTTGAAGTTTAAACAATTTGACCCCCCAAGTGGATGTTTACTCAATCAAGAGATAACAAGGAGTTAGTAACACAAAGGAACTCAATCAATGATTTTCAATTTGAAACTTCTCAAAAGATTACCTTCAAATTGAAAACAAAATCGTGTAACCCTAGAAACCAACCGGTCAACCCTAAACATACTTATAAGACTGAATTAATTTTAAATAAATGATTAATTCGAAGCTTAGGTGTAATTAACCTAAAATCGTGATTATACTACGGTCGTCGCTTGCAATTCTTGAAATTACTTCAGGGATTCTTTGAGTTTGGGTTGCTGAAAGGAAAAAAAAGAGACCACAAATTCGAGCCGCGACAAAACGAGGCTAGGAGTGGCGAACTAGGTCAACGAGCGGCAGTGACAGGAGTTCTGGTCGGATGTCGCTCGGGGAGTTTATAGTTAGGGTTTCATGAAGTTCTAGTCAATAGTCGCTTAAAAAGTTTAGAGTTTTGATTACTCTCACCTGCTTACAAATACTAAACTATTGAGCTAACTAAAATATGAAGCAAAAACCGAATCATAAATATGTAATTCGGTTCGGTTTTAAACGGTTATGGTTTGGTTCGGTTTGGCTTTCGGGTTAATTTTTTTGAAAATGAATATCGAACACCCCTAGGTTCTAGTCTGGCTATCCTTTAAGTGGTTTTTGACTTGTAATTAATCGCTACATATCATATAGGTTACGTAGTAGAACTGCCAATATCTCAAAGGAACTTCTTCATCTCGGACTTGATCTGGCCGGCGTCATCCGACCCATGGCTGACCCGCTTCATCAGTCCAGGTGGTTATGGGACCTCGACTCTTCCAGCTTGTTTTCTGTGAGCAGTCTGAAAAAGGCAATGTAGTCGGCTTCATATTCGGATCTGGGACTTTCCTTCCACTGGAATAGTTGGTCTCCAATTAAAGTAAACTTCCTTTGTTGGCGTTTTTCCTTGGCTCAACTTCCAACTTTTGATGCTTTAACTCGGAGAAATGTCCATCTCCCAAACACCTGCTGTGTACTTTGTGGTGAATATGAAGAAACATTGGGTCATCTTTTTGTGTCATGCCAATTTGCGCAAAAGATATGGGATTTCATCTCCAATTGGTGTAAGCTACCATCCTTTTTTCTTTTTGAAACTAGAGATCTAGTAAATTATCATCTTCATGCTCGTGGCTCCTCGAAATGAAAAAAAGATCATTTACACTGTCATTCAAACTACTATATGGGTGTTGTAGAGGAATCGGAACGCGTTGATCTTTAAGCAGAAACCGACTAGTGTGGGAAAAGTCGTGGGGGATATAAAAGCGCTCGGGTTCCTTTGGCTAAAGAATCGCTCAAAATCTCAAGCTCTATCTTGGGAGCAATGGTGTTTATTTAATTTATCTAGTCTGGATGTTTAGATGGTTGGTATTTTTTTGTGACTTTTTCTGTTATCTATTTTGGCTAATTTGAGGTTAGCCTGGTGAAATAAAATTTGTTGGCCTTGAAAAAAAAGTAAGCAGGGCCGATCCTGAGGACTCAGTAAATTATTTACATGTTCTAAAATCTAGGGAGGGCTCAATAAATCAATAAACATATTAAAAACTAATTAGGCAATAACCTGATCTAGAGAGGGCCAAATAAATTAATAAAAATTTTAAAACCCAACATCATGTTATACAGGGGCTCGATTAACCCAATTAAGTTTAAAACAATAAAACTTAATAGGCCAATAACATTTTCAATTGATCAACCCCCTGCACCATTCGAAGTCGAAGTTTGACAGTCGCCCCCTCCCCCTACAAAATCACAATCGACAATCGTTTTGGGCTGTTTGCAAAATCACAACCGACAACCACCAGGTTTGTAATCGAAAATTTTCGTTTAGAATCGTTTTTAGTTGTTTGTAAAATCACAATCGACCAAAATCGTTTTTGGCTGTTTAAAATCATCGACGGCAGTCACCAGCTTTGACAATCATTTTTTTATACCTAATGCCTTACATGTTTAAATTCATTTAATTCTGATATAAAATTGAAATTTGTTTTACTTTGATGATTGGTTATGAAATGTGAGAGTTAAATATGTTTGGAAATTGAATATGATCTTTCAAATAAAGATTTGAGTTAGACTTCTATTTCAAATCAATTATAATTGGGACTTCACAACTGTTGGAAAATTTTAAACGAATAATACACAAACAATAGTAATTTGGAACCTTGACTTTTAGAATAATTAATAAAATAAACGTGTAGTGATAATCAATCTAGAAGTTGAAAGGTTTAATAATACACAAACAATAGTAATTTGGAACCTTGAGACTTTTTGAATAATTAATACAATAAACGTGTAGTGATCATCAATCTAGAAGTTTAAAGGCCTAGGTCGCTAGAAATTATTTTTTCTATAACAGTAAACTTACACACCGATCTACTTTTAAATTATATCATTTTATCTATAATATGACTTGGGAATTTTACAACACCTTGATACCATTGAACTATAAGTTATGTGATTGAAAATTAAATAACCAACGGGTAATTAACAGAATAACATAAACAAACATCGGTAAATTTAATTTAAATATATCAACAGGTTCTCGTCACACACGGGTCGGGTTGGTGGCTCCTAGGTCGTCGGATGAGTCACACGCGGATCGCACCATTCTCCATTTAATTTCTTTCTTTTTCTTTTAAATTTGACAATGTTTCCAAATATCTAAGATAACTAAAATCTTATTATTATTATTATTATTAATTTAAAAATTAAGGAGATTTCACAAACATATCTGCATCTTCGGTTTTAAAGTATTTTTGTGGTTTTATATTGCCATTAAATACACTAATTAATAAATAAAAGAGCTTTTTTTTATTTTTTTTTATTCCATTAACCCTTGAGGCTAGTGTAACGGGGGCATTATTGGGGGCCTAGACCACGTGGCTCTTGACTGGGCATGGAACACCGCCTCCTGGAGCGTTATCTAACGCGTGAGGCGGTGGGTGATTGCTTTCACGGGTGTGGGGCAACTATGTGCGTTATTTATATGTATATATATGGATAATAAAACTATTACACATCTTAGCAATTGTGTTTACTGATTGTCCTTCTGCTGACGTGACAGTGATGTGACGAGACGTTTTTTACGTTTTAGTAAAACCATTACACAGTAGTTGTTTAAACCCCACCTATCAATCATGTATTTATTTTTTCTCCTAGCGTTTTCTCTTAAAACATGTTTTAAGTTTTTTTATTAAACATTTTCTTATTGCTTCATAAAATATTTTTTTTCTTATCTAAAACAATTTTATTTACATATTATTATAAACATACTTAATTTGAAGTGTTGGTTAAGTTTTTTTTAATGTAACTTCAACCCTCAAGTTTATTAAATGTTAAAAGTGACCCTTTCGTTTTGTAAGATGTCACTTTAACCCCTCAAGTTTTTAAAGTTTTAAGTTTACCCCTGTAATATTTATGATTTGATTTTTTCTTAAAAATTTTAGTTTGTTTGTTTAATTTTTTTCTTGACGACGTAATATAAACTTTGTTAAAACCTGAGCCGTATTCAAACTAAAGTATTTTTTATGTAGTGTGGGTTATATCGACTGACAATAACGTGCTGGTAATATGAAGAATGAGACAGACACCGACTGAAAAACATCGGTACCGTTATATAACTGTCTTATCTACGTTTCGATCTCCACAACCGAGTCGTCGTAACTTCATACGTTTCTTTTATATATTTAACCACATTTTATTGTGCTTAGCCACTTTAATGTCAACCAGTGGCGGATCTAGAACAAAAGTTCAGGGGTAACGAATTTTTTTTTTTTGACCGTACTTTCATGTAAATGAAACAAAAAAAAAATTTAACCGTACTTTCATGTAAACAAATTTTTTTTACGGTAACATGCGACTGGCGAGGCGGAGAACTGGGGTTTGGCGGAGGCGGCGCCGGGCGGTGGTCTCAGCTCAGGTCGAGCGACTGGTCGAGTGGTCGGTCTCTGTCTTTCTTCTTGACCGGTCGCTTGGGTAAGTTGGGTTTGATAATTGAGACTTTAAGGTATTGGGTTTTAACCCAATACCTCAGAACCTTTAATAAAATATGGGGATTTTTTTTATAAAGTATTAGGTTTTTTTATAAAATTTTGGACTTTTTATGAAGTGTTGAACTTTTAAAAAAATTTGAGGGTAACGTAACTTTTTCTCAGGGGTAACCGGATATATATATATATATATATAAAACCGTAAAAAAAATTTTTTTTTGCACTGCGCGTAAAAGTTGAGGGGTAGCCCCATAAGGTAGGTCCGCCCCTGATGTCAACGCCTCAACCGTTTACGGTCCGCCTCCCGCCGCAGAGCGAGGGGCAAATTTTATTTAAGAGTAAAGTGTCAATTTCGTTCATGTGGTTTGACCATTTTAGCCACTTTCATCCCAAAACTTTTTTTTAGCTTTTCCGTCCCTGACTTTTCAAAATCTAGTCATTTTCATCTAAATGACTAATTCCGTCTACATTTTAACGTCTACAGTTTATGCTATTTTGGTCAAGACAGTTGGTGTGGTTGTAATCTGTCTAAGAAAGATTTTTGAAAACACCAAATTGTCTTTGATTTAACGTTAAAATATAGACGGAGTTAGTCAGTTAGATGAAAATGGCTAGATTTTAAATAGTCGGGGACGAAAAAGTAAAAAAAAAGTTTTTGGTTCGTTTCTCGCCGCGAATCGCGGGGCAACATTTCTAGTTATTATTAAACACCTTTTTTTGTTCTAAAAACGAAACAAAAAAAAACTCATTTACAAATTGTTAAGTATAAAAATATGACATATTACTTTCTTAAAATGCATACTAAAAATGCGTTTCTTATATAAACTGTTTTTTAAATAAACATTTTTAAGAAAAAGGAAAATAAGTTTTCCCTAACACTAAAATGCAATTACTATCTTACAATTACCAAAATGCCAAGAGCTAAATCGCATGTTACAAGTGCCTAATGCATAAAATTTTAATTTTATCATTTTTCTTTTTCTTACCCCTCTCTCTCTCTTAAAAGTCTCTCTCTCTATCTCTTCTTTTTAATTTATTTTTTTGGAAGGCAAATTTCTTTATTCATGTAGTAGTAAGACTTGAACCCATAAAGCATCTTCCTCTATCACTGGGTCACCAACCATAATAGCTTTTTTTTAATTTATTTAATTTTCTTTTTTTACTAATTAATTGTAATGAGATCCTATAGAACTTGACGATACAATTTTAAGAGTTGAATGTTAGTTATATTTTATGAATATTGTTGTGTATTTGTTTTTTTTTAAGTTTAACGATTTTCAGACTAAAAGGGTTAATAAAAACAATTAGTTTACTTTGTTATTTATCATGGAAAAGTCATTTAATTTAACTTTGTTAAATTAAAGTTTTAGGTTATAAAGAAGTTACTAAATTAGTTTTTGCGATTATTGTGTGTTTTAACGTGTCACTACGTGCGAGTTAATGCACCGCAACGCGAGTGACTCTTGAAATACTTTGACTTATTTAACGGTATAGGTTTTTTGTAAGTTTCGAGGCGGTTTGGTGTCCTTTTAGATTCTTTAAAACTTTTATTTGTTTAACGGTTTAGCTTTCCTCTTTTTTTATGTAAAGTTCAAAGTCGTTTAACGTCCGTTGTTTAATGTGTCACGGCACGCGGTGGCCGCAACTCGCCGGGTAGATTAGTAGTTATAATTAATTTTCAATGATAATAATACGAAAACAATCATATAAATATTACACCACCTTTATTTATAAATTGTAGAGCCTAAAGGTAGGGCTTAAAAACTATCACAACATCGCGCCGGAAAAATTACAAGTTTATATACATTGAAGAAAATGTCGAATAAGTACACGAAATTAATTGGTAAGTGAAATAAATGAAAGTTGTAATCATAATCTAAAAGAAAAGAAAAGAAAAGTTAAAAACTGAAGGAAAAAAGAACATTTAACCAGGTTGACTGGTGTGAACCGGGTCAAACATGACCTTTTTCCCTTTACCCATATCTGGCGTCTCCGGATTTTATGCCGATCCAACGTGACACTGTTAGACTGAGTGTAGTGGGTTAGCCCACGTATACAGTGGTTAAATAGGGCATTAAACACCATTACATGACCGTCAAAGAGGGGCACCAAAGGGTGGACGTAAGAGGTTAATGGGCGCAATGGCAGGAGGGTTGAGGGGGTGTTGAGGTGGGCCAATCAAAGGTGGTAGTGGGGGCGCCAAGAGGGTGGGAGCATTACCCTACTACACATAGTCTTAAATTGTTAATAGCTTGGCTTTTATGATTCGGCGAAAATGACGACGACCCTCGAAGCGCGGGCATAACCCGCTAGTAATGTTTTAGATCAGTTTTAGATTTTTTTAACTTACAGATTTTTTTAGATTTTTTTTTATTTCTTTTTTTTCTCATTCTTTTTATTTGTTTTTTGCATTTAAGTTATTATAATTGATCCTACTTTTTGCCTTTCGATGCGATTATTTTTATATTCGTTTCCATGTAAATTTTATTTAAAATAGAGCGCTGCGAAACATGGGAATAACCCGCTAGTAATGTTTTATAGTTGTAAATCCTCGTAGACTTTTAATAAAATAAACTGTCAAACATAGTAAACGGAATTTTTGAATATTAAAGTTTGGATTCCACGATAAAACTAGTAATTAGGCTCGCGCTTCGTAGCGAGTTTTATTTCGTTTTACGGTCAAAATTAGAAACATTGTCTAAGCAAATACGTCACAATGGTACATTTTGAAACTTAAAAAAAATCATATTTTATAAGCAATAAGAGAAACAAAATAATATTTATAAAGATTAAATTAGCGTCACAATCGAATCGTCGGGGGGAGGGGGGGGGGGACCGAGTGTCGAACCTGAGTCGCTTGTGTGAGCGAGTGTGGCACCGACCACTAGGCCAGACGGCCATCCGCGTTCAATAAATATTAAGAGAGAAAAAACTTGAAAATAAAAAAAAAAATAAATCTATAGCCTGTCACGTGGCCATCCGCGTTCAATAACCTAAAGAACGCATATATTAAGAGAGAAAAAACTTGAAAATAAAAAAATAAATAAACCTATAGCCTATCACGTGGCATGTGTTGATTGGTCATGCGGGGTTACTTTTCATAACCTCAGGACACTCATGCCTTTTACTAGTAATAATGTATTGGACTTTACAATGAATAAGTAAACGAGATTTAAAACGTCTCAATTAAGTTAACATTTTAGGAACTTGGGTCACTTTTATTAATAAGATGATATATATATATATATCAACTTTGATTCGAGCCAAAGTCTTTATCGAGTACTTCAACAATTCTTCATGTAGAATTCTTGACTTGAATCTTCACCACGTTTAGTCTTTAACTATGCTCCTTGACAAGGTCTTCAATAGGTAGAGTCTTCAACTTTGTTCTTCAACAAAATATTCTCGTAGTCTCCTTGACTGCAAGAATGAACAAACTAATTGTCACACACCGCCTCAGGCACCCCCTGGACGCGTGTGAGCACGATTGGTACCTGTTTTGATTTCTGAGTTTTTATAAAATAGCGAAAGAATTTTCAAAGATCATTTCCTTATAAATCTCAACCTCAAGGGTTATTTTGTAAATATCAAGACCCAGTCGGATAAACAAAGATCTTATATTTATAAATTTGGGAATTAAACACCCATCTTGTTTTGATTACAAACATTGTTGAACCAAAATACAATACTTGCCGCCTAACAAGTTTTAAATCCATCAGATAATAGTATGCCTAAGGTAGATCAGTCCCTTGACACTATTCCTGTTTCATCTCTCAGGATTTCCTGTACATATGACATAAGTTCATCTTGCACCTTATCCTGTACATACACATAGTCTTGGGCCAGACCAATAGTATGCCCGACCATTTATTTTATTCCCAACACATTCACTTGTTACCTGAAAACATTTTTAAAATGAAACGTTAGCGTGAACGCCGGTGAATATCTTTATCATGACATTAAAATCATTTGGCACAAATAGTTATTAAATTCATAATCATAATATAATGTTGTTCAATCCACACATCCAGCAGGTCCTTACCCCCTGACTGGTCCGTACCACCGTATACACCGGTAGTATGTCTTATAAACAATGGCCAGAACTTCGTCTTCGAAATTGTTTATAAAGGAAGTACCAGCCGCAGTCCGGGACTTTCACCCGAGACCCGTGTATCCTTTACAAATTTTACATATACTTATGGTCTAAATTCTTTGTACGTAGATGAACTTTATGCATTAATTCTTTAACACTTATTTGACTATTTTCATAAACGTAAATGTTTGACTCAAACTTTTAAGGCAGATAAAGTATTCACCTTGGTAAATGGAAAGAATAACAACTTTGGAAGAGACTCTCTAAACTTGGAACTACAACATTAGCTTCCTACCTCAACTTTCTCGAACGTTTCTTACTTATATGAGTGTTTCTTCATCAACGCGGAACTTTAAGCTAGTGCGGGTCGAACTAGGACAAGCGGGAGTCGTCTGGAACAACTTTGGAATGAGTTTTTAAAGTGAGAATTCGAAAATGGGATGAGAAACAAGTTAGGATCGATCAACTATTTATAGGCAGAAAAACAAGCTTGTAGCGGACCGTTACGCACGGTCGTGGCGGTCCGCCGCCGCCCATGGATGGCGTCAGCCCTAAATGCCACGCTCTGATTGGACCTGATGTGTGTAAGACGGTCTATAAAAACTAATATAAAACCTAACCTTGACACTCTAGCTTTAAATTTATAAATCTAGACTCAACCTAATACCAGACCACACAACCGGCAAGTGTACCGACCAATGTAGCAAAGTCAAATGAAGTCCGGATATCGAACCCACGAGACACTAGCGACAACTCTATCTAGACTCTGACTCAACTAATTAAACTGAAATGTATTTGGGGGGATTTGTGTTGTGACCTAATGGAACTCTCTAACTAACGACACCAAACAGAAAGCAAAAAACTTTAGACAACTCACAAATGGGGAAATCACTACCTAGAATTTGAATCCTATGCATGTACCTTGGAAATCTCTCGAATACGGAAACTATGATGGAACCGGGCTCTTAGAATACGACACACTTAGACAACCTAGTGGATCCCAGATCATTCTCTAGGTGTGTGACCAAAAAGAAACCCTAAGGGATGTGTGAAACTCACCAGTTAGTCGGATCACCTCTCAGCTATCTCCAACAACACTAAAGTATTCGCTAGACAGATTACTTCTCAGTCTCACTATCTCAGTACACCTTTCAGTGCAAGGAGTAACTTGAATTTACTTGACTAGACACGGAATAACAATGATTGCTAAGAAACCCTCCTTTCAGAGCATTTGACCTAAGAACCCTAACACCACAGATTACCCGACAACTTCTCACTTCTCAGCTATTGAAGCAGGCAGAATACTCAACCCTAATAGACTCTCAATCGATGTTCCTATGGATACGACGTTAATCAACTATAAAAAAATCACATGCACACATCTAGCGACCTAATACGCAACCATACATGAAAGACATTCACAAAGTAGCATATGGAACATTCAACAGATTATCAATCAAGATCAAATATGCATAAACATTTCATCAAACAAAACCAAGTTCTTTACTTTAACGTTAACCCATCAACAAATAACTGAAATCCGAAATCAAACCAATTAACAAAGCATAATCATCAAAATCTAGGTAGTTCAATAAATCTAGCCTACTACCATCATCAAAACATAAACACAAAGTCTATTATTTAGATTCATGATAAAATATAGATGAATCAAAAAGCAAAAGATAAGAAACATAAACCGAAAAGATGATAATCCAATCGATCCACGCATCCAACGCTTCAATTCTTGATCCCTTGAGACTTATCCCATTCAAAATCGCCAAAAAGCTCTCAACTTTACGTCTGGAATCGTCTCGTCAACCCTAGAAACGGACTTAAGCTTTTATACCAAGAAAATAGGCAAAAATCTGCGTAATTGGGGTCTCCCGCGTATCGCGAGGCCCATGGGTCCAGTCTCTCGCGTACCGCGAGAGACAAGATAGTCGCGACTGGAAACCCACCCCTCGCGTACCGCGAGGGGGAAGTCCCTACTGGCTCGTGTACCGCGATGCACCCTCGTTGACAGAAAGTTTCATCCTTTTCTCGTTTCGCCTCGTTCGCTCGTGCCTTCACCATACTTGATTGTTTAAGCTCCAAACTCACCTGATTCCCTACAAAACATGACACAAATCAATACTTACTATAAACAACTCAATATGACTCGAAAACTATACAAAAACAACACGAAACACATAGGAATAAGAGGTGTGCTTTGCAACACATCAAACATCCCCACACTTAACCTTTTTTCGTCCTCGAAAAAGATCTCTGCAATGGAATCACAACTGGAACACAAGCTTTAATAATCTTATAATTTCATTAGCACAGATATAATCACGCGTTAAAATGCAACAAATGATATTTCGATCCGACTAAACCCAACACCAACTATCAAGCCCCCGTTTGTGTTCTAAAATCTACATTACCAAGCATATCAATCTATATATTGGTCCCACACTTAAGAGCTACAGTTCCACCTAATCCCGTCTCACGGTAATGTTTAGGCACGGGTTAAACCGTATAGATTTCTCCTACCACGTTAAACTAAGATTTACAGTTTTTTAGAAATTAGATGAAATCATGTATGAATGGAATGATAATGAGCATTAATTCAAGCAAATGAACTTTCGTCTAGAGGCGTTTCAACCAAGTTGCTATCCCGGAAGGTAACACATAGACTAAGTCATATCAATTTAAGCACATAAGAATCACTTAGAGGTGTTTTCTCCAAGTGGCCATCCCGGAGGGTAACACATAAGCAAAACTCAGCTTCTAACAAATAAGCTCATGAATTATGAAATTATGGATGCGGGCGCCACCAAAATCGGATTTATTTTTATAAAAAGATAGTGGTGTGCCAATAAAATTTCAAAAAAACTCTAAATTCTAGCTTAACGTGGTACCTATCACCCTATGTTGACAGTTTCAGTATTACCGACACCCTAAGATGATAACCCATAAGATTTCATGATTTAATTCAATTAATTAACCTAATCAACACGCACAGGATATTTAAGCTATCAAATCGGTTGGATCTACCAAAACATCACAGATTATACGCGTTTTTTATCATTTATTTTCATTTAAACACAAAAAAGCAAATCCAGTTATACCTATCATCTTCCATTTTGCTTGCAAAAACTTTAATTCAAAGGACATTTTTTCAAAAAATTTCAATTTTGTTTTTGTATTTTTGACTCTTTATAAAAGAAAAACAAACTTAACTAACTAGACTCAAGACGTTTCCCATACCCACACTTAAACGACACATTGTCCTCAATGTGAACCAAGAAACAACGAAAAATAAAAATAACGACTCAAAAAATAAAAAATAAAAATAGTAAAGTGGAAACGACTTAGCTGGTAATGATAGCATGATTCTGTGCAGCTTCGTTCTTCCAATGGTGCAACCATATAGCATTTCATTCGCGGCTTGCACAAAATGAATATAAGATTTGAATCAACCCCTGCAAAATAAATCTAGCAAACCTAAACAGTATTAAACTGACTCGAAGTACAGACTCAAAATAAAACCAAAACTTATACAAACTATACACTCGGGTTCTAACCCGAGCACCAAACCACTCTAATCAGGAGGCTTCTCCTTTATGCCGCCCCCGTCCGGTCCGTTTAGTAAGATTGGTCTACCACATATTTGACACACTTTGGTGGTAAACCTTAAATGGGTTTTAAAAAATCTAAACGGGTCGATCCACCAATACTTGAACTTACCTAGACCAAACCTGATATGTTGCATGTAATGATGAGAATGGTCATCTCCAGTATACTGCATCCTCCGGTCCTTATGTGACCATCCCCGGACCCTCAACACATGCCGGTCCATGCGTCTCTGTGCCCTGTCCCGTGGTCGTGCTGATCTGGGTGGCGATCCACCATCTACTACCTCCACGGGATCTTGCTTCTCTCTCTCTTGGGTGCAATGTGGTGGGTCCGACATCAGCTCTATTTGTGGTTCGTTGAGAACCTCTTGCACTTGCACCTCTTCTTTCATCCCCACACTTGGCTCTTGACACAGCAGATCTTCAAGTAGTTTCAGATCGCCAAGTGGGTCGAAACTTTCTTCACTAGGATTCGGCAGGTCCATCAACTCATCACCGAACTCATCCTCCCAGGATGGGACCTGCTCATCTTCTATCATCTCAACCAAAAACTCATTCTCACTATCATCCTCTATCTCGAACAACCCTGTTAATCCCTCTTCAAAGCACTCATCGACAGTCGGGGTTTTAGGGATCTCTATCAGCTCTTCTTCTTCAATCACATCTTCCTCATCACTCCAAAAGCCATCATCAATATTCCATGGTATGGGACACCAAAATTTTTGCTCGATGTCTTGCTGAACCGGAGGTGGGACTTTGATGTCCATTATCGTCTCCGGCTCTGGAGTTTTCTGTGACTCCTGCATTGTATCATCATCACTATCATCCCAAGAAAATTCATAAACACCCGGCCAAAGTTGCTTAACACCCTGCAAGTCCGAGGGTGGGACTAAGACTTCCATTTTTGTCCTCGCTTCTATCTGCGATTCCTGTGAAAAATTACCCTCACAAGACAAGTGTAAAGAATCGAATGGAACATTGTGATCTTGCATGGAATCAGTATAAACTTCATCACTATTTACATTAAGAGCAGAAGACTTACCCGGAGGTCGGACTTGTGCTTCACCTTCTGTCACTGTGATTTGCACGTCGTCCATTATAGTCTCCAGTGACGGGGTTGTCAGAATTAACTCCCCCAATGCAATTTCAATCCCAATCTCATTCCCTTCATGATCATAAACCACACGCTCCAGATTCTTAGGCCGATGTGATCCAATGCGAGCAATTAATGCTTGGATATCTTTCTCATACTGCTCATTTGCTTCCTTGCACCAGGCATTCAACTCTTCTTTAGTTCTGTATTCCGCATATGGCTGTACCTGTGGATAAGCATGATCATAGCAGTTTGCAGAATCCCCATATGAATATGGGCAACGATGAGTAAAATGGGGTCCTCCACAGATTTCACACATAATGACAGAAAATTATAAAAATCAATTAGACAGACTCAAGATACAAGCTAGACACATTAAAAACAAAGACTCACAAAAGGACACACAAGCTAGACTCAACAAAATAGAAAACACTCAAGACACAAAGATACCAAAAAATCAATTAAGTTCAATCAAAGTTAGATACGCTATCGCCTAAGTATCCCCGGCAACGGCGCCAAAAACTTGATGTGTGTTGAACGGTCTATAAAAACTAATATAAAACCTAACCTAGACACTTTAGCTTTAAATTTATAAATCTAGACTCAACCTAATACTAGACCACACAACCGGCAAGTGTACCGACCAATGTAGCAAAGTCAAATGAAGTCCGGATATCGAACCCACGAGACACTAGCGACAACTCTATCTAGACTCTGACTCAACTAACTAAACTGAAATGTATTTAAGGGGATTTGTGTTGTGCCCTAATGGAACTCTCTAACTAACGACACCAAATAGAAAGCAAAAGACTTTAGATAACTCACAAATGGGGAAAGCACTACCTAGACTTTGAATCCTATGCATGTACCTTGGAAATCTCTCGGATACGGAAACTATGATGGAACCGGGCTCTTAGAATACGACACACTTAGACAACCTAGTGGATCCCGGATCATTCTCCAGGTGTGACAAAAAATAAACCCTAAGGGACGTGTGAAACTCACCAGTTAGTCGGATCACCTCTTAGCTATCTCCAACAACACTAAAGTACTCGCTAGACAGATTACTTCTCAGTCTCACTATCTCAGTACACCTTTCAGTGCAAGGAGTAACTAGAATTTACTTGACTAGACATGGAATAACAATGAATGCTAAGAAACCCTCCTTTCAGAGCATTTGACCTAAGAACCCTAACACCACAGATTACCCGACAACTTCTCACCTCTCAGCTATTGAAGCAGGCAGAATACTCAACCCTAATAGACTCTCAATCGATGTTCCTATGGATACGACGTTAATCAACTATAAAAAAATCACATGCACACATCTAGCGACCTAATACGCAACCATACATGAAAGACATTCACAAAGTAGCATATGGAACATTCAACAGATTATCAATCAAGATCAAATATGCATAAACATTTCATCAAACAAAACCAAGTTCTTTACTTTAACGTTAACCCATCAACAAATAACTGAAATCCGAAATCAAACCAATTAACAAAGCATAATCATCAAAATCTAGGTAGTTCAAGAAATCTAGCCTACTACCATCATCAAAACATAAACACAAAGTCTATTATTTAGATTCATGATAAAAGATAGATGAATCAAAAAGCAAAAGATAAGAAACATAAACCGAAAAGATGATAATCCAATCGATCCACGCATCCAATGCTTCAATTCTTGATCCCTTGAGACTACTCCCACTCAAAATCGCCAAAAAGCTCCCAACTTTACGTCTGGGATCGTCTCGTCAACCCTAGAAACAGACTTAAGCTTTTATACCAAGAAAATAGGCAAAAATCTGCGTAATTGGGGTCTCCCGCGTACCGCGAGAGACAAGATAGTCGCGACTGAAAACCCACCCCTCACATACCGCGAGGGGGAAGTCCCTACTGGCTCGCGTACCGCGAGGCACCCTCGTTGACAGAAAGTTTCATCCTTTTCTCGTTTCGCCTCGTTCGCTCGTGCATTCACCATACTTGATTGTTTAAGCTCCAAACTCACCTGATTCCCTACAAACATGACACAAATCAATACTTACTATAAACGACTCAATATGACTCGAAAACTATACGAAAACGCCACGAAACACATAGTAATAAGAGGTGTGCTTTGCAACACATCGGGACCCCTCCTTGTATTGCGGCTAGCGGATCGTTACCCAGATGCGTAGTAGTCCGCTACGCTGCTACGTGTCAGATTTCTGGAAAATTGCGGGTGGCGGACCGTTACCATGTGGCATGGCAGTCCGCCACGTGTACACGTGTCAGAATCTTCCCCCTTAGTCATCAACCACGTGTCACACGCAGGTTGATTGCTTAATGAGCAAGTAACTGTGCGTTACTGGGATGGGGGCGGTCCGCCAGCAATGGATTTCAGCGTAGAGGACCAGCTTAACGGACCTCCACACAACACTGGCCCGTAGCGGACCGTTAGGGTAGGCCTTAGCAGTCCGCTAGGATCTAAATTTCTAAAATTTTCATTTTAAACCCTGGACTTTGGTAATTTAAATACTTCAAGTCCTTGCGGTTCATACCTTGGCATTTCTTGGACATTTTGTGACAGGTGTTACATTGATGTTGACGGTTATGACTAAGGATTCGTGTTCAACACCGGTCACTTAAAACAGATTTCGCACCTCTACTTAGACAACACGTCTGTCTCCCAATGTATAACAACCAAAGGAGTATGTACTGTTGGAGAAGGCCGAGAAGGCCACACGTCCGAGGTTATTAGAACTTGAAAAATATAAAGATGAAGTTTAGAGAGTATTCCTCTCTAATTTTTCTTAGAAGAGAGAAATATGCTAAGGTTTCTTTAGTTGGTGTGATTTTGAGTAATATTCATCATCTTTTTTTTTCTAAATAAAATGAACCTTCATGTTCATTATATATTCACATAAACCATAACTTTCATGCTCATTAATCATGCAATAATCAAGAGTTAAAAGTCATACTAAATTGATATTAATAAAATGGACTTTTGTGATCTCAAACTAATTGTAATAAAAAGGACTTTTAAGATTTCATGAAACATTCTTAAAAGGTCATATGAACCATCCATTTGATTGTGGTCAAATGTGACATCGTATATTATAATTAAATTAATCGCAATTATAATTAATAATTTATGTCCAAAGTTAATGAAAACCATATTTTCACTAATTTTTCCAAGAAACATTCTAAACAAACACATCACAATCTGAAAATAAAAATAATTAAGAGGTAACACATGTAGGTTTCCTCTATGATTTGCGGATAATATTGGTTTTCTGATATTTATTATAATAATTGCTTAAAGTATTAATATTTCTATTTACACTGATATATTTTGATCTGTGATTGTTCATCCTTACCATTGAAACTTCAAAATTATTACTAATATGATTTGTTTGTTGGTTAGTTACCTATCATTCTGTCTTGTATATGGAGGTGTGTGGCCTTATGAATAGATACGATGTCTCCCTTATATTTATGTGCATGGAGTAGCAATTGACTATGTATATGTTATGTTATATGTAAGGAGACGTATGAATTGAACCAATCCAGTTATATATATATATATATATATATATATATATATATATATATATATATATATGGGACGGTTCCACTAATAAGTGGTTTTTCGCTAAGAAATCCTAAAAAGTGGGTCAAACGAACTCCGATTGAGCTCATTCCAGCGGCGTTGGAACCGTCTCATTGAACTCTAATCCGGACCCAAAAACCTAAACACCCCTCCACCCGCACCCCCAAAAACCTAAACCCCCCTCCAACCCTCTTAGCAGCCGAGAATATTGATATAATTTAGGAATAGATTGTGTTTGTTATTTAGAGATAATCTTTGTATTATTATGTGTATATCTTTTCCTATTTTCATGGTTGTATTTTTCCCTATATATAGGGCCTTTGATTGTGAATAATGAGACAGAAACAATTACAACCTACAATTACTTTTATGGTATCAGAGCCATAATCGATCTCTAACCTCCCTTCCTCCTCTTTTTTTTTCCGTTTTCTTCCCACCGGATTCGTTCGGTATTTATCATCATCATGACAAAAGATGATGCTGCTGCAGAATCGTCCAACAAACCCGCCCCCCTTCACCCTGCTTACTCTGTTACGAATATTCAATCCAAAATCCGGACTCTGGACGGATCTAAGGTTACGTATTCGCAATGGGTTAAGCTCTTTCGCCTACAAGCTGTCGCATATAAGGTTGAAAACCACATCGACGATTCAGCCCCTCCAGACAAAAACTCTCCAGCATACGACCAATGGAAAGAACTAGACGCCTTGGTCTTGCAATGGATCTACAGTACCGTTTCAGACGATAATCTGAAACGCCTTATGGACACCACTGTAGCAAGAGAGGCTTGGTTAAAACTCGAGAAAAAATTCTTGAGTAACAAAAAGGCTCGCGCTGCGGCGCTCGAGACGAAGTTTTGTACCCTTACATTGACCGCTTGCTCCTCGGTTGATGATTATTGCCAACAACTGTCCGATTTGGCTAACCAACTGACCGATGTGGATCAGCCAGTTTCTGAATCAAGACTCGTCCTTCAGCTTGTTCGTGGTCTTCCGGTCGAATACAACACCACTGCTTCCTTGATTAATCAGCAGGAGGTTGATTGGGACCAGGCCATCGCAATGCTACACGATGAAGTTATCCGGATTGAAGCCCAAAAAGGAACCCATCAATCCGTATTGGCTACAACGGTTACATCGCAGCCGCAGACCACTGCTGCAACAGTGGCCTCCAATCAGCCGCAACAGGAATTTTCGTCAAATTACTCCAATCGCAGAGGCAATCGGGGACGTGGTGGCTCGTCTAATCGAAGGGGCCGTGGCAGGGGCCGCTCACAGCAGCCGTGGAACCCGTACCAGGGAGGACCGCCGTCGTTTCCACACTGGGCCTGGTGGACACCTCCACCGTGCCCTTACCCCACTCAGCAACCACAATGGAGCAACAAGCAGTCCGCCTCACAGCAGGATCCACAGGCCCATTATTCAGCCTTTCCTTCGGCCCAGTACAGCCCATACCCATCTGGATTTCAGCAGCCCAACTACAACCCCATGTGTCCAACCGATTTAGCTGCTGCCATGGCCAATCTACAGGTTAACTCACAAAATACGGGCTGGACCTCAGATGTTATGGACACAGGAGCCGAAACCCACGTCACCAACGACAAAGGTAAAATCCATATCCCTGATTCATTTCCTGTTTGTCGAAATATTTTGGTAGGTAATGGCATGACTTTACCAATTAAAGGATCGGGTACGGGCTTTCACCCCTTACCGAAGCGCACATATATCCTCCCCAATATCCTTTACAGCCCTCAAATCATTAAAAAACTTATTTCAGTTAGACGTTTTACTCGTGATAACCTAGTGTCTGTCGAATTTGACCCGTTTGGTTTTTCTTTGAAGGACCTCAAAACTAAGAAGACACTCTCTCGCCATAATAGCACCGGGACTCTCTATACGTTCACGCCTCCTCAACTACCGCCTCAAGCCACCTTCATTGCCTCCCTCCACTTACCATGGCATGATCGTCTAGGACATCCCGGGGCGCAAGTTCTAGATATTTTAAATCGTACTCTTAATTTTCAATGTAATAAGGACAAAAGTCATCTTTGCAATTCTTGTCAACTTTCGAATAGTAAAAGATTGCCCTTTCATTTATCTAATACGTTTACTTTTGCTCCTTTTGATATTATTCATTGCGATTTATGGACTTCGCCAATCACAAGTAAAACAGGTTATAAGTACTACATGGTGCTAATTGACAACTTCTCACACTTCGTGTGGGTATATCCCCTAAAATATAAGTCCGAAACCTTTCCCACCTTTGCCAAATTCCATCAATTAATTTTAACCCAGTTTAACCGTAAAATCAAAACCTTTCAATGTGACTTAGGGGGTGAATTTGACAATTTAGCATTTAAAAATTTTGCTCATCAAAACGGTTTACTTTTCCGTTTCTCCTGCCCCCAAACATCATCCCAAAACGGAAGGGCAGAACGCATGATACGACGCCTTAACGACATTATTAGGGCCCTTTTAATTCATGCGAATCTCCCTCCTTCGTTTTGGGTTGAGGCCTTACACACTGCCACCTACCTTCATAACATCCTACCCACCAAAAGGCTTAATTTTTATACACCCACTTTTGCCCTTTACCTTCGTCACCCGAACTACGAACACTTACGAGTGTTCGGATGTGCGTGTTACCCGAACACCTCAGCCACACAGCCTCATAAACTACACCATAGGTCCGTGCGTTGTATTTTCCTCGGGTATCCACCCGATTTTCGTGGCTACCGTTGCTTTGACCCTACTACAGGCAAGGTCCACATTTCACGCCACGTGACATTTGATGAGCATGTGTTTCCCTACACAATTCCTCACTCGCCCTCATCCTATACTTTTTTGGATGACTCTACCCCGCCCGGTTTCACTTTCCAACGACCGTCCCCCCAGGCCCAACCCAACCAAACGACCCAAACACCCATTCCAGAATTACCAGCTCATTCGGCCCACCCGGCTACTGCACCGTACATGTTTACGTATTCCCGCAGACCCCGTCCGCTACCCATCCCACAGCCCATCATCACCCCTGGCCCATTACCACATACCGTTCCTACACCGCTCCATACCACTACCCAGCCTACCGCTACCACTTTAAATCAACACCCGATGACAACACGCTACAAATCCCGTGCCAACCTGTCCTCCATACACCACACCACCTCTCTCTCACCTGTTCCCACCTCCTATGCCAAAGCTCTAACTGATCCAAATTGGTTGCATGCCATGCAAACCGAGTATTCGGCTTTTAAACCTTACCCCGAAAAGCCTAAAACCACCACCCACCCCCAAAAAACCTAAACCCCCCACTCCACCCCCCCCCCCCTCAAAAAACCCCACCCACCCCCAAAAAAACCATAAACCATAAAATCTAAACCCTAAGGCTAAAACCCTAAAATTCAAAAGTAAAATCTAAACCTTAAAAAATAAACCCTAAAAGCTAAGATGGTAGAGTTCGACGAGACGGTTCCAACGCCGCTGAAATTAGCTCAATCGGAGTTCGTTTGGTATCGTTTCTTAAGATTTTTGTCATTTACTAGATTTCTTAGCGAAAAACTACTTTTTATTTGATTCTCCCCATATATATATTCTGATGGATGGTTGTGTGTGTGATGACACCACGTCGCACGTATTTAGTACATTAGGGTGTACATATCTTTGTACGTTATGGAGGTGGTGGTTGTTGTTGTTATTATTATTATTAATATATATTGAAAGGGAAGTTGGGGGTTATGAGTGGAAATTACTGTAGAACTTCTACAAGTTTGTATGCATATGATACAAGTATCTTGATATGCATATGATACAGTAATAAAAAATTTATGTCTTTAAAACTCGTGTATTACATGGGTTGAATAAAATATAATATAATCTGTTAACACATACACTCGTCAAAATATGTTTTTAGAAAAATGTACGTTGACGTGACAGTTATAAAAATCTATTAAATTTATTTTTAAAATATTTTTTTCAACCGGGTATTAATTTTTTTTATGTAATTGATAAATGTTAATTCATATTAAATTCATTTGGTTAACTATTCGTAATTAAATAATAAGTATCTATAATTATATTTATGTAAAATATTTAAAAATACATTATTTTAATATCATTATTTAATAAGAGAGAAATACGAAAAAAACATGATGAAGACGCACCAAAAGTGACACAGATCTCCCTAAGATTTTATTTTTATTTATGTCTTAATTTTTTTTAAATGCTTGGGTACCTAGGGCGCGTACCCAGGAATTTTTTTTATGGGGGTCGGAGATTTTTTGGGGTTGATTGTCAATAATTAAATATTAATTTTTTCGACCCGAGTCGGGTCGGGTCATACAATAAAACGATGAAAATAACAAAATTATAAACGAACAATAATAATACGATGTTTGTCATTAGAAATGCATAATTAAAAAAAAACAATATCCCTATAATTGTTCTCTACGCGTTTTCATTTTTTGAAACCGAACCATTACATTATCTATAAAAACTTTTCTAAGTAACTATTTTTTAATATAACAAACACAACTATTAACTCTTTTTTCAATAGCTAACTATGTTTAAAATATTTAAATGGGTATTGAGTTTATTTATGGTTTTATGTTTTATTTGAGCCTATTTTGTTTAAAGGTTATTGGGTTAAAGTTTAAACTATTAAATGTTTGGTTTAAGAGTTTTATAATTAATGGGTTATGAGTCAATTGTTATATGGTTAAAGGTTTGGTTTAATTGGTTTTTATTTATAAAATCCACAATCCTAAAAAATATTTCTTGAGGGTCGATGCCAAAATTTTATGGGGGTCGGTGTCAAAATTTGATTGGATAATTCTTAGGGTAGTTAGGAGTTGAAGGGGTTCCATCTCCTCCACCCTTATGATATTTTATAAGGGTCGGTGTCAAAATTTGATCGGTCGATAATCAATATTAGTTAAGCAAATTATTCTAACTTCTCTCTAAAAACTTTAATATCAAAATTATATGTTTCTTAATCAACTTTCAAGATATTACTATAATTGAACTATCTTACTTTCATAATAAAAAGAAACAAGATATTTAAAAAGAGTACTCCTTTTTTGAAAATATATTTACGTGTGTACCTAAAATTTTGTTTTCGATTTATTGTTCGAGACCTATAAAGTTTATTTATCGTATCGAAGAAAGATAAAGAATAAACTTTATATTTGCAGTTCAAATAATATAATTAATCACATAAATATTTTAAAGAAAAAACTATATTTTTAATGAACATATAGATTCCGTTTGGCATATAACACATAAAAATATAAAAGTATAGTAAGTTTTCATATAGAAAATAAAAAAATAAGTAAATAAAATCACGGGTCGTGGCCATTGCCTAATGCCCCAAATTGCTAATCGTCATTTGTTGAATGGTCGCCATCATTGACGGAGGAAATCCAATAAAAAGATAGTGATATCATAATAAGTTACCTTTAATATTAATAACAATAACTAGTAACGTCATGCGTTGCGGTAGGTACATTGATAGGGTTAAACAAGTAAAAAAATGCATATAAAGTTGCAGTGGCTTGATTTTAAATAACTCAACGTAGAAAAAAAACACGTCACGACAGTACAGTCGGAAATCAAGGAAAAGCCACCTCGTAAAAATTAGTTTAAGAAACACAAAAACGTATTAAAAAAGTAAAAATTATATTATATTTGACCCAACACGTTTTTGTATAAAATTACGTCGAAACGTTGACCGGCACTGATTTGGATAAAATGTATACTGAAACAGTGAAACGTATATAAAAATAAGGACAACGTTACATTCAAAATGTACGAAAACACAATATTTTAAAAATTATAAAAGAAAAACATAGATGTTGAATAAAACTTACGTTGAAAACGTTGACGGACTCTACTTTTGATAAAATTTATATCAAAACATTGATAAAAATAAGCACATCGTAACTGTATATTTAGAGTGTACGAAAACACAATATTTTAAAACTTATAAAAGAAAAACAAAAAAAATGTGTAAAATTAATTATAAATAATAAAATAATTTAAACCACCCCCAAACACCCCCCCCCCCCCCAAAAAAAAAAAAAAAAGTATGGATGTTGGGGGATTCAAACTCAGTTAGTTGGGTAGGAGAGTGAGGCTCAAACTATTGAGCCAAATGTATGTAACTAGTATTAAGACCCCGCACGACGGGAGCGTAAAACCGTGAAAAAGCTAATGTCGAAACGTTGTCGCGAACCCGCACGTTGAAGTTAAGAAAAACGAAACATACACGTCGTTGATAAAATTCGAAACTTTATATAAAAAATGGAACCGGCACAAACCCGTGCATTGCAGCGAAAACATTGACAATATTTGGAACTTTATTTTAAAAAAGTGTATGTTAAAAAAAATTCATGTCGCAACGTTGATAAAAGTAGGAACGTAGCAACTGAAAAAAAACTACAGTTAAAGATATTAACATTGATAAAAAATAAGCGCGCACAAATTTGGATTTTATGAAAAATCATATTTTAAAAGTTGAAGGAAAAAAAGAAAAAGAAATTGTAAGAAAATCAAAACTTTGAATCAGTTTTGAGGACTTGTACGTTTGTGAATCAACGACTTATACATTGTGACGTACAATTCTGTTTTGAATGAAATTTACACCGAAATGTAGACAAAAATAAACACGTTCCAATGGTATATCCGGAATTTTATAAAACGTTAAGATTTTAAGTTTATAAGAGAAAAACAAAATTAAACAAAAAATTATGAATGTGCTAAAAAAATAAATAGATAAATATAAGATTTAAAGTGTAAATATAACTAAACATGATGTGTCAAAATGTAAAATGTAAAATGTAAAATTTTAATGTAATTAATGAAAGTATGCATTCATCGTTTGTACGATATGCATGAAGACTTTCAAAGATGGAAATTGTAAGTTAGTAATAATTGATGTTTTGTTTTGTACTTTACTTTTATATAAAAGATTTATTAATAAAAAAATAATAATAATATTGGTCATAAGTTGATAAAAGTATATATTAATAATGACTACAAATAAAACATTATCATGAAAAATGAAATAGTAAAACTTTAGTAATGTCTTGAAAATCGGATTGACAGAAAAACCGACTACTCAAAGGTTTATCGGTTTTACCGGTTGGTCTGCTCTCAAAAAAAAGCCGGCTAACAAAACGAGGCAAGCGTTGACGTTTCTATCGATTTTTATTGGTTTTGACCAATTCGTTTAAAACTAATTTGTTGTAACTCAATCGTTTAGGCTAAGGGTACTACCTATAAAAAAATGGGTATGGAAACCGTCACATATGCGTCATCTCATTTTCATACGGTATTCACATATGGGGTGTGGTGTTCCACTTTTCACCCACCTGAAAAATACACGTGTCTACACATAATTGTTCCACACTTTCTTGGCCCCACCTCCTTCACCCCTTCCATTTCCACGGCCGTGGGAATACCCACGCCAAACTCTCCACACCGTGGTTCACACGCAGGGGGCGCGGTGTTCCACGACCCACGCCATGCCACCTCCTCTCTACGAGCATTTTTCACGGGATACTCCCCCAGCCTTAGTTTATAACCTACTTGAGACTGTCCCGTTAAAGCTCAAAGCAAGCCAAGTTTAAAAGAGTTCAGGTCTAAATTGATGCTTATTTATAATGATCTTTCAATCCTAAGTTTTATATACCAAGTTTAACTAGTTTTATAATTTTAAACGATTCTGTTATTTATATAATGTGATAATAACATCCTTTAGTTAAACCGGCCAGTCCGGTTTAAGAAATAGTTATATTTTTGGTACAAACTGGGCATGAGGTATGGAAACCGAACCGGTTGGACTGTTGGAAATTTAGTGAAAATAGTTTTTCACAAACTTTGATTAATGGGATTTCGATTCTCAAGTTGAGTGGTTAGATTGAAAAATTTGAAACTTGGTGTCTTTAATGAGAATTTGTTACATCTTTTGTATAAATATGTAACAACTGATTTAACTCATGTCATAATTAAAAATACTTTTGATTTCTCTTCTTAATTACTTGTGTTTATTACCTTTAATTTGGAGTAAAGTCTTTTTAATTTGGACTGTTGGTTTATTTTTCTATGGATATACAATGATCATTTTTGTTCATTTTTATAACAAGAAAAATTGTAGAAAAAACCACAATTTGAGAGTTGAGAGAAACATTAGAACTATTGGTGTCAACAAGTTCAATAGAATTGAGAGATGAGTTATCTCTCTAATTCTTCCACCATCTCATACTTCATCTTTTTCCTACATTTTCTAAATACATAATTTACCTGGTGATACCTCGGGTGCGTGGACATCTTCGACAGTACACATACTGTTCCCGTTGTTGTACCCTGGGAGACAGGCACGTTCGTCTAAGAGGAGGCGCGAAATATGTTTTAAGGGACCCGTGTTAAACATGAATCTTCAATCAAAACCGTCAACATTTTAGTGTGCTAATTGTTGCAGTCAAGGAGCATAGTTAAAGACTCAACATGGTGAAGACTCGAGTCAAGAATACTTGAAGAAGTCGTTCAAGAAGGCTTTCATTTTAGTGTGCTAAATATTTTATATCTATTTTTCCATTCAGTTTTGTATACGACATTGTACTATTTATTTCCTATGATTAAAGAGAATATCGTTAATATTATTTTATAATAAAAGGTGACCCAAGTTCCTGAGCATTTTCTACGGGGCAGAGGTGCACAAAGCGGTTTTTTTGAACCGAACCGGTTTGGTCAATTTCTGGTCAAAACCGGTTTGCCTCTAAACCGGTTCGGGTTAAACCGGTTTACAAGCACGGAATACCCAAACCTATTAAACCGGTCCGGGTCGGTTACAGACCGGTTTGGGTCTTAAACCGGTTTTTTTTAATTAAAAAAATTCAATAAATAGGAGGGAGAAAGCAATGTTAAACTGTTTGGATACATTATTGAATAAGAAAACACATAAAACTTTAAACTTGAAGGTTTATTTCGAAATCTTTTCATCAATTTGCAACCTGAAGTCACGACCAGAAGAGATAAAAATCATGTTTGAATTACCAGATTCAAGTATTTAACAACACTAGAGAAGGATGAAACTAAATTAATACTCATATTAAATGGGAGGGAGAAACTTGTCTTGTAACGGAAAAGAAATTAAGCGAAGTAAACGAAGCAGAAAGAGCATGAATTCGTGAATCGTGGAATACTGGAACGCCTCCATTAGCTTAAATTGTCGTTTCATTGTTCAAGAATTGTTGAAAATTAAATGCTGGGTATTTTGAGGAATAATCGTATGTATCAACGGTTATCTCATTCTTGGAGGGAGAAACTTGGGAGAAACTCACGACTAGAGAGGATGAAATTAAATCAAATCATATTAAGAGTGGTAATTTCTAAGAAAAGCTAGCATTCAAGAGTGTAATTTTCAAGAAAATTTAATTTTACTCACATGCTTGAGGTTTGAAAGCAATTTATTTGAAAATGTTTTGTTGGGTGATGTGCAGGTGCAGGTATGTGAAGGCCGCTGGTGAAGTGCAGCAGTGCAGGTGAACGTGGTTTTGCATTCCCTGCCCACAGGTTTGAAAGCATTTTATTAGAAAACAAACCGGTTCAGAGGAACCGGTCCCTAACCCGGTCGGCATCAGGAAAGGTCAAACCGGTTTGTAACCGCCGGTTTTCTTCGGGTTTGAACCGGTTTAATGTAAACCGGTTTATGGCAAACCGGTTTTCGGGTTAAGACCAATTTAAAAATTCAAAGCGGTTTTTTTGCCCATCTCTACTACGGCGGGGTACTCCTCCCAGCCTTAGTTTATAACCTAATTGAGACTGGCCCGCTAAAGGCTCAAAGCAAGCCAAGTTTAAAAGGGTTCATGTCTAAATTGATGCTTATTTATAATGAGCTTTCAATCCTAAGTTTTATATACCAAGTTTAACTAGTTTTATAAGTTTAAACGATCCTGTTATTTATATAATATGATAATAACATCCTTTAGTTAAACCGGCCAGTCCGGTTTCAGAAATAGTTATATTTCTGGTACGGACCGGGCATGAGGTATGGAAACCGAACCGGTTGGACTTCCGTGACTCGGGCTTAATTGCATTATATTAAATAATTGAGTTTATGTATAAAGTGGGCTTTTTTTATTTTACCGACTCTGGGACAGGCAACGGGGCCCAATTTCACGTGGGTTAGAACCACGTGGCAAAGCTTAGCTACCTAAAAATCCTCATAAAATATTTTAACCAATCAAATTCGTCCTCCCACGTGGGAAATGGGACCCACCACCATCAACAACTTAATAATATTTTTTCAATATTTTACTATATATTATTAATATAATATATAATCTCCATTATGGGTGTTTTGTCTTCTAATGTTTTTTCTCTAAAACAATATTAATCCACATGTTTTACCCTAAATTGTATTTCTTTATTAAAAATATAAGTTTTAAAAAGTTGTATTTACTTTTGAAGATTTTAGGTTGATTTATTTTATACAATTATGATTATTTTGAAGGAATTTATTATTTTACATCATGATATATATATATATATATAACCGGTTTACATGATTTAATTTCAATAAATTAATTCTATAATCAAGAGAAACACAAGTTGCATAGAGGGAACACGAGTATCCTCTTCAAATCTAGTTTTTACTGTTTTCTTTTGTCTTTAACTTTGTTTTGAAAGTTACCAGTACAATTTATGTTTTACCTTATTACATTGGTATTTGGTAATGTTATATAAATTTACCATAACATCTTCTCATGATAAATAATAAATAATAAATAATTAAAGTGACTTAAAAATCTTAAAATTATTTTGTTCTACTTGAGGTCGCCTTATTAAAGGTTACCCATATATATTACCAAGTCAAAATTCTTGTTTACTTCAAGAATTGCCAAGAAAAACCTCTCTACCCCCCCCCCCCCCCCTCTCTCTATATATATTGTCTACAACTTTAAAAAGAAACTAAAGGGTTTTTGGAGGATAACAATGACTGATTCTTCGGCTTCATATATTCACATGGTGGATTCCTATTCCTTTCTCTCAATTTATACATGTCATAAAACACATGAATATATATATACACACGCATGTATAATTAACATGCGAGTGATTTTAGTTGACAGTTTTTGACACCATAATTGCCGAGGGTGTCACAAACTGTCAGATATTGATTATGTTTCATGAATTTTCTAGTAACAGGTTCTCACGGTTAATTAAAAAGAAGTTTTGATACAAAGTTATCTAATATCGGTTCAGTCGGTTTGGGAATTCATGAAAGGATGGTATGCGGTTCAGTTTACGGTTTAGATTATTAAACCGGTCGTTTAAACTGAACCGAGGTAATTAATAAGTTTTATATATATATATATATGTATATATAGGGCTCATAGAAGATGAATTTGCAGGTGCATCATCTGATAGAAGAGTGTTTAGTATTCAAAATGAGCAAAGAAGAATGCATGGAAGCTCTATCTAAGCATGCAAACATCATGCCTGCAATCACTTCTACAGGTACTCTTCTCTTTTTCACTTTCTTCTCAATTAATTCCAAATTACTTGAACCCTAAAATACTATCAGAAATATTTTTATTTTTAAAACTCATCCAAGTTTTTAAATTTTAAAATTTATAAATATCTTCATTATTTTAAGAAAACATTTTAATAGTGTTTAAATATATAAGTATCTTTATTTATTTTTGAGTTTTTAATATTAGAGGCGTACTGTAAAATAATATTTTAGTTGTAAAGTAGTCCATAACTAATTGTTTATGGAATATAATATAATTAATTTGACAGATTTCATGAATGGGTTCTATAAAAGAAAATCAAATTTTGTTTGTTGTTTTCTTATTAGACAGATAAGTATGACTTAATTGTTAATGCTTATCTTTCTAACATATATTCATACTCTCCCTATGAACTTGAAAATGAAATAAACCAGACGTTAATTAGAAATCTAACACCTTTAAAAGTAAATATAATATGAACTCTGAAAATGAAATAAATAATCTTTAAGTTAACCATGTAACATTAATTAGAAACCATTACCAAACACGTTGAAAAATTAGTTGAAGTAAATAATTTAAATATAAAGTAATTAATTTAAAGATAACATTGATCAACACTTAACATATATGATTCTGATTATTTATTTACTTCTAAAATAAAAGCAAATAAATGTAGTTATTAATTTCCCTGTATACAGGGATAAGCACCGGCTCCTATAATCTTGAATTCTGTTTATTTATGTTAAGCGAGTTTGAATCGTTTCGAACTCTATTATTAAACCTTAAGCTATACTCGTGACCCATAAGTAACTTTACAAGCTTAAATTCATGTTTGCTCAGAGTCATTTCAGTATTATTTCTTAATTATTTAATTAGTTATATGTATGTATCTATATATATATATATATATATAGGGAATGTATATATAGGGTTCAGTTCATTAGAAAACTTATTTTATGAGAAAACCAAAAAACTCCTTATTAAAGGTACTGCATATGTTTAGTACACCCCAAAAAACCTAAACCACCCACCCCACCCCCCAAAAACCTAAACCCCCCACCCCCACCCCCACCCTCAAAAACCTAAACCCTCCACCCACCCCCTCTTTCAAAAATCTAACATAAAAGCTAAACTAAACCCAAAGGCTAACCCCGCTATTTTTTCGAGAGTTTTTTTTGAACGAGGACGACGTGAGAAACATGGTCTCACTACAACAATATCACCCTATCCCGACGATTTTTTTTGAAGCTATACCGACGACATGTCGTCGGTATAGATGTCGTCGGTATTGCTTCGTCCCAATAGGTCAAAGATGTCGTCGGTATAGGTGTCGTCGGTATAGGTAGACCTATGCCGACGACATGTCGTCGGCATAGGGTTTAATTAAATAATTCAAAAAGAAATTCTATACCGACGACAAATCGTCGGGATAGAGCCAACCTATACCGACGACATGTCGTCGGTATAGACTATTTCCAATTATTTTTAACTAAATTTTAAAAATACCTATACCGACGACATGTCGTCAGTATAGGATTTTCTATATTTTTTTAATTTTTATTAAATTTTCAAAATTTTCTAGAAATATTTAATTTCTAATTACCAAAACCTGCAAATCAGATAATTCAAACCATTCAAAAATTGAATTCCGAAACATATTGTTCGATACAGAAACCTGTTCGACACACAAATCAAATATTTAAACATTAAGTTGTCCGACACACAAACATAAAAATTGTTCAAAAATTCAACAATAACACCGACAACCAAGGCAAAGGCGCAGCAACTTCAAGCTAATTATCGTCGCTGCTAGTTCTGCGTTCCCACATTCGACGCATTTCATCCATTTGTCGTTGCATTTCAAGCATTTGTTGATTACACGCTCATCCACTTCTTGCCAATGTGGTTGTGGAGTGGGGGTACATATACATACATCCACAAATCATACAATTAAAATTATAAAATATATTTTTTTTAATATATAAGTAATAGTATTTATAAAATTATGATAAACGAGTCGTTTACACTCTAAATGAAATAAAAAATTAACTACACAAAGGCATAAAAGTCGGAATACGTACCTTAAATAAATTCAATGAAACACAAATATGATGTTATTCACACCTCGTCAACCGCAATGAGTTCCGAACTTGCAACAAAATTAAATAAAGTGACATATACATACAAACATATATACATACATCCACAAATCATACAATTAAATAAACATACATACAAATACATACAAACATACATACACATATACATATATATTATATACAAACATACATAAATAAATGCCCAAATTCTCAAATTACATACATAAACACAATTCCATACATAAAAATACATACAAACACACATACACATATATACATACATATTATATACATACATAAATAAATGCCTAAATTCTCAAATTACATACATAAAAATACATACAAACACACATACACATATATACATACATATTATATACAAACAGACATAAATGCCCAAATTCCTAAATTACATACACAAACACAATTCCATACATAAACATAATCAAAATTCATACAAACACACATACACAAATATATACCTACATATTATATACAAACATACATATATAAATGCCTAAATTCCCAAATTACATACACAAACATAATTCCATACATAAAAATAATACAAATACATACAAACACACATACACATATAAATGCCCAAATTACATACACAATTCCATACATAAACATACATACAAACATATATACAAACATACATATATAAATGCCCAAATTCCCAAATTACATACACAATTCGATAAATAAACATACATACACATACACAAACAATTGTCAAACAATTAGCTTTAAATAGCTTGAAATCCTCAAACAATTGTCAAATAATAAATGCCCAAATTTCCCAAATTTTCATCTAAACCTAATTTAATCCCAAATTTTCATCTAAACAATATACATACAAACATACATCCAAATTACCAAATTTCATCTAAACCTAATTTCATAATAAAATTTCATAAATATTTATAAAATCACACATCTAAATCATATATACATACATACAAAATAAACACAACAATATACATACAAACATAATCTAAACATAATTTATAAAAAAATTACTAACCAAGTTTGCAAATATCTTCGAATAGCTTGAAATCCTCAAACAATTGTCAAAGCTTCAAACACTTAACAACAAACAAAGAAATTAACCAAAAAACCCAAAAATTTTGATTTTATGGTCAAAATTGAAACATATAAGTTAACTAACCTTAAAAACCGAGAGATTAGTGAAGATTGCTCCACAAAACACACCAAAAACGGGAAATCGCCAAAGAGAGAAGATGAGATAGTTTTGGGGTTTTTTTTTCGTGGAAATGGGAAGCAGAAAGCTGCTGTCTGTGTTTAATCGCGCTTAGCCCTATACCGACGACATGTCGTCGGTATAGGCTAAAAAGTCGGCGCAATAGGTGCCTTATACCGACGACATGTCGTCGGTATAGGCTTCGTAGGGTTTTGACTGGTCAATAAAGTAAAAAAGCCTATACCGACGACATATCGTCGGTATAGGTCATTTTAGAATTTTTTTTTATTTTTATTTAAAAATTTTTTTGACCGACGAAATGTTTAATATATTAAAAATACAAAAAAAAATTCAAAATAACCCTATACCGACGAAATGTCTTCGGTATAGGGTTTTTCCCAATAATTCATTGGGCGCCATTTTTCCCTCCATGTGGCTCAACCCTGTACCGACGACATGTCGTCGGTATAGGGTGTACCTGACAAAATTTTGGTTTTGACCTATACCGACGACATGTCGTCGGTACAGGTTGACCTATGCCGACGACAAATGTCGTCGGTATAGGCGACGTCGGCACAGGGTCATTTCCTTGTAGTGTCTCTGAACCAGTTTTTTAGTTTTTTATTTATATTTTGAGTTATAATTTTTTTTTATTATTATTTACCTTTAATAAGTAGTTTTTTGGTTTTCTCATAAACAACGAGTTTTCTTATGATCCTTCTCCTATATATATATATATATAAAACATGAGTTGAGTTATACTAAAAAGGGTTCTAGAGAAAACCACATAGTTAGGCGAAAACCACTAAAAAAAACCAATTTTAATCAATCATATAATAATATTTTTTATTTTATTTTTATTTATTTATAAGAGTATTAATGTAATATTACACATTTTTACGAAAAAATCATTTAAGTATTGGCTTACGTATACGTAACACATAGTGTTACGTAAACAGAAAACAAAAAAATTACGGTTACGTATACGTAAAACACAATAAGTAAAATGATTTTTTGGTAAATTGTGTAATATTATATTAATACACTTAGAAATAAATCAAAAAAATAAAAAATCTATAAATTATTTTATTGGCTTTTAGTGGTTTTCTCGGTTTTCGCCTAACTTTGTGGTTTTCGCCTAACTTTGTGGTTTTCTCTTGATCCCTCCCATATATATTTATATATATATATAATTTTAGTTACTTTTAACATAGTTATGTGTGTAATAATATTTATCATGTAATTATATATTTATTATATTAAATATACAACTACAAATTTATATATAACATAATACATATTTAATTACTTTTATCATGATTACGTGTTTAATAATATTTATCAAGTAATTATATATTTATTATATTAAATAAAAGTTATTTTATTTATACATAAGAGGCCCATGGTTCGTGAGCCTAGTGAAAGTCGGTATATATATATATATATCTATATTATATAATAAATTAATGTTTTTTCATGCTACGTGTCGCCTCCACATTCATTCTCATCGTTTTTTTTCCGCCTCTCCCTCTTATTAAATGCACCTTCTGAATTTTTAACAACAATATATATTTAAAGAAATTATTAATTATACTAATAAAACACATTTATTTTAAATTATCCCTTATAAACTTTGAAAATCTAATTATTTAACTTTTATTTTCAATCAAATAATAAATAAAAAACAAATTACATTAAATAGTATTTAATTTATTTTTAAAACTCAATTATATATTATTTTTTGCATATTTTGAGTTTTGTTTTCTATCCTTAGTATATGATACATTTTTACACATGTAAAATATACACATAAAGATTTAAAAATTTTATTTATTGATATTTTTCACCCGTGTGTATACACGGGATCTAAACTAGTATATATATATATATATATATATATATATATATATATAAAGCTTGATTCGGGTCCGGGCTCGTTTAAGTTCGGCTTGGTTTGAACTTTAATTGAGCTGATCTCTAGTAGCTCACTGAGAGCTCGACTCGTCAATACAAGGATTTTGATTCCCCACCTTATGTTTATGCACATGTTTCATATGTTATGTGAATTTAGTGTGGAGCGAGCTTGAAAAGGAGAATAAAGATTTTTTTGAGGCATACAACACAACAGGAGACCATCAAACAAAGTCGCCTTCATCGTCTTCTTCTTAATGTTGTCATCAAATTATTGCACCATGAATGTTTTAAATCACTTGTACCTATGTTTGTTTTAGCGTTTGTATTATTTGATTTTGTTGGAATAACTAGCGGAACAAGAGCTGTCCGATGGTTTTCGAATTCTAATTTGAATCTGGTTTTTTGAATTCCAATTCCAATTCGAATTCGGTTTGTATCTAAAAAACTATTTTCATAGACACCATAGATACCCTTAAATGTTTATACCTATTTTTGTTTTATCTTATTATCAAATCCATAACAAAATATATATATATATATATATATATTATTTTTTTTCACAACCAAAATGCCACCTCAATGTTAAAACTTTTTTTTCTAGGCTACGATTTTCCTCCATTTACAAAAATAATTTTGTATTCCTTATAGAAAAGATAAGGACGATTACAATAAAGTGTCAGGTAAAGGGGCAACAAGCTGCGCCGTAACCCCCTTTGAATAGCAAAACCGATCCTACTAAAAACAAAACTTTGGGTCTTAGGGGCCAAAAAATTACTATGCATGATCCGCTGAACCATTTTCAGAAATTCCACAGCCTCTGGAGCCATGAAACCAAATGTATCAAAAGCAAAAGGGGTAAACAAGTGTTGATTCTCTACACAAGCTTTCTCGTGTTTAGCGACTTTGTCTGATTCCGCTTTCAACGCAGCCTGGCCCGCAACAAACCCATTGTCCTTGAGCTTCACAAGAGGGGACACTCCTGTAAGGTCCACACAAGTGTGTTTTCCTGCCTGCTTAAGAACATCACATAGGCATCCCTAACCAAATCATGCATGTATTTAAAACCAGGTAACTCCTTGTAATGGACCGCATGCTCGCCAAAAGAATCCAAACAAACCTTGTGACAAACTGGGCATGGCTCATCAGTCGAAAATAAAGGAGATTTTGTTTTGATTGTTTTAGAAAAATTGATCTATTGAATACTTTTATAAAACTATATTAATAGAAAAAAGGAGATTTAAGGAATTATAAAAAAGTAGGATACTTATGACGTGTTTCAACCAATAATTTTATAGGTGAACCTCTCATCAAACGATAGCGTTACTGGTCTACTGGTTGGACCGGTTTCAAAACCGGATGATGCCATAAGTAATGTCACAAGCAATTAAAAGTGAACCCATATACATATGGCGAATTTAAAACAAAAAATGAAACTACTTTATCTTTTGGTTTGAATTTGTAATGTTTATAAGATACCCTTAAATAAAATTTGAAGGTTAAAGTAGTAAATGAGATTTTGTAAGGAAAAAAAAAAATACGGTCCTAACAGTAAAAAACCAGTTCAGAAAAAAGATAATTTAAATTAATACACTCAAGTCGATCGTTTGTTCTCAATCCCATCAGTCCAACCAGTCGGTACATTCCGGTCTAATTCAAACATTGCTTTGAACTTATTTGCACATTTTTTTGGAACGTCTGTAATCTAGCAAGGAGCTAGAACACACAAAAGAGTTACATAGTATTTAACAATAAACAGAGCAAATAAAATAAAATTACACCAGTTTGTCAATTTCAAACCCTGTAACATATTTGGACCTTTTCTAACTCAATTTTTAGTAGAACACAGGGTCTATGTGTCCAAGGTTTATAGACATGGGGACGTGTGGCGGACTTTATCCTTTACGTGACCAGAGGCGTACCTAGCATTTGTTAGGCGGGTCGGCCGACACCGATAAAATTTTTTTCTATTTGTTATATATGTGATATAATCTTGACCGACCCCATGGAATTTTGACACCGACCCTCATAAAATTTTGACCGACCTCCCAAAAGAAATATTTTTTAACACCGACCCCAAGAAAATTTAATTTTTAACACTGACATCCATTTAAACTAATAACTTAATTAGAAATTTGGAATAAACTGGACTAAAAAACTTAGTCATTTAAACATTTAAACTCACATTTAATTAACTCATTACCCATTTAGATAATTAAGCCCATATTTAGTTAACCCATTACCATTAAAAATTTTAAACAATTTAACCTGATAATAAATGCAAGTAGCGACTATCCTGATCCATCAACGTCTCGACATTTCATATTTACGCTTCACGCAATCTGAAGAACAACAATTTGCTAATTAATCATGATTCTCTCCATGCCTCTTCACGATTTCAAACCTTTTCATTAATCACGAATTTACGATTCTAGCCCTACTAGTCGATTCACTATTCATAGTCTTGCGTCGTTGCCTCCTCACGATTTCATGTAACTTTTTTTTTATTTTCCTCTAAGTTTTGAATTTTGTTTATCATATTATTTTGTTATAAGTTATGTCATATGTACTATTTGTTAATTGTAATTAGTGATAATGTGTACCAAGTGACCCGACCCGACTTGAACCAGACTGAAAAAAATTAATATTTAATGATAGACAACCGACCGTAAAAATTTCTGCCACCCATAGAAAAAAATTCTGGGTCCGCCACTGTACGTGACACGCGTGCATACATGTCACATATATTTTACATGCTCTTTGCAAAGTTCTTTATTCCTGTGGGAATGAGACTTCTTGTGGGAATGAGACTTGAACCCATGACCTTTTTAAACCTTGATATTCCTAGAAGATTCTTCTCTACCACTAGGCCACCAACCTCAACCTGATTACTAAAAAAATAGTATATTACCCAAACCACTCCCGAACCTGAATTCACAATGTCGATACCCGAAACAAAAACTCAATAGTTTATTAAAATCAACACACTATTGAATAGTTTACTTGGTTTTGCATACCCTGTGTGGCATACGGTGGCGAAGGATCTAAGGGAAAAATAGTAACGACAAGAAGCATAGCGGGTGTATATATGTACGATGCGTCCCTTGGGCACAACAAGAGGGAAAAGAAGAGAAAGAAATTTGTCACATAAGTGGGACGATGAGGGAAGATGGCCGGCAACCAACCAAAATCATGTGGGAAAAGCGACAGAGAGAAATAGGAAGGGAGAGAAAAAAAAAAGGAGAAGACAATAAAACCAAGACTCTCATATCATATATAATAATGAAAACCTTGCAAGATATTATATATTATTTATCAACTATTTTAAGAAATACAATGAGTATAATTAATTAATTACAAAGAAAACATAGGTAGAATGGTTATCTGGTCGTACTGATTTTTTAAAGGATGAGAAGCCCGAGGCCCGAAATGAAAGAGATCTCGGACCGGTGATGTTGGTGGCCAATAGTCAATGTTAACAAGGTTGCGAAGGTGATCAATGTTGAAAGGGGGAGTATCAGTGAGATTAAAGGAGTAGATGTTGAGATTAATAACTGTTAGGCTTAATTCCCGACTCCAAGCAAGTCGGTCTAGGAGTTGGGCCAGCCCATTCACATGGAGGTGTTTGGGTTGGGGCGCTACTGAGATTATGTCACACCCCGCCCTGGGCATCCCCGAGACGTTACCGGGCTGCGACGTCGATTGGCACCGATCATCTGCTTTGATTTCAGAGTTTGCATTGTGTAGCGGAAAATTTGTTTTTTCAAAGAATCGTTTCTTTCATAAATCACAACCTCTAGGGTTGGTTTTGTAAATACAAGAATCTTGTTGTGTAGACAAATATCTTTATTTAAAATACTAGGGTTTAACAACCCAATTGTTTTGATACGTTGATTCCGAAATCAAAATCCCTGACAACAGTCAGATATTCCTACAAAGGAGGTAAAGGCCCAGGGATCATAATCTTTAGGGCACCTAGCCTTGTAAACTTTTCTCCAGATCATTCCTGTGCTTTAGATATTATTTTCCATTTTAGCACGAACCTGTATAATATTTTCTGGTTACACCGGGTCAAAGTGTGTAACCCGACCCGATTAACAACAAAAACTCACAACCATCCTCGGGACTAAACTAGCCCCGACAGGCGTTGTTCAAATTATTTCTCTCATGAAAACATTTGAAAACGAACGTCAGCGATAAGCTAGTGAATACTTTCTGACATAAAAATCCTTTATCAAACGACAAAATAGTTAATTAAATAGTTAATCATATCTTTTGAAGGGAGATAGTAAACACATTAATCTGTCCCTTTATGGTGCGTATACATTGGTCACATACTCGAGGGACACGTGGATTTGCTGATCCCCTGTTTTACACAAGCACTCGACTTAATATGTGCCAGCCCCGTCCGACCGTATATTCCTGGACGAGTATAAACATTTGATCAAACTTTACGTATACATTTATTTGTGTAATAAGTCACCCCTGGGGTTATATCTGTAGCAAACCACACAAGGCGGTATGCATTAAGTATTTAATATCGTGTTTTGTCCTTTTCGTAAACGTAAATATTTTGATCGTTTTGTGGGTGTATTTGTAGCACACTCACATGTAAAAACCGAATTTAAGACTGACTCGTATTCACCTTGGTTTGGGAGTCGAAAGATAGTAATCTTAGTGTTACGTAGCTCTTAGAGTTGACTCTTAGGGCTCTAGCACTTTAACTTGCTCTTCTACGCGTTCCTCGGGTTTCTTCTACTCTAAACGCTTGAGTACGGTTGATAAGCGAAAGCCAGTCGAACTCGGGATAGCGGCTCGGGAGTCGGGGCTGCTGCTGGAGGCTCGGGATCAGAGGGAGCAGAGAAGACTCGGAGTTGTGAGTCTTGGTGTGAAAAATGAAATACAAATGAGCTCTTATTTATAGGCTGATCTTTATCCCGTAGTGGACCGTTAGCCAAGTAGCTGGCCGTCCGCTACCGCCCAACAAAGCCCGCATGCGCGACACGTGGCAGCCTGACAGTGCATGCGCACCACACGTCCGTAGCGGATCGTGTGGGCCTGCCGTAGCGGTCCGCCAAGGAATACGTGTCGTTAGGACTGACGCATGCCCTACATGTGTCGTTGACACGTGACATGTGTGCAGAGGCTGCCTATGGAGATGCGTAGCGGACCGTTAGCTGGGATCTTGGCGGTCCGCCAAACAAGTCCGTCTGTAGCGGACCGTCACTGCGTGTGATGTCGGTTAGCCAAGTCTCAAGCAGTAGAAATCCCTTGCTCTGGTAGTGGACCATTAACTAGTAGGTAGTGGTCCGCCACCTGTTCAACTTTCAAAATCTTGGTTTTTCTTCCTTGTCTTTTGGGTTTTGTCAAAACTAGTCCTTAGACTTTCATAAATGGCAAAATTGGGACGATATTTTGGCAGGTGTCACAGATTACTAGTCGGGTAGGATTAAGAAATCTCTTTATCATTATTTATATTTGATTTAATCAATCCTATTCGAGTAGGTTCAGGTTGTTTATATTTTAATATTAAATACAATTCGTATTGTAATTGGATAGGTTAGAGTTAGTAGTCTATATAAACCGTGTCAGAGTTTGCTAATTGTAATAAAGTTTTAGAGAGATTTCTTGATATTAATAAACACGTTTGGAAGTTAGCCAATAACGTGTGTTTTAGCGATTCAATACTTAAATAACGTGTCTAGTGCTTGATATACTATAAGATTTCATTTTTCCTGCTAATTTTTAAGTTTGATAGTTATTTGGTGCAACTTCACGTCTTCACTGCTTCTTTATTCATGGATGGGCCAGGTGGCTATGCCAAAGCCCATTCATTATGGAGCCCACAATCACACACACACTTCCTTTTATTAACGGTCAAACCCTAGGGAGTTGGATGAATACACACACTTCCTTTTATTATTAACGGTCAAATCTAGAGGTGCACAAGACAAGATTAAAACCGGTTTCAAGGGAAATAATCAGAAGCGATAAGAACCGGTTCAGATCCGTTTGGGACGGGATCAAGTGAAACCGATTTGAAAAAACCGGTAACTTTTTTATTTTCTTTTATTTTGAAAATTATAAAAAATTGCAATACATTTTTAAGCTTAAAAAAAGAAAACAAAACAGTTCTAACCGAAAATAGGCATTGTCGTCATTGTTTGGAGTTTAGTCATCGTCCAAACGTTGTTGTGTGGCTCTTCGTAAGCGAGTTCTTGTGTGGTAAGCAGGACCGACAGTTCCGTTGCTATTTCTTTCTTGTGAATTTCTTGTTCGACCCTCATAAGTTCGCCCCCAAGGGTAAAAAACGGCTAGTATGAAAATCAGACCCAAACCGACTTCCTAAACCGTTTCAACATCTTATAATCTCAATCAATATGAACTGGTGGGTCGAATTGGATTGGGATCCGTTTCGCTGAAAACCAGTTTCGAATTAGTTTTCAAACATGTTTCAGATCCCGAACCGGTTTTTTTATTGCACCTCTAATCGAATCAAGTTTAAGTTTGACTCATTTATCACCTAAAATTGGGAGTGTTGTGTTGGATTTGTACACGGGTTTTAGAAAATTTTAAGATAGTGGAAATGTGTATACGAACTGATTCAGGCTAAAACCCTGGATCGGACACCAAGAGTCCAGATGCAAATCAAATAGAAACAAAAACCAACCATAGGGAGTTAGATGAATATACTTGTGAGTAAATATCTAACCAAGTTATATATGCAAGAAAAAGTTTGGAAATCAAATAAAAGAAGAAATAAACCACATGACAGCTTGTTATTGGCTCAAGACTTTACTGTTCATTGAACAGCAGATTTCTTCTCAGAGTAAGTTTTGCTAATTGTTATATTTTTAACTAGGTTACAAATCCATGTGTTACACGAGTTTAATAAATGAAATATTAAACAATCAGTAATGAAGATTTAGGAAAATCTCGTCATCTTCGGTGATGACTCGAAAAAGAAGTACAATATTTGACAAATTTGAGGGTTGGTTCACAACAAGTGAAAATGGAAAGAAAAATACGTTTCTAACCAACATTTATTATTATTACTTTTTTTATTTTATTTTTTCATTATTTTTTTATATTAATATCATAATTAAGAAAAAATAAATAGAAAAAAAAATTAAGTTCATACAATTTTAACACGTGATAAAACTTGTTACTTATTTATATTACGTGTAGATTTGATATTAATTCTTCTATTTATTTCTCTCTTCTAACTTATGTTATCTTATGACTAACAACATTCTATATCGTTGGTCACTCAATTTCTGCTTATTATAGTATTATTTAAGAGCAAGTGTCGGTGACTCGGTGGCATTTGCAACCGACAAGATCATCCTCTCCACTTTATTAAATGGTAAAAATGGTCTCTTAATTTTATAAAATGTCACTTAGATCCACTAAAGTTTTTAAAGTTTCAAGTTTACCCCATGTAGTATATATATAATTTGATTTTTCCTTAATAATTTCGGTTTGTTTGTTTAATTTTTTTCATGATAAATTCTATTAAAAACGGAGTCGTATTCAAAATAGAGTATTTTTTTAGGTATCGTGGGTTTTATCGACTGACGATGGCGTGCTGGTACCGTGAAGAATGAAATCGCCACCAACTAAAAAACATCGTCACTGTAATATAACTGTCTTTTATCTATGTTTCGATATCCGCAACCGATTCGCCATAACTTCATATGTTTCTTTTATGTATTTAACCACGTTTCTTTTTATGCTTAGCCACTTTAATGGCTCCGCCTCAACCGTTTAAGTTTCGCTTCACGCCGCGTAGCGAATGCAAAATTTATTTAACCATGTTACATTTTTTGCTTAGCCACATTAATGTCTGTCGTCTCAACCGTTTTATATCCGCCTCCCGCCACGGAACGAGGCACAACATTTCTAGTTTTTATTATATTTATATTTAACATTGATAAGTTGTTTATTTTATTTTAATCATAATTTAATATGTTAATTACACAAATGACCCATGTGATTAATCATAATAAGTTTTCTTAATTCTTTTTAATAAAAAGTTTTTATTACTCACCTCCTCCTACCTCTGAACGACAACCGTCGCCGTCGCCGTATCCGTCTCCGCCGCCGTCGCCGTCTCCGTCTCCGCCGCCGATTCAAGCCGTATCTAACCAATGGAATCGGCTCTTGCCAATGTCTCATACCGTCACCACCACAGCCTCTCTAAATCATCATTTTCCCCAAATCAGCATCATTTTCATCGTTATCACCGATCAGATCCTCCTTCCGTAACCCTAATTATGAAACCCCTAAACACAAACCCTACCCCATATCCATCGTCAAAACCACCTTCATCACCGGCGTCACCGCCGCCCATTTTCCTCTCATGTCTCACCTTCAAACCAGCAATCGCCGCCCCAATTCCTCCACCTCCCGCCACCACCGAAACACAAGAGGACGAAAAAACCCTAGAACAACATCTCCGCTCTCACCCTGAAGATATCAACGCTCTGAAAACCCTAGCGAAAATCAAATCGAAAAACGGAAATCTCGAGGAAGCGATGGAGATAGTTAATCGGTTGATTAATCTCAAACCTGAATCTTACGAATACCAATTCCTGAAATATCTTTACTTTCATTCGCCGGAGATCATGAATCTGCAAAATTAGGGTTTGAGAAACTTCTATCAACCGATCCTTTAGATTTAGACGTTTATCGTGGTTTGTTAATGGCTGCATCTGCGGAAGGATGTCCCATTGAATTGAAAGACGTCGACAAACGGATTCTGGAACAGATGAAAAAGGGGGGAAAGAAAGATGAAATTAGGGATTTGAAGCTTCTGTTAGCTCAAATTCGTGTAGATGAAAGGGATTTTAATGGTGCTTTAAATATTTATCACGAGTTATCTAACGAAGATCCTCAAGATTTTAAGATATATTTATGTCAAGCGATTGCATACAGATTGTTAGGAAAGAATGATGAGGCTGAAAATAATAGGTATAAGAGGCTTGTTCCCGAGGGATATATTCATGCTAAATATATTGATGATAATTGGTGAACTAAAGGTTTTTCTAGGGACCGAACACTACCTGTTTAACACTTCTAAATGAGCTTAATCAAAGAGCTGAGGACGCGTATTCGCGTATTGCAAAGGTTCGATTTTGTTACTCTTTTGTTTGTGGAATGGTAATCTAGTTATGTTATTTGAATTGGTAAGTTGCGATTTGGGTTAGGTCTAATTATTGGTGGGATTAGGGGATTGGTGAGACGTACCTTTTATTGAGTAAAAGTAGAGAGATGAAAGGTCGAGGCATTGTTGGTGGAACGTGTTTACGTCTTTTGATTTGATTGTAGATTCTACTTGTAAACAATCTCTATACATGGAGGCTCACAAGCTATGTTCTATAATGAAAATCATGAAAGTAAAACTACCCTTTTATGTTTTCCCCTTGATATAACCGACTTCTTTGTTACTTTTTGTCTTCACTAAGTTTTCTACTGGTTTTCAACAATTAATTTCAATATGTTTGACCAACTACAATCACTAAAGTTCCAATCAATAACAACTAAAATCAAGAACTGAAAATCTAAAATCACTGAAGTTTCTTAACTTTCAATCAAGTTTCACAGCTAATTTCAATAAGTGTTAAGTTTCAATCAACTAATTAAGTTTCACATCTAATCCAACAATATTTAAGTGATGAAGTGTAAAAGTTGAAAAGATAAAGGCACTAACAAAATTGGAACATTTAATAAACGTTGAGTGACTTTAGAAGAAAAAAACAACTTTGATTGATTTTAGTGAACACTTAAAAATTTTGGTGTTTCTATGATTTCTTACTTATCGTCCCCAAATCGATAAATGTGAGATGATCATGTAGTAATCAGGATAACCTTCACCGGTCTGAATCCATGAAGTAGTTTTTGCCTTGCACCCTGGTAAGATAACTTTCACCGGTCTGAATGGACTTACGAGTTATTAATCAAGGAGTTATCATTCACTTCACTCTTTGGTCCTAGCTTCACGTTCCTGCCAACATTTCGCTTGCTAGGGCATGCTGCTAACGGTTTACATTACAGTTTATATTCTAGACAAGTTCATTTAGTTTCTTTCGATTACTTTTAAAGTTTCTTGACAACATATTGTCCATATCTTTTAATTATACTTTCTACCTGTAACCAATCTCCACACATAGAGATTGACAAACTGTTTTCCATAATGAAAATCATGAATATAAAATTACCTGTCGTTTATTTACTTCACTTCATATTATAAGATTTCATTTTTCGTATAATTTGTTGATAAAGTTTTAGTTATTTGGTGCATATAATAATTCTTTAAGCAAAACTAATTACATCGGGCCCGGGGGGTGTGACTTTATTCATGGGTGGCTATTCTAAAGTTAGCCAACCCATTATGAAGACTACATGATTAAACTTCCTTCTATAATTGGGCAATTAAACATCCTTTTATAAGTGGGCTATTAGTCTGGATTGATCCAATTCTATGAAAATATGAAATAAGCACCAAATATATTTTGTGGGAGGTGATTTGTAACTCATTATTAATAACAACATGCTCGCTCGTGCATTGCGGCGCGTTAAACACTAGGAAAAATTAACGTCCTCGAAACCGCATGAGGTTACCGTCTTCCGGTTTTAAAGAATGGTAATCTAAAAAAATCGAATAACCAAAAGACAAAATTCAAACTTAGCGTTTCAAACTTTAGTAATGTACATAACCTAAAAAAGTATTATTGTAGAACCCAAAACATTGACGTGGTTAAGCGCGTAAATAGAAGCGTATGAAGTTGTGGCGGCTCGATTCTGAATATTAAAACATAGATAAAAAAAGCATGTCGCAACGGTATATTTAGAAATCAAGAAAAAAAGTATGTCGTAAAATTAAACGTTAACAAACACGAAAGAGTATCTAAAAAACCGGAAGGAACAATATATTATATTTGACCTGCCTCGGTTTTTAATAAAATTTGCGTCGAAACATAGACCGGTGAAACGTAGAAAAGATAAGCACGACGCAACGAAAATAAAATTTGCGTCAAAGTATAGACCCGTTCGGTTCGAAAAGTGGATAAAATAAGCAAGGTGCAATGGTATATTCAGAGTTTATGAAAACGCTAAATATTAAAAGTTATAAGAGAAAAGGTGAACGTATAAAATTAGTTATAAATATTAAAATAAGAAAAACTTAAAATATTTTTTTTTAAAAACAAAGTGTGTGAGAGTGATAACAAAAAGTCAAAAATTGTATAAGACAAAAAGTGGGTGTGTGTGTGTTGGGGGGGGGGGGGTAGGGAGGACAGGGGGGATCTATGTGTTAGTATAATCGGGTGTATAACTATTCTATACATGTGGTAACATACCAGGCCCACGACAAAGCCCAATGGGCCATAACGGCTTAAAATGGGCGTAAAGAATCAAATTTGTTAGGAACAGTATAACGTGTCCACCAATACGAGGAGTGAGAAGACAATAAATTCAGGTAGAATGGGTTGGGGGGAGGGCAGGGACAATCATAATGTTGACAGGAGAATGCACGCATCATGCGAGAGATATAAATAGGGGAAGACGTTTCTCTCTCAGGTACGCACAATACAATACTCTCTCTTTTTACTCACCGGAAAACCTTTATCCAATTACAGCTACTTATTCTCACGCCGGAGTCGGGTCACGGGGACTCTCCCCTCCCTGTGACGAGGCTAACGGTGCTCTGATTTTGCAGATCGGAGTAGACCATCCCTTAGATCCTTGGAAGTCTGAATTCAGGTGGAAACCACTCCTTTCACCCTGTGTGTAAGGTTTTGTTTCTTCATGGTCAATTCGAGTTTTTAGAGAGTCGATCCCGAGTAGCTCACGAGTGGCTCAGCTCGTTTACGCCCTACTTGTTTGGTTTACGGAATTCATTGGAATTGAAATATGGAATAAGTGGTAACATGTTTGGTTGAACTACAAAGGGAATTCAACGTTCCTTTCAATATGTTGAAAGAAATCAATCAAAGGTTGAGTTCTCCCCCTCCGCTACCACTGCCACGGCACCACAAACAACACATAGCAAACATGATCATTTTGTGAGCTATTCACATTACAAGTTATTACTCAACAATTTATTTAAACACAACTAACTAATTCAAAATTCTGTTATTGACATTTCTTTCACCCTTGAACTTTGAGCAATTACGCATTAAGTCCCTCTTATTCTTAACTACCTTAACAAATATGTATCTAGTAATGATGAAACATTTTTTATACTTTCTGAGTTACCATCTATAACAAATACAAGAATTATTGCATCCATAATATGAATATTACATTACACTAAATCAAGAACTTGTATATTTCCATAGATAATCATTTTTAATCATACATGATGATCCAGTAACGCTCAAGGGATTCTGAGTCAAAATCTAACCTCCGAATCTAGAGTAAGAATGGCATAGATATAGATTGTTGAATCTATTGGTTTTTATCATTTGTCAACATCACCTTGTTCTTCTTTCAAGATTCGGTTTTTGAAATCCAAGGCCATGCGTGGCAGACCATCTCGGAGTTTTATCTTAGGTTCCCAGTTTAGCAACTCTTTGGCTTTACTAATGTCCGGTTTCCTTTTTTGAGGATCATCAGCAATGTTCTTTCTGAATTCTATTGCAGCATTCAGGTAAATAGTTTCTTTCACCACCTAAGTATAGAACAGGAATGCAAAAGGGTTCATTGTTGCCCGTTTGCCTTCTATTTCGATGTAAAAAAAATTATTAATTCAATTGGTGGACCTACATGGTCAAGTATGGATTTGAAAATCTTTTTGTATTTTTCTTATTATGGTGCATACTTTGGTTGAAAATCTTGGATCCACTAGAAGGCTACCATGGTGCACCAAAATTTCTCCATTGTGTTAGCCTAAAGAGAAATCTAGGTGCACCGGGGTTCCTCCATGGTTCTAACCTAAATGGCGACTATGGCGCATTGACCACACACCGGTTAAACCTGAGCAAGCTCTAACATGGTGAACTCTCCTGGATTGCCCAAGTTTAAAGGTCCGACATGCTCCCCTTCCCTGAGTGCCACGAGCCCGTCAACCTAAATTTTAAAGAACAAAATATCATTATTATATGAACAAGAAGATTACAGAAGTTCAAACTAATATCCACAAAATACATTTTCTTTGTACCAGATCTGAGACGTACTGGAAGCTTCAAGTTTGCTTTCCATTACCATAAACAGTCATAGGTTGTTTGCGAAGGGCCTGCGAAACAAAGTTGCTAACGGCACGACCATCATCTAGACACATTCGAGGACCATATGTGTTAAAAATGCGTGCAATCCGAACCTGCAATACATGTGCAATAGTCGTATCAAACACACTTAACTATGCAGTTCTGACTTGACTAAATACAACAAAATCACCTCAACACCTTCATTTCGGCTATAATCCATTGTTAATGTTTCGGTTGTTTATTTCCCTTCGTCATAGCAACTTCTAACACCTAAGTTATATCATCATGAACCTTAAAGAAAACAAAATTACAAAGATAACGAAAGAAAGGAAGATAATAGAGGTAAAGGTTCACCTATTGGATTCACATGCCCCCAATATGATTCCTTTTGAGGATGTTCAAGCGGGTCGCCATAAACCTCACTAGTACTCGTGATCAAGAACCGTGCCTTGATTCTTTTGGCGAGTCCAAGCATGTTCAAGGTGCCAATCATATTTGTCTTGTAACGACACGAGTCAAGGAGACCAAAAGTGCTTAAAGAAAACTACATTTAGCTTGAAAATATGCAAATCCATGAAAAGGGTTTCTTTTAACATAAACCAATACCCCTTCCAATCATAGATAACACATTTTGACTTTTAAGGTCAACTAACAAGTTAAAACTTTGAAATTCATGTGAATTTCTTTGACCATTTTCAAACTATGGAAACTTGATAAGCAATCAAATGAGCAAAACTATGATCATAAGCGACACTAACGTCGAATTTGCCATAATGAAATTGAAATCAGGAAATCCGATAACCTCTACGTTGACCCTTCCAAAGTCAAAGCCTTTGCCTTTTATATATCATCTTTAAGAGCCTTTAAGAAATACCCAATCCAAGAAACAACAAAAAGATTACAAGAACACGTTAAAAACACAATCTTTTGATGAAATTAACAATAATAACAAGAAAGATTTAGAAAAGGATATGATGGTCTTGATGGGATTGTATTTGTAATGAACAGGAGAAATTTGATCAACCTCCAATAAAACAGGTTGAACAACATCATGTCTAATTAATTCAAATCTAGGATTATCCAAATGATGTGCCACATTTTCTTTCCTACCAGAAAACAAATTATCAACCACAATAACTTCATCTCCTCTATCCATTAACACATCAACCAAATGGCTACCTACAAACCCTGCCCTGCCTGTCACCGCCATCCGCATCCTCCTCCAGGGGACACCGACAGGCACCCGGCCCGTTGAACGGCAGTGGATGGTGGTTCTTTCACGGTGGGAGATTGAAATTGACCTTGGCATGGAGGGCATTACATGGGAATTGATATGATAGGTGGTGGTGGTGATGGATAATGATGGTTGGAATATGAAGATGATGGAACCAATCATGATTCCAATGAGAATGAAGAGGAAACGTTGTTCATTGAAGATGTAATTTAAGGGTCTTCTTGATGATGAATGTTTAAGTGATTTAGGTGAGTATGGTGGTGTTTGATTATTGGGCATTTCTTCATCTCTTCTTTGATTTGTATGTGATTGCTTGTGTAATTGCTTCATGTTGTTCATCATTTTTGGCTAATTTTTTTAAAGAAAAATGTTGGTTTTTGGTTAGAAGTATGAATAATCAAGGTCCTAGAGAAAGAAATTAGTGATGGGTGTAATTGTTTCTTGAAATTTAGCTTGGTTTTTCAAGATTTGAACATAGAATTCTTGAAATTTTTGGAAAACGGTTGGAAAAATAGGAATCATGAAAACGATAAATGAAATGTGAAGATTTAATTAATGTGATATTAATAAACTTAAGTGAATATACACGCATTTAGGGTTGGGTCCAATGGCAAAGCCATTTAGAGTTAACGGATTGGTGTAAATTGTTAAGAAAGGACCAAAAAATGAGGTATTGCTGTTAAAAAATATATATATGTTTTATTCACAACTGATTACTCAATCTTAACCTTTATTTTTTTATTAGATAGGTTGATTATCTTGTTCTTAGCTTCTTTTTTATAATTTTCAAATAAGAATACCCCAATATGAGAATGAAACATATTTTATTGAGAATGAAACATATTTTATTGTAGATTGGCATGTTCTTTTAGGAAGAAATATGAACTATACATCGTAAAAATATTTTATATATCATTAAATCAAATAATATTGATTTGAAACCTTCTGCGGGTAGAGGTCGTAGGTTTGAATCCAACCTTTATTAGTTTTTTTTTAATCCTTGAAGGTCAACTTGCCACCAACCTGATCTTGTGAGTTTTCTAGCAACGAGTTATCATTGATTAAGAAAAACAATTTTCCAAAAACTTACATGAAGGGAAATGTCTTGGAATCCATCGGTCATGGTTACCAATGTTAAATATAAAAGTGTAACAAACTGAAACTTACACGAAGTGAGATGTTGTGTTTAAAAATTGTGTGATCTTGGTGTTACATTTTTAATACTTGAATTACATATGTATTTATTATCTCACTACTAATATATAAATAAAATAACTTTTTAAAGAAAATCTTAGAAATAAAAATATGACATTTTGCGGATCACTTACAATAAAATATATTATGAGTGATGACATGTAGTAGTAGGTGTGGGGCGTGTTCTTGCGGGCACGTTTCCATATGCATGTGTTATTTGGTTTTTTTTGAACGGCGTGGGTTAAACTTGCATGTGTTGTTAGGCGATCTTTAAGGACATGGTCTCTCTTGATTCAACCCTGATGAGGATATGCCAAATATTACATTATGATACAGTTGATTATGACATGTGATAGTGTGGCTTCAAACTAAGACAACGTCAGAAGATATATTTGGTGCATGTGTAATTAGACATACATACTTTATCATAGTCCATCCACCACATCCATAAAATCCAAATCAAAGATGATTTTCAGTGTGTGAACATGTGTTAGCCGTTAGTTTTGGTCGCTCTATGAGAGATCTATACCTCACTACGTTGGCCCTCGCTTTGCACGACCCATTGTGGCTTCAATGTTCCAAGTTTTCTTTGTTGTATCTAACCCCAAATATTGTTAGCCAAATCATCTGCTGCTTCGAACCTTTACGTAGGGTTGTTCAAATTCATCTGGACACCAACTACTAGTTCCACGTTTTCTACTTGGCTGGGAGTGCTGGTTGGTTCACCGGCCAGAATCGGCCTAGTGATTATCGGTAATTGGAAAATGTGATTCTTCTCTATTAGCGATGAAGCTTTTTCGAAACAGGAGGTTTAAACCCCAAGATTTCAGCTTTAGTGGATCAACACTTAACAATACACTTAGTATTAGGGGTCTGATGGTAATTGTTTAATAGTGTAGGGTCTAATTGTAAATAAAGAGCACTAGTTAGTTAAGTTTGTTGCTCTTTATTTATAGCCAGACCCTACGCTACTAAACAAGTACCATCAGACGCTTAATCCTAAATGTACTTTACATCGTTCAGCCACAACCCATCGTTCCTTTCCTCCTCATGCCCCACTCGGAGCCTAATAACATAGGGGATGGTTCCCCTAAGAAGTGCAATTTGGCTAAAAAGTCTAAGAAACAATCTCATCCATTCAATATAATGATCAATTGTAGAGATTTAAGTGTAGGAAAAATAAGAGGTGGAGGGGCATTCTTGGAAAACCCACAATCTCATCCATTCAATATAATGATCCAGTATAGTATTGCTATATTAAAAAAAAAAAATCGACACTTAATGAAATTGTGCTAGTTTACGTAAATGTGCTGGTTTATGGTAAAACAGCACGATTAACTGTGTTGCATTGTAAATTAGCACATTTAACTGTGCTGCTTTATCATAAAACAACACCAAACATAACAATTAATTGTGTTGTTTTACTATAAAACAACACCAAAACAACACGGTTAATTGTGTAACTTGCTTTTCTTAGCTAACCAAGCACAAACAAAACCATCACAAGAAAAAGTAGTATATCAAACCAGCACAAAACAACATTTTGATGCATAAGCTTTTTGTTGCCTACCACTGAACCGTTCTGTTGGTGTATGGATGCTTAAAATTTTTATTTTTAAAGAATGCTACCAAATTTGTCACATAATAATTGACTAAAAGTAGCACAAATTAAAGAAGCCAGCACATTTACGTAAATTGTGCTGTTTTACCAAAAACCAGTAAATTTTTAACTTGTGCTGTTTTACAAGAAACCATCACATTTACGTAAAGTAGCATAATTTCATTAAGTGTCGATTTTGTTTACAAAAAAATATAGCAATAATATACTCAAATTAAAGATAAAAAATGCTCAATTTTATGGTCTAATTTAAAAAAAAAATAGTGTCACGTGAAAAAGTTATGAACATTTAAAAAAAGTGGGGGAAGTTGAAAAAAGTCAACAAAAGTGGCTATTATTTAAATACTCTTCCACCCTTTATTTTTCCTACACTTAAGTCTCTACCCGTGATCATCCAATTGAATGGATGAGATTGCTTCTCAGCCAAATTACACTTCTTAGTTGAACTTCCCCCTAATAACATATTAGAGACCACTATACTCTCATTTGACTATTTCACGACATCAAATCAATGTGAAAGAGAACGGAACGTATGCAAACGTCGTGTAGGTTATGAGGTTGGTCGTTATGTGGTCATGAGAGCGGGTCTTGAGGTGGTCAAGAGAACGGGTCACAAGATGATTTATCAATTTGTTGTAAAACTTTTAATCGTTAAGTATGGTCTCAGGTTTAAAAAACTAATTTTTATGGTATCATAATTGTATAACTGTAAAATTTTATAACTATTCAAACAAAAACGCATAGATTACAAGTATGATCTTTGAAAAGCATTGAATCTTGCATATGATGTTGATCTTGACCATAGGATCGTAAGATCTCGATATAATATGATCCTGATTGGCTTTAATCAATCAACTACAAAATACAAACAGAGGCGGATCCAAAGGTTAGGGAGGGTGGGCCACTGCCCACCATCTAAGGCCCAACGAACCTAAGGTTTTTAGTAAGCCCAGTAGTAGCTTAGCCCACATTCGTTTTTTTTAACGGCTTAACAACAAACAGGCGCAACATCCATGCTCCCCCCATGCTACGTCCCTTGAACTTCTGAATTCCGATCAAATCTGAATTCCGATTAAATCTGCCTCTGAATTCCGATCAAATCTAGGGTTTACGGTTTTTGATTTCTGAGTAACCGGTAAGTTTTCAAGCCTTTTTACATTATTTTTTTAACTCTTGATAGTTGATAACCCGATTTTAATACAAATTTGTTGTTAATTTACAGCAATACAGATTTGAAATTGTGATATATTGCATTGAGTTGGATCTTTGGTGATTTAATCGAGGTATTTTTATATTGTGCTTGAATATTTGATGAACTATATTATTTTATTGTCATTTCATTTTTTTCATCCGTTCTTTTTTTACTCACCCGTATTTTGCCCATCCTATAAAAAATTTCTGTATCCGACACTGAATACAAATAGATTAACTTTTGACAAACCACTTAATAAGAACAAATTGTTATGATATGATTACGTAATTGAGTCGATCTTTCGATCTCAATTCCATCTTGTAAAATTAAAAAAGAACGATCAATAGTAAAATCTCGATCTTGACATAAACCAGTTCACATGACAATAACTGAAACTACAAGTTTTTTATATATGATAAGTTTTGTAAGGTACACCATCTTATGTTATTCACAAGCTTTATGTTCCCTATTTACTGCCAAAGCCACCACCTGAGAATGAAATCTATGATATTTCACTTATCTTGCAAAGCAAAATTCAAAACAAAATTATTCGAATCCCTTGTAAAGAATTCGGAATTTTAAAGATATGATTAGCTAAAAGAGAGAGGGCTTCTATAAGTATCTCTTAAATCGCTTTATTAAAAAGATATGATTATTGTAAGATTTTAGTTTTTGTAATCATGGTTAACAAATTAAATCCATTATGAACTTTTTTTGACATGAACAAAAAAGGTGTTTGCGGGTCAACCCAAACTAACCGGTAATAAAAATTATTCACTATTACCCAAACTCATTTTCACCTGTTACCCAACACGTTGACCCACCCATTTTACCACTTCAATGCATAACAAATGAGGAAAGGTTGTCAACTTACCAGAGCGAATTTCATATTTTTTGTTATGATAACTGTCATTTTTCGTTTCTTTCACAACTTCGTCAATTTCCAACCCAGCAATATCTTCTGTTCAAACTAGATCTTTCTCCTCGACTCCTGAGTTTGGTTCTGACAGTTTCTCATCAGGGTCTACTGACTCTTGTTCCCACTGAAGTGTTCTGCTGCAAAGGGCAATTTTGGTATTTCGTCATTAGAGTCTAGGAGAGGTGGAAATTTCAACTAATTACTTATGAATGGGTCAATCCCGGTTATATTATTAATGAAATAGTATGAGTTAGCTAAGCACTCTACCGGTTATCTAAAAAAACTAGAATTTCAGACAAAAAAGGTGTTTGTGGGTCAACTCAAACTAACCGGTACTAAAAACTATTGCTTTGACCCAATCTCATTTTCACCAGTTACCCAATTTGTTGACCCGCCCATTTTACCACTTCAATGCATAACCAAAGTGGGAAGGGTGTCATAAGTCGAAAGGTTTTCAACTTACCAGGGCTAATTTCGGACCTTTTGTGATGATAATTGTCATCTTTCTGTACTTTCACAATTTCATCAGATTCCAACCCAACAGTATCTTCTGTACAAACTTGATCTTTCTCCTTGATTCCTGAGTTTGGTTTTGACAGTTTCTCATCAGGGTCTACTGACTTCTTGTTCCCACTAACGTGTTCTGCTGCCAAGGGCAATTTTGGTATTTCGTCATTAAAGTCTAGCAGAGGTGGAAATTTTGAAGCATTACTTATGAAAGGGTCAATCGATGTTATGTTTTATCTCTAACGGGTCAGATCAATACAGTTAGCTTAAAGGGAAAAGCCAAACAGGTCGGAAGTTGCCAGAACTGTATTTTTAATGCATTAAAACCTCATAAACGCTTTTACTCAAAAATATTGTATTATTATTATTATAGAAATAGTACAAGTTAGCTAAACATACTGTAACGGTTATCTAAAAGAACTAGAAATTTCGGAAAAAAAAGGTGTTTGCGGGTCAACCCAAACTGACCCGTACTAAAAGATATTCGTTTTGACCCAATTTTCAACGGTTACCCAACCCGTTGACCCGCCCATTTTACCACTTAAATGCATAAGCAAATTGGGAAAGTTGCCATAAGTCGAAAGGTTTTCAACTTACCAGGACTAATTTCTTGTTTTTTGTTATGATAATTGTCATCATTCATTTCTTTCACAATTTCATCAGACTCCAACCCAACAATATCTTCTGTATTAACTTGATCTTTCTCCTTGATTCCTGAGTTTGGTTTTGACAGTTTCCCATCAGGGTCTACTGACTTCTTGTTCCCACTGAAGTGTTCTGCTGCCAAGGGCAATTTGGTATTTCGTTATTAAAGTCTAGCAGAAGTGGAAATTTCGAATCATTACTTATGAATGGGTCAATCCCGGTTATGTTTTTATCTCTAACAGGTCAAATATATACAGTTAGCTTAAAGGAAAAAGTCAACAAGTTGGAAGTTGCCAGAACGGTATTTTTAATGCATTAAAACCTCAAAAACGATTTTACGCAAAAATATTATACTATTATTATTGAAATAGTATAAGTTAGCTAAACATACTGCACCGGTTATAGAAAAGAACTAGAAATTTCAGACAAAAAAGGTGTTTGCGGGTCAACCCAAACTGATATCCGTTTTGACCCAATTTTCAACGGTTACCCAACCCGTTGACCTGCCCATTTTACCACTTCAATGCATAACCAAAGTGGGAAGGTTGTCATAGTCGAAAGGTTTTCAACTTACCAGAGCTAATTTCTTGTTTTTTGTTATGATAATTGTCATCTTTCGTTTCTTTCACAATTTCATCAGATTCCAACTCAACAAAATCTTCAGTACAGACTTGACCTTTCTCCTCGATTCCTGAGATTGGTTTTGACAGTTCCTCATCAATGTCCACTGACTTCTTTTTCCCACTGAAGCATTCTGCTGGCAGGGGCAATTTTGGTATTTTGTCATTAGAGTAAGAGAGGTGGAAATTTCAACTCATTACTTATGAAGAGGCCATTCCCAGTTATGTTTTTATCTCTAACGGGTCAAATCAAATTTAGTTAGCTTAAAGAAAAAAAGTCAAAATGGGGCGATAGTCGACAAAATTGTGTTTTTAATGCATAAAACCTCACAAACGATTTTATTCATAGATATTATATTATAATTGAGATAGTGTAATTTAGTTAATCATATTGTACCAGATATCTTTAAAAAATTAGAAATTTCAGACAAAAAGTGTTTCTGGTCAGCCGTACCAGAAATTACCATCTTTGACCCGTATTTGGTCTGGCCCGTTTCCACTATACTCTTATTTGACTAAACTTTTCACCATTACCTGTTAAAGCTTCAGATATTTCTCCGAGCCTGCTTTCTGTTGTCTCAGTGTTCATACCGGTTTCTTTTTCTAAAGCTGATGTCACTAAATCTTTATCAAAGTCTAATTTAGAATATTCATGCATTTTGCTTTCTTGGCTCTCTGATACCGGTAACTGCTCCCTAATCTCTTTATCGGAACCCAATGGCATTTTCCCCAAAGTTTTATTCTCAATTTTTAAGGTTGGATTTGACACGTTTCTATCAAAATGTGATGGCTTTTCAGACTCCCACACTTTAAACTTATGTTGCTTGTTTTCAGTTGATTTAATATCATTTTCCATGTTTAAAACAGGAGAGTTTTCACAGGACCCACCTAAGGGTATATATGGTTTTTTTCTGGGAGACTTGATCAAGTTTTGAGAAAAAATGGACTTAAAATCTGGTATGGCGCGTACAGGAGATAGAATCATAACTCCTTGAGGACTTCCTGTAGCTGGGGATAATAAATCTTCATTAGTTGGGATTTCAATCCTCAAAGTTGGCCTTTTGTTGATTTTGAAGTCTTGCTTAAGTTTTTCAATAGCATTGAATAGCTTGTTAATCACTTCCACATCTTCCCTGGACAGAGTGTTAACACACTAAAATTTAGAGATAGTAAAACAATAAATGCTAGAGGTAGAAATTTTGAACCATTTACTTATAAATGGGTTGACTCGGTTATGTTTTATTTCTAATTGGTTAAACATGTAAATATGAAAAAAGCATAAAAGGGTACGGGTTGGAAGTCACGCAATGTGTATTTTTAATGCATAAACCCCTCTAAATCAATTTTTTTTTCAAATATTAGGCTATCATTGAAATAATATAATTTCTATAATCATACTTTACACTAGTTATGTATCATACAAAAATGTTTTGTGTCAACCCAGCCTAACCTGACCCGCACCAATTTTGAATTGTCACCCGACCCGCCGATTTTGCTACCTCTTAATGAATGCTTAAATGACAAATATAAAACCCATCCTTGTTCCAGAGTGGGTCAATGAGCCGTGTTAACCTAAGATAAGTCAAGTTGAAACGTTTTGACATGGTGCTCAAGTTGAAATGTTTTGTCCTTTTCTTAAATAAAAGATTAATGCTTTAATTATGATTATAAAAAAACTATTATGGCAACAATAATCTAATTGAATAAAACAGTTTAGGAGGTCGTATATTGTATGCGCTAAATTTGACTTTTGGCAACTTTCAACCCGTTTGATTTTTTTCTTTATTTGACCCAACCCCTTTGAGATAAACCTATATAGACTCTTTCAAAAGTTAATAAATCAAAACTGACACCTCTTCTAAAAAGTGAAGTTTAGTGTGTAGCAAATTAATGATTCATATGATAAGATTATTAATTTGGCTGATTTTCATAGCTACTTTACCAATTACTATCACAAGCAAGCCTCATTGCTTATGTAATCGAAATATGGTTGTCTTTTTAATTGAGATCAGTATATTTCAGAAACAGGACTGAAATTGAAGTCAAGAACCTAAGGGATTCAACTTACCTAGAAGCATCATCTACTGCACTATAAAAGTGCTCTTTAATGCTCTCCACTGCATTAAAGATGCTCATAACCTACACAATATAACTGCTAATGTAAGATATGATGCAAAAAATCAACCACTAATAACATTTAAATGCTGAGGTGGAACCACACCTTGGCTTCTGCATCCAGATATTCCTGCTCAATGTTTATCCTTTGCTTGATATCATGCAAAAATTCATCATCTGGATCAATTATATACTGATACCTACAATAGATCAAATTCTAGCACAATTTAATATTTGTTATAAATGATTGTATGTCTTGGAATATATGGTGACTTGGTGTAGAAATGCCACTTTTAAGATAGCATTCACCATTGCTTCATAATTCTGTTTTAGGACATTTTTAAAGGATAAAAGGGAGTATGATGAACCAATCACAATGTACCCTTTCAAGCTCTGTAGCAGCTTCCTCAAATTGGCAATAGCAAGCTCCAGTTGATCCTAATAAGATTCATGATTACCAAGGCAGTTAGACTAAGAAAAAAAATAAAAGAACTACATAGTGATGATAAAGTTTAAAGTACCTTGTACGTCGATAAAAAACTGGTAACAGTATTTACGATGTATGCTTCATGATTCTGCAATTGATCACTTAAACACGCCAGAGTAAATCATAATCATAAAGTTTGCCATATGAGCATAAATAAAATCGAAAATTAATTAACAAAATGTACACTCTTATAGAGTACATACTTGACCTGCTTGTCCCTTTGATTCACAAAAGAGGACTGGAAAGCCCAAGTAGATTCCAGAAAATTAACAAATGCATTACAAGCATCTGCTTCAGCTCTATATGAAACAATTGTTTTTGAGAGTTCATCTTCCTATACAATATCATTTATAAGGGTATATCACAAAGAGATATATTATGTGGATAGATTATTAGAGGTGGCAAGATGGGTGGGTTAAGTAACGGGTCAAAGTGTCAAACAGGCCGGGTCGGGTTGCACCCACACACACTAGAAGTATTTAATGTGTTAATGATTACAAAAACAAAATTATTATAATAATATTCTAAATCATTGAATAAAACAATTTAGGAGGATGTTTGCATTAAACATAGACCTGGAACAATTATCACCTCATCGACCAGCTTGACACATTTGATGTGTTCTCTTTCCAGCTAAGTTTCTTTTATTTGACCCGTTTGAGATAAAAACAAAACCCATGTCCTAAATGTGATCTACCTTGAAGGATATTAGGCTAAGAAAATCATACCTTCTCTTTTAAGTGTAAGAAAAACTCATTATTATCTTCATCAAACTGTAACCGTTCTTCCCTGGCATTTTGAAGACGAGTTATTGCAGCAACCAATGTGCTATTAACCTAAACAGGCAGTCTAATCAGACATAACATTGTGATAATGGTGCTTATTAGTATTTTTTTATAGAACTACAGATTAAACTGTTACAAGATGGATTCTTTAGTTAATATAGTGGTCACTAAAAGTCAAAAGAGGGAGAACTGATATGGAAATAATTGTATTCTGATTACTTCCTCACTCCAAAAATTGTTGTCCACTTTCAGAAAAAAATGAATAACTATAATTTACAATTTTCCTGTTTTATCCTTAATTGCCATTATCATTAAATCTCGTCATTTTTTCAAGTCAATGCATCTTAAATGCTTTAAGCGTAAAACTGACATTCTGTTAATTAAATCTGCACTAATTGTAAAGTCTTAAATTGTGTGGTTTTTTGTTTATGTACAATTACTTTGGGACGGAGGGAGTACTGTATTATCAGAATGGTCAATAGCTTATATCATGTTCTAATCATATCTAAGATAATCTCAAACTAATAAATTTAATCATAAAACTAATACTAATAATTATCTAGAAAACAAGATAATGATAAACGCTGATATTTAACAGTTTATTTTCCTAAACAAAATTTTTGATGACGCAAACAAATTAAAGCGATGACATTTAGGGTGGTGGGAGTGGTGCTCGGGTATGCGGGTACACCGCCGCACACCAAGCGGGTACCAGCGGGTAGTGGTGATCGGGTATGGTGAGTGGTTTTCGAAACCCACCGAAGCAATGGAAAAAGTGAACGTTGAACGGCTATAGAGCCGTTGGAAAAATTAAAAAAAAACAATTTTTTAAATAAATTTAACCCCTATAAATACATAACCAATTATCCTACTCAATACACAATAAAATACATTCTTTCTCCTCTATTCTTTACATAAAAAATACAATGGGGTCCAAAAAAGTTTCTAAACCAAGAGGCGGTTCTAGCCGCAAAAAAGTGTCCAAACCGAGAGACGGTTCTAGTCAACAACCATCGAGCCAAGAAACTCCCTTTAAATTTTTAGGTGTTTTTTTAACTTTTTTATGGTCTTTTTATTTATTTTTATGTATTTTTAATTAATTAATTAAATTTTTAGTTTTTAAATTTGGTTATTAATTTGTTTTAATTTAAAAAAAAATGAGGTGGGTTGGAGGGTACTTGGAGGGTACCACTCCCACCATGTAGGGTAGTTTGGGAGGGTAGTTTGTCTAAATGAGGTGGCATATTCTCATTGGTGGGTTTGAGAGGGTAGTTTTGAGTGGGAGGGTACCACTCCCACCACCCTTAGAACATAACCATAGTTACATTCAAAATAAAGTGTCACAAACTTAAACTGCAAAAAGATTCCTTAAGCTGCAAAAAGTGTCAAATATTTCAAAATTCTATCTTTGCTAATAAAATTAGTGCCGTAATGTGCTCTAGTTTTTTCTTCATGTTTTATTTCATTTGAAAAATGCCATTGAAAGGGAAGAGGCTACCTGTCTCAGTTCAGCTTCAAGTTTGTCTCTTTTCTTTTCAATCACACTAATTTCAGCTTCCAAATCCTGAAAAATAAATGATATTCAGCCAGCCAATGTTCCCCATGAATAGGGTTGCTTGCAAGACAAAAAACATTACACATTTTTATGCTATTTAACGCAGAAAGTCTTCAATGGAAGTATGGAACCGTTAATAGAGCTCCGCTTAATGCTTGATAGTTGCAATTATTGTTTTCTCTAGTTGTAGTTGTTTGTTATCAGTTAAGTTTTCAGCTGGAATTACAATACATCATATAATTTGATAAATGAAGTTAGAATTCAACATGATAGGAGAGTCGGTAAATTATGAAAAGTTGACAATGGTGCGCTATTCTAGGAGTTAATGTGGAATTTAATACTTTATGTTGAAGTGAGCATCCACCAATTAAGCTTTGATTCATTATCATCAATTATATTTCGCTTGATTAGCAACATTCTTGGATATTTCTTTTCATATGATATATTTAAGTCTTCTTGGCTCACCATGCCAACCATCAACATCATCATTATGACGTCATCACTCATCAGTAATGTAACACAAGCAATAACATTTTTCTTATATTATCAGAATATGTATAAAAAACCATGCATGCAAGAGACTTTCTTCCATCACTGGCTCAACATAAGAGTGCATTTATTATTATACCTGGAAAACCAGTAATTTCCAATTGTGAAAAGAATTGATGCAACAAACAAGCACATTTGCTAAACTTTATTATAAGATAATGGAATCTGTAGACACAAATAATAAGTAATTTCCAAAATACCAACACACCTTCTCGATTTGGCTGACTCCACTGGTTCTTGCTACACAAAAAGTAAGGATTTCTTTTTTTTGTTCCCTGCCAAAACATTACTCGTCAATTTACACTTCCTTAAACAGATAACATAGAGTAAACAATAAAACAAATTACCACTGTTCACTGCACAAAGAAATCAAACCCATTATAAATGAGCAAACATGGCACCATTTACAAAAATTTAAATTGTATCATCTGTTTTTAAGTTCAGGTTCATACAGTTTCAAGTGAACTAACTAATTTACCCTTCATAAGCATGGTTTATTCTTGCAGAAGCTTGAAAACTTGCAAGTAAATAGCATCTTAACTAAAACTTTCCTTTTGGGTAGCCAAAAGGCAGCAAAGCAATTAATATGAAATAAAAAGCACACAATCTAACTTTTCCTTGGGACCCATATAGTTACATAAATACAAAGGCAAAAATAAGTGATAAAAGAAATTACCTATGCTCGAACACACGCTTTTCAGTTTTGTAGGCTGAGTGATGAAGTGATTCTAATAGAACTTTTAATTTATCAACCTGCATAATAATTAGATAATCAAACGAGATATAATTCTTCAATAAACTAGAAACGAGGCAGGATATATACCCCGGTTAGAATAGGCGTCCCCCATGAAGCAGTAAGTTTTTTTCATTTCCTTTGTATTGATAAACATACAAACAAACAAACATACCCAGCAAAATCCCACTCAAAGAGTAGGGTCTGGGGAGGGTGGGATGAGAGCAAACCTTACCTCTATCCCATAGGGTAGGGAGGCTGCACCCAGAGAGACCCCCGGCACAGAAAACATGCAAGCAATAAACAACCAGTAACAAATAACTAGTATCAAAAGCATATATAGAAAGACCACTATGACATACAAGTCCCTAAGGCTAAAGTAGATAAGACTAGAGGCACTGTACGACTAGAGGCCCACCTGCAACTAAGGGCAAACCTAACACCTACGACTAAAGGCAACCTAAAGGTAGCCTAAGTGAACTACTAGTCAATCGAATCCTGAAATCCTCACTAATGGCGAAGCCTGTACTCACCCCTAGAAATCCCTAACCTTTGAGACGTCGGATAAAGGTTAAGGATTTCTAGGGGTGAGTATAGGCTTTGCCATTGGTGAGGATTCGATTGACTGGTAGTTCACTTAGGCTACCTTTAGGTTGCCTTTAGTCATAGGTGTTAGGTTTGCCCTTAGTTGCAAGTGGGCCTCTAGCCCTTTGTATTGATAAACATAAGGTCCCTAAATACATGCATGTTTGATGTTTTTTTTCTTCCAGAATTGAAGTGTCATAACTACTCATAGAAGAATTGTCTTACCAAAATTGTTTGCCAATCTTGTTTCATATAATATTCATAGATCTACTTATCACAACTGAAGCACAAAATTTGTGACTACATTGTGAGGAGATGTGGCGGTCTTAAAGCTAAATATATAAACATAAAACAAGAAATATGCCAGATGGGACCCCAATAAGTGAAGCTGCAGACTTGCAGTTCCTGTTATTGGATTTTATGTTAAATTTGGCTGTAAGATCATGTTAATCCTGTAAATAAGGTCACTTAAAGGATATGCATATTAATCCCCAAAAGTGCAAGTGCTAGCTTCATAAGTGCAGTGCACACGCACAAAAACAGAAGAGAAAAGTACATTCAATATCTAATGTTGACTAAGCTAATAAGAAGGATAAACTGCCATAAAAATTATAGCTCAAGAGTAAGATGGCCCTTACTTTCTGAAAGTGGATCTGTGGTGTATCCCCTTTTTTCAACAATCTTTTCTTTAGTAAAAGTGACTTCAATCTGCAGCACAATTGAATGTGGGCAACAGATTCTTTTGCATCCTGCATCAATAAAAGTGTGTTTTTCGTAATTTTAAGCTGCTATCTACAGTGTTAGAGCACTTTGATATTCTCATAATTTCTGTTAAACATTCACCAAATATTGCTAAATTAATTACAAATTTTCTTTGTCAAACGTTAGACCCAAGTTAAAGTTGTTGAAAATAAAATGGACACTCAAATTCAAAGTGGTCAATCAAATTCAACCTATAAAATTAAACATGATTTAGAAACTTAAAATCACATCCAAAAGAAGCCACAAACTTGAGATTTTACCGTTGACGGTGTATCGTGTGTTGCTTCAGAAGAATTCTCACTGCTCTCACCAGAAGATTTATGGCATTTCATTCTATTCAAGCTTTGTTGTATTTGTGAGATTTCAGAATCTATTCTGAGGGCAGATCAAACAAGGAATAGATATAATAATAGTTAGCAGTTATACAAAAGTAAAGATTTCTAAGGAATAGCTTAATAAGAAGTAATTCAGTAGATCGTTAAAAAGAAGGAACTCACAGTAAAGAAAAACTATAATCAGTAAAGTACAGACAACTGAAATAAATGGCAGAATTATGCAACTTTATAGAAAGTTATCATGTAGAGGTCCTATGAAAAACACTTGCAAAGAATAATAGACTCTTACCTTGCCATGTCAGCAGTTAACTTCAGCCCAGTAATTGCAGTTTGAGCAAATTGAAGCAATTCTTCCCTCCTAACCTGAGACAAGTTGTGGGCATTTAAAGTCAACTCTGTAGATTCATTCAACTCAAAAGGGGATAACTGTATGAAGAGGTAACCAACTTTGAGACTTCTGTTTTGGAAAACCAACTTTTTTAGGCCAGAAAAACCATCAGTTTCAAAAAAACTGATACTAGATAACCAAGTACTATTTAAACCAACTTTCAAAAAAAAATGATGCAAGGTAATCTGACACGGTAACCTGTCAAAATGATGCTAAGTAGCGTATAAAAACTGGTTATCTTAAGTAAAGATAAACTTGGTAATTGTATTGTGTATTATTGTATTAATGATTGTTACAAGGAATGTACAATATATAATGAAATACATAACATAAATAGAATATCCTAGGGCCGGCTGCTTGTATACGTCTAATATTCCCCCGCAAGCTAAGGCCGTTGTTCGACTTGTAGCTTGGATCTTAAGAGTAGGAACCGTTGTGATGATAAGGCCTTGGTGAAGATATCGGCGATCTGATCCTGTGTAGAAATAAATTGAACGTGTAACCTTTGTTGAGCAACCTTTTCTCGAACGAAGTGAAAGTCAACTTCAACGTGTTTAGTTCGAGCATGAAAGACAGGGTTGGCAGACAAATAGGTAGCCCCTAGGTTGTCACACCATAATGTAGGGGCATTGGTGACTGGAAAGCATAACTCACGCATAAGTGACTCGAGCCAAGTGAGTTCGGCAACAGTGTCTGCCAGCGCCTTGTATTCGGACTCGGTAGATGATCGCGAGACAGTTTTCTGTTTACGAGCAGCCCAAGATACAAGGTTCTTACCCAAGTAGATGGCAAATCCCCCCGTGGAGCGACGATCATCTTGACACCCGGCCCAATCGGCATCAGTGTAGGCATGTAAGAGCGAGCCAGAGTCATGACGTAAAAGGAGTCCAAAGTCAATAGTTCCCTGAAGATACCGTAGGATCCGCTTAACTGCAGACCAATGATTGGTGGTTGGGTTTTGCATGAATTGGCAGACCTTGTTGACTGCAAAGGTGAGATCAGGACGGGACAATGTAACATACTGAAGAGCCCCAACCATCTGGCGATACTTGACAGGGTCATCATGTGGGGGGCTATCGCCAACAGTGAGATTTGTAGATGTTGCCATGGGAGATGGTACTGGTTTGGCTTGTGACAAACCTGCACGTCGAAGAAGGTCCACAATATACTTTTTCTGGGATAGAAGAATGTCTTTGTCACGATGAAGAATTTCAATACCCAGAAAATAAGAGAGAGGACCAAGATCCTGAACTGCAAAGGTAGTGCTCAGGTTCTAAACAACCCGATCAATAGCGTGAGAGTCATTACCTGTGAGGATAATGTCGTCGACATAAACTAACATGTATAGTAGTGTCTTCCCTGCAGAGTATATAAACAGTGAAGGATCTGTTTTGGATCCTCGAAAACCAAGAGCATATAAAGCAGATGATAACCTGTGAAACCAAGCCCGTGGAGCCTGTTTGAGACCATACAAGGACTTGTGGAGAAGACACACATGATGAGGCTTTTGCGGATCAACAAAGCCTGGCGGTTGTTGTAGATAAACAGTTTCCTTGAGGTCGCCATGTAAGAATGCATTTTGTACGTCGAGTTGTCGAAGAGACCAACCACGTGTAACTGCTAATGAGAGGACAACCCGAATGGTGGTGGCCTTAACAACTGGGCTAAAGGTATCATGATAGTCAACACCCTGTTGTTGACGAAAACCTTTGGCAACGAGTCGCGCTTTGTAGCGCGTAATAGCCCCAGTTTGATCCTGTTTTAATTTGTATACCCATTTGCAATCAACAATATTAGCATGCGGGTCACGAGGGACTAAGGTCCATGTACCGTTCCGAACTAAGGCTTTGTACTCATCGGCCATCGCAATCCGCCAGTGGGGGTCTTTATTGGCAACAGCGAAGGAGGTGGGTGTGGAATCGAGAGGGGTGAAGATATGATAAGCAGATGGACTGTAGCGGTCAGGTTGTTTTGGATTAGGACGAAGAAAGGCTGGCCGAGAGCGGAATGGTGGTGGAGGAGATGGTGGAGTAGGAGGTGTAGGTATATGACTAGAAGCAGAGGAGTGGGTGTTGGGACTGTTGTGGGTGGACTCAACAGGAGAATTGTTAACCTGTGGAGAGGCTGAGTTTGGAGTAGCAGAAGAGGACTGTTGGGCCGAAGGCTGCTGGATAGAGGAAATGGGAAACTGTTGTGGGGACTGTGGAGGAGAGGCCTGTTGGGCCGAGGGCTGCTGGACCGCGGGTTGTTGGGCCGGGGGCTGCTGAACAGAATGTTTGTGACACGGTGTAGGATATGAGGAGTAGTATGGTGGTGGTTGTGATGGTTGTGAAAGTATTGGTGACGGTTGGAACGGGAAAGATTGTTCATTAAAACGAACATGGCGGGCAATATAAAGGCGTTCGGTTGTAGGATCGAAACACCGATACCCATGATGGGATGTGCTATAGCCAAGGAAAGCACACGGGATTGAACGGAAATCCAACTTGTGAGAGTTGTATGCTCGTAGATGTGGATAGCATTGACACCCGAAGACCCGAAGAAAGGAATAATCGGGTTTTTGGCGAAAGAGATGCTCAAAAGGTGATATGTTGGAGTTGATCCGAGAAGGCATCCGATTTATGAGATAGACGGCGGTGCCAAAAGCAAAGTGCCAAAATTTTTGAGGGACGTGTGATTGAGCAAGTAAAGTAAGGCCGGTTTCGACAACGTGCCGGTGACGTCGTTCAACGACACCATTTTGTTCACTTGTGTGTGGGCAAGAGAGGCGGTGGATGATCCCGTGGTCCAAGAAAAACGGGGATAACTTGCGAAATTCACCACCCCAGTCAGTTTGAACGGATTTGATTGTGGTTTTAAATTGTCGTTCAACCATCTTCATAAATTGTAGAAAAATGGTAAAAACATCAGATTTGTGTTTTAAGGGGAAAAACCACATGAATTTAGAATAATGATCTACGCAAAGTAGAAAATAATGATGACCATCATAAGATGGAATATGTGCAGGTCCCCATACATCACACACAATTAAATCCAAAATTTGTGAACTTTTAAAATCCGACAAAGGTAAAGATAATTTGGATGACTTTCCAATAAAACAAGAATCACAACCAATGTCAAAGTTTTTATCAGAAACAGGTAAACAAAATTTGGAAAACATAGAATTCAAAAGTTGACGATGTGGGTGGCCAAGTCTTTGATGCCAGATCTTGGAAGAAGCACGATATGTGGAGAAAGCAGCTTTGGGAACATCCTGTATCCGAGGTAGACAAAATGTGTAGAGACCATCACTGCTGGGACCCGTGAGGAGGATAGTGCGTGTAGACTTGTCCTTCACAGAAAAGAAATCAGAATGAAATTCAAAAAATACGTTATTATCACGACAAAATTGTTGGACAGAAAGAAGATTTTGTTTGAGTTGAGGGACATGAAGAATATTTTTGAGAAGAAAAGTTTTGTTTGGAGAATAATAACGTGTAGAACCGATGTGAAGTATAGGAAGGGCCTTACCATCGCCAACATGAAGATTGTCCCCACCTAGGTATGGCTCAGAGTGGTCAAAGCATGATAGTTCGGGAGATGCATGTCCTGTAGCGCCTGTATCTGGTTTCCATTGAGTCGGGGCCTGAGAACGAGTATCTGTGTAGTTTGCAGATTGAGTGTACCCCCTCATAGTAGCCGGATCACGATTTGGACAATGGGACGGAATGTGTCCAATGCCACACCGGTTGCAAGTTCCATAAACTGTAGTTTGCATCGAAGCCCATGGAAACTGGTTGCGTGGAGGTGGTGGTGTACTCCGGTTGTTGTTGTTGTTGTAGGAGCCTCTCCCCCGGCGACCACCATGACCACGACCCCGGTAATTATTGGATCGATTGGAGTAAAAGGCCTGATGAGAGGCTGTTGTAGGGTTGGTTGATGGTGTTTGAAGGGAAAGCTGGTTTATAATTTGTTGCAGTGCCTGAATGGTGGGATTAACATTGGGGCCGAGAGAGTTGGTGGCTGACGTGGGGTGTGTAACAGCAGAAAAAGCCTGGGTCGGCGGGACTGGAGAAGCAGGTTTTCTCACCAAGAAATCATGATCATCCAGCAAGGCATGGAGTTCATTAAACATCGGGGGGGTACTTCTGGAAATAAGATTACCTTTGAGGCTGTGATACTCGTCTCGTAAGCCTGCAACGACTAGTATAACAAGGTCTTTGTCTTTGACCGGTTCTCCAATATTGGCCAGACAATCAGCATACTCGCGTGCTCGGTCAAGATAAACGGATGGGCTTTCATCACTCTTCATCTCGATTTTGAGAAGCTGTTGTTTGAGGGCGAACTCGCGGGAGATGGTGTTGGGGGCGTAGGCTTGTTCAAGAGCTAACCAAAGATCACGAGATGACGTGGTGTGTTGAACATGACCAAAGGCTGTTTCAGAAATTGTAGACATCAGTAACATTCGAATGTGTGCATCATTCGATAACCAGATGGGGTAGTTCGGGTTGTCCTGGGGTTTCGGTACACCTGCAGCAGCAGCAGCGACTGCTTCTGAGGAGGAGGGCAGGGTAGCAGATGGACACGGTATTGATCCATCTATGTACCCGAACAGATTGTTTGTAACCAAGAACGGTTGAAGGAGTGCTTTCCAATACCCATAGTTGGTAGGCGAAAGCTTGAAGGCAAACTTATGGGAATTATGAGTGGTTTTGGTAGAATCGGAGAACAGTTGTAGCATGGCCATCGATTTCTGTTGTGGTTGTTAGCCGGTGGCTGTAGGCGGCAGAAGGTGGTGGGTCGGCTGTTTTAGGGTTCCAGAGAGAGCGCTCTGATACCAAGATAAACTTGGTAATTGTATTGTGTATTATTGTATTAATGATTGTTACAAGGAATGTACAATATATAATGAAATACATAACATAAATAGAATATCCTAGGGCCGGCTGCTTGTATACGTCTAATAAGTAATTACCTTATATCAAATTATTTGAAACTTTGATAGTTTTATGTGGCCTAAAATAAGTTGGATACCTAAAAAAAGAAATCAGATCAAAGTAGGTTACCTTTTATGCAACTAGCCCTTTTCAAAATTGTCTAAAGTGATAATATTACCAGCATTTCACTATCATAAACTGAGAATGCTTTTGCCAGATCTTGTATATTTTTCACAACTACATCATGGACTTCCCTGCCTCCTGTTAGACACAACCTACAGCCAGAGAAAGGGCAAGATAGTAAATTCACTTGATAGCTGATAACCTAGCTTCGGAAGAATTTCAATGACATCAAATAGATCTCAATTTGCGAATGCTAAACCTTTATGCATAAATAAAAAATGGAATGGGCTCTAAAAGCCATAATATGAAGAAAAAGAAGAACATCCAAAAAAACAACAAAACCAAAATAATCAGGATAGTGAGAATTGGTACCCATATATTTCATGCAGTAACAAAATTTCCTCCTCATTTGGTGCAATAATAATCTGAGTCATACAAAAGAGTGAACCTGCGGTTAAGCTCCATGAATCAGCATATACAAAACAACTAATATGATATTGAAAAATAAACTATTATCAATGAATCATAACTTTAAGCCAGTCATTGGTGGTTGTATGTCACGGACTAATATTCATGGTAAAAAATTAATTGTTTTGACTTATACTTACCATAGACATTGTCATGCCTTCGAGAGCTTGACTCTGAAGAAAAACATCATGAAAATTCGTGGGTACACTACCAAGATCAGGGTCATGACAGAGAATCTGATGAAAGAAAAAACATATATATTTATAAAGAACATAAATAAATTATAAATAAGCAATCAAATCCAAGAGTAACAATATCAGACAAAATAATGGAGATAAGAATAAGCGATCAGATACAAGAGTGGCAGTATCAAACAAAATAATGGAGATAAGAACCGCTATTTGTGCCCACGTTTAATCATATTAGGACCTCATTTCATTTATTGTCCCATTTTTGGTGTAATTGTGTTCCTTTGCATTGAAAGAATCATTCTAAACACAAAAAAATTGTAATGCAAAGTGAAACTAACAAGAGGAGTATATGGCCATACGTGTAAGAATATATACAAACAAACCTAGTTTACATATTACATCACACAAATACACAACTCAATGCAGTAATAACAGGAAAAATCATGTCCTCTATTCTCACTTACCATGGCTGATTTTCCAGAAGTAACATTCTTATCACTTAACGCATGTGGATCCTCAGATCTTTTCCCATAATTCTCAACTGGACTTCCATTTAATTTTGCTGATTCTCTTAGAGCAAATAACCATTCTTTTAGCAACTGAATTCTTTCTTCCCCTTTACAAGAAACAGAAACTTCTTCAAGCCTTTTAGCTGCATCACTAAAGCTTTGTATGTTCTGAGGAGCCTGCTTTTTACAATGACAAAGTTATATTTCTTTCATTACAGAATTAAAAAGTGATGTGACAAGGCAATGCAATCGATGTACGAAATTTCTTCGTGTTCGTTCATTAAAGAAATGAATTTGTTCGTGTTCATTTGTTGAGTTCATAAATGAACACAAATAAACATATATAAATTTGAAAATAATAAACAACATTCTTAATCCCAAACAGAATACATAACCACCCAAGACATAAATCAAGTTAAAGTACTTAGGAATAATTATCCAAAAATACTTGACAAAACAATCATAATCATAAGTATCCCAAAAAAGTCTCAAAGGTTTAAATGTTAGGGACTTAGGGTGATAATTAAAAATTAAAAGATATAAAAAAAAACTTTAATGAACGAACATAAACGAACGAACGTTCACAAACACATTCACGAACACAACCTCAGTTCATGTTCGTTCATTTATTTAACTAACGTAACCGAACTTTCCGCCAAACGGTTCACGAATTGTTCGCTGGAAGTTCGGTTCGTTTACAACCCTAGATGTACAAAATGAGCAAAGGAGATCATAACTGATAAGTAGGTATCAGGTATGAGGTAACCAGGATATGCTCAAATGTCTAAAAGTATACCTAGTTCTAGAAATGATACAGTTCTTATAAACATTCAAATATACTAATAGCAATTGGAGTGATATGCGCGTGAAAACGACAAAACTCGCCCTAATTTGTATGTTTCTACTGAAAAATCTATTTACGTGTAAGAAGGAACAAAATGAAAATTAGGTCAGTGATTACAATGCGATCCTGAAAAATACTGGCGGCACCGGAAACAGAATATCCGGCGTGCTGGACGACGCTGTCGGTGTAAGAACGGACGGCGGCTCTGAATATGGCGCCGCCGGGTACTTCGGCCGCTTTGTTGATCGCCGATCTTATCCATGCCATCAACGCGACCTTCTACCACCTCGATCGAAATCTGAAGGGGCAAAATTTGAATAATTTGGTGAGATTGAACGGAGGATGACGGAGGAGAATGGCGGGAATGCAGTGGCGGAAATATTTGACGATTAAAAAATTAGAATAAGTCAGAATTTGGGAATTTGGTTGAACGTTTTGTCCGTTCGTACGGCTCGTTTGCCTCGCATTTCGCTTTCATTTTACGTATATTTACAGATTTGCACTCCAGGTTATCGTTGTAATTAGTAATTAGTAATTGCACTTAGGCCCAATTACTAATTAGTGATTGCACTTAGACCCCTCAAGACTACTACTTTTTACCTTAAATTATCCTCAAAGTGAATATGAGTTTCAAGACCTTCTAAGCCATTTTTAATGAATACTTTTATCTTTTTGTCGATTAACATACGCGACGACTACTAATTACCTGTTGTTGTGTGCTCTTAGAAGATGACTTATTATTGTGATCCTCAATACGTTCTAAAGTGCGTGTTCAAGTTAAATGTCAAGAGTAGCCAAATGGTGTGGCAATGACATGTTGGCTTTGGAGTATGCTTCTTAAGCTTAATTGTCATTTACTTTACACTGCTATTGTCTATTTGTGACAACACCAGTGTTGTAAATTCTTTCAACCTACCTAGTACAATATCAACGCACAAAGTATATTATTTGTTTTGTACGTGAAAAAAAGTGTGATGGGTTGGTTTCAAATCCTTATATTTCATCTGTTTCTCAATATGTTTTCCAAGATAGAGGTAGTGATGTATGGTTGAAATCATACAACTTAACTTTTACGATTTGTTTGGTTCAATTAATTCGATCAATTTTCTCTCTATTGCTATTTATACACGGAAGTGAAATACATCTGTTTGTGTTGTGATATTATTATATAGAGAAAACTACCTGAGTAAATTTCGGTTTTAGTTTATGTGGTTTGCTCAAAATAACGTTTTGAGTCCAATGGTTTTAATTTTACTTTTTGAGTCCTTATGGTTTGCCAATTGTCCCAATCAACCACAATGACCAAAACCGAAATTTACGAAATATAAAATATGAATATTAATTAAAGGTAAATTTCGTTTTGAGTCCCCGTGGTTTGCTAAAAAAATCGGTTTGAGTCCAATAGTTTCAATTGAAATTTTTGAGTCCTTGTGGTTTGTTAATTGTCCCAATCGACTACGCGTCTTTAACACCGTTTGATTTTTTCTGTTAACTTTTGTTAAAAGACCAAAATACCCTTAATAAACAAATACAAAAAATAAAAAAAGGATATTTAAACAAAAAGGCTCAGGCCTGAACTCACCTGCGCCATCTCCATCCTCAAACACCCTCACACCACCGGACACCCCACCTGCGCCATCTCCGGCGAGTTCTAGGGCAGGTCGAGAGAGGGATTTGTCACCGCCAAATTCTAGGGTAGTTAGAGAGAGAGTGGTGCAGATCTGAAGCTAATGCCACCGCCGCCATCATTCCAGCCAATCCAGGCGGAGATTTGTTCGATTGAGGTGTTGTGGACGTCGTACAGGCGGAGGAAATCACCGGAAGAGGCTAGGATGTCGTTGGATAGCTCAGGGTTAGGGTGGAACATGAGTTTGGCATTGAGAGGTTAGAGTTTGGTTTGACAGAGAGAGTTTCAGCGGCGGAGGGGTGGAGGAGTTTCTGCCGGGGTTCAAATTCCATCCGACGAACTGATTATGCATTACACGAGATCCAGATTTGAAGATACCCTTAATTGGTTACTAAGGTGCCCAAATGAAATCTGGGTTTGATACCCCAATCGTTGCTAAGCTCACACAAAACCTGATTTTTGTTTCAATCCATTTCTGAAATCTGTGTTGGTCGGCAGAAAGTGACGACAGGGCAGAGGAGACAATGGTGATTTGGGGGAGGGTTTGGACTTTGGTTTTTAACTTAACTATAAGTTATATAAAGATATTTTTTAGTTTTTTTAATACGAGGGGTAGTTTGGTCTTTTCACAAAAAACTTAACAGAAGAAATGGATGGCGTTAGTAACGCGTAGTCGATTGGGACAATTGACAAACCACAAGGACTCAAAAAGTCCAATTGAAACTATTTGACTTAAAACGATTTTTTAACAAACCATACAGACTCAAAACGAAATTTACTTTTTAATAAATAAATCTTTTCGATCATTTTATTATATTATTTTATAGAACTTTTATAAATTTTACTACTTTTTATCCCACATCGGTTGAAAGAAGAAATCTCAACCCTTGTAAATTTTTTTGATCCCATATCGCTTGAAGGAATTAATCTCGAACTCTTTTATCTTCTATATAAGACTTCATTACCATTAGAGAATTATTAAATCCGGAACAATTCAACTTAAACAAAGGTAAATCTTTGAATTTATTTTCTATTCAGTTATACTTTGAAAATATGATTGGTTTTAAAAAATAATAATTAAAAATTCACTAAAAGTAAAATCTGAATTCTAAAGTTTAATAAAAATAGAATTAGAATTCTATTTTTATTAATCTGCATGGTAATTTTTAAGATTTTTTAAAATTCAATGAAAATAGAATCTGAATTCTATTTTTAAATGTGCATGATATTTTAAGCTATGATGTTTGTTTATTTTCTTGGTTAAGAAAAAACAATTAAAATTCACTAAAGGTAAAATCTGAATTCTATTTTTTAACCTTAAGAGTTTCTAAAATTTAATAAAAAATAGAATTTGAATTCTATTTTTTTTAACCTGCATGATAATTTTAAGATTTTTTAAAATTCAATGAAAAATTTTGTAACCTTAAGAGTTTCTAAAATTTAATAAAAAAATAGAATTTGAATTCTATTTTTTTTAACCTGCATGATAATTTTAAGATTTTTTAAAATTCAATGAAAATAGAATCTGAATTCTAATTCTAAACGTGCATGATATTTAAGCTCTGGTGTTTGTTTATTTTCTTGGTTAAAAAAAGCAATTAAAATTCACTAAAAATAAAATCTGAATTCTATTTTTTAACCTTAAGAGTTTTTAAAATTTAATAAAAATAGAATTTGAATTCTGTTAGATTTTTTTAATTTTAAAATGGAATCTAAAATCTATTTTAAAATCTATTTCTAAATGTGCATTGATGTTTGTTTATTTTCTTCGTTTAAAAAAACAATTAAAATTCACTAAAATTAAAATCTGAATCCTATCTTTTATCCTTAAGAGTTTTTAAAATTTAATAAAAATAGAATTTGAATTCTATTTTTCTTTAATCTGCATGATAATTTTAAGATTTTTTAAAATTTAATAAAACTGGAATCTGAATTCTATTTCTAGACATGCATGATATTTTAAGCTATGATGTTTGTTTGTTTTCTTGTTTCAAGATTTTTTTAAATTTCAATAAAAATGGAGCCTGAATTCTATTTCTAAACGCTCATGATATTTTAAGCTATGATGTTTGTTTATTTTCTTGTTGCAGCGAGGGTTGTTCGAGGAACGCCTCATGAATTCAAGATGGCGTGTTAGATGTATAGAATACGCGATATCAAAACTCTTTTCCATCCGACTACAATCCATTTTACGCGATAATAAAAACACAGATGAGCTTAGCCACAGGAAAGTGATTTACAAACAAAAACTAGCCAGTTGGTTTAAATTATGAGGCAATGCTTAACACGCCGCGACTACAACATTAATAACCCAAGAGCTTGACAATGAACAAAAAACCCGACCCGTCACTCACAAATTACAATTATGCCCATGTCAACTACTACAAGTCAATGTCAGGCAATGGCAATTTCCAATAATTCACTGAGTTAAAATCTTCCTGTAAAAGTAGCAAAAATGGACGAGTTAATAACCATTAAACCGCGTCGGGTCAACAACTTTTCTACGTCATCATATTTTGTAAATAACTAGTTTCTTAAATATGATTACATAAACTATATTATTACTATTAAAACATTAATCTACTTTTTTGAGGAAAAAAATTTTAGAGGTTGAATGCAATAAAAATAAGGTTGGGCGACTTTCGACCCGTTTACTTTTTAAATGGCCCGTTTGATCCGTTAGAGAGAGACTGAATCGAACCTGTTCACCCTTCGATGTTGGTGGGAACATATCATCAACTAACGTGTGCAACGAGGTGTATGACTTCCCCTTCATGTCGACCCGATGACTAATGGCTACCTCACCCTGAAATTTCAAGTAAAAATTAAAATAAAGAAACAAACACAGAATTTTACCAAACTGCCCCTATTCAGGTTCTAATACTCTGATTGGTCAAACCAAAATAGTCAACCAGGGAATGAAATACCTTGGGGTTAATTATGAAGATTTTACCCTTTGGGATCCCCATTTTCCTGTAACTAAGCTCATCGGTGTCTCGGTTACCGAACCCCGCGTAAAACGGGTTGTAATCAGATGGAAAAAGAGCTTTGATATCCTGCAGAAAATGTTTAAACATTTTATATTAAAAATAAGGTACCCGAATCTAGTCACCAAACATGAATAATAATAAAATGAAAATAACATGTTGTTTGAATCGTGTATACTTACTTCCAAGCACGCGATTTTGAATTCGTGAGGTGCTCTTCTAATAACTGTTACAAGGAAAAAATAAAAATATTTTTTATTCATGAAGTGAACTGATACGAACCCGGTCAATTAGTTTCCCGCTTTCAATTCCCGCCCAACCCAATTGAAGAGTAGTGGGGCAGTTAAGCCCTAGAACCGTCAATTAGGTTTAGTATTAATTAATAGGGCTATCTTAGTTTGATTGAAGGGTCGATGTTTTAATTATCAAATTAGGGTTTTTTACTTTGTAATCAAAGATTAGCCTATCTCGAATCAGGCCTTCTATCTTAATTTCAGTATTACAGATTCTCGGTTCTTATCATGAACTTTACAAATTGCATAACGAGCGAGGATCGTGTCAAATTATTCTATAAATATGTTTGAACAAGTTATTTTGAAGCACTCACCCTCACGGTACAATGCAGGAAATAAGCCATCGGGTGAAATAACAACCGGACCATTTGGTAAGGCTTTCCCGTCCTACAAAAATCAAATTACTGATGATTTATCCACATATTATAATGTTTTCAAATGATAGAATATAAATGAAAATCTTAAGTGATGCATAAAAATATTGTCTCATGAAAATAGCAACATTTAACTCTCATGCGGTTAATGCAAACATTGTTTAAATGTCTAAAATGCCCTTTAGCAACAGAGAATAAGGGACATGTTGCAATTCAAATGTTTGAGTTGATACATAGTTTAATGACATTGTTTGGCTATAAACAAATATCGGGAATACTGGTAACTAGTGCATCGAGTACCTGTTTGAGATTAATGAGGAAACTTCTGGTGAGATATGCTTGAACAATTGCCCGGGCACTTAGAAACAGTAACTGATATCCGTTTTCCTGCAAGTTGAAAATATAAATATAAAATATAATCGAAGGTGTACAAAACTAAAGAATTTCATGAATATTCATAGCATTTATAAAGATTTTTAAGAGGCATATGACACAGCTTAAATGAAATACTACAGATGAAAAAACGGACAGGTTGGGTCACAGGCCAAAACATGTAACCTTTTGGGCCGGGTCGGTTTGAGCCAAAAAAAAAACACTTTTTGTCCAAATTCTTTTACAGAAAAATAGTGTCCAAATATGTTTACCATTTATGTTATTTCAATTTTAATATAACTGTTAAAACAAACTAATTCAGGAGGGTTTATGCACTGAAAAATACACTTTGGGGGACTTTCAACCCGTTCAAATCATTTGACTTAATTTTCTTGATTTTACACATTTGACCCATTAGAGATAACCATAATCCTAATCAAACCATTCATAAGTAAATGGGTTACAATTTCCACCTTTATGAAATACATAAAACTATTGTGTCCATTAAAAGAATTATTATGTGCTATAATACACACACACACATATATACAAACAAACAAACCTACCCAGCAAAATCTCACTCAAAGAGTAGGGTCTGGAGACTGGAGAGGGTGGGATGAGGGCGAACCTTACCTCTATCCCATAGGGTAGAGAGGCCGCACCCACACACACATATATACTGAAAAAATTATGAACAAGAACAAATACCTTTATAGCAGAGAAGAGTCGAGCTACCCCGGATTGAGTCCAATCCTTTCCGACTAAGGGCATGAACTGACCAAGAACATCAGACCTACAAGATATTATATAAAATTAAGTATTAGATAGATAAATACATATTATATTAGAGGGATTAGAGTGTAATTATGTTCTCTATTTATACTCCTTGTAATCATTCTTATTACATACAATAATACAATACAATTACCAAGATTAACTTGGTATCAGAGCTTTGATCCAACCCTAAAAATTTACTGTCGCCGCCGCTACAGTGCCGCCGCCGCTACAGTACCGTGCTACAGTGCCGCCGCTACAGTTCTTTTTTTTCTCCTCTCATGGCGTTGCTTGCATCCTTCTCCACAACTGAGAAAACAAATCACAACTCTCACAAGTTCGGTTTTACCCTCTCTCAAACCAACTATGGTTACTGGAAAACCATGCTTCAACCTTTTTTTATAACCAATAATCTCTTTGGTTATATCGATGGAACTATTCCTTGTCCACCAACCACTATACAATCAGCGACATCTTCTGCCAAAGATGCTGAGCCAGTTACACAACCAAACCCTAATTACTCTATATGGGTATCTAATGATGCTCATATACGCATGTTGATTATGTCCACCATCTCAGAAAGCGCCTTCCAGCATGTCCAAGGTACCACTTCTCGTGGTTATGGTTGTCTTTAGAGCGTGCCTTTGCACCTCAAACGTCTTCCCGGGAATACACCCTCAAGACAAAATTACTAAAGCTACAGATAAAAGATGATGAAACACCCTCTGCCTATCTTGCAAGGGCACAGGGCTATGTTGATGCTTTGGCAAATATTGGTGAACCTGTTAAAGAAAAAGATCTGGTTATGTTCGTGGTGTCTGGTCTTCCTGATGAATACAACAGCTTGAAATCCAATCTGATTGCTCGCCAATTCCCCACCGCTTTTGCAGAACTTCATGGTCTTCTCTCTGACCATGACTATATGGTGAAGAAACCCGACTCCGTATCAGCACAAGCGTTCACCGCCACCACTGGCCAGCCGTCCGCTCCTGCTGCTGTTAATCAACCACCCACTGAGACACTTCATGCCCTTCAACAGCTTATGTCTCAGCTTGGTGTTCAAATTCAGCCACAAACACAGCAATCACAGGCCTTCTATAGTTCTCGTGGACGTGGTCGTGGATCCTACTCTCGTGGCCGAGGATACAATAATGGTGGTGGACGCGGTTACGGTAACAATCATAACAACAACCGTAATTCTGGATACAACAACAATGCTGGTCACACCATGGGCGGTAATCGAGGTCAGTTTAATTGGGCTTCTAATCAAAATACAGTTTTTGGCACTTGTAACAGGTGTGGGATTGGCCATATACCATCTCAGTGTCCAAACCGAGACCCGAACGCCCTTCGCTCAAGACAACCATCAGCGAACTATGCTGATTACCGCTCACAAGCTTCAACTGCTTGGCTTCCGGACACTGGTTCTAACAGTCATGTTGCACCGGATCTCAACAGCTTTGATAACTCAGAACCCTACAATGGTGAGGATACACTTCATGTTGGCAATGGTATGGGTTTACCTATTTTACATATTGGTTCCACAAAGTTTCACTCCCCGAACAAAACCTTTTCCCTTTCTGACATATTACATGTTCCAGAAATTAAAAAAAACCTTCTTTCAGTTCAGAAATTTTGTCATGACAATAACGTGTTTTTTGAATTTCATTCATCTTTTTTTGCTGTGAAGGATACGTGTACGCGCACTACCCTCCTCACGGGTCCAAGTGAAAACGGGCTCTACTCCATTCGTCTTCCATCTCTTCGTCCTCTTCACAAAGTTGCTTTCTCCGCTATTCGTGCATCTTCCGACACATGGCACTCTATCTTATTTTCTGGGTATTGAGGTTACTTCCAAAGGGTCTGATTTGATTCTCTCTCAGAAGAAGTACATTATGGAGCTTTTAACCAAGGCTGGCCTTTCGCAATCAAAACCGGTTCCATCGCCTTGCTCCACCTCGGCTACTCTGGCCCTTGGTGACAGTCCACTTTTTTGAAAATCCGGTGCGATATCGACAGGTTGTAGGGGCTCTTCAGTATCTCACCTTGACTAGACCTGACATAACCTTTGCAGTCAACAAAGTTTGTCAATTTATGCACTCACCTACAGAGAATCACTGGTCCGCTGTTAAAAGAATACTCAGATATCTGCAAGGTACCTCGTATCATGGTCTTCTATTTCAACGGGCTTCTGGCTCCACACAACATGCCTATACAGATGCTCATTTTCGGTCTCTCACTGCGTTCTCTGATGCAGATTGGGCAGGTTGTCCTGATGACCGTCGATCCACCGGGGGTTATGCCATCTATCTCGGGTCAAATCTTGTCTCCTGGTCAGCTAGGAAACAACGCACTGTCTCTCGGTCATCAACTGAATCTGAATACAAAGCACTAGTCGATACTGTTGCCGAACTTACTTGGCTTGAAGCCCTTCTACGTGAACTTCACGTCCCAGTGCAGTCTGCTCCTATCTTATGGTGTGACAACTTAGGAGCCACATACTTATCAGCAAATCCTATTTTCCATGCTCGCACAAAGCATGTGGAGATCGATTTTCACTTTGTCAGAGAAAAGGTTGCACAAGGGAAACTTTCGGTTCAATTCATATCTACAAATGACCAGATTGCTGATGTTTTTACAAAGCCACTACCTTCAGAGAGATTTGCAACTTTACGAGACAAGCTACAGCTCATTTCCCGGCCTTAGCTTGAGGGGGAATATTAGATAGATAAATACATATTATTATATTAGAGGGATTAGAGTGTAATTATGTTCTCTATTTATACTCCTTGTAATCATTCTTATTACATACAATAATACAATACAATTACCAAGATTAACTTTAAGCAACATAAAAGTGAAAATATAAGTTCAATCTAATTTACTTTGTGATTGTCCCATCAACATCTGATATCACAATTCTTGCATTCCACTTCCACAAGTAAATATGAGCATCAACCTACATAATTAACATAATATCAATAATCAGGAATTAAAAGTAGCGAAGAGAATAAATTCATAAATAAAAATAATAATACAAAAAACCTTTTGTACTCCTAAAACGCGGGTCGAGAAAATAAAAGAAACCATATTTTGCCCATCTTTCAAATTCAATGATGATATTTGCTCAGTAGTGGGAACTTGGGTCCTAACAAATTGCTTTTGTGGAGATTGGGACGATGTCGGGCTTGCCTCTACAGGTTGTGGGGAATCAAAAACCGATTCTGAATCAAGAAAAACATCTTCACCCGAGACGTTACTATTGGTATGGTCAAGTGTTTTAACTCGTCTAAAAGGAACAGGCCAGAGTCGCCATCTACGGCCCGATGGAGTTGAAGCGAGCCCGCTGTCTTCACTGGACCCACTCCAGTCCACGGGAATCGCATCCTTGGGCTCAACAGGCATTTCTAGCCCATAAGCAGCCATTCCAAGAACAATGTGAGCAACTTTATCCCATGTAAAGTATTTATCTTCAATTTTGACAATTAAGCTGTCATTTTTTATTATTGATGCTGCAGAAATTTTAAATTCTTCTTCGGGTATGCGGTGGGCGTTAAAGGTTTCAGAAGCTGTACTCGAACCCATACCGGGACGAAGCAAATTCCCACAAAGAGATATCTCTATCCCTGAAATATTCATCAATTAAAAAAAAAATATCAATCTTTTTTGTTTGGGGTTCCAAAAAATGCAATAACTCCTTTTTTCTGTATAGAATGTCAAAATGGTATTTTTGTGCAGGTCGGGTTGGGTTGACCCGTAACGCTTTTTGCCCACATCAAAAATTGTGTTAAATATGATTACACAAAATATATTATTACAATAAAAATCTAGTTTTTTAATTATGGGATTTAGTAGGTAGTATGCGTTAACAATACATTATAGCCGACTTATGACTCGTTCCAACCATTTGACCCATTCAACTTATTTCCTATTTAGCTAAATTTTCATTTTACCCATTTGACCCGCTAAAGATCAAACATAACCCAAAATTGACCCATTTATAAGTAAATGGGTCGAAATTGCCACCTCTACTTTTTCAGGAAGATCCTTTCCGTATTACCTATTTGCTCATTAGCAATTATTAAAACATACAATCTTATAAATCGTTTCATTCAAAACTAGATTATTCTTGTAATAATAGATTTTGTAATCAAATTTAAAATATTAATTATTAATAAAAAAAAAAGTTTCACCAAAACATGTTTGATGACCAAACCAACCCGACCCGGCCTAATTTAAACCGTACAAAGATTAAACTGTTTTGACTAGAACCCATTATGACCCATTACCCAACCCGACCACCCGTCTATTTTTCCACCTCTACCCAATTCCATTGAATACAATATCATCATTATGACCTGTTACTCAAGACTCCCACCCAACTATCACTTACTTGTCCGTTTCGGTCCATCAAAATATTCATTATCATATGACTGATGCTCCTCAGTTACAGACGTGGTGCAGCCATCTTCAATTTCAGGCCCATATGGACTATTTTCGCCCCGTTCAAACTCTTCACCATCTTGATCTTTAACAACTTCAACATCAGAAACTTTATGTTCAATATCCAGTGAATCCACCCCTGTAGATTCAGTTTCAACTTCTAACTTAATAGATTCAACGTTTTTGACCCCTTCGTCACTTTTAACCTCTAGCTTTAAAGATTCAACGTTTTCAACCCCTTCACTTTCATTTCCTACTTTTAATTCTTTAACATCCACTTCATGATCACCACCATTTTCTTGCTTTCCCAAATCGTTTAACGCCAAACAGCTCTTAAAAACATCTTCTTTCTTTACATCACTCGGTGAATCATCAACTACACTTTTTATAGACAGTTCTCTCTCTAAATTCACTACTGTTTGAGTTTCATCACCTTTATCTTTCGATCTATTAATATCACTTAAATATTGAGCCCATGTAGATTCATTACTTAAATCCAAATCACCTTCAAACTCCGGGCCTTCAATCGGGCCCAGATGAAACTGAGGTGTGCTTAATTGCACGTTTTCAGTATCTTCCTCCATTGATGTTATGGGAGCTGACAAAATTTGACCATCGATGCTGAACAAAACGACTTCAGAACTGTTTGATTCCAAATCATTTTCTAAATTATCAAACCGATTAGACCGGACATCCGACAACTCAATCGAACCATCTAAATCATTTTCACTATCAGATTCTGTACTCTCTGCATGATTATCTTGAAACTGAACCTCTACATTATTGTTTTTCTCAGGGGCAAAATCGTGTTTTCTAGACTCGAACAAACTGTCAGAATCATTTACATCAGTATCTTTCTCGGGGCTAACTTCTTTGATAAAATAAGCTTCCCCCGAATTATCAAGATACATATGAAAATCGGCTTCTACCCCATTAACTTCTATTCTTACAATTTTTTCCGCCCCTTTAAGAACACCTTGAAACTTTCCAAACCGAACATACCACGGGGTGCTCCTAAAAGATCCATCTTGTTGTTGAACAGCAATTATGTCAACGGCCCCACCAAACGGGTGAAAAGGGGTTGCAACAGAATATACACTTTGGGAGAGGTAATTTCCCACTCTACTTATCATCTGATCTCTCTTTTGGTCAAAGTCAAACCCGAATGTCTGTTGACTTTTAATTTTACTTCATCAAACACCCAAAATTGTTGTCTTTTCAATATCAATTAAATAATCTCCAAAAACCTGACTCGGGTTATTCTAAATATAGAATTTTGAAGTCTCAACTCTCAACTTCTTGTACTATAGTCCGGATCAAGAAACCTGCAGGCAATACAAATTCTAAAAAAAATTACATGATTAAAAGCACACTTATTAATACTATGAAGTTAGTTCAAAGTGTAATAAGGGGGTGTTTGGATGTGTGTCTACAAATAATCAGTTTGATAATATATGCTTACTTCATCTATACTTCCTTAAATGTTCATAACTAGATGGAGCCATCTTTTTGGGGAGTGTGATATTGCTACTAGATTGTGGTATTCTGTTAAAAGGTGGTTACAAATTGATATCCATCCTTCTTTCATTCCAAGATCAGTTACTAATTGGCTTGATTCCATCAGATTGCCAAAGAATAAGAAAGAGCAAATGCTATTGTTTTGTCCGGATGATGGATGATTTGGAGATTGCGGAACGAAAATATATTTTCTAAAGACAATGGATCCAAGAAAGAGTCTTTATTTGATGCTTTGGTTAATGTTTCGTTCTTATGGTTTTCTAGTAGGAATCGTAAGTGTAACATTTCTTGCGTCGAGCGGCCACAAAATCCACTCATGTTCGTATAAGTTGTCTTTTTTCTCCCGCCTAGCGTCTTGCTAGTCGAGAGATCTTTATAAAATCCGCCGTTAAAAAAACTTTAATTTGACTTTAAAGTTCTTCCCTTTTTATGCAATTAGACTATATTTTCTAAACTACTATGGGTGATACATGTGAACATTCATATAAGAGATAGAGGAAAAGAACCACATGATGAGTATATGGCGATGTCTAAATATATGTTTAAAGTTTTTAACAGTTAATTTATAAAATGTGAGTACTTTAATAACGACAAATATTTTAAAACATAAAAGAGTATGATACAACATGTTATTTATAAATTTGTCAAAACACTTAACACCATTAAAAGATGATTATTACAACTTCACATGTGTGTTTCACAACTAGCATCCAAACACCCCCTAAAAGCAATCACCATACAAATCCAAATGAGGATTGATACAAAATATGTCATAATTTGAAGAAAATGCCAGAAATATGATATGATCATATATGACCCATACTGAATCTTACATGTACAATTAGTCAACTAGAAGACTTTGACTTTCTTTTGTTCTTGATCCAAGAATTAAAGAATCAAAATTTGATTTGATACACAAATATATACACACATAAATTGAAATAAAAATGTAGGAAATAATTAGATGAACACAAGATTTAGTTTAGACCCTAAAACCAAGAACTGAAGTTGATAAAATAAACTTAAATTAAAAAAAAATATTCATGAAACCCAAACTGATCTAAGTTGGTTCAGAATTGGTACAAAATACTAAAAAGTTCAAATAAACCCTAGAAGCAAGAATCAAAGTTGATAAATTCAAATAATTACCGCCTACTCAGATGAAAAACGATCAAGAAAACTGAGATTCTTGGAAGAATTGGAAGTCAAACGGGTATAATTTGACTTTAAACCAAATCAAGCAGTTTTGTTCTTCAAGTATGGCCGAATTTCCCCTGGAGATCGTTTAAGTTATTTATGATTTTATTTGGCTTCAAAGTTTGGAGTTTGGGTTGAGTGTCGGAGTTGGGATATCTTTGAGATGTCACGTATTGACCAGATTCTATAAATAGACTTCCCACCGTGTAAAATTATACTACTTGGGCTTAAAGGATTAGATTTCAATGGCCTAAAATGGGGGTTTGAAGTAATTTGGGTTGGGATGATGAAAATAGTTAGAGGTGTTTATTGTTCGGTTACTAATCGATTAAACTGAAAATTGAATCGAAAAAATTGAACTTAATTTTTATTTAATTATTCGCTTCGGTTAGTAGTCATAACCAAATAAGAATTCGGTTATTCGATTTGGTGTTTAAAATCGAACCGAAATATTTTATTGATATATGTAACGGGCCACTTAAATAATTTTCCCTTTGAGTGAAATATTCATGGTTTTGATATCTCGAGTTATCACTTACGTGTCCCGGTATACGTATATGTTATTCTGGTTCATCTTTATTATAATTCATGGTATATTTAATTAATTTAAATAAGTTAAATTGAATTTTAATAATTTAAACTATGGCTTATTAAGTGATAATAATCCATACTCATAATTTGAGTTGTGACAGTCCTGATTTTCATTTTTGTTGTCAAGGACAATCACATGAGCATAAGAGTATGTGTAATGAGAGCGTGAAGAGGGGACGTGATCCACATAGCCCCTTCACGGGCGTGGAACACCACCCCTTAGGGCGTGATTGCTGGCGTGGGTGCATTCACGGGCAAAGGGGTGAGCTCCACCGGTAAAAAAAATAGCCGTTGGCTATTTAAAAAAAAAATCTTTTTCAAATATCCAACCATTTACCAACTCAAACACATAATCTTTTAATCTTTCCTATTTCCTTTAAATTCTCAAATACTCAAACTCTCAAAATTCACTCAAAAATTAATCTTTGGAACCCAAACCATCCACATTACGCGAACATTCACAACAACCCAAATAATCGGTTCTTGCCTCAAAATCCCGACCCAAACAATGACCCGGGCAACCTCTTCAATCCCAATATTCAAGACGTTTATGTTCCAAGTACGTCACCGGAACCAAACGTTTTTTCAGCAACTCAATCCCAATATTTATGTTCCAAGTAGTTTTTTTATTTTCTTTTAATGTAGTTTTTTATTTTTTTCTTAAATGTATTTTTTATTTTATAATTTAGTTTTTTATTTATTAGAAATAAGAATTTAGTTAATTATTAAAAAATAAATACGGGACGTGAAACCACTACGCATCTTAGTGATTCTTTCCGGTTATTGCCCATGTGCTGATGTGGCAGTGAAATGGCAGGGCATGAAACCACCACAGGTGGCCTAAAAAAGATGGTTGATAACACTAAATTTGAAAGGAAAAAAAATACTCATTTTTGTAGTTTGTTTTAAACCCATAAAAGGCTGAGCCACCCCATTTTAAATATTGATTGTCTAGATTTATTACAAGATAGTAAAAATGTTAATGAGATGTTGCATATCTAGAAGTTCACACTCTTGTTAATATACTCAATTATACTAAAAAAAACTTAATTTTTCCAAATTCATATATTGCCTACTAGGTAAGAATCTCATGTATTACACAAGTCGTTTATTGAAAACGATATAACTTATAAATTTATAAATACATTGTAACACCTTAGGCAAATCCCACATCGGCCGTGGACAGGAGAGATCCTTGGTTCATAAGGAATGTCCTGCCTCTTAAATCAACAACGCGTTTTGGGGCTTAATGTAGTGGATGAGAGGAGAACTCCACAGTTAAGCGTGCTCGGGTGGGAGTAATCCAGGGATGGGTGACCCCCTGGGAAGTTTTCACCCGGGCAACCAAAAACAAATCCGTGAGCTCTTAGTGGGAAAGCGGACAATATTGTTGGTACGAGGGGCCGGATGTTACAAATGGTATCAGAGCCACTCCTGTGCCGTTCGGGATGGTGGAGCAAACCTCATCGAGTATGGTGAGTCCCCGGGGGTGTTCAGAGGGACACCTTAGGCAAATCCCACATCTCTGATTGGGATGGTGGGGCAAACCTCATTGAGGACGATGAGTCCAAAGGGGGGGTGATTGTAACACCTTAGGCAAATCCCACATCGGCCGTGGACAGGAGAGATCCTTGGTTCATAAGGAATGTCCTGCCTCTTAAATCAACAACGCGTTTTGGGGCTTAATGTAGTGGATGAGAGGAGAACTCCACAGTTAAGCGTGCTCGGGTGGGAGTAATCCAGGGATGGGTGACCCCCTGGGAAGTTTTCACCCGGGCAACCAAAAACAAATCCGTGAGCTCTTAGTGGGAAAGCGGACAATATTGTTGGTACGAGGGGCCGGATGTTACATACATCATAACTTGTCAGACTATTATGATCGTCTCGAGATATATCAAGTGGAAATGTGTGTATATAACAAATTAGTATTTTTCTTTAATTAGTTATATTTTGATTTCCTATTATATATTCTTATTTAATATAATTAGTATTTTTTTTTAATAATATATTTATAATATCATTATTATTTAGTAAGATACATGTGTATTTATTAGGATAGAGATGCGGGAAAACCAATGTGAGGAGGCACGAGAAAGTGACAAGTGTCCATCTTAAACCTTTATTTATTAGTATAGATACGATCACCTTAATTATTCATAAAAGTTAATTATAAAAAGAAAAAAGATCTCTTCAATTAAAATACATAGTTTACATGTTATATTCATTTTTATGCATAAGTTAATTCTATCACGAATAACACAAATTATACACAGCTCACCTGCTATATTTGTTTTTATGACCGTTAGTGTTAGAGGACGGAGACGGTGGTGGGAGCTTTGGTGCGTCAACAACGACCCTTGGTGACGACGACAATGACCGGTAGGTGGTGGTAAAACAAGTATGCACTTCCGTATATTATACTATTACTTATTTAGAAGTGTCGGTCGGGATCCAAAAAAAACAAAAATTTTTCTCATATATATATATTTGATATGCTTGCATTTAAATATAAACTTCCTTGATGGGTTGGTTCAAGGCTGCTGTCCTAAATCCTTTCTGTTTGTGATATAAGGTCAATGGTTCAATACCATCGACCAACTTTTTTTTTATCCCTCAATTTTCAATCATACACTTTAGCTTTATAAAGTTTTAACTTTACTCCTGATCTAAATTCTCAAGATTACCCCTTAAAAAAAATTTTCCATTTACTTTTTTTTATATTCCTTTGTAAAAATTACCTTTTCCTATTAATTTTTTTTTTACCTTTTTACTAACTTATTTAATAAATTTGTCGTGTGTTATATCGACTGGCGGTAACGTGAAGAGTTAGACCGACACAACCGAGTCATCGTAACTTTATACGTTTCTTCTATGTATTTAACCATATTTCTTTTTGTGTTTGGTCACGTTAATGTCACCGGCTCAACCGTTTAAAGTTTGCCTAGCGCCACAGGGCGCGAAAGCCTCCCGTCATGGAGCGCGGGGAAAATTTCCTAGTTCTAACTTATTCCTCAATTATACTTTGTTTATTCGACCTGGTATAGCATTAAGGAATTTGGTCTAAACAATTATATTAGTGAGGCAAACCAACTAAAATTTAATTGTTTAAACCCATATTTATTTAGAGGTATAATTTCAATCTAACTAATTAATTAATTTAACTTGACCCTTCATTAAACCCCCCCCCCCACCCTTTTAACTTGACCCTTAGTTTTGAAACCGTCAAAATAGAGACCATATTTATTTATAAGGTATAATTTCAATCTAACTAATTAATTTAACTTGACCATCCATTTCAACGCCGTCAAAATAGAAACCCCCTCCACAAAAAAATCTAATGAGAAAATAACTATCGTGTAAAACGTGTATTGTAAGACTTACTATTAATTGTGTGGCCTTTAAATTTATTAATTATTGATCAATGACTTATTTACCCATATGATTTAATTGGTAATTATTCGATGGACGTAATTACCCTTACTATCATTAAATAGGGTTTCCCCTTGGATGTATATAAATAGAGAGATTATTAGAGAGTTATAACAAACACCATAATCTCGGTGCTCTCTCTCTCATATTCGTGAGAATCATTCTCACCTAAACCATCATTACGGTACATCCTAAACGGAAACCCGATCATCATCAAGATCATGGCGTCTTCCCTCTCCAACCTTACTGGATTACCAGGTACACGTTTATGTTTAATATCGTTTTCCATTATCATGTTAAAGAACTGATCAACATGTGGTATCAGAGCCTATGTTGATAAATCAGTTCTTTTTCGTTCCCTCAAAACTAGAATGAATCGGAAAATCGTTTTTATGAAACTTTTCGGCTCTGGACTTACGTTTTTCCAGATCTGTTTGTTTAACAGTTTCTAAAACCTGTTTTTGATCCTTTATTTGGATCAAAATAAACTATTTTTATGATATATTAAAGTTCTCGGATCAAAATCTCAAGTTTTCGGTTTTGATTTTTAGTCTTTTCTGATCTGAATAACCCGTTTTGATCCATAAAACTTTGATAATTTTTAAAATCCTTAATATTATGTTCTAAGATTTCGAATTAAGGCCAAAAATTCTAATAGTAATCAAGAACAGTTCTAATGTTCTTCATAACTATTCTTGATGTTCATCCTTAATTTGATGAAAATCTATTATTTTGGTAGGTAGATTGAACAAATCTTGTTTCATAAAATTGTTTAACTTTATCTCCAAGTTTTCGTATTAAGTATTTAAATTTTAAATATTTTCGAACTTATAAATCTTGGATATAATTAAAACACTGAATTTTCGAAATAAAAGATATCCCTAAAATTTATCCATTATTTACGAAATCCATAAAGTTCTCGGATTTTATAAAGTTCACGGTTTTACACAAGTTTTCGGCTTAGTTTTTCCGAAAACCTTAGTTTTCCCGTAAACCTCCCTTTACCGTGAACTTTAATTTTACCGTGAACTTCAATTTACCGTGAACTTCAACCTTACCGTGAACTTCAATTTACCGTGAACTTCAACCTTACCGTGAACTTCAATCTACCATGAACTTCAACCTTACCGTGAACTTCATTTTCCGTGAACTTAACCTAAAACCCGAGAACTTTCATTTTCACGTGAGCATCAACAGTTCTCGGCTAATTATGATAGTTCACGGCTACTCGAAAGGTTCACGACTACTCGAAAGGTTCACGACTAATTTTCAGGTTCTCGGCTTACCCAAGTTCACGGCTACTCAAAAGTTCACGGCTCATGCTAATGTACTCGCCTCCTTAAGTTTTCGGGCCCTTAAAAGGTACTCGGGTCCACAAAAATTTTCGGGGCGGGGGCGTGCTGCCCCCCGTACCCTCCGGCGAACAGGGGGTTTGCTATTAACTAATGCTTTTATATTTTTGTGAAACCTTAAAATTTAAATGTTTTACAAACTTTAATTTACTTGAATAACACCTAACAGTTTCACTTCTGTCCAAAGGTGATGTGACACATGTGTGCATTTTTCAAGTATAATCAAGCATTGTCACTTAGTGTATATCATTAAATTATTAGATATTCACATGACACTCGCCTTAAATACATAAATGTTTCACTTATGTCCAAAGATGATGTGTTGCATTTGTGTCCTGCAAACTTAAATTATGTAAATTAAATGTCTCACTTATGCCTAAAGGTGATGTGTTACATTTAACTTACATACCTTATTTGTTCCTAATGCTTAAATAATTGGTCATAGCCAAAGCGAAAGCCAATTGTTTAAGTAGAACCTTAATTAGTTTATTATTTTTGGTGTTATAATAGACTTTATCATAGCTTCCTTAGTATAATGGTCCTTACTTTCCGCCTGCCTTAGTCTAGTACCCCATAATTTCACTCTAAGTTCTTCTATTTAGTTATGTATCTTATTCTTCTCATCTAAATTCACTGTAGCTCCCAATATGGGAATTGAAACTCTTACCAGTTCTAACTTTCATTCTTGAAAAGATTCTCTAATGCTGAATCTTGCTATGCTGGATTTTGATTATGCACTGAGAGAGGCTGCATCCCCTGCTCTCACTGATAAGAGTACCGCTGACGACAAGATACTCCATGAGAAGTGGAATAGGTGCAACCGAATGTCTCTTATGCTCATAAAGCAATCCATTAGCATCGCCATCAGGGGAGCAATTCCATATTCGACCGATGTTAAAACTTAGCTGGCTTATGTGGAGGAACAATTCAAAGGAACTTCTAAGGCGCATGCCAGCACTTTTATTCTGAAGATGGTGACTACTAAGTATGACAGGATCAGCGGTATTCGTGAGCACATCCTAATGATGCACAACATGGCCCATAAGCTTAAGGGACTTGAAATGGAGATCAGTGATGGTTTCCTGGTGCACTTTATTATGACTTCTCTACCTATGTCTTTCGAAGCATTCAATATTAACTACAACACTCAGAAAGAGAAATGGAATATGAGTGAGTTGATTGCTATGTGTGTGTAAGAGGAAGAACGCCTAAAGCTGGAGAAACCTGATGTGGCTTACCTCATGGCCAGTGATTCTAAGAAGAGGAAGGGAAATTTCCGTAAAAATGAATCTTCAAAGGTCCAAAAGAAAGATTCAAGTGCTGCTTCCAGCTCTAAGAACTCCAAAGGGAAGTTTCACTACAGGTTCTGCCGCAAGGCCGGACATAAGCAGAAAGAATGCCCAGACTTCAAGGAGTGGCTGACTAAGATAGGTAATCATCTTAATATGTTAATTGAGTCCTTTAATTTAAATGTTCCAACTAACACATGGTGGTTTGACTTTGGTTCTATGGTTCATGTAACCAATTATAATCAGGGATTCCGTACAATCCAGAAGCTGGAAAGAAACCAAAGAACACTTAAACTGGGGAATGGAAAGGAGCTAGTTGTCGAAGCCGTGAGAACCTTAGAATTAATAATGAAAACTGGTTTATGTATTAAACTTTATGATACCTTATATATTCCTTAGATTACTCGGAATCTTGTATCAGGACCAAAGTTAGACGTAGACGGTTTTGATGTTTCTCATGGTCATAGCAAACTTACTATTAGCTTTAATTCTCAAGTGTTTGGTCTTGGTTTCTGGATGGTGGTCTCTATAAGTTAGAACTAGATAATGAATTTTCCAAGTCTTTGTTATCATATAATATTAATGAGAACTTAACAAAGACTAAACGAAAACGAGACTTAGAAACTTCATCCATGTTGTGGCATCAACGTTTAGGCCACATTTCACGAGAACGTTTATCGAGGCTCGTGAAGGATGAAGTCTTACCCTCTATCGATTTTAATGATTTTGGAACATGTGTCAAATTCCTTAAAGGTAAAATGACATAAGCGAATAACAAAGGTGCCACTAGGAGCTCTAACTTATTAGAACTCATTCACACTGACATTAGTGGCCCTTATCCCATCGCTGGAATAACCGGACATACTTCATTTATCACTTTTATTGATGATTATTCTCGTTATATGTACTTGTATATTATTAAAAAAAATCTGAATCACTTGCAACTTTTAAAGATTATAAAACTGAAGTTGAAAAACAACTAGATCTTCAAATAAAAGTTGTGAGATCAGATAGAGGAGGTGAGTATTGTGGTAGACATACTGATATGGGTTAGGCTGCTGGTCCATTTTATGAGTTTTGTAAAGGCCAGGGGATCGTGAACCAGTACACTATGCCCGATACTCCTCAGCAGAACGGTGTTGCTGAGAGAAGAAACAGGACCCTAATGGACATGGTACGCAGTATGTTAGCCAACTCAGGTTTACCCTCATTCCTCTGGACCGAGGCCTTAAAAGCAGTCGTTCATATACTCAATAGAGTTCCTTCGAAATCTGTCCCTAAAACTCCTTATGAACTATGGACAGGAAGGAAACCGAGTCTAAGATATATGAAAGTATGGGGTTGTCTTGCCAAAGCTAAACTCTATAACCCTTTCTTAAAGAAACTTGACATGAAAACGGTTACTTCTTACTTCATCGGATATCCCGATCACTCAAAGGGTTATAGATTCTATTGTCCTTCTCACGTCACTCGTATTGTAGAAACCAAGCATGCTAAATTCCTTGAGGATTTTAAGGTCAGTGGGAGCAGTGAAAATCCTTATCACGACTTGCACGAAGTACAAGAAGCGGGGGAGAGAGATTCGTCGCTTACTTTACCTCCGATTACTCCTCTTGTACACGACGTTGCACCGCACGTCACTACACCACTTCCTATTCACGCAGAACTTAATTCTACTCCGTTTATCCCTGAGAATGAAGGAACATCAAACGACCGACATGAAGACAATGTCGAACCCGATAATATACTCAAGAGGTCGTCTAGGTCCAAAAGGCCTACTAACTTTGATGATTATGTTACCTACCTGACTGAAGCTGAAATGGATGCCGAAAAGTTTACAGAACCTACTTCTTATCATGAAGCCATTAGCAGTGATCAGTCTTCTGAATGGAATAAAGCTATGATTGACAAGCTTGACTCCATGAAGAAAAATGATGTTTGGGATTTAGTTGAATTACCCAACGGAGTTAAACCCGTAGGATGTAAATGGGTCTTCAAAACTAAACTGGATCCGAATGGAAACATTGAACGCTTTAAAGCGAGATTGGTTGCAAAGGCTTTCACTCAGAAAGAAGGAATCGACTATCAAGAGACCTTTTCTCCTGTTTCTCGAAAGGATTCTTTAAGGATCGTGATGGCCCTAGTAACTCACTTTAATCTTGAGCTACATCAGATGGACGTCAAAGCCGCTTTCCTCAACGGAGACTTGAATGAAGACGTGTTCATGAAATAGCCTGAAAGTTTTCAACCTGAAGGTCAAGAACATCTAGTCTGTAAGTTGAAGAAATCCATATACGGGTTGAAGCAGGCATCACGTCAATGGTACCTAAAGTTTGATGAAACCATGAAGAAACAAGATTTCATTAAGAACCAAGTGGATCAATGCACCTACCTCAAGATGAGTGGGAACAACTTTACTATACTTGTCCTTTACGTAGATGACATTCTATTGGTAAGTAATAGTTTAGACATGTTTCATGAGTCGAAGCGTTTACTCTCGCGTAATTTCGACATAAAGGATCTCGAAGAGGCTTCTTATGTTATTGGCATCGAAATACACCGAGATAGAGTCAATGGGATCTTAGGCTTGTCTCAAAAGGCTTACATTGAGCGTGTCCTCACACGTTATAACATGCAGCACTGCTCTCCTTCTGTAGCTCCAGTAGTTAAAGGAGATGTTTTCGGTTCATTCCAATGTCCCAAAATAGAGGTTGAAAATGAGTAAATGAGAATGATACCTTATGCATAAGTAGTTGGAAGTCTTATGTATGCTCAAGTCTGTACTCGTCCAGGTATCGCTTATATTGCTGGAATGCTAGGCCGTTATCAAACTAATCCTGGTCTTGATCATTGGAAAGTAGCTAAGAAAGTGCTACGATATCTGAAAGGGACGAAAGACTATAAACTGACCTATAGAAGAAGTGATAGTTTAGAAGTGGTTGGTTATTCTGATTATGACTTTGCTAAATGCAAGGATGACAAGAAATCCACTTCGGGGTATATCTTTATGTTAGCCGGCGGACCTATCTCATGGAAGAGTCATAAGCAACAGTTGACTACAACATCCACTATGATGGCTGAATACATCGTTGTTTATAATGCGACCTGTCACGGCATGTTGCTAAAGAATCTTATCACTGGACTCAAAGTAGTTAATTCCATCTCTTGACCATTGAAGCTTTACTGTGATAACTCAGCTGCCGTTAGCTTCTTGAACAGTAAAAGTTCGACTGGAGCTGGATTATATCTTGATACAAAGTACTTGTTCGTTCGCGAGCGAGTTGAGGAAAATAATTTTTGTATTGAGTATATAAGTACTAAAGTTATGCTTGTGGATCCGATGACTAAAGGTCTCCCTCCTAAAGTATTCGAAGAACATGTTTCGAAGATGGGCTTTTCTAAAGACCTTATTTAGTAGCATAATGTACTTACTTAAATTTAATGAATTTTCCTCATTTATTTGAATTTGTTTGTCTCTTAATATGTCCATGCATGCCTAAAGACATATAGACAGTAATTATACAAATCAACGTTAAAGGCTTAATTGTCAATTTGATCCTAAGTTCACTTAAGTTTTAAATTTGGGATTGTAGTATGATTAATGGGGGTCTTGAGTTTAATATTAATTCAATGACTGTATTTCTCTGCTATATTTTTTATTTAGAACCAAAATGAGTATTAACATCTGGCCAAACTTACTAATGTTCATCATAAATGATCACTCGGCCAAGTGGGATAATGTAAGACTCACTATTAATTGTGTGGCCTTTATCATCATTTATTAATTATTGATCAATGACTTATTTACCCCTATGGTTTAATTGGTAATTATTCGATGGACGTAATTACCCTTACTATCATTAAATAGGGTTTCCCCTTTGATGTATATAAATAGAGAGATTATTAGAGAGTTATAACTAATGATTAATTGTTTACCAACACCATAATCTCGGTGCTCTCTATCTCTCTCATATTCGTGAGAATCATTCTCACCTAAACCATCATTACGGTACATCCTAAACGGGAACCCGATCATCATCAAAATCATGACGCCTCCCCTCTCCAACCTTACTGAATTACCAGGTACACGTTTATGTTTAATATCGTTTTCTATTATCATGTTAAAGAACTGATCAACATGTATATTTAATATGGTTAATATGAGAACATACTAAGTTGGTCCACCTACACACCTCCGACAACCTTGGTCCCCTTCACACCTCCATGATTCCAGCATCCCAAAATGGTCGATGTTAGGGTTGTTAATTATTGAATGCACTCTAAAAAAATAACGAATTATAATGATGTTATTTATTTGTGATCATGCTTATATGTATGTAATATATCATATTTTAATTATTAATATATATACCAAGAAGAGTCAACCGTCATTTGTGTTTCTTGAAACTCAATCTCAGTCATTTAAAATACCAATAACTGTAATTTTATAACATCCTAAACATTTAAAATACAATTTTTTTTTACAGTTAAAGAATTATTTGAAGTTTATCACACGGATCGTCCCTCATCACTCGGATTACACACGTCCCTCGTTCCATGGAACCGCTGGCGTCCTCTGCATCTCATACACACTCCCCCATTCTCTCCCTCTCTCTCTCAAAAAATCAAATGGAGCTAGCACGGATTCATCGAGTATCCAGTGCAATCACCATCGCCTTCGCCTGTAAATTGGGAAGCCCTAATGCGCTGGTTATTGAATTTGTCAAATCCGAAACCCAATCGAAGAATCGAATCCTCCTACTTCTCCGTCTTCTTCATCTCCATCTTCATCGTATCGGTATCGCCTGCTGGTTCTCCAAATCAGACGGCTATTGAGGTTCGGTGGCATCGATTCTGCCATTGAATACCTCAATTCTTATTGTGCCTCCTCTCAACCTGCAATAGCCACTATCGTCGGCTTCTACCAAACAAGGGCTTCTGCAATATGTAAGATATATGAAAATTAGGTTGTGTTTTTTCTCTCTCCATAATTTTGCTAAACGTATGAATTTTGATTTTTGAGGAAAGCTTGGAAGATTTTTGAGCAGCCTGCAGTTGTTCTTCTACAGTACAAGTATGATTTCTCTTGGTCTCACTTTCTCAAGCCTCTTGATTATGATTCCTTATAATTTATGTGAATTGATTATCTATGGGCATACTAAGTTGGGTTAAGTATCATATTGTTTCAGATTAATCGGATGAAGAGGAAGCATTAAACTTTAATTCTAATGTTAAAAGTTTCTTATAATGAATATGATTTCTGATGAATGTATGCAATGTGGGCTTCGAAGGCGTGTTCGGGAAAGCTATAAACAGTTTGTGTGTTACATGTTATTACAAACTATATGATTACAGTAATATGATTTAGTAGGCTGTATACATTACAAGATACGCTTTGGGGAACTTGACATGTTGACCATTTTCTTATTTAGCAAACTTTTATTAATTTGTATATTGCAATTATATGGTTGTCTTAACTTTTACTAATTTGAAGTCTTGAAGGTACTTTATTCTGTAATTCAGCTTGCTGCTCACTTGGTTGAAGCCTCAAATAAACTTCTGAAATCTAATTCACTTCTAATTGAAGACTCGAATGTGTTGATCACTTGATGGAAGTGTTGAAGGTAATTTTTTCCTTCCCAAATTGTTTCTGCCCTAAATCGTATTAGCCCTAATCTATGTTGTTAATTTGCTCATTACCCATGTATTGATGGATGTTTAGATCTCCAATTGTTGATGGAAGCTGCACCTGGGCATAACCTATTTATGAACTGGTTAAACATCAAGGTTTGTAGAAGTGAGTTGATTTTGCTGATTTTGCTAATTTTGCAGAGACAATTGAACCATTTCAGCTTTCTCTCCCCCCCCCCCCTCACAGCTTCAAGCTCCGGAGCAATTCTACATCTGTACGTGACTTTGAGTTTTTTACTTAAGTTATATTTTATTTTTTTTGCATGATTCTCATATCTTTTAAATTAGGTAATTTTAAATATAATGAATTCTCAGCTGAGTGATCGGATTGCATTGGTCGAACCACATCATGATCCGCCTACAAATATGACTTACAAGCAGGTCTTCTTCTCTTTTACCCTTTCTTTTTACATCTCTAATTTCTTTTATCTTTTATTTTTAAATACCAATGGTTTGTTTGTGATGGAACCACAATATATGATTTTTTGAAAACTAATTAACCCTTATAGTATTTTTGTTGTTGCTGATTATTATGGGTTTGATGCTACATGTACAGTCTTATTTTCTTCTCTTGCAATTCTTATGTTTTTTCTGCCGATGGTGAATGGGTTTATCTGGTTTACTGCTGATCTTCCTGATATTACAATATCTTTGGTCATGATTTGGCTGTTTTTTTGTTGGTCTTTGGTTGCTCCTTTTCTATTCATGATGAGTGATTTTTCTCTGTGTTACATAATTTTTAAGCAGGTAAGCATATGCTTCTTCTTTTTTTAGTGCAACAATTGAAATTGCATGGTGTTTTTTTGTTTATTTTGGTGGTACTAAAATGCTTGGATATTTATATACTTTATTTATTCTGTTGCAGGGCACATGATTTTAGCAAGTCTGGTTTCGACCCCAGAATTGTCATCATTTTTTTTTGTAATAGTATGGCTATATGTGACAGTTTAATTGTTATTCTGCTTCTGAATTCCTGCAGATTATAACTATTTTTCTTAATTCCAGTATGAGAAAGAGTACCATAATGGTTATTTAAAGGAACATTAAATGGACAACCTTAAGGTGTGTCAAACAATTCTTTTTATCATACATATGTTCAATATTTTTCATATTCATTTTTACCATGTTTATATATTTATGGTTTTGATTACAAGCACTGCCTAAAGGAGAGTGGTTTTGTTATACTGATCGCAATAAGATTCATACATCTTTAGAGAAATTGGTGGCTCGCGGATTAAAAACACTTCCAAAAGCTTTTTTAGGTGCTATAAAGAAGCAGCAGGTGGAACAAAGATTAGAAGCCAGTGCTTAGTTGGACATCAGATCGTTTATGAAGACGGTGAGTTATGCAAGTAATATTTTCATGTGTTGTTGGATTCATATTGACAGAGTAATACAGATCTTTCCTAGAGTTCTGCAAGCCCACCAAAATCTAGAAGATGGAGGTTAGAAATTTCATGGTTCAACTACACAACTAGATTTTTTTAAGCGTTTCCTAGTCTTGCATTTGGTTACATTTGGGTTGTTGCTACTGTGGCACTTATGTTTATTGGAAACTTAATTAAGTATGTTGTTGATGACCTAATACTTTTGTTTGGTTTTAAAATAATAAACTTTAGTTGCGACGCACGGTAACTTAAACTGTGATATAGTCTAATACGTTTGTGATGTTTCTTATGTTACAGGCGATACACGTAAGCTTTGCTTGCAATTGATGTTTTCTTTATTATGTTGCTAAGGTTTAAGTGTCTGCACAACCAGTTTTATTCCTTAATATATATAGTCAAATGAAAAAAACGATTAAGAATTTGCATCATAAGTAACAAATGAAGAGAATGACGATGAACTTGGGATAGCCTCTTTCACAGATGATGATGATGATGAAGATGATTTTACAGATTCAGCATATCCAAATCTGACAATGCAATGGAAGTGAATGGTGAAGAGAAGAATGAAACAAGCATGGTGGTAAGTCTCTGGTTCCATCAAAATGGGTGGGTTTCGGGTAATGGGTTAAAACATGTAATTTCAGTATGGGCTGGGTCAACGAAAACACTTCTATTTAAAAAGGTTGTATATTATTATGATTATTGTTATAAATTTAGTGTCATCCACTTTTGACCCGTTTACCTTTTAGCTGATTTTTATAAAAATTTCACCCTTTCAACTCTGAGCCGAGTCGACCCTTTTATAAGTAAATTAAGCAATTCGGGTAATGGGTTAAAACATGTAATTTCAGTATGGGTTGGGTCAACCTAAACACTTCTATTCAAAAAGGTTGTATATTATTATGATTATTGTTATAAGTTTAGTGTCATCCACTTTTGACCCGTTTACCTTTTAGCTAATTTTTATAAAAATTTCACCCGTTCAACTCTGACCCGAGTCGACCCTTTTATAAGTAAATTAAGCGAGCCATCATAAATTGATCCTTCTGATGTTAAATTGCTTAGTCAATCTATTGACCTGTTGATTGAAACAGGAGGTGTTTAGATGTATTTTTGAAAGTTGGTTTCTAATATAGATGACCTGAATTTTCCATATATCTAATATTAAACAAACAGAATTAGAGAATTAAATAAATAGTATCATGGCATCACTCATTATGGCTTGTGATGATAATGCAGGAGGAATTGATCATCACACCATTTGGCCATGGAAATCATGGGTACCGGAACTATTGACAACTTTTTTCAGTGGTCAAGTAGCTGCATTAGCGGGTGGGGTAGTAATGCATATTGATTTTGTTATTCGTGTAAATGGTAGATTATCTAAAGGTTATTAAGCATATGTTGAAGTAGCAAAGAAAGTCAGTTTTGTGATATTAGTATGTTAAAACACCTGACCATATAAAACTATATTAAAACTTTTATCATCACAACTCAACGAATTGGTAATTTTTTTTTATATTAGTATGTTAAAACACCTGGCCACCGGACGGGTACTCTACTAGTTTGTAATAGTTATATAAATCATAATTATACAATAATTGTAATGGTAAAAAAAGAAATGTAGTTGGAAATCTCAACGGGTATTTTTTTAACAAACTAACGGGTATACTTGATACCTGCGGGTATGCCCGATTCCCCGGCAGGTATTGGGCCGGGTATGGGACATGATTTTACAACCATGGGACTGTACCCGGCCCATTGTCATCCCTAATATCATTGTTGAATGACGAGACTAATTTGTTGATGGTTGAAGCAACTCATCAAGACCAAATCTGAAGCCGATCACACTCATGGATGTTAAAATCATATACTCGATCAAATATCCTCGGCTAGATCCCATACACCGTGGACAATACATTAAGGCACAAACCTTGATATGAAGCTTATAACAAAAGCATGTTCATCTTCTACAAAATGATTGAAGCAAGTATACATATATTGTCGTGTCACTCGATCAACCCGCAAAGGGTCAACTTTACGACCTCCGTCCACTAACCGAAACATACTTTTCAAGTGAGATCTCCATAAAATGTTGCTACACAAAAGTTGGTCCTACTCATCAACGGATACACAATCCATGATGTAGGTAATTCTATCTTACGCAATAAAAAGTGTAGAACACACTATGATTCCATATGCGAATCCAGTTCATAATCAACAACATCAAGACAATCCCAAGCCATGGGAATACCTAACACCTTCGCAATTTCTTAGTTACCAATATGCAATATGAGGCATTGGTCATACCCAACTTCCTTTTGTACGATTCCAAAGCTAAAACAATTTTAATCATCATGGAAATTGATGCATCTTGAGCATATATTTTGTGAATACTTGTGTCACACTATTTTACTCATTTAAAGGTTGAGCTCCTCTGAAAGTTGCTCCATGGGATCCGGCCTTGACCTACCCATATTTAAAGGTTCATACCAACATAATTTGATGAAGCATCAACGCAGCTTGCCAAAGGACCAAGAAGATTAAGAGGGTATTTCCAAGCTCACCCCATCATGGTAGTTACAGATCAACCAATTAAGACAATACTAGAGAAGTTCGAAACCTCTGGTCGTCCGACCAAATGAACAATCGAGTTGGGGGAACACAAGATCGAGTACGTACCAAGAATAGCAATAAAGGCTCAAGTGTTAGCGGATTCCATTGCGGAGGTTTTAGAAGAAAAGGTTGAAAAAGAAGTCAATGAAATAAAGCCTGATCGACACTATGATTAGCTATCAACTCATAAGGTACGTTTATCTTATCTAATCTGTGGTTGGATTTATGTTTTATTTGGTTTGCATCTGGACTCCTCAAGGGCGGATTAAAGATCAGTTTGATCCGGTTCGTATACACACTTCTGCTTTTGTTCTCTAAATATTTTAAACCAGTATACGAATCCCAATATCATGGTACTCGGGGTTCCTATGGACGACCCTTACTTTATCGGAGTATAGTCGGAGCATTGCATTATTGGTTTTCACGAGGCCTGAGATTGCTTATGCTATCAGTACTACTGATCGACACTCGTTGGCAGTTAAACGTATTTTGAGGTATCTTAAGGGTACTAATAGTTATGGGTTGACTATTTCTCTCTCCTCTACGACTACTATTCGTGCCTAAGCATATTCTTATTGGGCCAGTGGTCCCGATGATCATCGTTCGACTACGGGTTATTGTTCTTGGATCCAACTTCATCAGTTGGAGTTCCAAGAAGCAGCACACCATTACATGGTCTAGTACTGATGCCGAGTATCGGGCTCTTGCTCATGATGCTGCTAAGATCAGGTGGATTATGTCTCTAATGCATGAGCTTCGGTTGTCTCCGAGTTATGCATCTACTCTTTGGTGTGACAACATTGGTGCTATGTATCTGGCAGTTAATACAATCTTTCATCAGCGCACCAAACATCTCGAGATTGATCTACATTTTATTCGGGATATGGTTTTGGCTCAGTCTCTTAAAATTCACTATGTTGCAACCACACATCAGCTTGCAGACATCCTCACCAAAGGGTTGTCTTCTACCCAGTTTGCTTATCTCATATCTAAGCTACACATCGTTGCCGCCGTCTAGCTTGAGGGGGCATATTAGATATATTTATCCTTCGTATCTTTGTAGACTCTATAAGTATAGAGTTGTTATGGTTATTGAAATATATACATAAAAAACACATATTATCACATTTATTGTTCTCTAAATTTCAATAATAGTCATCTTTTACTCAAAATCGAGTCTTACGTTGTGTTCCCGAGTTAACTTAAGGAAAGAAAAGAAGGGAATCCCTTCCTTTCTTTTCTTTTCTCTTCTCTTCCTTTCCTTTCCCTTCTTTCCATTTCTTTCCAATTTGGAAGGATGGATTTTAGCCTCAAAATCCCTCTCTTTCTCTTCTGTTCTCTTCCTTTCTCTCCATAAAAAAAAACTCCGGAACACCAATTTTCTCTATTTCCTTTCAAATCCTTTCTTTTCTCTCCTTAAATGAAACTCGGGAACACAGCGTTAGTCTCACCAAAACTACCTATGAGTGTTTTCTTTTCCATCATCCATTAAAGGTAGGTTTTTTAATCTTTTCTTACTAATCATTGATCTCGGTCCATCTTCAACCCCCTTGATTGGTTCTGCAATTTGGATTGGGTGTTTAGGTTATATCTTTGTGCTAGGAGTTAGCACCACACCAGGAGACATAAGGGCTCTACCTCTAAATTTTTAATTTTTCTGTCAAAGCATATAAACCTAGTCCTAAATATTTTTGAGTTAGCCTTTTATATTTTCATTATTGAGTCTCATGAGTCTGCCCCATTTAGGGTTTATGGGACTAATGGGTCAATGGGTTGGGTTGGAGTAATATGGAGGAGGAGGAGGAGGAGGGGTGAGGCCAAGTTGATTTGTGAAATTGGCACGATACCAAGGGGTAAGATGCATAACTGGTGGAGGTTGATTTGAGAATAGATGGGTATATTAGTATATAAAGCTGTGATCTTGAATATAAAGAAGCCTATTGATGGCAAAACTTCTAAAGGAAAGGCCACTGGTGGGAAAGATTGGAACTTGAGTTACATGGCAAGAGTTGGACTAAGGTCAATGATAGTCAACGTAATGTTGACCAAAGAGGGCATGGAAAGTTAATTTGGATCAAATACTAGGTGGGAGTGAAGAAAAGTAGAGAACTTGATGATGCTGTCAAGAAAAGTCAGAGAATAAAGTGGGATTTCAGCCATAATAAATCTCTTGGAGTGCATGCGGGTGATAATTATGGAGGTCACCAGAATTAATCCATTTTTTATATATAAAAGTTGAGTTTTATTAAAGCAAAACATTAGTTGTAGTCGGTATAGAAAAGAACATCTCTGACTAAAAGAAGTTCTGGTTTTGCCACTGGCTGACCTTAATGATTTGAAGTTGGACAATGTCAATACAAAGAGTCGGAATATAAGAGAAGATCTGTCTTTTGATGTGAACTAATGAGGAGTTCATGCATTGTTGGGTGGTAGGAGTTTATTTATAAAGAGACAGATTTGTTTTAAATAAATTTGAATGTCCAGAACGAAATATGCTATCTTTTGAATCACTAATCAACACTCCCCCTTGCTTTAAAAGTTTGTGACCCTCACCTAAACTCTCAAGTTTGCATGCTTCATAACAGGAAGTGATTTTGTTAGGACGTCTATATATGCAACTAGCTGGTTTGTGTTGGCGATAATTTCTACCAACCCAATTCACAAGTCGGTGAATATGGGAAGTGCCAAAGTTGAAACTTAGATTAGTACACGAGACAAACCATGTACGATGCACCGAGATATAAAAAGTTCAAGCATTTTATTGGATGATAAATGGGTGACAAAAATCGCAGACTTTGGCTATCCAAGTTGCACCGCGCAACTTAACAAGGTAGCACACTCGCTACCAATAATATTGTCAGGAGAGAGATATCTACATACCGGTAATATGAAAACTAAATAAGATGTTTACTCTTTTAAACTAGTTTTGTTTGAAATCTTGTGTGGAAAGCTCGCATATGATAAAACTTACGGTGAAAAAGTTATTTAACAATGTCGATCTTGGTAACTCAACTAGAAAGAAATAAAGGTATTTAACTTGATGGTGTTCATAGTCTATTTGGCTGGTTTTGGCGGAATTTAAAGAACCTGTAAGTACGTTTTTAAAAAATTAAACCGAACCAATCGAATTGGTTGGGTCGACCGGATTAGCTAAATCGGCCAAAAGAGTTCGGTTTTGGCCTTGTTAATTATTTTAAAAAATACGTATTTCCATACAATATATAAATACAAAAATTTAAATATTATCCTTTTCCCGTCTATTGACCCTTCTATATTATCAATATCTTTCTTATATTTTTTCGCAATATTTCCCAATATGATTCTTAGTAATTATGATACGTTATCTTCTTTTTCATGAGATCCCCCTTTAAACCAATAAAGGCGGAAAATGAATAACAATAAAAAAGGACCCAAATTGGTATTAATAATGATCGGTGACCAATGTGGATCTTAGTAACTCAATTGAAAAGTAATAAAGGTATTTGACTTAAGGCTGTTCACAGTCCGGTTTAGAAGGGCTTTAGACCGAATCGATAAATACGATTTTTTAAGAATTACACCGAACCAGTCGGGTTGGTTGGGTCGGCCAGACCGGCCACGCGGTTTCAAAGAGGTATACAAATCACAACTTAGTCTTGACGAATATAAATTCATCGACAGTCGAAGAGAAGGAGCATATCATAGTAGTTATTAAACGAATTTAAATGCGAACGTCTGAAATAAAAAAATGCTTTTTAAATACGAACGTAAGAAATAAAATGCGAACATCCGAATATTGTTTCTCTGCAAAGATTTTGTGACGGAGGATGGGAGATGATCCTCGTTTACGAGTATGTTTCTAATGAAAGCCTTGCTGCTTGTTCTGGAAACATAGATAGAATGATAAATTTTACGTGGGTAGAACGAATACAAATATGTCTACCCGACTAGTAAGTCACTAGCCGGAACAATAAAGAATTACATGAATAATAGAGGGTTTTGTAATCACTCTATCCAAGAAATAGTGCACTTAATCTTCCTACCCGAATACCAATAATTAAAATGAAAAATACAAAACGTCACTGAATAGACTCCTCTCTTTAGGCCGATTCTACAAAAATACCATATCGTTTCGAAGCTTCCATATATCCCACAAAGTAACGAGACAAACCATGTATAATACACCAAGATATAAAAAGTGCAAACATTTTATTGGATTATAAATGGGTGGCGAAGATCGCAGACTTTGGGCTATCCAAATTACACCTCGCAACTCAACAAGGTAGCACCTTCACTACCAATAATATTGTAAGGAGAAAGATATCTTTGTACCAGTAATATGAATACTAAATCGGGTGTTTACTCTTTTGGAGTAGTTTTGTTTGAAATCTTGTGTGGAAAGCTCGCATATGATAAAACTTACGTGAAAAATGTATTTAACAATGTCGATCTTGGTAACTCAACTGACAAGAAATAAAGGTATTTAACTTAGTGGTGTTCACGATTTAGTTTGGCTGGTTTTGATGGAATTTCTAGACCGAACCTACAAGTATGTTTTTAAAAAAATTAAACCGAACTGATCAAATTGGTTTTTTTTTAATAATGATGGATGACCAATGTGGATCTTGGTAACTCGACTGAAAAGTAATAAAGGTATTTCACTTAAGGATGTTCACAGTCCGGTTTAGAAGGGCTTTAGACTGAATCGATAAATACGATTTTTTTAAGAATTAAACCGAACCGGTCGGGTTGGTTGGGTCGTCCGAACCGGCCACGCGGCTACGAAGAGGTATACAATGCACAACTCAGTCTTGACGAATATAAATCGTCGACGGTTGAAGGGAAGGAACATATCACATTACCTATTAAACGAATCAGTAGTGGAAATGATGGGCAAGGAGAAAAAAGTTTCTTTACTGAAATAGAAATGCTTTTTAAAATACATAATAGAAATGCTTTTTAAATGCGAACATCCGCTTATTTTCTTCTTTGCAAGGTTTTTGTGACGAATGAGTGGAGATGATCCTCGTATACGAGCATGTTTCTAATTGAGGCATTGCTCATTATTTTGGAAACATAGATAGCATAGAAATTTTACATGGGTAGACCGTATACAAATATGTCTTAATATTGCATATGGATTGCATTACCTCCACACAAGTACACGAGACAAACCATGTATAATACACCGAGATATAAAAAGTGCAAACATTTTATTGGATTATAAATGGGTGGCGAAGATCGCAGACTTTGGGCTATCCAAGTTACACCGCGCAACTCAACAAGGTAGCACCTTCGCCACCAATAATATTGTAGGGAGAAAACTAAATCGGATGTTTACTCTTTTGGAGTAGTTTTGTTTGAAATATTGCGTGGAAAGCTCGCATGTGATAAACTTACCTGAAAAAGGTATTTAACAATGTCGATCTAGGTAACTCAACTGACAAAAAATAAAGGTATTTAACTTAATGGTGTTCACAGTTTAGTTTGTTTGGTTTTGACGGAATTTCTAGACTCAACCTTTAAGTATGTTTTTTTTAAATTAAACCGAACCGATCGAATTGGTTGGGTCGGCTCGACCGGCTAAATCAACCAAAATATTTCGGTTTTGGCCCTTCTATTTATTTTAAAAAATACGCATTTCTATAGAATATACAAATACAAAATTTTATATTGTTGATCAATTCTTAAACATGATAATGGAAAACAATAATATAATCATACCTGACAAGCTAACCGATGAGAGGGAAGACGGCATGATCCACAGGAAGACCGGGTTCCCGTTTAGGGTGTACGGTTAGGATGGTTAAGGTGAGTTCGTAAGAACTCACGGTTACGGGAGAGAGGGACGATTTAGTGGTGATAGTAATTGAATGATTCATTAGTTAATTCACTGTAATTATCTCTCTATTTATATGTACACCCAAATGGAAACCCATTAATGACCAATCAGAGTAATTAGGCCTATCAATTAACTAGCCATAGGTTAATACTAAATAAATAAATAAATCAATTGATCATTTAATAACTAGATAAATGATTATAAGAGCCACATAATAAAACCGTGTCTTACATTCTCCCACTTGACTGAGTGATCATTTATTATGAGCATTAGTAAGTCTGCGCAGATTTAATACTCATTTAGTTTTAAACCAAAACTGTAGCAGAGAAATACAGTCATTGAATCAGTATCCAACTCAAGACCCCCATTAATCATACTATAATTCCAATTTAAGACTTAAGTAAACTTAGAATCAAATTGACAAATAAGCTCTTTAACGTTAATTTGTATAGTTACTGTCTATACGTCTTTAGGCATGTATAAACGTATTTAGAGACAAACAAATTCAAATAAGTGAGGAAATTTTAATAATTAATCATTCATAATACGATATGCAATTATTTATGGTCATTAGTAAACCCGTCTTAATTATAAGAACTTTCATAAGACTTATGGGTGATAGACCTTTAGTTATTTGGATCCATTAGCATATCATGAGTATATTCGATACAAAGATTTAGTTTCTTCTACTTGTTCACAAGCGAACAATAATTTCGTATCGAAATTTAATGCAGCTCCGCTCGAACTGTTACTGTTCGAGAAGTAAGGGTAGCTGACTTATCACAATAAGTCTTCGATATGATATTTATGTGGAGTTACTAAATTATGAGTCTACTGATAAATTTTCCAACAACATTTAGTGACAATTATGTTATGATCAGCAACATATTATGTCATTGAAACTTAGGTTATTGTTAACAGTTCCTTATGAATCCTCTATGAGATAGGTCTGTCTGCTGACATAAGGATATACCTCGAAGTTGACATTTTGTTTTCTTTGAATACAACAAAATCAGAATAAGAGTAGTCAACCGTTTTCACTTCTTCTTTAAATTATAGTTTCTCGTTTGTTAAAGATATTGCAACTTTCTATTAAATGTTTTACAGTAATCTAGACTAGTATAGTGTTTAGCAATATGAGCAATATCTAAACAAATATAGACTTTAACCTTCATAAGGCTTCTAATTAACGAAGCATAAGGAAATAGTTTTCATTTATCCTATTAGCCTTTAAAGGAGAACAATTTAAATGTTACACATGTAAGGATCCGCTTAGTGTAAAGCTTATGGGACGAAACTAATGTCTCATTGGATCTATCTCGATGTATTTTGATACATATCACATAAGAGGTATCTCTGAAATGCATCATGTCAAAATATGAGTAATCAATGCTTTGACTCATGTAACATATACTTGTCAAAAGAATGTCATCTATATAAGGACAAGTTTGCACTAGTTGCTCCCACTCATCATGAGGTAGGTGTACAAATTCACTTAGTTCTTGATGAAAAGAGTTGCATTATGATTTCAATCAACCCATACATGGATTTCATTGACTTATAGAATAAGTGTTCTTAACCATCAGTTTAGAACTTTCAGGTTATTTTATGAACATGTAGGTCAATGTTAGGGAAAGTTGTTTTAATGTCCATCTAATATAGCTTTAAGTTATTGTAAGCTACTAGAACAGTAATGATCCTCAAATAAATCTTTTATAAAACAGGTAAGAAGGTTATTTGATAATTTATTCCTTCTTGAGTATAACCTTTAACAACCAGTCGTGCGTTTCCATTCGGATTTTGTTTAGTTATGAACACCCTTTAGGTAATTCAACCAAATCCCAAATGTTATTCTAATTCATGGAGTCAGGCTTGCTAATAATAGCTTTATTCCATTTAGAAGATTGATTGATGCTAATGGCTTAATTAGAAGAAGTAGGATCGGTAAACTTTCCAGCATCCATTTCAAATTCAGTCAAGTAGGATGCATAATCATCAAAGTTAGTAGGCCTTTTAGACCTAGATGACCTCCTGAGTTGATTATTGGGTTTATTGGGAGTTTCAAGTTTATAGATTAGCTCTTGGTTAGGTGCTTTCATTTTCAGGTATATTAGGAGCAACATTAGTTTCTAAGTGTGTAGGAGTTGATGCAGTGTGGTGTACAAGAGGTGTAATCAGAGTTAAATTCGGAGTTAAATTTAACGAGTCTCTCCCTCTGCCTCTTATACTCATGGCAAGTCATGATAAGGACTTTAACTACTCCCACTGAGCTTAGAAATTTTAAGTAATTCAGCATGCTTAGGGTCAACAATGTATCTAACATTTGAACACTAGTAGATTCTAATAGAGAACAACTTAATGATGTTTATGTTAGTTTCTCTTGTTGATGATTACTTTAGTTTTGTAAGAAATCTAAGTTTGCCCACATATTAGCATCTATGAGACTTTGTTAGGGGTAGCATTAGATTCTAAGGAGACAAATTGTGATGGAGCAGTGTCATGTACAAGAGGTGTATACAAGAGGTAATTTTAACGAGTCATCCCCCCACCTCTTGCAACTTTCGCAGACTATAATTAGGACACTCAGTGCTCCCACTGATCTTTGAGGTCTCTAGGAATTACACATGACAAGTTTCAATGATTTGCGTGACGTGGGAACCTTTCATATATTTGAGACTTGATTTCCTTCTCGTCCAAAATTTCATAAGAAAATTTAGAGACAAATTTAGAAAGAATTCTTTTAGGTATATATGAATTGATATCTTTAAAGCTTTGGGCCGTAGGAAACAGATTAGATACAAGTAAATATTCTTCTAAATGATAAATGAATTATGTTCGAATATTCCATTTGGGATAAATATTGGTGGACCCTCATTTATTCCTTTAGCCATTTGATATTTAGGGCGTTTAACACATGATTTAAAGTCAATGAGAATGAGATTTGGTAACAATTCATCCTACATCGACCTGGTCATGATTTATCATAAAATTTGGTCTTAATGGATGAAGTGCATAGGTCTCATTTATCTTTTGTTAAATTTTCATGATAACAAAAGTTGTGAAAATTTATTGTATCAGCTAGTTCTATGTCATAAAGGTTTCTATCTAGATATTAATAACCAATAATATGAGAGTTTAAGTTAATGATGACTTTGTTTTGGCCATGCAAACCTCATAACTGTCAAAGTGTAGCTTTATTATTAATACTAAATTTTGAGTATTCTCCAGGATATGTAAGGTATCATAAAGCCTAATACAAAAACAATTATTTAATGGTTCTATGTAGCCTTAACATTTAAATCCATCGCTAACTTCTCATCTTAATTATTAGTTGAATTCTGGTAAGGAAACGTATAGAACTAGACTCAATGCATCATGTGTTGTTTGGAATATTAATATTAGCGGGCTAAAAAAAATCATTAAGTAGTAACTACCTTATCTTAGCCAGCTAGTCCCTTGGCTTATGGATGGTCTCATTGCTTATGCCTAGTATAATGGCATAGATTTGTAGTGAGACTTCTCCTTGAAGGACTTAGAGCTGGAAGCAGTACTTGTATTTTGTTTTCGGACCTTAGAACTATCATCTCTATAGTAACTTTTCTTCCTCTTTTTAGGTTTAGTGGTAGTGAGGTGAATAACATCCAGCTTTCCAGTTTTAGGCGTTCCTTTTCCTGTACGTATATTGCTATCAATACACTCATTTTCCTTTGGTAGTTCTGAGTGTTATAGTTGATTTTTAAGGCAACTAATCGTACTAGTGGAGAAAAAAATATTATGTATGCACTAAAAAACTTCACTGATTTCCATGTATAAGCACTTAGTTTATGGGTCATGTCAGTGTAAATTATGATGTGTTCACGGATGTCACTTAACCTTTTATTTAGAATTAATATGTTTGTATGCGTCTTAGGAATTATTTTGATTCTTCCATTTTCACAGAGAATAGATTAGTCTTAGGAATTTCAGAATATGGAATAACTCCCCAGATAGCAATCATGAAAAGAGTTCTTGATTACCATAAGAGACATTATGTTTGACTTATCATATTTCTAATGCTCTAGTTTTTTTCTGTAGTACTTTTATAAGAAAGAGCAGCAGGAGTGTCATGTCTTAAGGGATAATTAAGACTCAATAAGAGTAAATATTTATGGAAGCCCTTAATTAAGCAAAACTCATCTTAAAAGTTAGAGTGAAAATAAGGTACAAATAGCTAAAGAAGAACTCAGAGTGATCTATGGGGTAATAATCTAAGGCAGACATAAAAAATAAATTAAATAAGGTTCTACTCAGAACAATTATTTTATGAAGATATGATAAAATCTATTATAACACCAAATTAATAGATTAGATAGGTTCAACTTAAACAACGGGCGTTCACTTTGGTTAATGACCAATTGTTTATGCATTAGGAACGATTTAAGTTTAAATAGCAACACATCACCTTTGGGCAAAAGTGAGACATTTGTTTAGAATGCATATAATTAGGTTTGCGGAACACAAATGTAACACATCACCTTTCGGCAGAAGTAGAAACATTCATGTATTAAGGCGAACTAGTGCTTAATTAGACTTAAATAACTTTACGAGCGTGACACATCACCTTTGGGCAGAAGTGAAACTTTATGTGTTATTTAAGTTAATCATGTTTTCTAATTTAAGGTTTTGTAAAGTAGTTTAATATCATGATATGCACTAAGTAATAATGCTTAATTAAGCTTGAATACATTTACACATGCATCACATTACCTTTGGGCAGAAGTGAAGCTTTAGGTGTTATTCAAGTAAGTTTTTAAGGTTTTGTAAAACATTTAAGTTTAAGGTTTTAACAAAACAAAAGCATTTATTAATAGCAAATCTCCCTGTTAGAGAGGAATTTTAGGCACATATAAGGCTAAGTTCACGACTCCATTAGGGTTCACGGTTATGGTAGAGTTCACGGCTCCGGCAAAGGTTCATGATAAGGACTTTAACTACTCCCACTGAGCTTAGAAATTTTAAGTAATTCAGCATGCTTAGGGTCAACAATGTATCTAACATTTGAACACTAGTAGATTCTAATAGAGAACAACTTAATGATGTTTATGTTAGTTTCTCTTGTTGATGATTACTTTAGTTTTGTAAGAAATCTAAGTTTGCCCACATATTAGCATCTATGAGACTTTGTTAGGGGTAGCATTAGATTCTAAGGAGACAAATTGTGATGGAGCAGTGTCATGTACAAGAGGTGTATACAAGAGGTAATTTTAACGAGTCATCCCCCCACCTCTTGCAACTTTCGCAGACTATAATTAGGACACTCAGTGCTCCCACTGATCTTTGAGGTCTCTAGGAATTACACATGACAAGTTTCAATGATTTGCGTGACGTGGGAACCTTTCATATATTTGAGACTTGATTTCCTTCTCGTCCAAAATTTCATAAGAAAATTTAGAGACAAATTTAGAAAGAATTCTTTTAGGTATATATGAATTGATATCTTTAAAGCTTTGGGCCGTAGGAAACAGATTAGATACAAGTAAATATTCTTCTAAATGATAAATGAATTATGTTCGAATATTCCATTTGGGATAAATATTGGTGGACCCTCATTTATTCCTTTAGCCATTTGATATTTAGGGCGTTTAACACATGATTTAAAGTCAATGAGAATGAGATTTGGTAACAATTCATCCTACATCGACCTGGTCATGATTTATCATAAAATTTGGTCTTAATGGATGAAGTGCATAGGTCTCATTTATCTTTTGTTAAATTTTCATGATAACAAAAGTTGTGAAAATTTATTGTATCAGCTAGTTCTATGTCATAAAGGTTTCTATCTAGATATTAATAACCAATAATATGAGAGTTTAAGTTAATGATGACTTTGTTTTGGCCATGCAAACCTCATAACTGTCAAAGTGTAGCTTTATTATTAATACTAAATTTTGAGTATTCTCCAGGATATGTAAGGTATCATAAAGCCTAATACAAAAACAATTATTTAATGGTTCTATGTAGCCTTAACATTTAAATCCACCGCTAACTTCTCATCTTAATTATTAGTTGAATTCTGGTAAGGAAACGTATAGAACTAGACTCAATGCATCATGTGTTGTTTGGAATATTAATATTAGCGGGCTAAAAAAAATCATTAAGTAGTAACTACCTTATCTTAGCCAGCTAGTCCCTTGGCTTATGGATGGTCTCATTGCTTATGCCTAGTATAATGGCATAGATTTGTAGTGAGACTTCTCCTTGAAGGACTTAGAGCTGGAAGCAGTACTTGTATTTTGTTTTCGGACCTTAGAACTATCATCTCTATAGTAACTTTTCTTCCTCTTTTTAGGTTTAGTGGTAGTGAGGTGAATAACATCCAGCTTTCCAGTTTTAGGCGTTCCTTTTCCTGTACGTATATTGCTATCAATACACTCATTTTCCTTTGGTGGTTCTGAGTGTTATAGTTGATTTTTAAGGCAACTAATCGTACTAGTGGAGAAAAAAATATTATGTATGCACTAAAAAACTTCACTGATTTCCATGTATAAGCACTTAGTTTATGGGTCATGTCAGTGTAAATTATGATGTGTTCACGGATGTCACTTAACCTTTTATTTAGAATTAATATGTTTGTATGCGTCTTAGGAATTATTTTGATTCTTCCATTTTCACAGAGAATAGATTAGTCTTAGGAATTTCAGAATATGGAATAACTCCCCAGATAGCAATCATGAAAAGAGTTCTTGATTACCATAAGAGACATTATGTTTGACTTATCATATTTCTAATGCTCTAGTTTTTTTCTGTAGTACTTTTATAAGAAAGAGCAGCAGGAGTGTCATGTCTTAAGGGATAATTAAGACTCAATAAGAGTAAATATTTATGGAAGCCCTTAATTAAGCAAAACTCATCTTAAAAGTTAGAGTGAAAATAAGGTACAAATAGCTAAAGAAGAACTCAGAGTGATCTATGGGGTAATAATCTAAGGCAGACATAAAAAATAAATTAAATAAGGTTCTACTCAGAACAATTATTTTATGAAGATATGATAAAATCTATTATAACACCAAATTAATAGATTAGATAGGTTCAACTTAAACAACGGGCGTTCACTTTGGTTAATGACCAATTGTTTATGCATTAGGAACGATTTACGTTTAAATAGCAACACATCACCTTTGGGCAAAAGTGAGACATTTGTTTAGAATGCATATAATTAGGTTTGCGGAACACAAATGTAACACATCACCTTTGGGCAGAAGTAGAAACATTCATGTATTAAGGCGAACTAGTGCTTAATTAGACTTAAATAACTTTACGAGCGTGACACATCACCTTTGGGCAGAAGTGAAACTTTATGTGTTATTTAAGTTAATCATGTTTTCTAATTTAAGGTTTTGTAAAGTAGTTTAATATCATGATATGCACTAAGTAATAATGCTTAATTAAGCTTGAATACATTTACACATGCATCACATTACCTTTGGGCAGAAGTGAAGCTTTAGGTGTTATTCAAGTAAGTTTTTAAGGTTTTGTAAAACATTTAAGTTTAAGGTTTTAACAAAACAAAAGCATTTATTAATAGCAAATCTCCCTGTTAGAGAGGAATTTTAGGCACATATAAGGCTAAGTTCACGACTCCATTAGGGTTCACGGTTATGGTAGAGTTCACGGCTCCGGCAAAGGTTCATGATAAGGACTTTAACTACTCCCACTGAGCTTAGAAATTTTAAGTAATTCAGCATGCTTAGGGTCAACAATGTATCTAACATTTGAACACTAGTAGATTCTAATAGAGAACAACTTAATGATGTTTATGTTAGTTTCTCTTGTTGATGATTACTTTAGTTTTGTAAGAAATCTAAGTTTGCCCACATATTAGCATCTATGAGACTTTGTTAGGGGTAGCATTAGATTCTAAGGAGACAAATTGTGATGGAGCAGTGTCATGTACAAGAGGTGTATACAAGAGGTAATTTTAACGAGTCATCCCCCCACCTCTTGCAACTTTCGCAGACTATAATTAGGACACTCAGTGCTCCCACTGATCTTTGAGGTCTCTAGGAATTACACATGACAAGTTTCAATGATTTGCGTGACGTGGGAACCTTTCATATATTTGAGACTTGATTTCCTTCTCGTCCAAAATTTCATAAGAAAATTTAGAGACAAATTTAGAAAGAATTCTTTTAGGTATATATGAATTGATATCTTTAAAGCTTTAGGCCGTAGGAAACAGATTAGATACAAGTAAATATTCTTCTAAATGATAAATGAATTATGTTCGAATATTCCATTTGGGATAAATATTGGTGGACCCTCATTTATTCCTTTAGCCATTTGATATTTAGGGCGTTTAACACATGATTTAAAGTCAATGAGAATGAGATTTGGTAACAATTCATCCTACATCGACCTGGTCATGATTTATCATAAAATTTGGTCTTAATGGATGAAGTGCATAGGTCTCATTTATCTTTTGTTAAATTTTCATGATAACAAAAGTTGTGAAAATTTATTGTATCAGCTAGTTCTATGTCATAAAGGTTTCTATCTAGATATTAATAACCAATAATATGAGAGTTTAAGTTAATGATGACTTTGTTTTGGCCATGCAAACCTCATAACTGTCAAAGTGTAGCTTTATTATTAATACTAAATTTTGAGTATTCTCCAGGATATGTAAGGTATCATAAAGCCTAATACAAAAACAATTATTTAATGGTTCTATGTAGCCTTAACATTTAAATCCACCGCTAACTTCTCATCTTAATTATTAGTTGAATTCTGGTAAGGAAACGTATAGAACTAGACTCAATGCATCATGTGTTGTTTGGAATATTAATATTAGCGGGCTAAAAAAAATCATTAAGTAGTAACTACCTTATCTTAGCCAGCTAGTCCCTTGGCTTATGGATGGTCTCATTGCTTATGCCTAGTATAATGGCATAGATTTGTAGTGAGACTTCTCCTTGAAGGACTTAGAGCTGGAAGCAGTACTTGTATTTTGTTTTCGGACCTTAGAACTATCATCTCTATAGTAACTTTTCTTCCTCTTTTTAGGTTTAGTGGTAGTGAGGTGAATAACATCCAGCTTTCCAGTTTTAGGCGTTCCTTTTCCTGTACGTATATTGCTATCAATACACTCATTTTCCTTTGGTGGTTCTGAGTGTTATAGTTGATTTTTAAGGCAACTAATCGTACTAGTGGAGAAAAAAATATTATGTATGCACTAAAAAACTTCACTGATTTCCATGTATAAGCACTTAGTTTATGGGTCATGTCAGTGTAAATTATGATGTGTTCACGGATGTCACTTAACCTTTTATTTAGAATTAATATGTTTGTATGCGTCTTAGGAATTATTTTGATTCTTCCATTTTCACAGAGAATAGATTAGTCTTAGGAATTTCAGAATATGGAATAACTCCCCAGATAGCAATCATGAAAAGAGTTCTTGATTACCATAAGAGACATTATGTTTGACTTATCATATTTCTAATGCTCTAGTTTTTTTCTGTAGTACTTTTATAAGAAAGAGCAGCAGGAGTGTCATGTCTTAAGGGATAATTAAGACTCAATAAGAGTAAATATTTATGGAAGCCCTTAATTAAGCAAAACTCATCTTAAAAGTTAGAGTGAAAATAAGGTACAAATAGCTAAAGAAGAACTCAGAGTGATCTATGGGGTAATAATCTAAGGCAGACATAAAAAATAAATTAAATAAGGTTCTACTCAGAACAATTATTTTATGAAGATATGATAAAATCTATTATAACACCAAATTAATAGATTAGATAGGTTCAACTTAAACAACGGGCGTTCACTTTGGTTAATGACCAATTGTTTATGCATTAGGAACGATTTACGTTTAAATAGCAACACATCACCTTTGGGCAAAAGTGAGACATTTGTTTAGAATGCATATAATTAGGTTTGCGGAACACAAATGTAACACATCACCTTTGGGCAGAAGTAGAAACATTCATGTATTAAGGCGAACTAGTGCTTAATTAGACTTAAATAACTTTACGAGCGTGACACATCACCTTTGGGCAGAAGTGAAACTTTATGTGTTATTTAAGTTAATCATGTTTTCTAATTTAAGGTTTTGTAAAGTAGTTTAATATCATGATATGCACTAAGTAATAATGCTTAATTAAGCTTGAATACATTTACACATGCATCACATTACCTTTGGGCAGAAGTGAAGCTTTAGGTGTTATTCAAGTAAGTTTTTAAGGTTTTGTAAAACATTTAAGTTTAAGGTTTTAACAAAACAAAAGCATTTATTAATAGCAAATCTCCCTGTTAGAGAGGAATTTTAGGCACATATAAGGCTAAGTTCACGACTCCATTAGGGTTCACGGTTATGGTAGAGTTCACGGCTCCGGCAAAGGTTCACGGCTCAGGTAAGGGTTCACAGCTCCATTAGGGTTCACGGTTATGGTAGAGTTCACGGCTCTAGTAAAGGTTCACAGCTCAGGTAAGGGTTCACGGCTTCATGAACATAAACCATGAACTTAAACCCGTGAACTTTAAGACCCGTGAACTTAAACCGTAAACTAAAATACCCGTGAACTAAGATACCCGTGAACTAGAATACCCGTAAACTAATACCGGTAAACATAAAATACCCGTGAACATAAACTGTGAAATTAAACCTGATAAAGCATGTGCGAAAATTTAGGGATTTGAATAAATTCTTATTTTAAAAAAAAATCTTTAAGGTGTTTTAGTATATCTCCAAATAAGTTCAAATAATTAAAATAATAATAAAATTTCAACAACTTAGGGATTAAGTTGCACCTTTTTAGGAAAACATAATCAAATCCAGTTTAATACAAAATAAAGGATTTTTCATCAATTTTAGGATGAATCTATCAAGAACAGTTTGAAGAACATAAAAAATTGTTCTTGATCATTATCAGATATAAGCATGGAATCAAAATATTGAAACATTACTTTGACATATTTCAAAAAACTTAATGGATCTCGATTTTAGGAGATCAAAAAACGTGATATATTGACAAGACAGAAAACCATAAAATAGATGAGCACGATTTTTCATACGGTTTTAATAAAAAAATGTTCTCCGATTTTAATTCCAGTTTACGTTATGAAACAAGAACCGATTAATCAACATACGCTCTGATACCACATGTTGATTAATTCTTAAACATGATAATGGAAAACAATAATATAATCATACCTGATAAGCTAACCGATGAGAGGGAAGACGTCATGATCCACAGGAAGACCGGGTTCCCGTTTAGGGTGTACGGTTAGGATGGCTAAGATGAGTTCGTAAGAACTCACGGTTACGGGAGAGAGATGGACGATTTAGTGGTGATAGTACTTGAATGATTCATTAGTCAATTCCCTCTAATTATCTCTCTATTTATATGTACACCCAATGGAAAACCATTAATGACTAATCAGAGTAATTAGGCCCATCAACTAATTACTAGCTATAGGTTAATAATAAATAAATAAATCAATTGATCATTTAATAATTAGATAAATAATTATAAGAGCCACGTAATAAAACCTTTCCTTACATATATATATTATATTTTGCTAGTCTATTGACCCTTCTATATTGATTCTTTACTTAAATAGAAATGCTTTTTAAATGCGAACATCTTAAATATAAATGATTTTTAAATGCGAACATTTGAATATTGTTTCTCTGCAAAGCGTTTGTGATGAAGGAGGGGAGATGATCCTCGTTCACGAGTATGTTTCTAATGGAAGCCTTACTGATTATTTTGGAAACATTGATAGCATGAGAAATTTTACGTGGGTAGAACGTATACAAATATGTCTTAATATTGCACACGGATTGCATTACCTCCACACATGTACGCTACAAATCACGCATAATACACCGAGATATAAAAAATGCAAACGTTTTATTGGATGATAAATAGGTGGCGAAGATCACAGACTTTGCGTTATCCAAGTTACACCGCGTAACTCAACAAGGTAGCACACTCGCTACCAATATTATTGTCGGGAGAGAGATATCTACATACCGGTAATATGAAAACTAAATTAGATGTTCTCTTTTGGTGTAGTTTTGTTTTAAAGCTTGTGTAGAAAGCTCGTATATGATAAGACTTAAGGTGAAAAAGGTATTTAACAATGTTGATCTTGGTAACTCAACTGATAAGAAATAAATGTATTTAACTTAATGGTGTTCGTGGTGTAGTTTGGATGGTTTTGGCGGAATTTCTAGACCGAAACTATAAGTACGTTTTAAAAAAATTAAACCGAACCGATTGAATTGCTAGTGCCGCTCGGACCAGCTAAATCGGCCAAAATATTTCGGTTTTGGCCTTTTTAATTATTTAAAAAAGAATACATTTTTCAACGTAAGTTTTATCATATGCGAGCTTTCCACACAAGATTTCAAACAAAACTACTCCAAAAGAGTAAACATCCGATTTAGTTTTCAAATTGCCGGTACGTAGATATCTCTCTCCCGACAATATTATTGGTAGCGAGTGTGCTACCTTGTTGAGTTACACGGTGTAACTTGGATAACCCAAAGTCTACGATCTTCGCCACCCATTTATCATCCAATAAAATGTTTCCAAATTAGTCAGCAAGGCTTCCATTAGAAACCTACTCGTAAACGAGGATCATCTCCCCTCAGTCACAAACGCTTTGCAGAGAAACAATATTCAAATGTTCGCATTTTGAAATCATTTTTTGTTTGAGACGTTCGCATTTAAAAATCATTTCTATTTCAGTAAAGAAAGCTTTTTCTCCTTGCCCATCCTTTCTACTAATGATTCGTTTCATCGATACTGTATGTTCCTTCCCTCGACCATAGGCGAATTTATATTCGTCAAGACTAAGTTGTGCTTTGTATACCTCTCCATAGCCGCTTGGCCCGTTGTGCTTTGGTTAAATTGTGCTTCTCTTTTAACCGGCCAAATAGGTTCGGTTTTGGCATTTTTAATTATTTTAAAAAATACGTATTTCCATAAAATATAAAAATACAAAAATTTAAATATCTCGTCTATTGACCCCTTTATATCATCAATATCTTTCTTAAATTGTTTCTCAATGTTTCCCTAAATGATTCTTAGTAATTGCAATGCATTATCATATAAGTGATTATGATTACTGATGTGCTATGGATGGTCTATAAAATATACCTAAATTAACCTAATCTGGACACTCTAGTTAAACTCTAGACTATCCTAAATACTAGACCACAATGACAGACAAGTGTACCTATCGAGTGCGGTAAAGCCTAATGGAAGTCTGAATGTCGAACACACGAGACACTAGCGACGCTTAACTAGACTCTGACTCAACTAACTAAGTGATTCATATTGGGGGGTTTTGTGTTGTGATTCTAGATCTAACAAACTAAAAAGAACTAACGACTGCTAACTTCCACACAACGCTTAAGACACTTAGATGAAGTCGAGGATTGGGAAACACTACCGAGGTTTTGAATCCTAAATGTGAATCACGACTCTCTCTTGGTAATGGAAACTCTAATGGAAAACCAGGATCTTAAAAATACTACACCCTCAGACAACCTAGTGGATCCCTGATCATTCTCCGGGTGTGACCTAAAAAGAAACCCTAAAGGGAGTGTAAAATGCACCGGTTAGTGGATAACCTCTCAGCTATTTCCACAATACTTAAGTACTCACAAGATAGTTTACCTCTCAGTCTCTCTATCCCAATATACCCTAGAGTGCAAGGAGTAACCTGTAAATTCTCGATAAGACACGGGATAGCAAATAACACTAGGGATTCTATTAAAACCTCCTCTCTAATTGACTCATCTCTTCTCTCTAAAGTATTCTTAAAAAAATTTATATACATGTGTAAATGGTAGCCACTTACACATGTGTAAGTGGTAATCTTACACATGTGTAGATTTTTTTTAATATATGAATAAATGTAAATTTATATATATAAATTCACTTTTTATGTTGTATTATAATAATAAAGGTAATAAAAACAAAAAAAAAATGGTTTTGATTGGTTTTTTGATGAGTTCTCGCGAGTTCTCAAATGATCCATTCCCTATATATATATATATACATATATATATATATATATATATGGTGAGGTTCAAATGCTAACCAATATTTATGTGATAACCATTCTCAAACATAGTGTTACGTATATGTAACAATTATCATTATGTTAGTGTTACATATATGTAAACACTATGTGTCACATATATGTAACATTATTTGTTACGTATATGTCAGACTCATCATTTCCGAATTTACGTTCAAAATATTTATTCAATATACTTAAATACTATTTTAATAATTAAAAGAAAAAATAATTTATAAGTTATGTGATTGTTTTATAGTGGTTAGCACGGTTATCACATAAAAAGTTGGTTAGTATTTAAACCCTTCCCTATATATATATATAGGGGACGGTTACACTAAGAAGTGGTTTTTCTCTAAGAAATCCTAAGAAGTAGGTCAAACGAACTCCGATTGAGCTCATTCCAGCGGCGTTGGAACCGTCTCATCGAACCCTAACCCGGATCTAAAAACCTAAACCCCCCCTCCACCCGCACCCCCAAAAACCAAAACACCCCCTCCAACCCTACCCCGAAAAGCCTAAAACCCCCACCCCCCAAAAACCTAAACCCCCCACCCCACCCCCAAAAACCTAAACCCACCTCACCCACCCCCAAAAACCTAAACCCTCACCCTAAAAAAAACCTAAACCATAAAATCTAAACCCTAAAAGCTAAACCCTAAGGCTAAACCATAAGGCTAAAACCCTAAAATTCAAACATAAAATCTAAACCTTAAAAGCTAAACCCTAAAATCTAAGATGGTAGAGTTCGACGAGACGGTTCCAACGCCGCTGAAATTAGCTCAATCAGAGTTTGTTTGATATCGTTTCTTAAGGTTTTTGTCATTTCTTAGAGAAAAACTACTTCTTATTTGATCCTCCCCCTATATATATATATATATATAGGTTTGAGTTCATGAGAAAACTCATTTTCATGAGAAAACTAAAAAACTCCTCATTAAAGGTATTGCATATATGTGTAGTACACCCCAAAAACCTAACCCACCCCCCAAAACCTAAACCCCCCACCCCACCCCCACCCAAAAACCTAACCCACCCCCAAAAACCTAAACCCCCACCCCACCCCCACCCAAAAACCTAACCCCACCCCAAAAACCTAAACCCCCCACCCCCTTCCAAAAACTTAACCTAAAAGCTAAACTAAACCCAGAAGTTAACCCCACTATTTTTTCGAGTTTTTTTTAACGAGTACGACGTGGGAAACATGGTCTCCGAACCAGTTTTTTATTTATATTTTGAGTTATGATTTTTTTATTATTTTTTTTACCTTTAATAAGTAGTTTTTTGGTTTTCTCATGAACAATGAGTTTTCTTATGATCATTCCCTTATATATATACACATATATATATATATATATTATTCTTTTATTAATTTATGACCTAGCCCACTCAAGTTTAAATACAACCCACTAATAATTTGTTGGCCCAAATTCTAATTCTTTTTTCATAGCCCAACTAATTCTTTAATGTCCAAATATTTATACCATCTCTTCATATTCTTCGTTTGAGCTCGTTTTCATTTATGACCTACAAAATTCATATATAAACTAATTAAGCATCGGCTCACGTGAATTTAATAATAAAATGCCTAAATCGAGGGTTTAATACGCATAAAATATATATAAAAAATATCACACATCAATTACACCCAACACAATTTTAAATCTCTCACAAAGAGGTTTAACTCAAAACAACCCAAAAATATAGCAGAATACCATGTGAGTATCCAATCCACGTGACTTGCAATCCGAAGCTTGAACCGAAGCTTTCCTTACACTAAATTCACCTCAGACATCAAGTTAGTAATGATATAAACATTCCCCAAGACCCCCCAAGGGAAAAAACCCAAGCAATACCCAAAATCCCCAAAATTTCCATAGGGGCGTAGGGCAGTAGCCTCTAGCGTAGGCTACTCCCCCGGGCAGATTTGGTTTTGACTGATTTTTAGACATTCCAACCCATTTTCCTCAATCCCCTTTGAGTTTTAAGACACAATTCAACCCTAATAACATTCATACAATACCCATGTATATCTACCTCGGTTATAATATCCCCAATCATCCAAACCATGTAGATTTCCCCTTAAGACTCTATGATCTCAAAACACTACACCACCCATTAAGTTTCAACCCATACATGTTTTCACCGTAATTAGACATATAACAAGCATATATATATACCACATACTTGTTACCCATTCATATTTAACCCCAAAGACAACAATCTGTGAGACTTAAGTCTCATTTATCACCCATGAAGTTTACACTTCAAGAACACACATGAAGTTTATACTTCAAGAACGCCCATAAAGTTCAAAAACTTCAAGTACACCCATGAAGCTCAAAGACTTCAAGTACACCCCATTGTTTGCAAACAAAACACATACATATAACACCAAACTCTCAACACATATGATAAGCACCAAACATAACATCCATTGAAGTTCTAAGACTTCATTTTAAACACCAAATAAACATAATCCCCCGCCTTTAACCTTACACCTTATAGCTAAAAGCATACATTCGTACATACAATGGAATACCCATTTAATTCAACCTATACAAACACATAAATCATCAAAGATGATATCCACAATCATATTTGGTGTAAGCAATCCTATTATAGCCAACTACTAAGTAAGTGTAGAACACTTACCTTATTTGTTGAATATCCTTTTTTACCTTTGATGATCCTCGTTGTTCTCCAACCTTTACAAATTGATTACCTAAACAATTACACCCTTATTTAGTAATCTAATGATCCTATCATAACCACCAAACGCGATTCAAAACACTTTTAACCAATTGGTTAACACCCCAACCTATTTTGGTCAATATATCATTAACCAAACCCCAGAATCCCTTCAACACCATCAAAATCATTATTCAACCCAAATGACCCATTTGACACGTTAAGGCCAAATTCTTAATTCACACAATCACCAATTTCTCATAACCCCAAGAGTGTTTATAAATTCCAATTGATTTTGTATTTATGAACAATCATAAAGACTTCATAACCCCCAACATACCATTTAAACATCCAATTATCAAAAACACCCCAATTTCTCCATCAAAAACCCTAATTTTCAAAACCCCAAATTGGATGTTAAAATCATGTAAATCATGATTCTCCAACATCAACAACACTAGATTAAAACTTCTAAACAAGAATTAATCCAAAATATTCCATCAATTGACTAATTTAGGGATTTATACCAAAACCCACAAAAACTCCATTAATGGAGGTTTAGAACATGAGGATGAAGAAAAGAAGCTTACTTGATTCTGAATAAATTCAGAAATCATATGTAAGAACTATAACATTTCGTAATTTAGTTACTTTGAGCCACCAACACCTCTAAGTCACTAAATTCTTGCTTGAAATTTCCAGAAATTGATTTTGGCTCATCCCCTCCTTCTTCCCCTTTATTTTCAGGCCAATATAACGCCCCTAAACCTGGGGGGCTCAGCAGTTGCACAATGGACTTACTCATTTGCAACATAGCTCTTAAACTATAGCTTTCATTCAATCGCATCGGAAATAATTCAAACATAGCATTCAATGTTTTATAACTTAAAAACATCATCCATAGAAAGAAAAACGCAATTGTCGAAAGACAAAACATAAACGCCGCGGGAGGAGTAGCCTATCTATCCATGCCTTTCATACCTACTAAGCTTCCATAACCTGTCTATGCTTTAACCTGATGTGCATACTAAAAGTCAGCTTCGCTGAGTGAGTTCTAATTTAAGTAAATCATTAAGATATTAAACTTTAACATATCAGAGTTATAAAAATAATCATTTATAACAATATTACTTTGCATATAAAAACACCACTTTATATTTACTTTAACTTCAAACACATAATAATGCTTATAACAAATACAAGACTCCTTTAACTGCCTGCACATAGGCAAGACTCCTTTATCTGCTTGCACGTAGGCAAGACTCTTTTATCTGCTTGCACGTAGGCAAGACTCATTTATCTGCTTGCAACGTATGCATGACTTCTTTATCATTTGCTTACAAGACTCCTTTAGCTATTACTTTATCATATACATTACTTTAACATATACGTTATCACATACTTTAGTTTATCACATTCCTCTATCACATACTTTACTTTATCACAGTATTCTATCAATTACTTTACTTTATCACATTACACATTAGCAATACGTCATTTATTTAATATGACCAATTACTCATAAAGCACTTTAAGTTATTCATTTCTTTAACACACTTTTAACATGTATTCACATCACCCCAAAAGTAGGTAAAAATGGGACTATAGAACTCACCTGTTGGAAGTAACTCTATCTGCTATAAGCTGGAAAGTTTTGACTCTCATAGGTACTAGAACACTATCAATCTGGCCAAAGTTCACATGTGAAACATAGGTTATCATTCATGCACAACCCTTAATCGAAAAGTTAGGAACTTTTCAATCAAAACATCTATCATCGAAACATCAACTTTTCGATGGGAACCTTCATCGAAACATCCACCGAAACATGAACTTTTCGATGGAAACATCCATCAAAACATAACATCGAAACATAAACTTTTCGATGCATCGAAAAATCCCTTGAAACATGAACTTTTCGATGGAAACATCCATCAAAGCATGGCATTGAAACATTACCTTCTTCCTCAGCCAAACCCTAATTTGCATGCAACGTTGGCTGAATCTTCACAGACCTGAGATCACGTCAAGATCCTTACTTTATCGACTAAAACTAACGTATATCATCTTTACATAACCCATTCATAATATGCTAATAAGAACGTGGATTTCTTACCTTAAACGAGTTTGAAACGAAATCGCAATGAACCGTGTAAACACCTCTTTTAATCCAGCTAGATATAGCAAGCACACTTTCTTTCTATCACTAATGATGGAATGAATCTTGAAACTGTAGACACCTTCACGAAACACTATCCTTTCTCTCTTCTTCTTGGCCGAAACACGCACACAAAAGATGTTGGATGTGAAATGGCGGCCAAAAGGTTAATCCCCTCTCTTTAGGTTAAAACAAAAAATACAAAACGCCCCTCTAATATCCAACATAGTTTTTCCTTAAAGCCCTTGTAAACGTATTTACACAAACAGAATATATAAAAATTGGGATGCTACAAGGGTTTTAAGGAAAAACTTTCCAAGCACCTTCTACAACTCCTAGCTTTCCAAGCACCTTCTGCAACTCCGTTGCCGATATAAATCCGTCACCATTCTCATCAAACACCTTTGGCATAAATATTACAAAAGAAGAAAACCCCTAAAATGGCAGAAGGCTGTGTTGAAATAAACCCTAAATGGATAAAAGCGGGAAAGGTAAGCTTTTGAATAAATTAAAACTGTCGAACTGGATCAATTGAGTTCTTGTCGTGCCCATTCAACCTTCCACGGCTTTAATTTGCGGACATCCAATTCAAAACCCCCAACCGAGAACCCTAAGCAAAAGCAACTAGATAGGCAAAACCGATTCAAAAAACGCAGGCAAAACCCATCTAGCCCAATTCAAGGGGAAGAAACCAGACACAGCAAAAAATGGCTGGAGATGGTTTCGGTTCATTGGAATCCGAAGAAGGTATCAGGATGGGACCATCATTGCCGACAACAGTGGTGGAATTGATTTTGTCGTTTGAATGAGGAAAAGAGGTGAATGGTTGTTTAAGAGAGAGAGAGTGAGATAATTAAGGAATTTTAAATTAAAAAAACATATAAATATGTAAAATAATGGAGTGCAAATTTTACTCAAATACCCCTTTGATAATTAGAAAAGTAAATAAAATACAAATTATGTGATTAGTTAGATGATGGTTATCACGGTTATCATCTGAAAAATTAGTTATTATTATTTAAATAGTTAGTAAAAAAATATTAAATAGTTGATAATGAAAAAATAAATAAATAGAAAAAGAATTTTAAAAATCATAGAATTATAACACGTGACTCATCCGATTATTTATTAGATATAGATGACATTTTTAAAGTTTTTAAAACCTAATCTTTATACCACTCTTGAATTATCCAAACACAGTGTCAATGAAAGGACAACTGGTGTGCTAAAAGCCTGACCAAGACCACATTATAAAAATAAATATTATTACAAAAGCTAGGAAAGCTCTTTAACTTTCAACCTGGTTTAACATGTTTTCATTTTAGGTAAGTTTCAACCCGTTTTGAGTGACATTCGACCCATCATTTGACATGTTTGTTTGACCCGTTGAAGATAAAATATAAAATAACTTAGGTAAATAGGCCAAAATTGTCAGCTCTATGATTATACGACATTTATAACCACTTATAAAAAAACCTTTCGACAACAATTTAGACACATACGAGGTGATTCAAACATTTGCCTAGAAGATTAAAGTAGCATTCACACGATCGAGTAGGCCTACATACTATTCTAGAGCTTTACAATAGCGAACGGCAACAATCATGTAAATATTTCTACGTTCTTTTGCCATTATCGTTTTTTAATCATACCTCTAAAAGGTTCGGGCCGAAGCTAGTTCTTAGTAAAATAGCTGAAATTTCACCTCTAAGCTTGTGGTGTGCAAAAACTTCTTAGTCAAAGTTATCAATCTTGATCGGAACGATTTCGTCTGCAATCTTAAAGTGTCCCACTAATCGTGCGAAAAACACCATTTGTTGTTCAAGTGTGAACTTAATGTTTTCAGCCTGCATACAATACGCGTATTAAAGTAATTAATTCTTCCACCCGAGAAAATAAAAATAAAAAACAACACAGATTATATATTTCTAACCTTACGAAAACCATGCTGCTCCCCTTCATACTCCACTAAAGCAACCGGCAATCCTTTTGCTTTCAATGCTTGATATATTTTTCTTGCTTGATCAGGGGGTACAACCTGTAACACAACATACATCAATTCATCAAAATATATATAGAAAATATCAAATGATATACAGAATTTTACACTTTTACTTATTCTAGCAACCAAATTACATTTTATTATGTTTCAGAAAGTGTTTGTGTTTGAACATAATTTTTTTTTTAAATTATAATATTTTCAAACATGTAAAAAATTATTATTTAATTCTTTTTTGCATGTAAAAATGCATGTTGGTTTCTTTTTTGCGCCGAACTAGAAGTTGGTTCCTAAAATTGGGAGTAGGTGTGAAGTTGATTTTATTTCGTGTAGTTTGCCCAAATATGTATCAACAATAATTCAAAAAATGTTTCCAATACCTTGTCTTCCAATCCTTGAAAGAGGATTATAGGGCAAGAAAACTGATCAACAAAATTGATAGGTGATCGATCAAAGAATTCCTTTTCACCCCCTGTTGCAAAGTTGATATGTAAATATATGATCAGCTAATGGATCATGTAGACAAGAAGTTCAGATAGCTGAAGGTCGTTGTAATATAGGGGTGAAATAGTAATTACCAACAAGATTATCCATGTATCGGGACTCAAATTTGTGAGTTTCTTCTTTCAACAACTTCAGGTCAGCTACCTGTTTAAAAGAATGATATGTTAAATGTAGTGGGCACAAAATGGTCGGGTTAGACAACGGGTCAAAATGAGTGATTTATATAGTTCAGGGATTCTTTTTTTATTTTACAAATAACTAATGTATTAAATATATAATTACAAAACTATATTATTAATATAATAATCTAAACTCTTTCAAATAAAGCAATCTTGAAGGTTTTATGCATTTAATACATTTTGGATGACTCTCTCTTGACCCTGTTAGATAAAACATTTAACTTACTTATTGTTGGAAGTCAAGTTCAAGAATACGAACACGGAATTTGATCTCAACCAAGATCAACTCTTTCTGTTTATTATAATTCTTGACACACAAATTACAGACCCTAACCATCTATTTATACTAAAATAAACCTTGCTAATCAACTATTCTAATACTACTCAAACAACTTTTAATTCTACTATAACTCTAACTAAACAATAGAAAAACATAAAATAACTTTATCTAAATACTCAAACTATTAATTAAATATTAATTAACTATTTCCGAATTACCCCCTTCAACTTTCACGTTCTTCCAAACCGACTCCTTATTCTTTCGTAAAATCAAGATTAACTCCTTCACTTATTTGACCAGTTAGAGATCAAACATAACCAAAATTGACCGACTTTACATGTAAACTATGTAGTTAATGCGGAAAAATATCGGTTATCGGTCAAGGACCGATATCTGAGATATCGGTTCTCGCGGTGAGATATCGGTGAGATATCGGTAATTTTTATACCATGCATAAACTTATATATATATCGCCACCGAGATTATTACCGATATCATGGACCGATATTTTAGAGAGGGGCCGATAACCGATATATCACCGATATATCGGTGATATATCGGCGATATTAACTACATAGCATGTAAATGGGCTTAAATGCCACCTCTTAAATGTAAGATTTTGAAGATGGCATAATTCATGAACTAAATGAACATGAATTACACCAACAAGAAACATACCATCTCCCGCTCCTAAAATTAATGGACGATGTACTCTTGGGATATTTCATATGAGAAAATGAAACTTTTCCCATTTTGGCAAAGTTTTAATCGGATATACTCATATAACTTTCGCCAAATAATAAGTATTAGTAAGTTGATAGCATAGACTAAGTTTTCGATTCGTGACTACAGTAACTAGTGGCCAAACACTTGCACTGTAATACGTGATCATCCAAACATCACATTTAACTTGGAACAGAGATTGTAAAATAAAATTCAGTTTGAAGTCAACTTATAAAATAAACGACCACTTACACCATATAAAGAGGCTCCAGCCTTAAAAGTTTTCTTGAATGCAAGTGCAGCCAATGTTGTGTAACCACCAGCCGAGCCACCAGTGATGCATAGTCTTTCAGCATCTGCCCTTCCACTATCCACCTGTAAATAACAAAAAAGGAAAAAATAAAGAATATCAGCATGACTTGAAAAAAGGCAAACATAAGTAACCAAATAGTCACTTTAAGAAGGATTATATTTGTGGTAAATTACCAAGAATTGAGCACAACTGCAACAATCATTAACATCCACTATACCCCAGCGCTTCAATAGCCTTTCACGAAACGCTCTACCATAACCTTCAAAATATGATACAATCCAACTTTTAGCATCAAATATACGAGTTAATTAATGATTTTAGGAGTTGTTAGAAGCATGCTAAAGACTAAATATGGGAAAATAGGCAGGTAGGATAATAGGTCAAAACGACACTTTTGTATGGATCAAAACAGGCCAGGTTGGGTCGGGTTGACCCGGAACACTTTGGTCAAATTTTTCAACATTTTTAGTAACAACTTCTGTGTTAAATACAATTACAAAAAGTATATTATTACAATAACAATTTAAATTTTAGGGATAATATCATATATACCCCTACAAACATGTGTAAATATCATATATATACCCAACCAAAACTAAAAATATCATATATACCCAATTTAAATAATTTGTTACTTTATGACCATTCTACCCTTATCTATTATATGATTTTTATAACCTAATTTTTTAGTTATATCCAATACGTAAAAGATTACTCGTTCTTCCATTCTTGATGGTGACTATCGGGATTCTCCAAACCCATTCAGAATGTATCGATTCAAAAGGAATGATTGCGAGAAATTTACAAAATGCTAATGCTATAAAAGAAAATTGGTAAAATTATAAAAAAAATGAGAAAATTCAAAATAGTATTTTGAGAAAACTATTGTTTATGGTAAAATATAAAATTCTAAATTTAAAAATGAGTAAATATGAAATTTCAATGTTAAAAACTGGTAAATTTGATATTTTAAAGTTTTAGAAAAATAAGGGTAAAATGATCATCTTTTAAATTGTTTTTAATGAAATGGGTATATATGATATTATTACATGTTTGTAAGGGTATATATGATATTTTTAGTTTTGGTTGGGTATATATGATATTTTTCAACTTTGTAGGGGTATATATGAAATTGCCCCTAAATTTTAAATCACGTAATTCAGTTGGTGTATGCTTTAACAATAGACTTTGGGTGACTAATGACCTATTTGACTTGTTTTCTTTTTAGCTACCCCTTTGGCCTGTTAGAAATAAAAATGTAACCGGAGTTGACCCGTTGATAAGTAGAAGGGTCGAAATGGATATAATATATGACACATAGGTGATAGCCTAACAGATACTAAACTAGTAAACTATAAACATGGATTGAATTAGATGAATATTAATTCTTTCTAAACTTCAAGCATACAGATGTACCAACAAACATAACAACATACCAGTACTTCCACCGTAATTCACATCCACAAAAGCCCAACCACGACTAGTCCAAAATTGCACACTAAGGTTTAAGATTCCGCGTGCCTCCGCTGTAGGTCCTCCTGTTAATCACAAACGTAAAATACACAGCATTGCCTATAAGAACTTGGAAATGCCTCCTCTAGAGCTATGTGTGTGTGTGTAGTTATATGGAAAAGCCTTCTTTCTCTGTACATGTATAGCGTACATGTGTGTGTGTAAGGGTGAGAATTGAGATCCTGCAAAAAGGGTCCTTAATATAAAAGGTGTAGGAAGGATTCTAGTGCCGACATGTGTCCTGATGCACAATTTTTTTTCACTTTGAGGCACGAGCGTCCAAAACTAATGCACTTTTGGGCCCTTGTTCATCAGAGTGAGGGGTATGTGTCAAACACCAGAATCCTCCCTACACTTTTTACACTAAGAGCCCTTCTTATATGACTCTGATGATCTGATCCTATATGTATGTACAAATTATTAATTATGTATACATGTATGTATACATACACTTATATAAAATGGAAGAAAAAAAATAGTTACCATGACTCTTCAACAGCAATGGAGGTTTTTCATCTTGACTGGCTAGATAAATGGGATTTGTTGGTGGGTAATAGTATGCATATGCCACCTCACCAGGGGCTTCTGTTGGAAACTCAATAAATTCTGGAGAGCTAAAGTAAGATTTGTATTCTGAAATAGTAGGTGAAGAAGACCAAACAATCTGAAAACCAACTACATTTGATGCCCGATCATCTAAAGACACCTGTCCCACGCCCATAATTAGTTCACAGTCAATTTTGAATAATGATTTGATAATATAAATCTATTGATAAAAATAGTAAGGGGGCGTCTGGATTTGCAAGTTGGAACTAATTATCTAGACAGCTTGGTTTAAAAAAGCGCGAGGCGAGGCGTTTCGATCCCAAAATCCGAGGCGCCACGCCTCAGGCGCGAGGCGAGGGCTTCACGTATGCGAGGCGCTAAAACTAAAAAAAAATAATAAAAAATATATTATGCATATAACTCAAAGAAATAGTCAAAGAATAAGAAAATTGGAACTCAAATTGAAGTTCCTTTAACCATATAACTCAAAGAAAATCAGAAAAGTGATCGAATTTGGGGTTACAGACCTGCAGATTTAGGCCCAAATTGGTTTAAATGGTTTAACATGAGGCTAATTAGAAGTGGCCCATATTACAACAAAAAGTGATCGAATTTGGGGTCAGGTTAAGCCCAACTACAGATTTAAGCCCAAATTGGTTTAAATGATGGGCCAAGCCCAACTGATTTAAAGCCCAAAAACGTGAAAATACATGAAGCGGCGCCTCGCCTCGCCGCCTCGGCCCGCTTCTTGTATATCCAGCGCCTCACCCGAAGCGAGGCGTTCCTCCTAGCGCCTCAGGCCTGGGACGTCGCCTCACGGCGCTTTTTTAAACCAAGCTAGACAGACAGTTTTTAATGTTTGAATAAGAGATTATTCATCTGACTTCTGAGTATCCTATTATCTAAAAGTCAAATAATAAGTTTCATTACAGCTATGACAAACTGATTGTTTGCGAGAAATAAACTTGACTCTTCCCCTTCTTTTAATTTGATTAACTGTTACTCCCATTTCATAAAATATTCCTCTTTTTCACAAAAAATGAATATTTTTTGGTCATATATCTATTATTTCAATAAATAAGAAAAACCTTGCCAGATACTTATTGCATTCTAGTATTTTTTTTTTTTAAGCAGATAAGCACTTCTGAGTCTTGGGATGAAGAATTATGATCATCTCCTCATTTTGGGGTGAATTAAGCCGTTTTTTAAATTGCTTCTGTTCGTAAGGATAAGCTGTTTAAATAAGCAATCTCGAATACCCCCTAAAAAGTGCATTGATCATTTCCTCTTTTTCGATCAGCTCACGGATTTACCCTATTTGCATCATCATCTATGCTATTCCAGTATCTTTATTTCTCTTATTCTAGCTGGATATAGGGTTTGAACATTCTATCTTACTTCAGTTTACGTCTTTGATTTTTGGCCTCAATATTAGGTCAACTACAAACTTGTATTGATTTTATCTTAATACAAGTCATGGCAGCAAGAATTCGTTTATCGAAACTTTCCATTTACACTTTCGAAACATCCCTGTTATGGCAACTACAAACTTATAATGTTTTTTCAAAATACTACGCTTAGGGCTCTAAAAGATGGAAGGGGAAGGGGGAATTAACACTACTGTGTTGCATCATTTGAGGTTAAAGTTGATATATTGTGCGGGTACACTATTAATGAGTTACAATGAATATGCAGATATACTTTGTGACAACGCTCATGCTCAAACATAACACTGCCCTACCCAAGCTTAGCAAAAGCAAAGACACATGACTACAAGGCACAAGCTATCTCCATTCTCCATCTCACTCCAATATTCTTTCGGCAATAAATCAGCTCCATCCAATACTAAAGTCAACTCAATCTCAAACTCATAAGCATCATTAGTAATTGCACCAGAGATACTACGAATGCCTCATTTTCTTCGTCCTTTAACACTTGAAATAAATATAAAAGCTTGTAAAAGAATGAAGCAAAGTGTAAATTACATAACCGAATGGAATGTATCGAGCAAACACATTCTCGCTATCATAACTCATGCATTGTATTTATAATAAGAAAAAGAAGTTCCTAGTTACCTAATCGGCTAATCTTGAAGCAAAAATCAAAGGTATTCACCAACAATCAAATGGAATGTCAAAGGGGCCTAACTTAAGTTAGAAAAAGAGAAAAACAAAAATGGAATGTGAATGTGAATATATGTAGATTACAATGAAGAGATGAACAAAGATTTGAGAGAAATGGAAATCAAGAGAAGACGAAAGCGTGAATTTTTTAAATGACGATGTAAATCGCATAAATCTATGAATTGAGTCGTTGGGCAAAGAGGAAGCAGTCAATAAACGTTTTTGGCAGGGTTTTTTACGATCAGGGGATTATTGTATGTTTTGGGAATAGAGAATCTATTGGGCGAAGAGGAGATTATCAATGTACATTTCTTAGGGGTGTTTGGGATTGCTTATTTTAAACAGATAATGCTAATGTTTATGCTCATAAATAGAAGCAACTGAAATCACCTTATTTCACCTTAAGGGTAAACAAGTAACTGTGAATCCACCAAAAACAATCGCCTCGAAATAAGCAATATCAAACTGCTTATTTAAGCACTTTTTCCATCCAAAAAATCAATAGTGCTTATCTGCTTTTAAAACAGCAGCAAGCAGATAAGCTGTTTAAATAAGCAATCCCAAACACCCCCTTAAACATGCTGGACCCATATAGGAGGTAGAAACCACATCTTCCAAAGAATTTAGAGTGTTTTACACATATTTAAACCTCTCAAAGTTAAAAATAAAATAAAAAATAAAAAAAAGTATAAAACACTTTCGCTGAATCACATGTGAGGTTTTTAAGACATTTTTTTTTCAAAAACAAACACTACTTAAATGGTATTAAAAAGCTTAACTAACACATGTAACCTTAGTTGAAGAATAAAGCATTTCATATTTTAATTAGTTCATAAATAAACATATATGATTTGTAATACAATGCACATTTAGAGTAAACGAAGTAGAGTTATTCGTGTTATCAAGTATCTACGCATTCTTTAGTTGAATGGAAAAAGATAAGAAATTAACATGTTTTCTATTACAATTTACAAATGCTTTTTGGGGTTCGAACTGAAGGGAATGAGCTGACATTTTTTACTAGATCAAATATGTTAATTTAGATCGCTGGTTGTTTTGTAAATTGAAGCTACAAAATTGTGGTAGAAGTATTAAAATTTCTCTCCGAACCTTTTCATGTTTGGGAAGAAAGTTATGACCAGAAGTAGGAATAGTACCTTAGCAATTGACATAGGATGAACTCCAGATGCCCCCTCAACATACAAACATTGTGCACCTGAAGTCTACATAAAAGAATTCATATATATTAATGATAAAATTAGATAACCCCAATGACAACCCAATAAGAAAAAGAAAAAAAACCATCAAGAACAAGGGGTATTGAGATTACAATATTCATTAGATCCGTGAAAGGAGTCTGAAGGACGGATAATGTGCTCTTATTTTTGTCCAGGATTCCGAGATATGACCTTCCTTTCTGCCTGCACGTCATTAAATATTCAATTAAATGAAATGGAATGAGAAAGTTAAAAGAAAGATGTAAAAGCAACACATAACCTGTAAGTGCAAGCAATTAAGTTATTTTGCTCCTTAATAATCTCATAGGAGTTCATACCGAACACCCATAAAGGTCTTGCAAATTCAGCCTCCAATGAATATATTGGCGCCACCGTATTATCAGATTCAACCTGTTATTAAAAAAATGGATATTGAAATACTATAACTTTTGTAATAATATTTGATACACTGAATGCTTACTAGAAGTACCAAAAATTAGACAAATCATGAAATAAATAGGTTGCCAAAAATTACATGTTTCATAACGTTATACAACCAGTCTGACCCACCCATTTTTCCACCTTTACTCCAGATGAGCACACACAAAAGGGCATGAGTGAAATCATGCAAATGTTAAGGAAAAAAAGAAAAACCTCTATACAGCGTTTGTACTTTTCAATTTTGTTGGACCAATCTTGACATAAAACAATAGACAGGGGTCTGTTTTGTAGTTTGTTTTAAGAGTCTTTAATTGGGTGAAACTAGAATTCTTAGTCGGTGGGAATTTTAGGAGATATCTCAGAAGGATTTGAGATTAGCCTATTTTGTAGGAATTGATTAACTTGATGGACAAGGATTAATCAATTATAAATAGGCGATAGTTTTTCTTCTTTATTGTAAGTTTTCTATCAATTAATTGGAGAAGGGATTTTCATATTATCGTGTTTTTATATTTTCAATCTGGTACCAATTTCTTCAATTGGTATCAGAGCTGCGTTCGAGGGACCGAGCACCTGATTCAACGGACTGGATCAAACACCAGAATCAAAGATTCCACAATCGAGATTTTCACAAACATACAAGCGACTGTTAGGAATCAGAGTCGGTAGCGCAGCGGACACAACACACAAACACACTTAAACGCAAAGAAGAAAGCAATAAACGACACAAGGATTTATAGTGGTTCGGTCAAGGTGACCTACATCCACTTGCTGCAACTAGGGTTTACTTTTATTGATAAGTGCTACAAAAATTACAATTACAAGACTGAGATATATATAAGACAAAATTAGGTTAAACTAAAATAGGTAACAATGGGTTTTAGCCCATTAGGGCCGGCTGCCCTATTCCCCTTAATTCCAGCCGTAACAGGCCCAAAGGGGAGCCCAGCCCGGCCCAAACCCAATAGCTTTCATAACCCAACAATCTCCCACTTGAAAGCTTTGCCCATACAAACCATCCAAGCCATCTCAGCACCAGTAACTCCAGTAATCTTTATAATCAAGTCCTCCAAGCCCAAGCTAAGACTCCATGTCAAACCCTCCTAGTTGCAGCGGCCCTTATCATCAGTTACCTGAAAGGCCCGTTGAAGCTCCACCGAGCTTCAACACAAAACCAGTCATACCAGACCCAGCCGTGATTATCTCCACCACCGACCCATCTTCTGTCTCAACCGACTTGCACGTTCCGCCGGCTCCAGAGATGCACCGAAGACCATCATCACTCTCCAAATTCAGCAAACAATCCTCAGGAGAGACTTTCTCATTCGGATTCTTGGTTTTCAAAACCCAACGGACTCTTGGAACTGTACCCGGAACACATCCCGTGCTCCCACTGTTCCCAAACCCCCGGACTGGTTTCACCCTCCGAACACATTCAACTGACATCTCAGTAGCTCCAGGCTTCACGTTTGCAAAGTGAACCCTCTTAGTGTGAGATTCAGTGAACCGGATTTTATCACTCTGAACCGGGACGGTCACACATCCCTCAGCATGTACCTCAACTAAATACAGTGATCCTCGTTTTTCTCCCCGAGCAATAACGAGATTTCCATCTAACACTTTCCACTTTCCACCGCCAAACTTGACATCCAATCCCTGTTCATCCAATTGACTAACAGAAATAAGATTCATCATCAGACCTGGAATTACCCTGACGTTTTGCAAGTTCCATGCAGTTCCTAATGGAGTCTTCAGATTAACATCTCCCATGCCCGTAACCTTTAAGGTTTCACCATTTCCTAGTCTTACCTGTCCAAAATCACCTTCTTTTAGATTCACCATTGATTCACCGCTGTGCATAGCATGAATCGATGCTCCTGAATCCATGACCCAAGAGTCCACACTGCTTTCCACACTACAAACCAGTACATCATCATAACAGACGACCTCAGTAGTGTTCACTTCAGCAGACTTTTCCTTTTTGGCCTTTGGACACTGACTCTTAAAATGCCCAACTTCTTTGCAGCCCCAACATGTGACAGTCTTAGGAGTTCTGGATGCACTCCTACCCCTGCTCCCTCTTCCCCTGCTATTCCCTCTTCCCCTGCTTACACTTAACAATTCAGAAGAAGATGAGCTACCTTGCTTCCTGCGTCTTACGTCTTCTCCAAGAATCAAATCTCTCATCCCTTCAAATGTAAAACCACTGGGCCCTGTAGAATTGGTAATAGCAGTTACCGTTCCGGACCAGCTATTCGGCAGTGAAGATAACAGCGCCAGACCTTGAGTTTCATCATCAAAATTGATTCCCACATAACTCAATCTAGACAAAAGTGAATTTAAATTGTCGATATGTTCTGTCACAACGTCTCCTTCCTTCATCATAGTCAAGAAAAATTCTCTCAACAAGAACAGTTTATTTGCCCCCGACGGTCTCTCATACATGCTTGACAGAGCTGTCATCATGCCACGAGCCGTGGTTTCCTTCATGATGTTGAACGCGACACTCCTTGTCAAAGACAATGTAATAGCCGCCTTGGCCTTCTTGTCCTTCGAATTCCAAACATCTTGACTAATCTTATCAGTTTTTTCTTCCAATACCACATCCAAGTCCCTTTGACTCAACAGAGCTACAATTTGCATCTTCCACCATGCAAAGTCCGTCCCGTCGAACTTCTCAATCTGTACCTTCCCGTCCTCAGCCATCTTAATAGCAAACAAAAAACAGATAAACGAACTTAAACACGAAAAAAAAAACTTAACCCGTCGACTCAAGGGTTAGAACCCTAATCGGCGATCAACCTGGCAGCAACCCAAATCAACAGCGACCAGAAAACCAACCACCACAGTCCCGGTGACCAACAGTTTGTCCGGCGGCTACCTCAAAACCCTAACCGAACCCGCTCTACACTTCCTCCCTTCCTGCGACAGTGATTAGCAGCCAAAACAGGCTCCAATCAGCCCTGTTACAGCCGAACAGAAGCAGAACAGAAACGGAACAGCAGCAACTGTCAGCGACTAAATCTCCAGCGACAAAAACAGCCGCAAAAAATCGAAACAGCAGCCCTTGCGGCTTCGAACCAGAACTCAGCAGATTGGTTCAGCACCAATCGCAATTCTGACAGCCTCTCGGATCGTTTTTCCGTGCGAAAACCGTGTGTAACAACGAGCCAAAGCTCTGATACCAGTTGTTAGGAATCAGAGTCGGTAGCGCAGCGGACACAACACACAAACACACTTAAACGAAAAGAAGAAAGCAATAAACGACACAAGGATTTATAGTGGTTCGGTCAAGGTGACCTTCATCCACTTGCTGCAACTAGGGTTTACTTTTATTGATAAAGTGCTACAAAAATTACAATTACAAGACTGAGATATATATAAGACAAAATTAGGTTAAACTAAAATAGGTAACAATGGGTTTTAGCCCATTAGGGCCGGCTGCCCTATTCCCCTTAATTCCAGCCGTAACAGGCCCAAAGGGGAGCCCAGCCCGGCCCAAACCCAATAGCTTTCATAACCCAACAGCGACAAGCAAGAACAAAATCCATGGGCGATAAAGAGATTCCAGCCAATCAATTAGCCACGATCGAAAGGAACATCAACGTCCCATTCCAGTGCCCAATTCTAACTGAGACAAACTATACAATCTGGTCACTTAGAATCAAGGCGATTTTTAAGGCACATGGAATTTGAGAAGCAATTGAACCCGCGACTGATGTCGACCCAAAGAAGGACATCTCGGCTATCGCTTTACTGTATCAAGCGTTACCAGAAGATTTGGTTCTGCAAATCACATATTGTGAGCATGCGAAAGAAATTTGGGATGCAATCAAGACCCGCCATCTTGGAGTTGAGCGTGTTATGGAGGCTCGACTTCAAACGCTAAATGTTGAGTTCGCGGCTGCCAAGATGAAAGATGGTGAAAAGATCAACGACTATGCAGCAAAGCTTTCGGGTCTTGCCTCAAGATCAGCAGCACTTGGAAAAGCAATTGAGGAAACCAGTTTGGTCAGGAAATTGCTCACAGGATTACCAGAAAGGTTTGTCAACATGGCTGCAACAATTGAGCAGCTTGTTGATCTTAAAACCGTCAAATTCCAAGAGGTAGTAGGGAGACTGAAGGCTTACGAGGAGCGAATCAGTTCAAAAAGCACCAAGAATAGCCATGACAAGCTACTATTGTCTTATGAAGAAGGGGATACGAAAAGGAAACAGGAAAAGGGCTTTGGTCGAGGCCGAGGGAATGGCCAAGACACCCGTGGTAGGGGCCGGGGCCGTGGTCGTGGGCGTTCAGGTGGTCGAGGTAGGGGATCAAACCGTGGTCAAAATACACAAGAAGGAAATCAAAATTCTGAAGAGAAAGATCGGTCCAAATTGCAGTGCTTCAGGTGTGATGCATTTGGCCATTTTTCAGATGAATGCCCAACTAGAAAGAACGAAGAAAAGGCCCACTTAACACAAGCCACCACGGCTGGAACATCACAGGCTAATGCTGACAAGCCTGCGTTATTAATGGCGGTGGCTGATCAAAACAAGAAGGAACTAATCTATGTGAATGAAGAGAAGGTATTTTCGGCTAAGCACGGGTCACATAATGATGGGCAATATATGTGGTATTTGGATATCGGGCCAACAAACCACATGACTAGCAATAGAGGTTTGTTCTCAGCACTTGATACGAACATAGGGGCAAAGTCAGATTTGGAGACGATTCAAGCATCGAAATTGAAGGAAGAGGCTCCATTCTTCTAGAATGTAAGAATGGGGAACAAAGACTGTTAACCGATATCCTATACATCCCGTATTTGAAAAACAATATTTTCAGCGTGTGAAATCACAATTAAACAAGGAGCTTTGTCCATGTTTGAAGCGGATGGGACGTTACTAATGAAGACCCACAGATCCCCAAACTGCTTATACAAAATTAACCTAAAAATTAGGTCACCGGTTTGCTTACTAACCAAGATTCATGATGCAGCCTGGTTGTGGCATGCCCGCCTTGGGCATGTCAACTTTGACACCATCAAGCATTTGGGGACGAGTGATTTAGTCCATGGAGTACCTGCTATTAACCACCCTTCACAACTATGTGAAGCATGTTTGGCAGGGAAGCATACGAGACAAAGTTTCCCTGATCAGACCGTTTTTAGGGCTGAAAACCCGCTGGAACAGGTCTATGCAGACCTGTGTGGGCCTATAACACCCGCCACTAAAGCCAGGAAACAGGTACATAATGCTGTTCGTTGATGATCACAGCAGGTTTATGTGGCCATTCATGTTAAAGACTAAGGATGAGGCACTTGAACGATTCAAAGCATTTAAAGATTCAGTTGAGAACCAATAAGGAAGGAAAATAAAGGTCCTTAGAACTGATCAGGGGGGAGAATTCACTTCCAAGGAGTTCAACTCGTTTTGTTAACAAACCGGGATCACAAGACAATTGACCGCCCCTTACACCCCTCAGCAGAATGGCATAGTCGAGAGGAGAAATCGAATCGTAATGAGCACAACAAGGAGTATTCTAAATGCAATGGATATGCCACAAGTTTTTTGGGTTGAAGCCGTAAGACACGCGGTGTACATTCTAAACCGATTACCCATGAAAATTCTCAAGAACCAAAACCCTTATGAGACTCTAAAGGGAAGGAAACCAAGAATCGATCATCTTCGGGTATTTGGGTGCGTTGGTTTTGTGAAAACACCCGCAAATCTGGTAAAGAAACTTGATGATAGAAGTGTTCCTATGGTACACTTAGGAACAGAACCAGGGACAAAGGCTTACCGGATGTATGATGTTATTGGTGATTAGCCGGGATGTCATTTTTGATGAAGCACGAAAATGGGAATGGGATAAACATCAAACACCGAATCAGCTCAAAGAAGCTGAGTTCGTGATACACATGAACCCATTTGAAGCCGATTCAGAAGCCCAAAACAGTGGACAGGGGACTGCCGAACCTAGCATCCCTATAAGTCCACATATCAGCAGCCCATTTCAAGGAAACAGCCCACTTTCTCATGGAGAAACTTCAAACTCGGCCTATTCTGAGTTTAGCAGTCCTGAATCAACGGTAAACGGGCGTGGACCAATGTTGCCTCAGCTTCCAACAGATATTATTGGTGAATCAGACCCAACTGTGGCAGAAGATGAGACCTTTGATAACACACCACTACAAGGAATGAAAAATCTGTATGAAGTATACGATCTCCTTCTCACTGAAGGAGAACCAACAAACTGTAAAGAAGCTACAGGGCATAAAGAATGGGAGCAAGCTATGGAAAGTGAAATAGCTTCCATTGAAAGAAATAACACTTGGGAGTTAATGGACACCGACCCATTGATCTAAAATGGGTTTATAAAATTAAAAGGGATGCAAGTGGTGTTATCACACGACACAAGGCTCGATTAGTCGCCAAAGGTTACATCCAACAACATGGTGTAGACTTTGACGAGGCATTCGCGCCCGTAGCTAGACTTGAGACAGTCAGACTCATTCTAGCATTAGCAGCACAAAGGGGGTGGAGTGTTCACCACCTTGATGTTAAAACAACATTTCTACATGGGGAACTTAAAGAAGAAGTGTTTGTGTCACAGCCTGAAGGCTTTATTAAGAAAGGAAAGGAGCAAAAGGTGTACAAATTAACCAAAGCACTTTATGGCTTGAAACAAGCTCCACGAGCTTGGAATATGAAGTTGGATGGGGTTCTAAAGGAGTATGGATTCCAAAGGTGTAAATTTGAACAAGCCGTGTACACAAAGAGAGCTCATGAAGGTTCATTGCTAGTACGGATCTACGTGGATGATTTGATTGTGACCGGGAATAATATGGAGAAAATTTTACAATTCAAAAGGCAGATGGAAGACAAGTTCGAGATGAGTGACTTGGGTTCACTCTCTTATTATCTTGGACTAGAGGTAATACAAGGCAAAGATGGAATAAAAATCAAGCAATCAAGCTATGCAAGAAAGATCCTACAGCAAGCCGGAATGTGGGAGTGTAATCCCACCAAATACTCAATGGAGCCGGGTCTGAAGCTGATTAAAGATGATGGCAGCAGCTGTGTTGATGCAACAGAATACCGGAGAATAATTGGATGCCTTGGGTATTTAACTCATAAACGGCCGGATCTTGCATACTCGGTGGGATATGCAAGTAGGTATATGCAAACTCCTAAAACTACTCATTTTCAGGCTGTTAAACAAATTCTCAGGTATGTAAAAGGAACTCTGGACCTAGGCATTCACTATCGAAGGAATGGTAGCAATAATCTGCTGGGATTTAGTGATAGCAGCCTTTTAGCTGATCCAGATGATGGAAAAGGAACCACGGGGCTGGTATTTTACTTTGATGATGAACCCATCAGCTGGTGTTCTCAGAAGCAACCAACAGTTGCTTTATCCTCCTGTGAGGCTGAATTTATGGCTGCAACATCGGCAGCTTGTCAAGCAATTTGGCTAAGAGGTTTATTGGCAGAAAGTACAGGAAGAAAAGAAGAACTTGTAGTCATAAAGGTGGACAATAAGTCAGCTATTCACTTGATGAAAAATCCTGTCTTTCACAGAAGGAGTAAACATATCAACAAACGCTATCATTTTATACGTGAGTGTGTAGAGAAATATCAAATCAAGGTTGAATTTGTTAGTGGGGATCAACAACCAGCTGACATTCTCACCAAAGCTCTACCAAGAATCAAGTTTACTGAAATGAGAGAAATTCTAGGAGTAAAGATGATGGAAGACTCGGGAAAATAACAGAAGACTCAAGGTCAGATTGGGGGGGGTGATTGTTGGACCAATCTTGACATAAAACAATAGACAGGGGTCTGTTTTGTAATTTGTTTTAAGAGTCTTTAATTGAGTCAAACTAGAATTCTTAGTCGGTAGGAATTTTAGGAGATATCTCAGAAGGATTTGAGATTAGCCTATTTTGTAGGAATTGATTAACTTGATGGACAATGATTAATCAATTATAAATAGGCGATAGTTTTTCTTCTTTACTGTAAGTTTTCTATCAATTAATTGGAGAAGGGATTTCCATATTATCGTGTTTTTATACTTTCGATCTGGTACCAATTTCTTCAAATTTTACAAATTTAATCATTTGAAATTTACCTTTTAACTACCAAAATATAATATGATAGCATAATGTTCAAACACTATTTGTCTAATTCATGAAACAAATACATTTTGAAATTGTTGAAAGGTATATGACAAGAACTCTAAACATATCATGCTTAGTGACATGAGCACAACTAACAGTTATTGCTAATATGTAATGATAAATACACAAAACAGAAGATAACAAACTACATAGCCAGTACATAAATAATAATATTTTTCTGAAATTACCCATCTGTGAAGATTCCAAAATCCACTTTTTCTATCAGTGATGAAGAACAATTCCCCTGCAGTTAAAAAGATGCTAAAATGATTAAATAATGCACCTCAAATCCTCTCCTCATTGTACATTTGTACCATAAGATTACAGCATGATATTTGAGGAACTAATTCACATTTAAAGTTACAAAAGGTGCAAAACTTTGTCAAGATTGCATTTACCTTCATCAGACCATTTTGGTTCAGTTGGAGATTCGACTATTGCATAATCACCCCCTGCCACACATACACGTTTATACAAATCTCTGCACAAATAAATAGAATTAGCAGAATCGTAAATATATACAAACACGTAGGTGTATCATTTTGTCAAGATAATTGTTAAATATCTTAATCTATCAAAAAAAGATAATGAGAAATCATTTAACTGCATGATCACAACTCAGTTTTAAGCCTTGGTAACTCGAATCCCGAGAAGAGTGTAACAGAAAGCTTTAGATGACATGTCATTTTCTTTTTCCATTTTCAGTTAATTACTTAATTTGACATTTTTCCAGAGAAATGTCACAGTTTCCACTACTGTATAATCACAATATCAAATCCTTAAGAACTACAAATGGGTAGATGAAAAATGGTGCGAACAGATAGACAATTCTTCTTTAAGTATTGCCTAGATAAGCTATGGGCAGAGCTCAAGGGAAAAAACTTTTTGGTATCCCCGTGTATCATTATGATGTACCTTGCGCAAGAGACAAATTGTCCTGACAAGAAATTGCCTCGTCATGCTGAATAAAGAAACTGGATATAAAAAAAATGAGTACTTCCATGGAAAAAAGGATGTTTTAGGTCAGAAATATGTATAAAGTACTTGTGATAAACTAATAATATTATATGGCAGACCCAAGAAATAGCCCCACGCTGTAAATGAAGATGAATAAAAAAGATAAGTGCGAGCTTGTAGCAGGCCCAAGAGAACCATTTCAACACCTTATTGGGCCAGAGATGGTCCTCTTGACTCTTGAGCCTGTCACAAGCTTAAACTTATATTTGCGTGCATCATGATCTGCGGTTGGCCTATCATCTGAGCTTGTGGGCCCTGGATCAATACCATAATAGTTCTATGATACTAATCTATAAGAAACAGATACAGAATGGAAAACAATAAAGAACGTTGACATGAATAATAGCATGGTGACTATAATTTTCAAGAAACCAGACTTAACATATAGGTCAAACATGCATTCAAAATATATAGGTTAATCATAATCAGCTGGATAGTTATAATTTGAAATAATAACACGAAAAAGCAAAGCACTATGTTTACCCGGTATCAGAAATATAGCCAACCCAGAGTTCTGATTTATCCCATGGCATGTTAGGGTGGCTCCATTCAATCCATGCCAGCCTTTTTCCCTCAGGATCCAGTCTTGGGAATGAATAAAAATCATTTCCACCAACTAATACTTTTGGTTCTGCATGTCACCATATAAATGACAAAAATGACTATATGCCATCATAAGTACAAAATCAGGGTTTGCAATGAGGGCGAACCTGGTGGCAGTTTGACCCATTTGCTTATGAAATATGAATAGGACGTTTTCGTTTGTGTTTTATTTTAACAGGGTCAAAAAAAAGAGTAGCTAAAGGGGAACCAGTCAGATGAGTCGAACAGGTCAAACGGGTTGAGAGTCGCCCTAAAGCCAATTTTAATGTATAGTGCCTCCTAAATCGTTTTGCTTGAATATGTATATTATTGTTGTAATAATATTGCTTTTGTAATTATTATAACTGCACCAACTATTTAAAAAAAATTCAAAAATGGACATAAATGTTTGTGGCTCAACCCGACCGGACCCATTAAAACGTGTATCAGAAAATTGACCGTGTCAGCCTAAACACGTTTTGGCCAGCAAACTAACCTCCCAGACCCACCAATCTTGCCATCTCTAGCAAAATTAAATAACTCAATGATACTCGACCAGAAAAACAAATGGAACAAAAATTGAAAATACACATGTCAACTATACCTTGAATAGTATTATCACTAAGTTCTACTGATGCAATGCTTGTGATTGCATTTAAGCTACTTTCACGCCGGTCTAACAAGAATCAACATGACAATAGTTAGGGGGGGCAAATGGTTGAAAAGGGTATATAAAAAACTGCAGACACAAGATCAAAAATGCACCTTCCATAACAGTGATAAACCGATTAAGTAATGTATCATAAACTCCATCCGCATAGCTCACCAAAGGTCCACCATAATCAGGGGTAAGTGGCACAGGTGCTGAACCTACAGCCAAAGACACGTGGAAAAAAGTTTGTACAATTTCACTTCTGTGATCAAATCAAATCATAAGCCTTTCACATCAACATTGTTCCATGTGTACATTAATTTTGAGCAAATATATAACATCCATTTAAAGTGATAGTTACTAGGTCAAACCTTTAGAATCAGTAGACTGCTTGTAAAGCCTTTGATCTTTGTAATTCGAGAAAACTACAGTGTCTCCTGAAATTGAAAAGGCACCGCCACCATATTCTTGAGCAACTGTACGGACTGAGAATTCTTTGGGTGTCACATCAACAGCTTCTTCGTTGTCATCATTTCCCCCTTTAACTATAACCAATCGTCTATAAAACCGCAATAAAAACAATAAATTACAGTAATTAGGGTTTCGGAAAACAACTAAATTAACATTTTACTAATAAATCCATCGACGATCACTTAAAAAACAACAAATAACCGAAATTAGGGCTCGTAACAGAACTCGATTAGTATTTTAGTCACAAAGCTGTTGTTGACCTACCCGGATTCTGTAGGACGTGATTCAAGCCAGAAGAGGCGGCCACGAGAGTCAACGGCGGTGCCTCCGATACCCTTGGAAGCTCCGGATACGGCGTCGGAGGTGATCGGAGATGACCAGGAACCGTAGGGTGCGGTGATCTTTTGCTCCGGTGAAGGTGTTGTGGAAGATGCCATTGTTGTTATCAGCTTCCTAGGGTTAAGAGGACGGTGTGTTCTTATGAAGAGTAGAGTGACGGTGGTAGTGAGGTTACTCGATAACGATGTTGATAAGATGGAGTGGCGACCGGTGATGGCGGCGGAGGTTATGGCCGTAAGGGCCATTTATTGGGGAAAATATAAACACTAGTCGTTATGTATTAAAAAAGGAAACTTGTGATGTTTCAATAACCTTGTTTTTAGCTTTTACGATACCTAAATAATACTATATTTTATTTTCAAAAAATTTATTGGGATGACACGGCTATAATTTATTTTTTTTAAATTAACGAACGAAAGTTAAAGAGAAAAAAAATCAAACTATGTATACTAGAGTAGGTAAACTCTAAACTTTAGAAATTTAAGGGGGTTAAAGTTACATTTTGTAATGTTAAGGAGTTAGTTTTGACGATTCAACAAAATTGAGGTAAGTTTTAATTGTTGGCAAATAACTTTAGAAATTTAAACTGGTTAAAATGACATTTTAAAAAGTTACGGGTTAGTTTTGACGCTCTAACAAAGTAAGGAGTAGTTTTTGATTGGTAGCAAATGTCACCTACACTGATAAATGTGTTTCTATGGAATGTATGATATTCAATAACATTGTGATTTTTATATTATTTTTAAGTGAAAACAATTTTTTTTCCTAGTAGAGCGTGATGTACAATTTTGTATGTATAGTAAATATTTCATACAAACATTTAGAAAAGGCTAAGTAAATCATTTTATATTATATAGATAACATTTACTATATTAAATAAAATTTACTATAAAAGTATATGCATGTAAGATTTCATAATTTTAACAGACCTTCCTTCTTATATTTAGTTATTATTGAAACACCTTTACAATTTAATAATTTTTTTGATCCGCGGGAGATATTAAATAAAAAAGCCAAACACTAGCAAGAAGCTAGAGACGGCAAAATATCAAGTATAAGAAAAGATTAAAAATTAAACATACACCAATTGGACCACTCCAAATTCCCTAATCTAGATCGGTTTTTAACCCAAAGATAACTTATCGCCTTAATCCTCTAAGAGTTTGAAAATTTGAGTTCTTTTGATATCAAACACCGCCTCGTTTCTTGTCCGCCATAGCACCCAAGCAGTCAATAAAATCACTGCATTTAAAGCCTTTTTTTTCCGAGACTCCTCCACTCCATAGTTATGAATTTGTAATATGTCCTTGAACGAGAAAGCGAAAGAGGGGGGGATTTTGCACCATTGAGATATTATCGCTCATATTGCATTTGCAATTTCACACGACACAAATATATGTTCGGCCGATTCAATCTCGTCACCACATAATTTGCAAACACTAGAGGTAACTAAAACACCCCTCTTCATAAGAGCACCAAAAGTGAGAATTCTTTCCATTTCGGATCGCCAAGCATGAATATTTATTTTTAGATGGACCCAATTATTCCATTGAAAATTAAACAGACCTTCATGTGGAGATGTGATGATTAGTTTATACTTGATAAAACTCACTATGAATTTACCTTGGCTATCACCATCCCAGCCCCAACTATACTCCAAGTTTGTGAGGGTGATTTGACAAATAACATCTTGACATCTTTGCAATTCATCTAATTCAGCTGCAATAACTAGAGGCCTCTTCCATTGCCGGTTCCACCCAATTCCATTATTAGCGACCATGTACCTTTCATTTACTTTTCCCATCGATCAAGCCAGAATCTAATGTTGTCTCCTCTCCCCACTTTCCCGACTATCGTGGGATCTAAGTAATAATTAATAAATCTTTAATATATGACATTCTATCAGGACGTCAATAAATATTAGGATATGAGGTATCGTGATAAAATTTGTGATAGAACTAGCGGGTTTAATGCGGCGGGCAAAAGTTTATATGGACTCTGAGTTTTATAAAACGTCATATTTTAAAAGTTATAAGAGAAAGAAAAAAATTCCTAAAATTAATTATATAGATTAAAATAATTAAAAACTAAAACTATGAAAGAAAATTTAAAAAGATAAAAGCTCACTGATTAAAATATTAAATTTTGTATTTCAAAAATTCTAACTGTATTTTTAGTTAAATAATATAAGAAGTTAAAAAAAGCAAAAGCAAATAATAAAATTAAGCTGACATGGTGGATCGATTTTGAATAAAATTTACATGGAAACGATATATAAATAAACACGTCAAAATGTAAAAAGTAGATAGCGTCGCGGGTGTGAATGGGTAGCACGCGAGACATCTCGCTGGCGGATTGATTTTGAATAAAATTGATATGAAAATGTATATAAAATAAGCACGCCAAATGGTAAAAAAAAAGATAGGTACAATTATAATAACTTAAAACACAAAAAGAAAATAAAAAGAAGAAATAGAAAAAAGTAAAAAAATAGGAATTAAAGAAAAACAAATCAAAAGAAAATCTATAACTAAAAAAGGAACTCCTAAACATAATTAACTAAATATTAATTATTCAAATCCAATAAGAAAATCTATAACTAAAAAAAGGAACTCCTAAACATAATTAACTAAATATTAGATTATTCAAATCCAATAGGAATAAGATAAATAGGTAATGATTATAAAATAATAAGTATAACAATGTGTAATGGGTGTTTGTAGTATATGCATTATTGGTATTGGCAAGAAGACAGAGAATGGTGCAACCGGCTCAACGTTTTTGGTGACCACAAGCGAATTAAAAACCTTATCTTTTATCCGAGCTTGGTATTCATGTTTACTATTGCGGTTTGACATTTAAAACTTGTTTAACACGTTAACACTTAAATCTAAATCACAAATGACATATTCAATCAAAATAACACTTAAAAATTTGTTTAACATAACAGATGCAAGGTAACTAGTAGAACTCAATTATTCAGGTGCATATCAGTTAACATAATCAAATGCAAAAATGAATAAATTAGCAATCTAAAATGAGTAAATTAACAAAATCAAATTGCAAAACGCAAAGCAATTAGCAAACAAACTTGATTAAAACTAAAACTGAAATTTGTAAAAAGAACTTGATTGAAGATTAAAACTCAGAACTCACTAACTCAGAACTCCAATACTCTCATTGTCAATTGAACCTACCTGATTGAAGTCCGAATGTCCAATTGCAACAAAGAAGTCCGATTGAAACGAACTAGAAGTCTAGAACAGAACTGATTGCAAAGCAAACAAGCCTGAATAGAATTGATTTCAAAGCACACGAACAAGGACATAACTTTGTTAAAAACTTAAAAATTACCGATACAATCATACAAATGTCGATTGATCTTTGTGAAACGTCGCTCTAATTCCGATGCAATCGTCCATTGATCTTCCTGATGTGTCGCCCTAGTTCTGGCTCCAAGCCTCCAGATTCCCAATCAACAATTTCCCTTCCTTATTTGGTTCAGAGATGAGGCCCATAAAGTCCACAACGTAAGCCAAACCCACATATATACATATATAATTTTTTTTAATGAGGCCCTTTTTTTTGTGTCCTCATGTCCTAGCTTGGCCCACATATGCTATTGGGCCGCCCATTTATGGGTGTCTGTATCCTATGCTTTATTGCTTACCAATATGGTAATTGTAAGTATTTAAATATTAAAAATAATTATTGATGATGTAGGAATAATTCGCACATAATCGGAGAAGTCGATAGGTGAATTTATGTAGGCATATTCAAAACAAGTACATGCCATTACAAATGATTTGAAATGTGTTAATCTTGGATCTTGTATTGTATACATATATAAACAAATCATTCAAGCTATATATTTTCGTTTAAATGGTATTGGTTATATTCGCGTCGTCGACCAATGGGAATCACAACAGTATACGTACGTAAATCTGTGATGTGGTGAATATATAAAGTGATGCAGGAGCATCGGGTCGCCTTGAACCCGACCCGTGAGATGGTCAAGTGATTATGGCTTTTAACTTGGAAAAATCTCATGAGAGTTATCCAAAGTCAAGAGTTATCTAGCATTTGAAGTTTGAATCTTTCATGCAATTATATGTTGCTTATTTTCTTAGTTTTTAAAATTCTTAGTACTTATATGTTGGACTTTTATCTCTTTTGGGATCTCTTTTTATACGTGAGATCTAGACTTGTTTAGTTAGTTTTTTATTGAAGTTTAATTATCAACAAACCTTTGAGGTTTTTAAGCTTTTGAGTCCTTGAGTATTTTTGAGCCATTTGATTGCTTTCGTTCCCGCATCATTTGGTATAAGAGCTTTTGGTTTTCAAATGGCTCTGCGTGAAGGTGACTACTATCTTGCTCGTGGAATCGCCGACAGAGGCGGCGACATAAGTATTTACAATTCACGTGCAGGTGGAAAAGATAGATTTTCAATTTGCAAAGTCGCCGACCGAGGAAACAATGGTGTCTATCCTGATCTGCGGGATCTCAAGATCAAAAGACTCCGGAAGCGAGTTCGTGATCTTGAAAGGCAACAAGAGATAAAACGACTCTGAAAATGAGTCCATGATCTGGAGTTGCAAAGAGACGAGCATATAAAGGAAACCGAATCAGCACTCATTGTCTGGGATGATGAGAACGAGGAGGAGTATCCTTTGTGTCATTCCCACCCACAAACCTATGAAGAAGATTTTGATCAGAAGTATTTGCCCATGTATGATGAAGATGACATTCAACCCAATGAAAAAAGAGTGCTCATTTGTGCAAAAAGTTCTAAATCGAGATGTCAGTCAAGAAGAAGAAGAAGAAAAGGCCAACAACGAGCATGCAAATTCAATGGGTTTGTTGGGTATGTTTGTTGTAGATTTAAAGGTGGCCATGGTGGTTCAAGACGATGGTATGGTGGCTATATGTGCCCGGAATTTGGACCGTGAAAATGGTCCTAATTTTGGTAATTTTGGTAGTCAACTTGATATTTTGGAAATTAAATCACGTTTTTTAGAAACTAACACATTCCAAAATCCAAGCAAGTGGAATAAAGTGTCATGATTATATTTTTCAAAATGTAGATTTGTTTGAAGAGGCAGGATATAATTTGTACAAGGAAATCTTTATCAATAAAACATATAGTGTAGACCCGAACCTTGCAAGTGAAATAGTTAAGCGGGTCTTAGTGGCGGTCAAAGAAAAGCGATTGGATGTTCCTTTTGATCCAGGCGGCTTTGGTTTGAAGGCAAAACTCATAAACGAGTTTTTTTTTCAAGACCGGGAGAATGACGCAGGAGCATCGGGTCGCCTTGAACCTGACACGTGAGATGATTAAGTGATTATGACTTTTAACTTGGAAAAATCTCACGAGAGTTATCCAAAGTCAAGAGTTATATAGCATTTAAAGTTTGAATCTTTCACGCAATTATATTTTGATTATTTTCTTAGTTTTTTAAATTATTAGTACTTATCTGTTGGACTTTTATCTCTTTTGGGATCTCTTTTTATACGTGAGATCTAGACTTGTTTAGTTAGTTTTTGATTGAAGTTTAATTATCAATAAACCTTTGAGGTTTTTAAGCTTTTGAGTCCTTGAGTATTTTTGAGCCATTTGATTGCTTTCATTCCCGCATCATAAAGTTAAACCCATGTCTATAAACGAGTATTGGTGGCAATGAAGACTCACCGGAAGAGGCGACAGCAACAGCGGCGATGGTTATGGTGACCGCAACAATGGTGTTCGGATTTGATTTTAGACATCACTTTGGATTTGGTTGATCTATTGTGTAATGGTGGTAGATTTAGTCATGATGGTTGATAGTGGTGGTAGAAGTTGATGATTAATGAAGATTTGATCAATGCTTTGAAAATACATGAACAACGGTTCAAATATTAATGTAAAACAAATATTAAAATTTGGTACAAAATTTTATAAAAATAAAAATATATAAACAAATTGTATAAAAACTTTATAAGTGTTAAAATTTATAAAAATGACAACTATTAAATAGTTAGTATACAAATGTTAATAAATAAAATAAAATAAAATGATATTTTCTTTATAAAAGTTTAATGTTAATTATTAAAAGTTATAGACAATGTCAACTAGTTAATAAACATATACAAAATGATAGGACGTCTTAAGAATTATAAATGTTCAATTTTAACATTTGGGTTTTCTTCCTAAGCGTAAAAAATAATAATGATAAAAAATGTTCAACTTTATAAAAAGTTTGAATTCTGTATATAAAAATTATAAAAGTTCCAAGATTTTTATTTTTTTTATAAAGTTTTAAGTGTTTATTTAAAAGCTTCAAAGTTTTAAAAAAATAATACAAATATATTCATGTACCTTTTAATCTTTTATAACATTAAATTAAACCATTTGTTTTTTTAATTATCATTACACGTAAACTAAAACTTTGGTAAATATATATGTAATTAAGGAAATAAATATGCGGGTTATAATAGGACATTTGAGAAGGTAGGTGGATATTCTATAGTGTCTATTTCAACTTTGAAAAATTGATCATCAAATAATTAGTGTTTTTAGTATTTTAATATCTGGTCTTAAAAGTCTCGTAAGTTTAACTGACACTATTTTTACATCAAAATTAAAGTTTTATTACAAAAACAAACTTTCATTTTTAATTGAACCTTATTTAAAAGAAAACAAAAGTTCAAGCTATTACTTATTTTAAGCGTTTAAACAATTACTAATTTCAAGTTTTTAATTAATAAAATTTAAAGTGAATAAAAAATCAGTTTAGGTTTTTATATTTTGGTAATTTGTTGTTAAATAAATTTGTAAACCAAATAAAAAGTTAGGAAAAAAAAGATTTAACGTACATAAAAATTCTCAAATTTGTTTGTAATTTAAATTAACCTCACTAATAACTTTAAAAACATCATGTAAACACCTTATTATAAACGGAGTTTTTAAAAACGATTCAAGATAAATTTATGATAAAATGATCACGAATTCACTATACACATTGTGTGTTTATAAACACTCTATCCACACGAACATATTCCCTACTTCGTGTGACGAACAATTAAAAAAAACAAATACTTTAAAATTATGTCCGTTTTAAACAAGTTTGTTCATCACACATCTTAAAAAATATCTACAAAAACACGCAAATAGCCAAATACATCAAAAACATACATTTTAAGTATATTGTTGTATTATAAACTTATAATAGACAAATATATTGAATATTCACTTTGTTGCATAAACGAACATGACACGCGTCACACATGAACGTTATAAACCTCATTACTAATTATAAAATATAAAATCGTAATTATTGATCCATTTTAAATATTTTATGTTTTTCACAAAAATTGTTGTATTATTCAAGAGAATATTAATTAAAATAAAAATAAAAATATTAAGACATATAATAATACACATAAATTCAAATACAAATATATATATAACGTATGGGATCAAACATTAAATTATTCATGTTCCTAACAGTCAAACCTGCTAAAACGCTCATGATGAGTCCTTCAAGTAAGCTTCTTTGAATTCCAATTTTCAATATTGTTACTCTCTTTCTCTATAACAAACGCTAGAATACAAACATACCATTTTATTAGTTGGAAAAGAAGGTAGTATTCATCGCCGATCGGTTGTTTGAATTCTTGATTTGTCGTGAATCAGCCGGCCGTGGTTGTTCAACTACTAAATTTTCATCAACATCTTACTGTTTTTTCATTGATTTTAACTAAATTTTGATCAGGGAATCACCATATTCATCTGATAGAAACAAATCACTATACCACTCATGTATGCCCTCCACATGTTTGTGAAAATGCCCCAACCAGTTTTTTTTTTTTTTTTTTTTGGGAATTTTGATGGTTTTGAGTTCGATTAAGTTGCTAATATGTAGTTGTGGTTTGGGTAATTTTTAGTTTGGAGTCATGATAGCTCTAAGTTATGATTAGCCATTTGATTGATTGCTTGTGTTTGTGAGTTTTGTGATGTGTTTGATTGATGATCTGTTCTTCATTTTTGTTTATTATTTTTCAGGGAACGGGTGGTTAATCGGGCTTCCTTTATGGATAATACGAAGTCGTATCAACAGAGACGAGGGAGTTTTATCCCTCTCTCACCGACACAAATGCTCTGGTCAAGTGAAAATGGCACATGTAATAGAGATGACAAAGACAAAGGTGTCAATGTGCAAGTTATTCTGCGATGCAGGTTTGTTTTGAGTATCATGATATTATCTTTCCTTGAGTTAACATAAATGAGAACCTTGGGTTGGAGCATTGGGACAAGCATGCCTAGAAATCCTTTTGTAGTTGGGGGCTACTATAGATACACCAGGTGACGTCATCATACAAGCCGTATAGGTGGCGGAAAAAGGTTATACGACTTGTAGAGCCTCTGTCAGTGGTGTACGACGTCGCATCAGTCGCTACTAGCTTTCTATCATACGGCTTATATAAGGAAAAAAACACACCTCATACAGCCCGTATAAGAAAAAACAAACCTTATACCGCCGGGCTGGTGTCTGTATAGCGGCAACCTTGTAGTTTAAAATGGTAAAAAGTAACTTGTAAACAGGTGTCAGCATTAATGGGTCGTTGTTTTATCTTAAACTGACAAAATCAAAACAGTTAGTTAAACTGAGTACAAGTAAAATGGGTCAATCAGGTTGAAAGTCTGTTTCAACTCTTGCTGAAAATTGACCGGTTTTGGCTAAAGCCAACCTGCCCATATAGACACCTCTATTTTTTGTAGTACATATGTTGATCTTCTACTGATTTCAAGTGACAGAACTGGTGCAATCAGTTGCCTTTATAAATAAAAAGCTTGTCATCAATGTGAATTTTCTCACTAATGTGTGGTTTTCAGGCCATTTAGTGATGATGATGTGAGGGCAAAGGCACCTGCTGCGGTTGCTTGTAATGAGGATAAACAAGAAGTAATTGTTACTCAAAACATGGGTAATAAGCAGTCAGATAAAACTTTTTGTTTCGACAAGGTATGATTCTTAATATATGTTTGTGTAAATATCTAAAGTTTGTTGGACATCCATTTGAATTCTGATTAAAGATAATTTTGTTTGTATAGGTGTTCGGTCCGGGCTCGAAACAAAAGGATTTGTATGATCAAGTGGTTAGTCCAATTGTTAAAGAAGCTCTTGAGGGCTATAATTGGACCATTTTTGCTTATGGGCAAACGGGTACAGGAAAAACTTATACAATGGAAGGTGAAGGTGGAAAAACAAAGGTCTTTCTCTTGCTAAAAATACAACTTCGAATTTTGAGGTCAAATACATCAAGTTCGAATTTGATTCCGAAGTTGCATGAATTGACACCATTTTTTTCACATCCAGTCTTTTGTCATTAACACTAATGTCATTATCAGTTTTTCCTTTTCATGTTGGCAAGGTCGGTTGGTCTTACAGGTTGGGGTACAGGTCAAACAACGTAATTTTTTGGTACAAGTTGGGAGACGCGTATCCACTTTTTGTCCAGTTTCAAGATTGTTTTATATATTAGTGTCAAGTATGATTGCAAAAGCTATACCATTACAACAATAATCTAAGTTTTTTAATAAAGTGATTTAAGAGGTAGTATGCATTAACAATACACTTCAGGCGAATTCAGCCCGTTTGACCTATCCTTTTTTAGCTAATTGACCCCCTATGAGATCTAACAGAACCCAAATCAAACCATCCATAAGCAAACGGATCAAAATTGCTACCTCTACTTGTGACTCATTCAGTTTAACTTTTTTTCTTGTTGTTTGTAACAGAATGGAGAGTTTCATGAGGATGTTGGAGTTATTCCAAGAGCAGTTGAGCAACTTTTCAACACTCTTGAAGCTCAAAATGCAGACTACAGCGTGAAAGTGACATATATAGAGCTCTATAATGAGGAAATAACAGATCTTTTGGCTCCCGATGAAAAGTCAAAAAAGCCATTATCTCTAATGGAAGATGGGAAAGGTGCAGTTTTCATGAGAGGGTTAGAAGAGGAACTTGTATCCAGCGCAGATGAAATATACCAAATCTTGCAAAAGGGTTCTGCAAGAAAACACACAGCTGAAACACTTATTAACACACAAAGTAACCGATCTCATTCATTATTTACCATCACCATTCAAGTTAAGGAAAATTCTTCAGATGGGGTAGAAGTACTCAAATGTGGAAAGCTAAATCTTGTGGATCTTGCTGGTTCAGAAAACATATTACGTTCTGGTGCAAGGGAGGTATAAAATATTTCCATGATACCATATATAGCAAATTGGGCGGGGGGTTGGGTTGGGTAACCGGTTAAAGTTTTTGGAATGGGTCAAACAGGTCTGGTTGGGTGTGCTAAAAAACTTATTGTCTCATTTTTTTTTTCTTTTTGTTGAAAGTAATTGAATGATTACAAAAACTATATTATTGCAATAATAATCTAATATTTTAAATTGAATGATTTAGGAGGTTTTATGCAGTAAAAGGACACTTGGACAACTTTTGACCCATGTGAACAATCTGACCTTTTCGTATAAGTTATATTTTTTTTATCTGTGACCCGTTAGAGGAAAAATATAACCTGATCAGACCTGTTTGTATTAAACGTGTCGAAATTGCTACCCTATCGATAGTAAAAATGAGAGTTTTGACTTTTGAGGTCAACCGTTTGACTTCATCTTCATGGCAGGGAAGAGCAAGGGAAGCTGGTGAGATCAACAAGAGCTTGCTTACACTCGGTCGGGTAATAAATGCACTGGTTGACCACTCGGGACATGTTCCATACAGGTGACAGTTTTTTACTACAATAATTACATTGTTTATTGTTAAAGGCTACTTTTTTTGTTGAATTTATGGCAAACATAATACTTAAAAACAACAGGGACAGCAAATTAACAAGGTTGTTAAGAGATTCATTAGGAGGGAAAACAAAAACATGCATAATAGCTACTGTGTCACTTTCTATTCACTCTCTGGAAGAAACACAAAACACACTAGATTATGCATACCGAGCTAAAAGCATCAAGAATAGACCAGAGGTTAGTTTTCATTTTTAGAATTTTAAATTTTGAGTTGTTTTGATATTCTATAATTTCCCATCTATTAAATACTTCAGGTTAATCATAAGGTGACAAAATCAATAGTTGTTAAAGAACTCTACACTGAAATCGACATTCTTAAACAAGGTAAAAACATCTAATTTTTGTGGGTTGTTGAGAACGAATAATTTCCTTACTTCAAGAATTTTCTTTTCTCACTAGAATTGCATGCTACAAGGGAGAAAAATGGCATATATATACCACATGATTGTTACCTGAGTGAGGAAGCTGCCAAGAAGGTTTACATCCATATTAAATTTTTTAATTTCCATAAAAAGGTTGTATTGTTTGACCCCCGTCCCCCATGCGTAATAAAATGAAATAGTTGCATTATTTGACTTCATAAATAGTTTAATGAAAGTGTCCCACTAGTACTAAAGTGTCAAAATTGCCTTAGATAGTAAAAATAGGGAAAACTTCTGGATCAGAATCAGAGTCAGAATCATCAATAATCTGTAGTGATGAAAAGTGCAAATAGGTAACTTTAACTTGAAATGCATTTGTGTATAATATTAACTTTGTAATCATTTTCTTGTAGGAAATGACCGAGAAATTAGAGTTAAAAAGTAAGGTAAACATACCTGTTTTTGAGTATTATACATCCCTGCTCATCATACTATTAAACACTAACAAATTGATTTTTTGATAGGAACTACTGAATCTTCAAGAACTCTACTTTCATCAGCAAAAGTTGACTACAGAACTAAGTCAAAGACTTGAAAATGCTGAGGTTAGACTGCTGTTTGTTTTTTAATTTTGCTATAGTCCTCAAATGTATTTATCTGATGTATATGACTCACTTAAATTCAGAGAGAACTCAAGGAAAGCAAGAAAGATGTATCCAAGCTAAAAGATAAATTAAAACTGGCGAATGAGATGACAAAAGAGAAGGAATATCTTATACTAAATCTTCTTGGATCTGGTGAGTTAAGTTAATGTTATATTTTGGAGGTGGAAGTTTCGACCCATTTACTTATGAATGAATTGATTTGGGTTATTGTTCATCACTAACGGGTCAAATTAAAAATTTAGCTAAAAGGAAGCTGGTCAAATGGTCTAACAGGTTGAAAGTCACTCAAAAGTGCTTCTAAATACTTACGGCTTCAACCTAAAACCATTTTGACCCATTACCCAAGTTGGCGAACCCACCCATTTGCCATCTCTCTTTTACACACACACATATATATATATACATACACACACACACATATATATATATATATATTTTAGTAACAAGTAACTTCCAAATTCACTGATTTTCTACTACAATTTAGAAAAAACACTCACTGAAAGAGCGGCTGTGCTACATAGTGAGCTTGAGAATGCAACATCAGAGGTATCCAGCTTGTTCGCGAAAATTGGTTTGTATCAACTTCTAAAAAAATGTAGTCCCTTTTACGGTTTAGATTTAAGATTTTTTTTTTCTGATATTGCTTCATATTTTGTGTGATAGAGCATAAGAACCACATAGAAGAAGGAAATAAAATGCTAATCCAGAGCTTTCAGACACTATTAGCTCAACATCTTGAAGTTCTTCACAAGATTATTGTTTCTTCTGTAGCACACCAAGAGCAACAACTAAATGCAATTGAAGAACATATGAAATCGTTTGTAACTGAACAAGATAAGGTAAACTATGAACTATATTATCTAACTTATGTAAAATTTCAGATTCAGGATTTGGACTAGTGTATGCATTATTATCAAACAAATTCTTTACGGGGGTGTTTTATTTTCTATTTATTTTATGCAACAGTTTTAGGAATGGGTCGATTCTAGTTATTTTTTTCATCTCTTTACGGGTCAAACAAGTAAAATAATACAATTTTTTAATCATATTGAACATACTAATTATTTAAAAGTCTAATCGTTTGTGCAAACAATGTTTTGGGTCAATCTGAGCTGATCTGACCCGTCGTAAGTTACATGTTTTGACCCATCCACAACACCCGCCCATTCTGCTACCTCTAGTGCATACTCTGGCTTCCATGTAGCTTTACACATGCTTATGTAAGCCTTTTAAAAACATATATCTATCTTTAGTCAAAATAAAATTTACAAACTGGGGTTATTCGATTTATGGATAGGCTAATGAAGAACTTCAAATGCGGGTAAAAAAGATTAAGGATGTATTTACTGGTGGAATTGAATCTCTGGCTGAACTAGCTACAGAATTCAGTGGACATTCAGAGACAGCATTTGGCGATGTAAACATTGAAGTTGTTGCGCATACTTCTGGCCTTACAGAAGTGAGTAAGCTAATATTTTTCAATGTTGCAGCAGATTAAATACTTAATGGTTTCTGTTTTCAAGAAAAATAATCGACTTAGTATTAATAATGTATTAATGTTACTATGCAGTTTATTAGAGAAGTTTCAGTCAATGTTGATGACATACTTAATGATTTGCGTAGTAACCTTAATGATCAAGAGCAAAGTATAGCTTTATTTTGGCAACATCAGAATGAGGTACGTCATTAGCTATTAGTCAAATGTCTAAAATTTCTTCAACCGTGGCAAATATGGATAAAAAATCAATGCAATTAGTATATTTGAGTTATATTTTATGTTCAGCAGGTCAAAAAGGTAAAATTTTAACTTTTAGCTAAAAATGAAACGAGTTAAATGTACCTGAAATGTATTCAGATCCATACAAACTCCTAAATTGCTTTCTTCAGAAAAAATAGTTTATTATTATTATTCCAATAGTATAGTTTTTATAATCATATCTAATATGTTTTCACCCATAATAAAAATTTATCTGTTTTGACATGAACCCATTTTGACATGTTACCCAATTCACCCAATCTGCCCTTATTTGTCTCTTGTTCACAATGATGATAATGGGCTATTATTAGGTAATGTTAGCTTGAAATTTTTTACTGAAAAGGGATATGTTGCAATTAAAATTTTGTAATCATGTTTGATGGAGGGAGTATTTAGCTATTAGTCATTTTCGTACAAAAACACTTGTCACATCACACAAATTTTTTTGTTTTGTTTTGGTAACCAGAGCCAGTTGAGAGCATATCAGACAACTCAATCTGCATCTAGTATTACAATGGATTTCTTCGATACTCTGAGCAAGGACATTTTGATAGTGATTCAAATGGTGGAAGAAGCACGAACTATATATGACCAGAAATTAAGTGACTTTAAGAAGAAGTTTGAGGTTTTTTGCACTCCTTTACATAAAGATATTCCCACTTTTCATCTTTATGTTATAAGTAAAATATATTTTTCTTAAAATTTCTCTTCAGGACTATGCTGATGGTGAAGACAAACAACTATTAGACAAAATCGCAGAACTTTTAGCAAATTCAAATGCTAAAAAGAAACAGCTGGTGTTTAACTTTTTTTAGTTTTGTGATTTTTCTTGATGCCTTAATGCACGCAAAAAGTTGACTATATATGGCAATTCCGACTCATCTACTTATGAATGGGTCGATTTGGGTTGTATTTATGAACAGATGAAATCAAAAAAATTAGCTAGAAGGGGAAGCCAAAGGTGTTGAAAGTAGCCTATCTTTAATGCATATAACCTCCTAAATCATTTTGTCAATAATTATGATTATCATTTTAATAATATTGTTTTTGTATTCATAACTAATGCATTAGTTGACCTGTTTTAACACATACTAAATTTTGAAGTGTCTTTGTTGACCCGTTACCCAACCCGCCTGACCTACTCTTTTTGACCATTATTAATGATTTTTTTACAAACAATGGATTAATATGTTGCTATATTACATAGGTTCAAACAGAAGTAGATGATATTAGAAGCTATATTGGCAGCGAAACCTACATGCTTCATAACAGAATGTCAAACATGCGTTCTCTCACTTCCTCTACAGAAGATGAATTTACCAGTTTCTTGGAAAAAACAGAGAAACATTATATGGAGGATATAAACAAGACCCATAATGGGAAAACTGGTTTGACATCCATGCTCCAAAACTGGTAAAAAAAGCTCTCACTATAGCAAAGTTTATTGGATATATATAAATTTATTAATAATCTTTTTACTTCAAATGAAAAGGAAAACCAAGTCAAGAATAGGTGATCAACACTGGAGTCAAGTCCAAGAATCTCTAAACAGATTACAGAGAAGGCATATGGAATCTGTGAATTCCAAAATCATGTAAGTTTAAAAAGGTTACTCGTTTGACTTTTGAGGTCAATATTACTTTAAAAAACTCTGCATTTTTATTTGCCTGAATGTGGCAAATTTTAAATTGTTGTCTTTATGTTTGTTGTATTTATTAGAGAATTGGTTGTAGTTGTTGAAAGAAAATTTAAAACAAAAGAATATGTCCAAGTTTTGACTTTATTTGTTTGACCTCGACAGGCAAACTGATACGTCCAAGTTTTTAATTGTTTTAAACATGTTTTTAAATGCAGGGATGCCTTTGCAGACAACCAAATGGTTTACACTAGATTTTCATCCATGGCTTCCTCAACACTTGAAGAAGTAGATATCGCACATAATGGTTCTCTCACATCCATTGAATGTAAGACATGTTAATCCAAAAAATATATAAAAAGAAGTGTAAAAGCTTCAAGTTCAAATCACTTAGTTTTCCTGCAGTAAGTACAACAAAATACTAGAGGTGGCAAAACGGGCGGGTTGGGTAATGGATCAAAATAGGTGACTATATGTGTTGGTCAACATGGTGGGGTCAAACCAACCCAGAACCTATTTTTTGTAAATAGTTAATGTAGTGAATGTGACAAGAAAACTATATTGTTAAAATAATAATGTACCATATATAAAAATATAACAGGTTAAGAAATTATAAACATTTGAATACATGTTTAGCGAATTTTAAGCAGTTCAATCCATTTGACCTGTTTCATTTTCAGTCAATTTCTTATATATTGCCCTTTTGGCTTGATATTAATGGACTGAAATTGCCAACTCTACAGAGTATAGAAATTTATTCTCTATTTTTTTTCAAATTGTATTTACTCGTTTGACAAATAGTAACAAAACAATTTCTATTTAACTACTTGATCTGTCCATTGTTGCTATTTTTTTTGTTAGAAGGGAAAACAAAATAAAAAGAGTTGTATCATTGCTAAAAGCTTCTTTCCAATTTTTTTAGACCATGTTAAATATTTTCATATATTTTTATTTTTTCAGATTTATTGAGGCGTAACCATGAAGAAAATGAGGGGATAAATTCCATAACTAGAATTTCTCGTGATGCTATGAACGATATGGAGACTGCTCATTCTAGCAAAATATCCGAGATCACAACAGATGCTGATAAGTGCTTGATAAATGAATACATGGTAGTAAAATATTAAGAAATGGCATTTTTATTTAGTTAAAATAAATAAGATCTACTTTGATCAGATTTCTATTTTAGGTAACCAAATTCTTTATACGTCGATTTAAGCTGATCTAGTTCTATTACCCAGTCAAAATGCTGACATGGCAGCGGACTCGAGAATTTTGACTATGTTGACTTTTTTTTTCCTACCTTGAATTGAAAATTTGAAACCTTGACGGTTATCTGAAATAGAAATTTGACCAAATAGGTTGCATTTTTATGTAATTTGAATGAAATATAATTCTGTATTGCATCTTTTTGCAACGAACAGGTGGACGATTCCTTGTGCTCAACACCAAATTTCTGTAAGATATCAAACAAAACCAACACAGAAGAACTCAAAACTCCACCATTTGAGGTTTTGTTGGATTCATATAGAAAAGATCAATCAGGAAAGCAAGAAAATGGGGATTTAAATGCAGTTTCTAATGGAACCATTAATGGATGCTGAAGATCTGTGGGTATAATGATTCCTTCTTTTTTCTGTTTTTTTGTTATTGGTTTGAAGCTGCCTCAAGAACACAAACATAACAAGATCTTGATATGATATGAACATATTTAATGCAAGTATAGATGTTCATAACTGGAATTTATCATGATATTGTCACCAAAGTTTTTGATTTTCTTTGAAATGTGAGGGGTGTTTGGGATAGTTTATTAAAACCGCCTTATCTTTTTTTTTTTTTTTTTTGAAATTTTTAATCATTATATATAATAAAGCAAAATAATGACAAACATTTCCTAACATCAATTATGTGACATTTTTATTGATAAACTGAGCTTCAGTTTATTTTTTTTATTTCTTAAGTATTAGTTCATCATTAGTTTTAACTTCTCAAATAAGCTAAACAAGTACTCTACAGTTTGGTCACAAACACTCTTAAAACTGTTTATTGCGTTTATAAAACACAATAAGCACGTAAATAATTTTAATACCCGATCTCAAACACCCCCATAACGAGTCAAACAAGTTTTCGCTGGTTAACCCGGTCACGTCAATGGTTTTTTATATCGGATACATGGTTTCCAAAAGACGATGAATAAATTTGGCTTACAAGTTTTTTACCTTTGTAATCAAATTCTGAATGGTTTTACCTTTGTAATCAAATTCTGAATGGTTTTACCTTTGTAATCAAATTCTGTATGGTTTAAATTAAACAACGTAAATAGAATCTCTAACACGAAATTTGTGGGTTGGGTCAGTTTCATAAGTTTACCCGTTTAACTCATTTGTTTTTATAATTTTTTAAAATGTGATGCATGTTATGCCTCAAGTCCCGAATTGATTAAACACACATAATTCGCTAACTCCCAAAACGTTTATTAATATCAATAAATCTCTCTTTAAAACTTGATTACAATTAGCAAACTCTGACTAGGTTTACATAGACTACTTGATTACAATTCATGATACCCTACACGGTATATATATAGCTAACCTATCACGTTAGACTACTAATAGGATTCTATTTAATTAATTACATAATAATTATCTATAACTAATCCTAACATAATCCAAATAAGACTCTTGATAATTATTCACCATTAATTAAATATTATAGCTTTTCTTGCACTCCAAGGCTCCTTAACCACCCCATACCTATCTCGCCGCGGGTGACTAGGAAATTCCCAACAATGCCAAGGTGAAAACTAAAAGAGAAATTGGCATAGTTTAAATGTAATTGTTTTATACATATTGGTTTTTTGGTTGTAAAATTAAAGCATTAATATGCAAAATAATAAAACCAAAAAAAAAAAAATCAGGTAAAGCGAGTACCACTTTGTGTCAACCCTCGGATATAATGTCATGTTCGTGTCATGTGTCTGAAACGATTATCAGATTCTTTTAATTTTTACTGGTTCAAGTTCAACCCGCGAACACGACTTGTTTAGCACCTCTAAACAATATTAATGAATATCATTGTTACTTGTTAATATATAAATTTATCGTATTTTTATATTTTCAAGTATATGTCCAATTGAAGGTCTAACTTGCTATTAGTTTAGAATCGCAGACAAAACAATTATTGTTGCCCAACACGATTATATAAATTTTGGTTACATCATCCTCTTATCACTTGGATAATTCCTACCATCTCTAGAGTTTTCCAATAAGTTATCAACAAACTTCAACGATTGTATAGCAGATATACCAAGTTATTGTAACTTGTAAACCCCGAGGATGCTACTATACAAGGGGCGAATAAGATACTTGATACTTCACTTAAAACGAAGTGTTAAACAGTACGTAAAATAAATAACATTCAACCTTTTTTAAGTGTTTTTGATTGTTGAATTATGGAGTGTGCTAGAGGAATTGATCAGTAAGAGTGTGAGGTTTTACGGGGTCATCAATCTTGAATTATGGGCTTGTTCTGAGTGAAATTTTAGGTTGGATTTTGCAAGTTGGTTTGTAGACGGTCTTGAAAAGCAAGTTACTCTGAGACAAACAACCACACGAGAGTAACCCTAATCTGCCTCTTTTATACATCAACTCGTATCATGTCGGACGGAAGTTTCAACCAAACTTTTGGACCAAAGTTTAGTTTCGGGCGAAAGTATGTTAGTTTTGTTTTATTTTCTGTTTCTCGCTTCCTGTATATTAACAATTTTGTAACCGTTATTTGAGTTATCAATCAAAATAGAAAATTCCCTTAATTACATTCTCTCTTAATCAACATGGTATCGGTCTACCAGAGCATAATTGCTCGATTATGTGATTTCATATTTGTTTTCATCATCATTCTGCAGTTATTGCTGTGTTTTGTACTTGAATTCGTTCGAATTCAATGCATCTTTGATCAAGATTCATAAAAAACTTGTGTTCTTCAAGTTTTGTTCAAGTTGCTCAAGTTTCTTCTCGATTTCACCTTGAAATCGATCTTTTTATGATGTTATTTGCTCTTTTCTGGCTTATTGGGGTTAGTGGCCCAATGGTAGAGGAAAATACTCTTGGAACACCAAGATTTGAGGATGTCATGGGTTCAAGTCCCAATCCTATAGGAATAAAGAAATTTGCCTTTCAAAAAAAATTTGCTCTTTTCTGGTTCAACTTCGCAATTCTTGTTGAATTGTGACTTTGGATTCGAGGTTTCTCAATTTTGGAGGTTTCAGTTGCATCGAACGAAACTTTCGTTGCATCGCCCGAAACTTTCTCTACATTAAAACTTTCTCTACATTAAAACTTTCAGTTTTCATCGAACGAAAGTTTCCTACATCCCGTCCGATCATCCAAAACTTTTACTGACTTCCAAGACTTTTGATAGTTCAACTTTTAGATCTTGGAAAGGAGTTATGTCTATTGCTTTATTTGCTAAAAACAAGTTTGGTTTTGTTGTGGACTATTTCTAGACTCATCACCTATCCGAACCTTGACTTATAGAACCGGTGTAATGACATGGTCATCTCATGGATACTGAACACTCTTTCACGTGAGATTAGTGAGAGTATTATGTATGTTGAAACTGCACATCAACTTTGGGATGAATTATCTGATAGATATGAGCAAAGAAATGGGGCAAAGTTTTATCAGTTACAGAAAAGTTTGTGTGCTTTCTCTCAGGCCAATGATAATATAGCCACTTATTTCACAAAAATTAAGGGTATCTGGGATGAATTGAATGCATTTGAGCCCATACCTCCTTGCACTTGTGGCAATGCACGACTATTAGCTAAAGGTGGAGCAGATCGACGTTTGATGCAGTTTCTCATGGGTCTTAATTCTTGTTATGAGATGATCAGGGAAACATCATTACGATGAAACCACTTCCCTCTATCAATCAAGCCTATGTTTTTCTTATTCAAGATGAAAAACCGAGGGAACTTCATTCATCTGCTCAGTTTGTTCCTCAAAATGCATCTATGAATGTCAATGTACAAGTCCCAAGGAATTCGACAAATCGCAAGGGTGTTGTATGTACTCAGTGCAAGAAGTATGGGCATGATGTTAGCAAGTGCTACAGACTTATTGGTTTTCCCAAAGATTTCAAGTTCACCAAACCCACAAAAGTTGCTCCATAGTCTAGTTTGTTTGCGGATCAGTATGCTGCTTTGATACACCTTCTTCAGCTTAATACCCCCGTTTTTGTTCTTCTTTCGAACCGGCATGTCTTAACTGCTACGCAGGTCGGCACGATTAAACTCACAAAAGACTTTTCTATCTTGAATGTCTTCTTTGTTCCTCAGTTTAAACACAATCTTTTGTTCCCAAACTTTGTAGAAAAACAAAATGGCTTATTCAGTTTTCTGAAACATTTTGTTTCTTGCAGGCACTTTCACTAAGTAGTCCACTGGTTTTTTATAGACTTTATCTTTTACATCCTAAAAAGTTTTTTTTTTCTGTTTCTGTTGATTCTTATTCTCATTGTAATTCTCTGCTCTTAACTATTTCTTGGGGATTGAGTTTATCAAGACTAATTCTGGAGTCATCATGACTCAACGCAAGTTTGCCAAAGATCTATTGACCGAGTTTCATGCTGACGACCTTCCTTTTGTTTCGTCGCCTATTCCTTTGCATTTGCAACTCAAACTTAGTGAAGGTCAAGTTCTTGATGAGCCTTTAAATTATCACCGGCTTGTTGGTAAGTTGAATTACCTCATTCACTCTCGCCCTGATCTTGCTTTTGTTGTTCAGTTCCTTAGCCAGTTCATGAGTGATCACCGGGTTCCTCACTGGATGTTGTCTAACATACTCTTCGTTATGTCAAGGGTACTTGTTTTTCAATGACAACTCTGATATATCTTTAACCGCTTATTGTGACTCTGATTGTGCTTCTTGTTCTAACACTCGCCGCTCTCTTAGTGGTTATTTCATTTCTTCTGGTGCCAACCCCATTTCTTAGAAGTCTAAGAAACAAGCCACAATTCCACTTAGCTCGGTCGAAGCAGAGTATCAGTCTATTCGTCGGGTCACGTATGAGCTTGCTTGGTTGACTCGTTTATTTATGGAATTTTGAGTTCCTGGTCTGTCACACCCCAACCGACGACGGATTATACGTCAGGGCGGACGCGGTTGTTCAATAGCACAAGGTTGACTATTAAAGTTTCGATATTTACAAGGAAGAATGATACGAATACAACTTTTAATTTAAGTAGTCTAGGTCTAAAGCATCCTATGTGATCACGAATAAGTCTCATGATGTAAACCTGAAACATGTGAAAGAATCTGTCAACTACAAAATAGTTGGTAAGATACAAAGGTTTTGACACAGTTTAACAAGTATTTGAGAAAAATTACAATTCACTATGATATATGCATTCTATAATGTAAGTATGAGAAAACAAGCATGTTAGACATTATGCATATCAACCCTCCAACCAAGTTTAGGCATAACCCGCAGGTTACCCTTATAAGTCTCAATTTTAAAGTTTAATTCAGTAACAATCACCAAAGGCTCCCCCCCGAAGGGGTCAATCAATCAAGGTGGATTGGTCAAATACAATAGATCTATCATTGTTACTATAGGCTTGATCAAAGTTAATGAATATGCTAGTTTTAAGTTTAATCTAAGCATACAAGTCTCAAGTTTAACATAAGAATAAACACGTAATCATAGTTGTACAAGAATTGTATAAGTTTAAGAATTTTGAACATGTTTCACCCCAAAAGTATAGAAAGGAAAAAGGGGTTAAGTATACTCACTTGGATTTATGAAGAGTACCCGATAAGAGTAAGTTTGCAAGACTTTGAGGGAGAATATCCTCACAATAAGCCTAAGAATATAAGTCTAAAGTTTCAAGTTTATTTATGTAAGTCTAAGACAAGGATCTAGGATTCAAGATTTGACTAGGGTTCCAAATGGGAGACGAGATTAATTTAGATCAAAAATAAAGATTCTGAATAGATGACGCAAGGCCTTGTATAACTGTTTAATGAGTTTATAGTTTAGAATAATTAATTCTAAAAAGTTTTACAAGTATAATTTACGTATGTTAGATGATAGTAATCAAGATAGTTTCTAAGTTTTAGGGTTGTAACAATAGATGATTGAAGGATTAAATACTCCTTAAAGATTAGCGATAATTGTCTAAAGATTAAATATTTATCAAAGTTTAATAATTAAATATATATTTATGGATAAATAATTATTCAAAGGATAAGTATTATTAAAGATTTATAACAAAAGTGTGGATAATTATTAAAGCTTACCGATGATTGTTGTGAGGATACTAAATAAGTATTTATAAATAATCATTAAGAATGAACATTTATCTAAGAAACCTTATTTAGACTAATTCCTATGAAAACATTTATGATTTATCAAGGAAATTAAGTATTAAGCATTTTCTTTACGAATCAAAATGTAAGTAAATAATGTTTATAAGTTTAAATAAATAATAAGTATTTATGTATGTATAAAGTGTTTAAATAGAATCTCTCATAAAGTTTATGTTTTAAAATTACTAGTTTAACGTTTAAATAAAATGTATCAGTTTATATAGGTTTATACAAATTTCCAAATAATGCGTAATTATTTCCTTGTTTTGTATAACTAAATAAGCCTTGATTTAGTCTTAAATAAATTACAAGGTTTATAAATTTATGTTTACTAAGTAATGTGCAAATTTTATAAATTTTATTTATAAAATTTATATAATTTGTTTATTTAAGGTTTAAAGTTTTAAACAGAAAATAATTAAAGTTTTAAATCAAAGTTTCAAGTTTTATACCTTATCATAAGTCTTATAGGGTCTTAAAAGTATTTTTTTTTTATAGTTTTTAAATATTTAAAACAAATCTTAAAGAATTAATTTCTTTATAAATTTAATTAAGTTTTTAAAGATATTCCAGAAGAAGTATAATTAAAATTCGTAATTAAATTTATAAGAATTTAACAGATTTATATAAAATTTGTTGGAATTCATAAGGTTAAGTAAAAGGCCTAAAAAAATACTAAATCGAAAATGGAGGTCGGCCGGGTCGAACCCGCGCCGCTTCCGGGTAACAGCATACACACACACTTAACCATCCCGACTACGGGTTCGTTAAGTTAAAACATAGAACGGAAAATTTATAAACAAGGAATCAACTCGAACCCGATTCTCTCATGAACCCTAGATCAAAAACCCATCAAATAGGCATTGATTATCCCTCTGTCGTTGTAATCCGACAGAGGGCTTTTGTTCTACACATAATTACGAAGGTTTGGCCTCAAGAATTACCTGATAAGGTGTCGAGATGAGGGAGAACCAGTTGGGTCTTGTCGCCGACGGTCGCGAATTCAAATCCGGCAATGCCGACCCGATTAGGGCGAAATGAGGGTTGAGAGTGTTTGAGGGTGGTGTCGTCTACCTGTTGGTACCCGTTTTTATACACGATTTCATCAATTAATGGCGAATTAGGTGAGGAGTTCACGGTTGGGCCGAATGGGTTAAATCACGGAGCATGCGGGTGCTAAGCTCGAAATTGAGCATTGATTACGGTTAGGTTAGAGTCGCATGCGCGTATGGGAGCCCGAGGTACAATGAACCTGGCCGGAAATCGCGATTTTGGTAAATGGGAAGTGAAAACCGGCTTGGCGGGGATCGAACTCTAGACCGATTCTAGGTGATGAGAGTTTAGCCAAATTACGACTTTAGTCCCTGTAGTTCCGAAGTTTTGATGTCTTTTAAGTTTAAAAGGAGTTTCAGAAAGAGGCAGTTTTGGTCCCTGGACTTTATAAAATAAATAAATATGTTTTATTTTTATAAAATCCCTCTAAAGTTTCATAAGTTTTATTATTTTAAAATTTTATAATATAATTTATAAGATCCATTATAAGTTTTAGTATTTAAAATAAGTTTATAAATTATATAATTTATATAATTACAAACTTATAAAGTCTTAGAAATTTTTAACACATTTATAAGATACATATATATATATATATATATATATATTAAATGAGTCTCATCTATATATATATCGCACATTATTGTTTTAAAATATACATTAATAAATTCAATATTTATCATTTAAGAATAAAATTTTTAATAAAATTTCAAGCTTTGAATTTATAACCTGTGCAAAGTTTAGGAAAAGCTAGGTTGGAAATACTGGATATTACATGGTCTCACTCATGTTCCTCTCAAGTGTGATAGTCAAGCCGCTATTCACATTGCTAAGAATCCTGTTTTTTATTAACGCACCGCACCAAACAAATTGAGTTGGATTATCATTTTGTTCATGAAAAGCTTAAAGATGGGTTGATTTTGCCATCTCACACTCGTACTGATCAACTTGCAGATCTCTTTACCAAGAGCCTTGTTGGTCATCCGCGCTTAGATTTGATTTCCAAGTTTAGGTTATATACACCTCCAACTTGAGGGGGTTGTCGGACGAAAGTTTAGTTTCGGGCGAAACTAATAGTTTCGCCCCGGTCTCTTTGTATTGTTTTATTTTCTGTTTCTTGCTTCCTATATATAAGCAATTTTGTAAGCGTTATTTAAGTTATCAATCAAAACAGAAATTTTCTCCAATTACTTTCTCTCAATCAACGTATCAAAATTGAAATTTATTAGAAAACTCTCTAGTTAGTAGTGGATGTGGCTCGATTACGTCAATTGAGTGGTTCACGTACATGCATGTGTATAAAACTTTTACCAATACTATAATGATATTATAAATTTAAAAGTTTGTTATTTTGTGCCTATCATCTTTTGATTATTTGTTTATATAAAAAATGTAAATATAATAATAATAAAAATTAATGTTTGCCATAAAACTAGTAGACAGGGAGACTAACTTCTGAATCCAACATACAATTCGGTCTCTCATTGGGTTCACAATTCAACAAATTTAAGCCCATACATAATATGTTCTATATGATCGGCCAGTCTACGTATTTTACATTTTTTATATTTCAATATAGAAAACAGGTTATTCAGACTTTTCTCATATAAAAAATGATATGTTTCTTAAAAACACAAAATATCTATCGGCCCGCGTTCTTTTTAAAAACCAATATCATGTTAAGAATTGCGAGAATCGTATAAAACACTTGTACGTAATATATTGAGGATTTTTATGCGGTTCTGACGGTTCTTAACATAATATTGATTTTGAAAAGAACGACTATCTTTCTCTCTATATCTATACATACATCCATATATATATATATATATATATATATATATATATATATATATATATATATATATATATATATATATATATATATATATATATATATATATATATATATATATATATGGGAGGGGTTCAAATACTAACTAACTTTTTATGTGATAACCGTGCTAACCACTATAAAATAATCACATAATTTATAAATTATTTTTTCTTTTAATTGTTAAAATAGTATTTAAGTAACTTGAATAAATATTTTGAACGTAAATACGGAAATGATGAGTCTTACGTATACGTTCCAAATATTGTTACATATACGTGACACATAGTGTTTACCTATATGTAACATTAACATAATGATAATTGTTACATATACGTAACACTATGTTTGAGAGTGATTATCACATAAATATTGGTTAGCATTTGAACCTCACCCACATATATATATATATATATATATATATAAACACGATAATTTCTTGTAAAATAAGTGTAGTGCAAGTGTTATTTATTTAAAAAGAAACATCAATTATGAGTTATAATTTTAATCCGGTTTTATTGTTTAATTATTTTAAAATCAGTTTACAAGAAAATAAAACAATATAGAAAATATATGTTATTAAACAAAGCCGGGGCTTTCATATGGAACCTCTATGTTATCCATGAGTTTTTTACGATCAAAATCTTATTCTTCTTCTAATGAAAATAGATGTTATAATATTAATTCGGATTTGTTGTTTTAATTGCTTAAAAAACCGATTTAGTAAGAAAATAAAACGACATAGAAAACATACTTGTTACGCCTTGAATTTCGTATGGAACCTCTAAAATTCTATTCTTATGTTTTCCATAACAATACAGCCTCAAATCAGGGCAAGGGCTAGAAAGTCCTTATTAGGGGTGTTCAACGGGTTTTTTAATCGGGTTTCGGGTTATTCGGTTCGGATTATTCGGGTTTTTTGTTATAAGAATCCTATCCGTTTACCGACCCAAATAAGATTCGGGTTAATCGGTTTCGGGTTTATTCGGGTCGGGTTAATCGGTATTCGGGTTTTTAAATACAAGTTGCAACGCATACTTTATTATTTAACTTAACATTATACTTATTAAATAATAAGCACAAAATGTCAAATAAAAACCATCTCAATATGATTTTTCATTCAAACCCATGCACTAAACACATATTAACTAAAAAAACACCAAATAAAATAATCAAAATAAAGTGTATCAACCAATCATATAAACTAAAAAAAATGAAAAATCGTATCAACCAACAAACTCGTTAACAATGTTCACTCTTCAAATTCTCACATTCATGTCCGCTCGTACGTTTTCAATAATAAATTAAAAAAAAGTGAAATAAAATAAGCATTAAAAATGGTTAGATGTATACTGAGTTAAGATTACAAATAAATATTAATAATAAAATACCTTTTTTTATTATTATTCGGATTAATCGGGTTAACCCGATTAACCTTTTTTAACCCAATTACCAAACCGAATACTACTTTCGGGTTCGGGTTCCATCTTAAATGGGTTCGGGTTATTCGGGTTCCATTTTAATCGGATTCGGGTTAATTTGGGTCGGGTTCGGTATTCGGGTTTCGGATAAAATGAACACCCCTAGTCCTTATACAGTTTTAATCCGGTTTTATTGTTTTAATTGCTACAAAAAGATTTACATGAAAATTTATCGTGTTACAATTCTGTGAGTCTAAGATTCTTTTACCGCTTATTTTTCTCAAATATTTAATATTTCATTTATTGATGTTTTCTTTATTCAACTATTTAATATTTTTCTCTCAACTTTTTAGTATTTCATTTCTCAATTATTTTCTATATTTTTTCGCTTGTTACAAAAAATTTAATATTTCTTTTATTCAGCCCATTTAATATATGAGTTTTTAACCTAGTAAAATAATATAGAAAAACTAAACAAAGTCGTGACTTTGTATTGAACCTCTAAAACCATATTATCATGTAAAACGGTTTTATGATGGATTTTCAAATGTTATATAGACCGATAAAAACTTAAATAAGATATCTGATGATACTCTGAATTAAGTTACGGAATGGATGGGTTCCTATAGAGTCCATGAGTTTCGGCCATTGTTTGTTGGTTCATGATTCCATTATATCATCATGAAGACAACCGATTTGACTAGGTGTTTTAACTTTTTTTTATAAATTACATGAATCCATCTTGCATTATCAAGTCATTTATTTGTATTTGATTTTTTAATTCTTATGTGAAAAAATGATCCATTTTTCTTTATCGTTAGTGCCTTCTTGGTTCTTATGCATTAGAAGAAGAATGAAGGGAGTTGTCAATATCATGGGTTACGGGTTTGTAGGTCCATAAGGTCACCTTTCATGCTGTCATAGGATAAAAGGGGTGTCTTAGGACCATATTAAATCGAAACCTAATTACAAGATAAACAATGTAAAAAAAATTCGAGTTGAAACTGAAGGATTAATCTTGATTAAAGTTAATTGTCAATATTAATTTATTAATTGTTTTGTTGAGTTCGTATTAGACTAGGAGTGAGTTTGATTATTTAATTGAGTTTGAGTTGGGTTAGGATTATTATAGGGTTTATTATGAATAGATGGTTAGAGATTAATTGTAAAGCGCAAGTCAAGAATTATAATAAACATAAATAGTCGATCTTGGTTGAGATCAAATTTCGTGTTCGTATTATTGGGCCTGATTCCCAACAATTGGTATCAGAGCTTGACGTTTACGGCTTTGAGAGTCGTTTTCGGAGAGAGGGAGCAACCCTTTGGTTGCAGAGTTGATTTGAATGGCATAAATTAAAAAAATTGGCTTTATAAGTTTATTATTTTAGTCCAATTTGTATCAGTAAGGGGCTGTTTGGTAGTATCTTATGGTCATTAAGAGGCTAACTCTTAATGGTTCAAAGCCTCTTAATGATTAAGAGGTAAGTGGCCATGTAACTTGTGAGGACTTACCATTAAGATGTTATCTCTTAACCATTCAGACTTAAGGTTACCTCTTAACCATTACGAGGCTTTGAACCATTAAGATGTAGCCTTTTAATGACATTAAGAGGCTACCAAACATGGCCTAAGTTGTTGATGTGAGGTTTTTGGAGACTGATCAGAAGCTCCGTGCGAGAAAGAGAATAAAATCGTGAGATACGGTTTGTGAGTTATTTGTGTAATACAATCAAGCAACGAAGGGTTGTGCGAGTCAACCAAGGAAGATATCGATATGAGCGATTTAGATTGAGCGAAAGATCAATCACCTGCGAAGGGTGTAGGGATCTGCAAAGTGTTTATCTGTGTGATTCAGGGTGGTACGGTGTGATACCGGTGAAGACGTGGTTGTCAATCCTTGATAGATTGATTAGTAACCAAGGTAGATTGGTGATCAACAAGTGATCAAACAGGGCGAAGGTTCTTTATGAGACAGGATTGAAGACTGTGTGAAACGGGTCGAAGAATTTGAGTGATATAATACATTCTAACAGGTTACTGGATCCATAGACAAACCCAAATGATAACCCAAATGATAACATGCTATGCCATTACATATTTGATAAGGCAAACATACCAAATCCCTATTGATTTGTCTTATCCTAAAGCACGAGTGTTTTTGGTTCGCTTGAAACCATGAAACCGTCTAAACCGGTCATTACTTTGGTTTCACAGTCGTTTTGTTAAAGTTTTTTTGTTTGGTTGGTTTAGGAATTTGTAAATTGTATCTAACGTTTTTTTTTACAATTTATACTTGAAACTGGTAGGAAAAAACCTAATCAAACCATAGGATTCTGGAATATGTAACTTTTTATATTTTACTTGAACCTTTAATTATTTGAAGTTAAATTATGAATATGATTGGGTTTTGCTTAACAATATAATATAGGGAGTTGATCTTTAAAGTTTTAACTACCGGAACATTATAGCTTCTTTATTTTGATCGTATTATATATATATACACATATATATAGGGACATGTTCAATTAATAACCATAATTTTGGTGAGAACCAAAAAAATCATGCATCCTTACTTCATATATGCATAAATGCATACATGCATCCTTACATTTATGTAGAAATACATAGTTTTTTTGTTCTCGTCAAAATTATGGTTCTTAATTGAACATGTCCCTATATATATATATTATAAAGACCTTATAAGCCCTAAACAGTAAAACCAAAACATTAGTAGCGGGTTGATTTGGTTTTAACATTCAACGGTTTTATTTTTTTATAATGGCTAAAAACAATTACTAATAATTTACTCACTTCTTGACCTAAAAATGTCGAAACCGGACCATGTACACCCTAAGTGATTTGTATATAATATACACCATAAAGTTTGCTATGTGTTACATGATTTGTTATTTAAATCGTATCATGCGGAACATTCCTCTTGGTGTACAAAACACGTCCTTTTAAGAATATATTAAATTATTATTTAAGAAAATTTGTTGTAATTTTTGAAAATTATAAAGTATTTATGGTATAATATAGTAACCAGTATTATACATTAAAACAGGAGAACCTTGATTACACTATAAACACCAAAATAGTTTGTTAAAAACATTAGTTTTCCAAAAAAATTCCACCATTAAAGTAATCGTTATCAAATTCGTAAAAATCGCTACTTTTTACATATTTAAAGTAGTGTAGACCATTAGTGAGAAATACATGACTTATTCTACATCAACTCCAAAATCAAAAGATAAAAGTAACCATATATATCTCTCTTTTATCATCTACTATTTTTAACAAGACCTGATATTTTAGCTGTCTCTTGCGTAAACCTATAAGGGAGATCCGTTAAAGAAACAAATTTGACCAAATCAAAAGTCAAAACTCTTACCAAGCGACCATTCTAGAAAACCGGATTAACCACATATAAAATTAGCTAATGATGGCTATAAACATGGATTACTATTCAAACCAAGTCAATGAAAATTCAAAATTCAAGCATGACCCACAAAACCAACCCCCAATATAATGGTGAGAGAGAAATCAAAAGATTATTATTTAGTCCACTTCAATACTTCAATTCAATTGGAATGAAAATTGAAAACTAAACCCTAATTACCAAACAAATTTATAAACTTTTTGTTCTTTCTCTAAACCCCATAATCTCAAAGATCCCAATTGACAAAGATTGTCTGTCAAAAAACTCCAAAATCTTTGTTTCCTTCAACTGATCCATAAACAAACCATGTCACAAAGTTAAATTCTTTATGGGTTTTACAGCTAAGGATGTTCTTGAAAGTGGACAAATAAATGAGAATTCTAGATGTTCTTGAAAGTGGACAAATAAATTCTTAAGGATGTTCTTGAAAGTGGACAAATAAATGAGAATTCTTTATGGGACGTTTATCGGGGTCTATGATGGACATGGCGGGCCAGAAACTTCACGGTTTGTGAATGAAAAGTTGTTCTCCAATCTTAAGAGTATGTTACTCTTTCTTTATATTTAAATTTTTTATAATTCGATTGGAGAATGATCCCGTATGAATTTATGTGTGTTGTTTTTGATCATTTTCCATTCTTAAATTGATTATGATTATGATTATGATTTTCTGATTATTTGGTTTTAAAATATTTCTTTAAGTTTCCTATATATATAGGTTTAATCAACTTTATATTAAATTATTTGATTTTGATTTTTGAACAAGAGGCATAGATCTAGTGCTTGTAACTATATAGAAAGTGAATTTTAGGCTCTAAAACTTTTGGTCGAAAGATTTTGACATATAAAAGCTAGTCATGGCTAGAATAACAATCCACACAAGTTGTGCACAAGTTTAAATGATTAATGGATTGCATTGTATCCCCCTAAACTGATTTTTAACATCAAATTTGTAGAATTTGCATCTCAAGATGAAGAAATGTCGGCGGATGTCATTAGAAAATCTTTCTTGAAAACCGAGCAGGAATTTCTCTCTCTTGTTAGAGATCAATGGTGCACATGCCCACAAATTGCCTCGGTGGGCACGTGTTCTTTAGTGGGCGTTATCTGTAACATGTAGATATACATTGCAAATGCTGGGGATTCACGAGCGGTCTTGGGGAGAGTAGAGAGAGGTGGTAAATGAATCTCAGCCATTCAATTATCTGAAGAACACAATGTGAACTGTGAGCCTATACGCGATGAACTTCGATCCTTACATCCTAAGTATCCAAAGATTGTGGTTATGAAACATAACGTTTGGCGTGTTAAAGGGCTAATTCAGGTATTTTCACTTAAGTTCCCGATGCTTTTGAGTTTATTTTATTTAGAGGTGGCAAAAGGGGGTAATTGTTTATAGGGATCGGATACGGTTGACCCAAAACGCTTTTTGTCTAAAATTTTCATATAAATAGTCAAGCGTGTCAAATATGATTAAAAAAATTTAAAGGTCATATACATGTACTTTACTAAAATTCCAACTCTTTTGAGTTGATTTAATTTGGTGGTGGAAAAATGAGCGGGTTATGCAACATGTTAAAATCGGGTTGGGGTGACTCAAAAACTCGTCTAAAAAATGTATAAATCTCATATAAACAATGAGTGTGTCAAATATGTTTATCTATATCTATATCTATACTTCTATATCTATATCTATACTACATAATAAATAAATGTTTTTAGTGCCACGTGTCGCCTCTATATTTATTCTCATCATTTTTTTCCCGCTTCTCTCTCTTATTTAATACACGTCTATATTTTAATAATATTATATTTGAAAAAAAAGTTACTAATAAAACACATTTATTTTAAATTATTTCTTATTATAAGAAACATTGGAATTTAATTATGTAATTTTTATTTCAATCAAATAGTAAATAAAATTCAAATTAAATTAAATAATAATTAATTTATTTTCGAAACATACTTATATATTAATTTTTACATATTTTGAGTTTGTTTATATGCTTAGTATATGTAATATATTTTTACACCTGTAAAATATATACATAAAGATTTAAAAATTTTATATATTGATATTTTTCACTCTTTGTGTAGACACGGGATCTAAACTAGTTATATAATAAATAAAGGTTTTCCATGCCATGTGTCGCCTCCATATTCATTCTCACCATTTTTTTCCCGACTCTTTCTTATTAAATGCAACTCTATCTTTTAATAATAATATATTTAAAAAAAATACTAATTATACTAAAAAACACATTTATTTTAAATTATCCCTTATTATAAGAAACTTTAAAATCTAATTATATAAATTTTATTTTTAATCAAATAGTAAATGAAAGTCAAATTAAATTAAATAGTAATTAACTTATTTTAGAAACCTAATTATATATTAATTTTTATATATTTTAAATTTTGTTTTCTATCCTTATTATATGTAATACATTTTTACACATGTAAAATATATGCATAAAAATTTAACAATTTTATGCATTGTAATTTTTCAACCCGTGTGTAGTACACGGGTTCTAAACTAGTAAAAGAATATATTATTTCAACAAAAGTTGAAGTTTTTGAATAAAATGAGTTAGGAGGTTTTATGCACTAAAAATAAACACTTTGACAAGCTTTCTACCTACCCATTTGACATGTTCCTTTTTTAGCTATTTTTTCACCCCGTTGAAGTTAAACAACAACCAACGTTAATCAAGTAAACGGGTCGAATTGACACATCTTATTTTATTCAAAATGGGAATGATTTGATTGTATTCATGAGTTTTTAGGTCTCGATATCGATAGGTGATGCGTATTTAAAAAGTCCCGAGTTCAATAGAGCGCCGCTTTTGCCAAAGTTTAGGCTCCCACAACCGTTTTCAAAGCAAATCCTTAGCCCCGAGCCTTCAATCTCCATACATGAAATAAACTCGAAGGATGAGTTTCTAATATGCGCATCCGATGGTCTATGGGAGCATCTTAGCAATGAGGAAGCCGTTAATGTTGTCCATAATTACCCACGTAATGTAAGTTTCTCTTTTCCTTCTCTCTTTGTCGTTAATTTACTCGGTTCTTGATGTCGAATTAAATACTTAAGTTGTATGGTCCTTGTCGATTAACCACGACATGCTTTATTATGAAAATAAAAGAAAAAGAAACCGAAAACTAAAGGTGGCAAAATAGGTGGGCTGAGTAAAGGGTCCAAACGAGTTATATATTTCATAAATTATTAGTATGATAGATATGATTTAAAAGTTATATATATTTAAAATAAACTAGTTAATTCCACCCGCACTCTGCCTCGGGGTAAATGTATATTACAAAGGGAAAACACCATAGAATAGTAACCAAGTTTCAAAAGTATTCCAATTAGGTCACTCACCATAGTATACCCGAGGCTGTGTAAAATGCATATTAAGTGACCTAATTGGAACATTTTTGAAACTTGGTTACTATTCTACAAAGTTACCCCTGTTACAAAATAAGAAATAAAGAGTTTATTTACAACAATATTAGATTTAATAAAAAGATAAAACGCAACGTAGCTAAAAATATTAGGAGTATTAGATTTAATGAAAAGATAAAACGTGACCTACCTAAAAATATTAAGAATAAAAAAAGTTAATTTAACGAAAAGATAAAAGCGTGACCTAGCAAAAAATATTACGAAATAAAAAAATTATTTACAAAAGCATTAGCTTTAACTAACCCAAAAAAACTCACAAGAGCCCTAAATCGTGAAGATAAGCGTTAATGAACCATAATTAAATCTAAAAGTAAAAGTATATTATAGTCGACCAAACTTATAAATAAAAGAAAGTAAAAAAATATTATATTTAATCGGGCTCGGCCAACTTTTAAATTTCTATTTCGGTTTTCTTGTTTGCAGGGGATTGCAAGGAGACTAGTGAAGGCGGCCCTTCATGTGGCAGCACAAAAACGAGAAATGAGATATTCGGATTTGAAGAAAATTGAAAGAGGATTGAGGAGACATTTCCATGACGATATTACAGTTGTGGTTGTTTTTCTCGACCCGTCGTTGATGAATATTAATTCAAGTTTCTCTATAAAAGGAGGTGTCGGGCTACCCGCACCTAACGAGTTCTGCATTTAGTTTCTAACACAATGCGCAACGGTTATTGTGTTCTTCAAGTCTGTTTAATATGGGAATTGAACCCATTTGATCAACTTTTATGATAATATGGGATTCGAATACTATGCCTCTCTAAAGGGGCAATTTCGATTCATATATGTAAAAAGATCCTCTTTGGATTGTACTTTATTTATAATAAGTTTAGTTGTTTACTTGTATTCATTTGTTTACGGTGAATCCCAACACGACATTTATGCTTATTCATAATGTAAGTCATTCTTATCCTAGACTTGCTTAAAATCATGTAACCTGTTTATCTAAACGAGCTGTTGAATTATAAATGGGTTGTCATCAAGTTGTAAACCGACTAAACGAGTTTGGTAGTTATAAACATGTTGTAATAAAGTTCTAAAAGGGTGTTTGGTAAACTTGTTAGATGAACTTTTCATGACACGAATCTGTTTAGACTCATCCCAAAAATTTGATTATTTACATGAAAGTTTTATCGTATCAGGAATTGCCACCCTCTTAGTTTACTATAATACCCAAGCTAAACTTTTATCGTCTACCAGAGCACATGTTTTTGCTTCAAACAAGTTAGGAGATGTGAATTACGTACTTATATAAAAAATTAATTGAATTCACATCCTTGACACATGACTGGATGTGTATATCAAAGTTTTGCACCGACTTAATAAAAAGGTTAGCAAGAATATTTTAAAGAGTCAACAAGAGTTATTGATAAACATGAACCTAAATGGCTCAACATGACTTCTATGGTGACTTTTATAGATCAATGTTTAAGGTTGTTGGTCATAATCTATATAGATCAACAACAAAATTAGAAAAAAAAGGGTTAACAAAAGTTGTTGCTAACCTTATAAGACAGTTGACTATGACCTTATGTTTTCACTAACAATATATTTTGATTTCCTACTCATGTTATATGATTGATGTTGATCTTTCTACACACATGTTATATATGTTGGAAATTAATCGTTATGTTCACACATGAAAAATCAAAAGGGTGTTTTTGGAATATTTAGAATTAAAATGGTTAACATTGAAAGAGTGGAAATTTGGGATTCAAGTCAAGGAATTGCCGTAATTTTGCATGAATGGATATGGATTGGTGTGCAAGTTTACTAAAGATTAGTATTAGTAATTTATAAATGTCAGTTATAGTAGTTATAACTAACCAAATTTTATGAACAGTTGCACTATTTCATTAAAAGTTGTATCAATCACAATTAATAAAAGATTTTCGATATGATCAAATAGAATATACAACCTTCTAAGAATATATATTTCTTATAGTTAAGTTTTGGTTTCCTTAATTATCTTAAAGTTGATTTCGTGTAACCCAAACGTTAAATGGTAACTTCAAAGTACTCAATACACGATATCTAAATATATCATGATTGATTATCATTACCCAAAACTAGGAAATTCATGTTAGACTTACGACTGTCTAAATAGCTCGACGCTAGATTGAAAAAAGCTTGGAAATAAGCTCGTTCGATTTTCAAACGAGCCGAGCACGAGCAGAGGTAAGTTTGCTCGTTGCCAATTTGGATTTTTGTATTTTTTTTGTTTATTTGTTGAGTTTGAGTTGGAGCTCTAGATTTAATGACAATTTGGATTTTTGTATAAAATTTAAATTTGAAACCGAGCTGCTCGATTATAAACCGAACCAAGTTCGAGCCTTAACATCTCGCTCGATTTTGCAAATTCGAACCAAACAGAGCAAGCCGTAAATTGTAAATCAAGCGAGTTCGAGCAGCCTTCGCTCTGCTCGGCTCGGCTCGGCTCGTGAACAGACATGCTTAGACTCACACACCAATGTCCTTCACTTGTACCAAAATGATTGATATACTTAATAATACATGTTTAGAACAATTAATTTAAAAACAAGGGGCCAAAGTAAGCATCTTTCAATTCTTTGAGGGCTCATACACCACTACACTCTCCCTTCTTCATCCCTCTCATCTGAACCCAAAATCCTGTGCATCTCACATTCACCTACACCTCTACTCCATACAAACATACTTATACGCAGGCCATGAAATTAGCTTCAATAATTCAAAATGGGATGCAACCCACGGTCAAAATTGATGTGGGGTTGCTTAGATTCACTTCAATTTCAACTCCCAATCAGTTTCCCAAATGGGTTAATCTTCAACTCTCCAATTCCCCTAATTTTTCAGGTAGTCTTCCTCTTTAAAAATATTGATCAGTGATGATGATAAGCTACTGATTAGTTTTTGCTATGAAAAAATTGGACTGCAGGTGTTTGTAGAAACCGGTGGCTGCGAAAATTGCCGGTTGTATGTGCAAAAGGAGTTGAACAAGAAGAGGAATCCGTTTCTTCAGGTGAAAGTTTGAATCTTTAAGTTTAGGGTTTCATGTGGGAAATTGTGCATTGATCTAGGGGTGTTTGAAAATGAATTATAGCAATTTAGGATAACAGAATTAGGTAATCTGTTAAGCAGTAGATTGGTTCTAGTGTGAGGTTGGCGATTTTGCATTTATCTGAATAATGTGTTGTTAGAGCAACTTTTTCTATGCATAATATTATTATTATTTTGACTACAACTTAGTTTAAACTTCTATGGTTTAAATCAACTACATGGAAACTAATTAATCACTGGGCAAATTTTTTTTGAACTTTGTGTTTGGCTTGGATTCTAGAAGTATGAGTATCTCATTTTGAGACTAGCCGGTTATAAAAATGTGCTTCCAATTATATACTATCCTGGATCCGCCACCGAAAAAAGATGAAAACTTTAGCCAAAGTGGGTTAAAGATATAATTGTTTCTTCTCGATATTTCTTTATGAAAGAAAGCAGTGGCGGAACCAGGAATTTTTAACTAGGGTTCACGATAGAATACTTTTTTTACGTTCGTGTCAACAAATTACTCTACAATTTTGGGGGTCGAACTACAAGAAAATGACGATGTTGGATACCATTATTGATAAAAAATTTGGCTAGATGAAGGGTCAATGGACCCCCCGGACTCCCCTGTGGTTCCGCCCATGAAAGAAAGTGATGGGCTTCAACAAAAGGTGGTAAAATAGTTGAGGTAGAAAGAGATGAGGTGGACAAAAATGAGTTGTTTGAGGTGTATGAGCTGTTATTGCTCTTGACACTGTAAAGAACTATATAAAAAAGTAGACTAATGCTCATAAACATGCTATTATATTGTGAAACTTATGTATACACATAGAGAATGCACACATATATTTTTAAACATTAAATGTCTTCATTTTAACATGCTATAAGATATTCACTTTCAAATACTAAACTAGCCCTCAATGACAACAAAAATGGTGGAATGTTAGACGCCAGAATCAATGCTAACAGGCTTTTGGATTGGGAGATGATGTGTGCACAGGGGCGGACGTATGTGGTATGCAGAGGGTGGGAAGACACCCCCTCAAGCCCAAAATAAACTTGTTTATTTCATTTAAAATAACCCAAAAATCTAAGAGACACCCTTGCAAAAAATATTTAGGCACCCATGACAATCGTGGCGAAACCAGATGAAGAAAGAAAAAATAGAATGGGCACCTGGTTTTCGAATGTGTAGAAATGGAGAAGAATACTCCTCCTATGGGGAGAACCAGATGGACAAAGAAAGAATACAGTAGACCAAATATATTTAAATAACATAATTGGGTTATTTTTTTATATAAATCTTTTTTCTGACACTTATAAGATGAGATGACAACACAAAAGAATCCCATATAGTACTAGTACTAGCGGCTCAGACCCCTCTAAAGTCTAACCTAAATTTTTTACTTTTATATTATTTAATTGTTTATGTTTATTATTTATTTATTTTAGAATGAATTTTGTTTTTTGTTATTTTTTGGGAACTAAAAATTATTTATATATTAAGGTCTTTGTATGTTTAAATTATTATGCATTATTTTATCAATTATCTGTTAAATACTAATTAAGTAATAATAAAAAGTAAAATAAGTTGAATGATAAAAGATAAGTTGTTGATGATCCAGTTTGCATAAACTTGTTGATGATTATTCGGTTAATATTTGAGGGAAAGTAAGGAGACGTTACTGAACGTAACTACTTAGTCAACCAAAAGACCTAATTTTGCATAAACTTGTTGGAACTTGTTTTTGGTCAAAACCCGTTTTAACCCAAACCAGATTAGACCTACTATAAATTGACACGTTCTGACTCAAGCTCGTTGTTACCTGTGACCCGACCAACCCGAGTTTTTACCGACCCATTTTGACCCGACTTGTTTTGGCCGAACACGTTTTACACCCCTCAACAAAATTTCTGGATCCGCCACTGTGTGTGCACCACAAACTTTACTAAACACGCCACTAATTACAACATAAATTGCACAACTTACAAGTCTGTATAGCATTAGTGTTGGTGTTTTTGGTAATTTTGGTGGTGTACAAATCACCCTGAATTGAAATATTGCATTTAATTTTTTTTTTGATGGAAAGAGGGTAATTCTTTTAATTTTTTCTTTACATAAATACTCACTATTTGTTACACAATTGTTATCCTGCTGGCAGAGAGGGAGACACCCTCTTCCAATTCATACATTGATAATGCTAAATCCAAAAGCCATCTCATTATAGATAATGATGTAGAAGAAAAGACCAAAGATCTTGAAAACTACAAGACATCTGCTAAAACCGTAGCCTTGTGCGTAAGTATAACCTAACTATTAGTTTAAATTCACTAAATTCTGTTTATCCTCATTCAAGGGTCAAAATAGTCTTTTCATTGTATTAGGTTTTCTCAGCTGTGGCATTTGGTGTTGGTTTGGGATTGAAAGATGGAATTGGCAAGGCTTCAGAGTTCTTTGCTGGGTATGAGCTTGAAGGTCTTTTATTTGCATATGAAAGCATTTTAATCATTTTAGTTATCTTTTAGGTATGGATTCAAGTTAATTATTGTATATGCCCTATGAAAATTGCAATGTTTGACTCAACATGCGGTTCAACAGAAATGTTTGACCATAGTCAAATGCCTAAATAGTCTTCCATAATGACCAAATAGAGAATCTTGTGCACTAAAAAGATTAGCGAAAATAGATTATAACATTGACAAATGGGAAAGTATGCAATTTTAATGTTGAAGTTTGCCAAAAAGAAGAATAAAAGTGCAATTTTCAAGGGATGACCCTGTAACGGGCAAATTGAGTAAAGTTTTTGACCTAGTCTAATAGGGTTGGTGAATTTTTTTCTTTTTAATTTAATAAATGATTAATATATTAAATATTATATACACCATTTTTTTTCTTAAAGTAATGTTCCAATTTTTAGGAACAAAGAAATAAATAGACGGTGAACACTTACTTTGAGTGACTTCTAACCATTCGACTTGCTTGACCCGTTTTCTTTTAGCTATTTTTTATTTTACCCATTTGATCATTTAGCCACAAAATATAACCCGGTTTGACCCATATTCATATAAATGGGTTGAAATTGCTCCATGTTGACATCCCAATAATAGTTGCAATTTTCATGTGATGGTGGATTTACATATTTTGCTTCTATTCTTACCAAACTATCATATCTTATCCTTGATTGTTTTTTTTTAATTTGAGATTCATATAGGTACTTGCTTGAACAAAGCTTGTCCGTGGATAATCTTTTCGTCTTTGTTTTGATATTCAAATACTTCAAGGTGCCACTTGCTTATCAGGTACAGTATAAAACTTTTTTATCCGGAAATTACTTTAAAATATGATCATTTTTTGAAGTTATTTAAATTTAAGATTTTGTATATTTCCTGTTATTTCTTTGTTTGTTGTAATTGTGATGTTGTGATCACAGAATCGGGTGCTTTCATATGGCATTGCTGGTGCAATAATCTTCCGCTTGTCATTAATACTTCTTGGAACAGCAACCCTTCAGGTATTTTCTTGAATTGAATGATATTCCTTCAGGTATTTTTTTTTAAATGTCTTAATTACCCTTCGATATTGACAAAATAAGATAAAGAGGAAGTGTTGTAATTTACCTGGACATTCCAGAATGTAAATTGTTGCAATTTTCATCTATATTAGATAAACATGTTTTTGTTGTAACTTTTCATGTAAATGCTCTAGAGGTTTGAGGCGGTGAACTTGCTACTGGCATCAATACTTCTTTACTCATCCTTTAAGGTACCTTTTCTATTCTTAGTTACTTCTATGAAGGATATTACTAAAAAGCACTTATAATCACATTAGCAATTTGCATTCATCTATGGCTATTGCTTGGATTCTTATTATATAATTTTTGAACTTAATCTTGGTTCCTTTTACAATAAGGATTCATAGGTAGACAAAAGATTAGAGGTGACAATTTTGACCCATCTACTTATAAATTGGTTGATTTGGGTTGTGTTTCTTCTCAATTGGATTAAATGAGTCAAACACAAAATTACCTACAAGGGGAACACGTGAAACTGTCAACTGGGTTGAAACTTGAAAGTTCCCAGAAGTGTTTTTAATCCATACGACCTAACACACCGTTTTATTCTAAGATTTAGATCTTATTGTAAGATATTATTTTTGTAATAATAAGGTAATCAACTTACTTACTCATAAAAAATTATAATGGATGAAAAAGTGTTTGCGGGTCAACCCATGTTGAAAAAAATGACCCATTTCAACCTGTGATAAGAAAATGTCTCATTTCAACCTGTTGTCTTAATAGAAGATGATAGAGTAGACAAATTATCTAACTGGGGCCTTAATTTTTTATTTTGTCAAAATTTATTCCAGTTTTCATGATAATATATATATTTCCATCTGTTTCTGCAGTTGTTTTTTGCTGGTGAAGACGATGACGACGATCTATCAGACAATTTTATTGTGAAGACGTGCCAAAAGATCATTCCAGTAACATGTAATAATTTCCATCAATTTTTCCTTTCTATGTGATAGATATGAGTCCCTAAAGTTTTTATTTTAATTTTTTTTTTATTTGGAATAACTTTTTACATGAAGGGTAAATCTGGTATTGATCTTATTTGTTCTTTTTTCTTGGTTTGGCAGCTGCATATGACGGCGATAGGTTTTTTACAGTTGTGAATGGAGCTTGGAAAGTAAGTACTAAATATGAGTATTTTTTTGTTTGTTAATAATACGGTTAAAATTACATGCACCTACACCCCACACCAACACCCACACCAAAAAGTAAAAAGTAAAAATAAAAATAAGTGTTTGACCCATTCATAAGTAAATGGGTCAAAAGGGTCACCTCGAACTCTAATTAATAATTATGAATCTTTTGTTGATTCATATTCTGATTTCTAACAGGCATCGAACATTTTGGGCAGGCTACACCTTTGCTTCTCACCGTAGCAGTCATTGAACTCAGTGACATTGCATTCGCCGTATGGTTATTTTTTCCCAGACCCCAAATTTAACATTTTTTTAAATATATTTATATCACAATTTAATTTCATTCACTTTTACCAATCTTTATCAGGTGGACTCTATACCAGCAGTTTTTGGTGTGACAAGAGACCCCTTCATCGTTTTCTCGTCTAATTTGTTTGCTATTTTAGGTAATATCAGAGTTCAAGGAACCGGTGTTGACTTCTATATAATTGGTCAAAGATAGTTTTATGATATAGTTTGTGTTTGATGCAGGTTTAAGGTCTCTATATACACTGATTTCTGAAAGCATGGGAGAGTTGGAATATCTGCAGGTAACTTTTGGAACATATTATATTCTTAAATGCTCACTGTTAAAATGACCTATTTGCCCCTATCAATTTTTATGAATATTTTGTCAAAAGGCATTTAAATAGTTGACAAATGGTCAAACAATTCCCTTAAATATTTTCCCTCATGTCAAGTTTTATAATTTTAAATTCGCTGGTATTTTACCATTTTTTTTTGCTATCAGCCCGCGATTGGAATAGTTCTCGGCTTCATTGGATGCAAAATGATCCTAGATTTCTTCGGTGAGTATCTCCATCAGGTTTCTTTGGTCAAGAGTTGCAAAATGAGCGGGTTGGATTACAGGTCAAAGTAAAAGAACAAGCCCTTTTTTTGAATTTTATAAATTTTTAATGGCATAACCATGATAATAAATTTATATTATTTCAATAACAATAGTACCTTTTTATTGAATAAAATGGGTCGGGTTAGTTTGGGCCGGCCCTCAAACCTCTTTTTTATCCATTTTTAGAATTTCATCAATGTGATAAATATGATTAGTAAAATTATGTTATTACAATAAGAATAGAACTTCGCTTTTAATAAAGCGATTTAGGAGGTTTTATGCATTTGAATACACTTCTGATTTTGACTTTGACCCAACCGACCCATTTCCTTATTAGTTAATCTTTTCGCTTAACCCATTTGTCTCATTAGAGATAAAACATAAACGAAATCGACCCATCTATAGGTGGAAACATAACTTTTAAAAAGAATTCTTGAATTTTTTTTTGTTTCTGTTTTTGTGCAGGGTACCATGTATCGACTGAAGTTTCTCTCGGTTGTGTGGCGACTACTCTTAGCGCCGGGGTTCTGCTTAGTTTATTGAAGAAATCGGTTTAGCATTCGGTTGATTTACGTTTGTTGGGGAAAAACCCGAAAGTCATGTTTTCTTATGGTTCATCTTTTAGGAAGAATAAGTTTTTGTTCATGATGCATATATTAAAATTAGTTTATGGGTTGATCAATCGGTACCATTTATTCGTGGAAACATTTCAAGTAGTCCTGGCAAAATGGGCGGGTCGGGCGGACTCGGGTCATGGGTCATAACGGGTTTGGGTCAGAATGGGTTCGGGTTAATACGGGTTAGGAGCAAAATGACTTCGGGTCAAAACGGAGCAAAAAGAGTCTGGGTCAAAACGGGTCGTTTAAAAAAAAAAACTATCAATTTGGTACGGGTCAAAACGAGTTTGGCCAATACGGTGGGAGGTGGCGGCGGCGAGGCGATGGCGAGTGGTGGCGGCCGGCGGGTGGGGGGTGGCGACGGGTAACGGTGGAGGGGCGGCGGGGGTGGTGGTAGGTGGCGGCGTTGAGGCAGTGGTGATGGTGAGTGGTGGCGGTGAGCGGGTGGGGGGTGGCGGCGGCGGGCGGTGGAGGGGTGGCGGGTAGCGGTGGTGGGTGGCGGCAAGGCAGTGGCGTGGGGTGGGTGGCGGTGGCGGTGGCGGGTGGCGGCAAGGCAGTGGCGTGTATTGGGGGTGGGGGGTGGCGGCGGTAGTGAGAGCAGGGGTGCGGTGACAGTTTTTTTTTTGGGTAACCTATATGCACTATTTTTAAGTTAGCAAGTTTTATAATACTTGATCATTTTGACCCGCTGACTAATTTAAGGTGACCCAACTTAACCCGTTGAATATTTGAGGTGACCCAAATTGATCCGTTGATTAATTTAAGGTGACCCAAATAAACCCGTTGACTAATTTGAATGTCATCCAAATTGACCAATTTTCAATTGATTTTTGTCCAAATAAACCCGTTCTTTGAAAAATGTGTCAAGATTGCCACCTATAATTTCAAATAATGAAAACGCCTTAAATTAAAAACGAAGAAAATGTTTAAATTCAAAAGGAAATAAGAAAGTTTTCTTGACACATCATTAAAGAATTACTTGCTTTTATTTAAGGGTATTTTCGTCATGTGTTTGGTGGGAAGTGATATAAAATAATCAGTGTTCATTCAATTGGAATGAAAAGGGAACTGCTGAACATACATCATATGCAGACTGCAGCTAAACCATACACCACTAACACCTATACGAGCTGTATAACCTTATATGGGTTATACCACTGTCAATATGGGCCGTATGGGGTGTGTGTGGGGGGTTGTTTTGTACGAGGTCTTATAGACATAAGTGGTTGTCATATGTCCAAAAACTGTCGACTTTGACTTTTTAATATATTTATCACATCACTGTTCATGTCATATAAGTTTTTATTTCTGTAGTTATGAAATAAGTGAAATTATTTCTCGCATCTATTTTATTTGAAACGTACAAATCTGATCAATTTCTTTTTACCATTTTTAATTTACACGCCGAATTTTTATTGATTATATAGTTCTTTTTGGCGTATATCATCTTTTATGTATCTAATGATATATGGAATTACTACTATTAATAATAAGGTCGGTATGTATAGTGGATTTATTGTTTTTAATTTCACTTTTCAACTTATATTTATATATATGTTTTTCAGATTCATTAACAAAACTATGTCTAGATGAGTTGGTAAGACCTTGACAGAATACATAAGGTACAAGGTTTGATTCTTTTAATTTTCTTCTTTTTTCTTTTAGTTTTTTTTATACTTTCCTTCCAATTACGTTTTTTTTTTCTTCAGCGATTTTATCGTTTCAGTATTACGTCATGTTTACTTACAACATGCTTAGTGCAATACTCTTTTCTATCCATACCGAATTGCAACAACTCCTTACGTTTCTTTTATGTATTTAGCGAGACAACACGCGTTGCGAAGTTCGTAAACCCGTCGTATCGTGTGGGCTTAACTATGTGCTTAATTATATTAATCCGTACCTGCACTCCGCTACGCGGGTGTCCTAATTTCTGGTTTGTTCTTATATTTCATAATTTTAGTATTTTTGTGATTTCTTTATTAAAGTAGATACGTGTCTTCAAGTGAAAATTCCCAAATCTCAAATCTCACAAATCACCGGAACAAAGTCATTCAAATCTCCGGCGACTCGCGGTTCGTCTCAGTCAGCACACTGTAATTCCTCCTCCCCTAATCCGATTTAATAAAATTTACTTTCAGTCTTCGCTTTCTCACGCATTAATATGTTATGCTATGCTTTTGTCTTAAGATACGAGTAATTTGACGGATGATTCATTCACTCTCATAGATAGATTCACATTTTAGGGCACTTTGCTAGTTTGATTTGAAATTGTAACCTCCGATCCATATGCAGCATCCAAAATTGAGTTTCGTTAAGAGTTTCAATTCTTGTACTGTCCAAATTAGGTTTTAAATAGTGTATTTTTTTGGTTTATGATCTCTAAAATTGTTTAAGAGTTATTTGTGTTGAAATTCAACCTTTATACTCTTTATCATTAATTGCATCATTTCATTTTTATAACACTTTTTCAATCTTGAATTAAGTTAACAAGTGTGTTGGTCCATAATTTGGATTTCTATTATCTCAATTTAGATTTCTATTCATGGTCAAATGTTGTTATCAAACATGTTCATGTGAGACTTTGTATTTTTATACTTGTGGACAGACCTGGTGATTGTATTAGTTCCCATTATTTATTGAAAATATCAAATTAGGTTTTGAGTTAAGTTTACCTGTTTCCTGTTGGTATTTATAATCCGTGTTGATCTATTGATTTCATCTACTTGTTCAGTTGTTTGGCCAAGATTGTACTTTCTTTTATGGAACAAAGTTTGTGAATAAGTTTGATTTGGGGGTTAATTAGGTTAATTTGATATACCTCTTTCCTTCTGTAGAAAATAAGGACAACATGGATAAAGAAGATTGTTATAAACATGTGGTTCAAGAATCTTTTGTTCAGAATGTAAATTATACGGCTTTACTTTTATTTTTCTTTGCCAAAACGAAGATACGGATAGAAGTTTTGATGCATAAACTATAAAGTAGTCCATTACGAACACACTTTATTTGGAACATTTTTCGTCTTGTATTTCTTGATAGAAAGTTTAATGTAGTTATCTTGTTTTTTAAAGAAGTTTCCCTGCTATTCTTTTTAAACTTGTTCCATTCTTGGCCTTCTGGCCAACCATGAAGATCTTATAAGGGGCAAGTCCATGTACAGTTTTACAACAGACCAAGTGGAAAATTCACCCATTTTTATTGGTCAAAGTAAATATTTTTTCTTTGTTTGGGATGTAAGTTATTTAAATGTTTTATCTGTCCAAAGGAAGTCCGCGTTTTATTTAGAGTTTCAAATGGATTACCTTTCAACTCTTAATTGACAAATTTTATTTTGATTGTAGTGAGGGGAACAATTAAAATCTTGTGAACCAAATTGAGAGAAATCTGAATCAATGGACGAACTTAAGACCGCAATGAATGATCACTTGGATCAAATGCAAGAAATTGTTGAGAAATTTTCATCTGAGCTTCGGATTGGAATGCAACCAGCTATGGATAACTTCATTGGCTTCTTTCACGCCATTGATTGGAAGGTACGCCTTTCCACATAGATTTTTATAGAGATTACTATGTACTAACTAAGTTTTGAGATAAAAGACGATCCACAACAACAAATATTTCAGTGCTAATCGAATCTATGAAAACTTTGAAGTCATTGGTTGTTCTTTACTTCTTTTTGGTAGTAGCAGAAGACATATGTAATCAAGCCGACCATCTTATAAATATACTAAACGAGTTTCTAAAAGAGAATTGTGAACGGTGGCGGCTTCAATCAGTGAGGTCCACACTAACTCTAACATTCTTGATATTGAAGCCTTAAGTAGTCAAGAAGATGTCTTCTTTATCTTAAGCGGTGGCGACTGAACATTATTCAAGTGGCATTCAGATTCACAAACTTATTTAATCAAAAACATCTTTCTGACCTCTGTGTGAAGAAACGCTTTGTTTTAATGTTTTAGGAAAACAGGTTTTTAGTTCAGGGAATGTATCCAAAAACAGATAGCCCCTTTAGTGGTCAATTGACTTTAAACACACATTAAATACTCCTAAATATTTTTGTCACTCCATGTCATTGATATTTTGCTACTTTGTTCTGCAATCTTTATTTAACCTTTTTTTTTAAATCTGGTTGTAATTTTTTAAAATTATTTCTCAGGAACCTTGGTTAGTTGGCTTGATGGTATTTCACTTTACGATGCTAATAATAATTCTAACCTCAAGGAAGAATATCAACTTTCAGATGTACCTGTTCCTTCTTTCATGTAGGTTTACCATCTCTTGAGCTACAGCTGTCTATGTATTGTAACACACACTGTTAAGTTTTTTGTGCATGAATAATATCTAGAGCTGGAAAATTGGGTGGGTAGGGTAGTCCGGTAACATGTCAAAATGGTTAATCTTTTAGTTTGGATCGAGCGGGTTGGGTTGACCCAAAACACTTTATCAATTTTTTTTTTAGTTTTTCAAGTACGGTTACATTGTTAAATTATATTAATAATAATATAATTATTTTAATGGAGTAATTTAGGGGTTTTATACTTTTATACATTAAAAATACACTTTGGGTGACTTTCTACCCATTTAACCTGCCATTCTGTTTTAGCTTATTCATTTATATTACTTCTTTGACCATTAGTAGACTGTAGATTAAAAAAAACTTTAATTGACCCAACTATAAGTAAATGAAATGAAATTCCTCTTAACCCCTTATCTATGTTGTCAAAAGCGCGTGAAGCGCAGCGCAGCCCTTGCGCCTCGCCTGGAAAGGCGTGCTTTTAGGCGCTGAGGCACGTTTTCAGGCTAGATTCTGTCCAAAAAGTCGCCGGAACTTATTTGAACTTGTCTAAAACCCCAAATCAAGCCTGGAATCAACCTAAAAAAGCCTAAACTAGCCCTAAACAAGCCTAAAACATGTCTAAAACCCCTAAAAATGGTATTTTTATACTATGCGCCTTGTGACTAGGTTCCGGGCGAGGCCTTTGCGCCTTGAGTGCGCCTATGCGCCTTGACAACTATGCCTCTTATACTCTATCTATCCTGATTTAAATAATACTTAATTGTATAGAGATTGCAAATTGATATATTTTGTTTTGTCTAGTTTTATTCTGTCTGGTAAAGAAAGCAATGCTATGCATGTCGATTTATATTTGTCACAAATTTCAACATTTGTTTTGACATATAGGTTGAGGAAAGTGTTTATTGGCCAAATGTCTAAAATACCTTTAATCTTAAGGACCGAAATCAACACCATTAACAGTTGTAATGATGACAAATAGGTAACTTATATCTTGAAGTTTACCCTAAAAGGGACACTGCAGTTAATATGACATGTCCCAAAATAAAAAAAAAATTAGGCCTATTTAGTAGGAAAGTTTTTATTGGTCAAATGTATAAAATACCCTTACCTAAAATTGAGTGATTAACTTGGTGCAGTGGCTGGTGTCTATCTTGCTGAACGGCTAAACACTGTGTTGAGACAGAACTGGAAAAGCTTTGCTGGTCAAAATTATTTTGACCGCAATGGAGTCTTCCTCTCAGTGCTCTGGTCTGGTCCTCTTCTTATTTTTGCAACCATAATTCTGGTTAGTGCCTTATTATTTGTTCTATTTCATCTTCCTTTTTCCTTTCATCTTTACCATCTCGGTTGACCATAATAGTCAACGTTTTATAGTTCACTTTTTGAATATCATGATTTATTTAAATTGATGAAGTGTATGATGTGAATCTCACTAGTGTTGAGTTTATATCTGATTTTCCATGGTATATAGATTCTGTAAATTCAATCCATGATTACTAGAGGTGACGAGATGAGTGGGTTGGATTGACTCTCTCGGATTTTTGGTCCATTTTAAAATAACAAGTAATGCATTAACTAAGATTACATAAACAACAGTGTCGCAATAATAATAGAAGTCTTTGAATAAAAATGATTTATGAGGTCTTCTGCTTTGAGGATAACATATGAGTGACTTTCGAGTTTCAACCTGTTTCCCTTTTATCTATATATTTTTTTGTTTAACCCGTTTGAGATAAATTACAACCAAAATATACCCATCGGTAAGAAATTTGATCAAAATTGCAATCTCTGGTTGGTTTTTTTTTTTTTTTTTTGGGGGGGGGTGTTAAAACTACTAGAAAGCGATGATATTAGATATCCGTATTAATAGAAAATCTTACGCTCCGCCCATGCTTCATCAAATATATTTTGGTTTATGTCACAGAATTTTCATTATCACCTGTTATGTTTATACATGCTATATTACTTGACACAAAGTGAAGCGAATCGAATTGACAAGTATTCTGTTGACTTTTCTTTTCAGGTCAACACACTGTTTTCTATGTGTCAGCTTATCGTGAAATGGAAACGAGCAGAACTCAGACACCGTGCTAGACTTTCTAGTACCAAACAGGATTGACCTTTGTGAAATGCTTATTTGTTTTGACATGGATTTAGGTATAGTTTGTAAACAGACATAGAACCCCATAAGATCAATGTTCTATCTTTTTTTGCTTGCTTATATCAGAATGTTCTTACAAAATTTGAAGTTAAACTCCCTTTTAAAAAGCTAGATGAAATTTGAGTCGAGTTCTTATAAGCCTTAGCTTAAGTTATTATATGTTTGAGATCGCTTATTCTACTTGAGCTCTAATTACAAGTTTGAGCGAGCTAGGGGTGGACATGGCTGATACGGTTTGCGTCATAAACCACTGTTATAGATGCTTTGATTTATATATTTTGTGCTGTTATAGATGCTTTGATTTGTATATTTTGTTAACATATTGGTTACAAACAATTTGGTTTTTTCGGTTCGGTTAATTCAGTTAACCCGCCTAGGTCAATTTAAGCCTTAACAGACAAATAGCAATTGGGACATTTTGAGTAAAGTTTTTAAAACCGGGTCATAATAGCAATTAATTACTAGGGCCTAAGGGTGTAGCCTAGCAGCTTGTTTCAAGCTCTATGTAGAAGCTTGAGCTTTACTTATGAATAATTTTTCAAGCTCGAGCTCGGCTCGGGCTGACTTGTTTATTATTTATTAAATACTTGGTTAAAAACCTAAGTTTTATACAGTTGAATAAATGATATATTAAATAATCAGTAATGAAGGTTTATGAATTATATAAAGAAAATATTAAATAGTAATGAAGATTTACGAATTAATAAAGGAAACATCAAATAGTTTTTTTTAAAGAAAATATTAAATAGTTAGTAAGAACATATTAAATAGTTAGTAATAAAGAAAAATTTAGCGGGGAAAAAGAATGTTGGATTCACAAAATTGTGACGCGTGATGCAATCAATAACTTATATTTTTATTAAGTATAGATTTAGTTATTTTATTTGTATTCATATATAATCATAGACCAAAACTAATGTCATAAGTATTTTACGTCCAATCATACACAAACATCATATGCATATTAACGTATATTTGGGTTCCTACAATCGAAAAAACAATATTATTTTTTGGCCGATGGTGGAAAATTACTGGTTACCTTATAACTTTACATGCACATGCATACACGTTAATCTATGAAACGGTGTTTTTACACGTGAGTTATAGTTTTTGACAAAATTAAGGTCAGAAATTTTAGGAAAGTTGTTTCAGACAATATCAATATTCACCCATAAAGGGGATCGTTCATGTTATGAACAAAAAAACTAGGGTTGTTTGTTCCTCTTTGGGATCATTACTTTGATTATGTTGGGTTCTTTTACCAGATTTTTGGCGCTAAAAGGTGATATCATTTCTCATATTTGATGAATATTGAGGTATAGATGAATTAATGTCTGTTTTTTTTCTTGGGTTTAGGTTATTTTATATGCTAACTTAATTGGATTAGTTTGATAACGCACTTGTATTTAGTGTACCTCGTGTAGACAAATATCGCGTGTAGTAGGAATTATAGATCTAAGTTTTCAATGCAAATTTTAGAAAGGCGGTTTGAACATCAACTCGGTGTTCATGGTTTGAAGCGAAAACATCGTTATGGGAAGTAGATTTGTTAATGTTTATGAAGTATGTTGTTATCTTTGCTGAGTAAGAGAACTTTACGGGCCGATTTCAGGTATAATATATCTCAGTTGTCTATTTTTTATGAATATTAATGGTACAATTACATTATAATTACTTGGGAGTTGAATTGACAGGGATGCATATGGGTTTACTGTGAGACCTCAATACCTTGAGACATTCAAGGAGTTTGATGCTATCTATAAGGTAATGGGCTTATCATAACTTTGTGAATGTTTCTCGTAGAACAAGAAATTACACATGCTGCAAAATACACAAATCGCGATCATTCTTAAAAATAAACGGTTTATGGTTTAGAGTTTAGGGTTAGTTTGTAACACCCTAGGCAAATCCGACATTGGTCGTGGACATGAGAGATGTCGGGTTCATAAAGAATACTGCCATACCGAACCTCAAATATCACCAACGCGTTTTGGGCTCAATGGTTGTGGATCAGGGGAGAACTCCATGGTTAAGTGTGCTCGGGTGAAAGCAATCCTAGGATGGGTGACCTCCTGATAAGTTTTCGCCTTGGCAACCAAAAACAAATCCGTGAGCTCCTTGTGGATAAAATGGACAATATTGGTTGGTATAAGGGGTCAGATGTTACATAGCCGGTGACTGGTTTAATCTATAAAAACAAATCTCAAATGTCATCAACCGAATGAGAATCGGGAGGGAGATATATATACATGTATATGTATATATTTGTTTGTATTGATAAGATTGTTTTCTCATAATAGGTTTGGTTTATATTTCAGAATGAGGAAGAAGAAAGGTCAACAAAATGGGAGATCTTTCTTGAGCAATATTCAGAACTTGGTCAACTGAACTCATCTCCTACTACTGATGCTGAAACTACAGAACAGGAAACCAATCCTATCTTGGAACCAAGTGGAGATGAAAATGTTTCAAGTGACAATAAGCCGACAAATGACGATGATCAAACAGAGAGTGTTCCTGAAAATGTGGTCCCAGAGGCAACAAAAACAAAGAAGCCCGTGGTACGAAATTGGGCAGAAGTCAGATCGTCTCTAAACGCCATTGAGGATATGATGTGTCGTCGTGTTAAAAATAGAAAAAATGAAAAACATCTTCAGTCTATTCAAGAGGATGAACCCACTAGTGAGGATTCTAAAGAGGAGTTGACAGATGATGAGCAATCAGATTCATTTCCTTGGAAAGAATTGGAGTCACTTGTTCGTAACGGTGTGCCAAGACACATTAGAGGAGAGGTGCGTTTTGACACCTCATAAAACCGTATTATACTTTTCAGAGGTGACAGTTTCAACCCATTTACTTATGAACGGGTTGTTTGGGTTGTGTTTTATTTCTAACGGGTCAATGGGTAATATTAGAAACTAAAAATGAGAAGAAAATGAGTCAACATTTTTGAAGTTGCTTACAATGTATTCTTAATACATACAACCTCACTTAATGATATAGATTATTAGTGTAATAATATAGTTGGGCGGCATCCTTATAGTCTTACACATTCTAAATTAATGTTAAAAGTTTGTTTCACGACAACCCGAGTGTACTAAAAGTACCTCTTTTTGACATGTTAGTCAATCCGTCTGACCCGCCCATTTTGCCACCTCTGCTTTATAGCATGAACATATCTTATTACTTGTGAGATCTTTTATTTTCAGGCATGGCAAGCTTTTGTTGGTGTGAAAGCACGCCGGGTGGAGGATTATTACCAGAATCTATTGGATGGCGTTGACGCTCCCACGATATCAAATGTACATGATGAAATCTCAAGGGGGAAAGGAGAAAGCGTGCCTGTTCCAGAAAAATGTAAAAAGCAGATTGAAAAGGTCATTAGTTTCATATTATTTTTTTACATGGATAACTTTTTTTCTTCTTGTGTACTGATCTTTTCTTTTATAACCGAATGCAGGATTTACCACGAACATTTCCCGGTCATCCTGCATTAAACGAGGAAGGTAGGAACTCCTTAAGGCGGTTACTTTTAGCATACGCGCGGCACAACCCTGATGTTGGCTATTGTCAGGTAACTTGCTGATTGAAAATCCGGCCCAACAAATAAAACTCACTTTGGGCCTCTCCAGGACATACCTTAAGGGAAGAAATCAAGAAAATACCAAAGCTAATCAAAATATAATGTGATCTGGCCCAACAAATGTCTAATCCGAATACGGCCCATATCCCACACTAAGCCTACATACAGGCCCAATATGCAATCTAGACTTATGCCATAACTAACCAATACAAAACAGACGCATCCCCCTACGGCCCCTTACTTGAAGTATCCAACTTATATTTAACTTCAATTAATGTTATCTTTAAAGTTAGTACACAAAGTGTTCTCTTGACAGTTAAACCATAAAAGGTATTGTATATAGATTGTGTGTATAATAGGGTTGCATATATATGGGCTCTATACATAGAGTTTGATATTACACATAGATACCTTCAAGACTATGATAACTACAGTTAAATACATAACTAGTCTAATAAGATATGTTTCTTACAGGGGATGAATTTTTTTGCTGCAATGTTACTACTGATGATGCCTGAAGAAAATGCCTTTTGGTACGCAATCACTTGTTTATTTTTTATTACTGTTTTTAAGCATGGTTAAACTTGTTGGGTTATGGATTATGGTTCTTCATTTCACGCGATGCACAGCGGGGAGACGATGGAGAATTTAAAGGTTGGTAACTTTGGAAAGGTACGAATAGCTAATGGTGATGTTCTTGATGTTACGGGCATGAGTGACGTGAATTTGGTTACTTCTTTGGGAACCACATGGAACTTGAAGAGTGTCAGGGTTATTCCAGCTTTGAAGAGTAAGCTTATCTCTGTCGGTCAGCTAGATAAACAGGGACTAGAAGTAAAGTTTGGTGGAGGCAAGTGGAAAGTAACTATAGGTAATCTGGTAATTGCTCGTGGAAACAGGCGAGGTTCATTATACATGGTGGAGGTACCTGCTGAGGGAAGTATGACCGTCCCTCAAAACAAAGTTAGGTTCGCTGAATCCAAGGGGCGAAAGAAGGTTCAATTTGCAAGAGGGGAGCCTAGTGCCAAGGTGATTCAAGCTAAGCGGGGTCGGAGGTCAAAACCGGGTCAGGGGTTTGGTGACAGTGGGAGCATGGGGCGTGTTCCGGGTACAGTTACAAAACAACAGTGGGTTTTGAAGACCGGTAGTCCGACTGTGAAAATCTATCCTATGGAAGTCTTGCTAAAGGAGGAGAGTGGTGGTTCTCGGGTTATCTCTGGTGGATTGTGCAAACCAGTTGAGATAGAGATTGAGTTGGAGCTCGGGGGAGCCTCAACTGCCCCTTCATGTACTTGATGAGAGGGGGATTGCAACTAGGGGGACTTTGATGAAGTCTGAGCTTGTTTATGGGGACTGAAGGCTCAGGAGACTTTGGATAAGGAGGATACTGGAATTACTGGATTAGGGATTACTTGGATGGTGTTTGTGGATTGTGCAAAGCCTTCAAGTGGGAGATTTTTGGGTTATGAAGGCTTTGGGCCAGGCCGATTGGGCTGGGCTTTTCTGGGCCACATGCGGATGGGCCCCTTGGGCCTATTAGGGCTGAAAGAACAAGATCAGAAGCTGGCGGCAGCCTTAGGGCTGTTTAGTTCTATTTCTTGTTGATTAAGTTATTGCCTTATTTAACTAACCCTAATCTTGGTATTATATATACCCCATGATGTAAATGTATCTTTGAGCACCTAATAATAAAGAACCTTAGTTGCAAAGTGGACGTAGGCTAATCGGGGCTGAACCACTATAAATCTCTCGTGTCTTTTCTTTTTCTGTTTATTGATATTGTGCGTGTGTGTGTGATATTCCGATGCGTTACGGACTCTGATTCCTAACAAGTGGTATCAGAGCTTTGGCTCGTTGTTTACACACGGTCTGCACTGGTTCAATCGCTGAAGGGGATAAGGGTTGTTCGAGAGGCTATCTACTGCTGATTCTGTCCGATTTTTTTTGCTGTGGTTCTGTTTCGATCTGCCGCAAGGGCTGTCGAGATCTGAAGGGCCCTTTTCTGTTTGCTGCTGATTACGGCTGTTTTCTGGTGATAGTAAGGCTGATCGCAGTCTGATCCAACTGCTGATTACTGCCGTAAACTAGGGTTATAAGAACCCTAGTTGTTGCCGCAAGAGAAGGGGAAAGCAGGGGCTGTTCGGAAGTTTTTTTTTGTGATTGTGTGATTAGGGTTTGGTTCCTTGAACCCTTGAAGTTGCTGCTGATCACAGGTTTTGCAGGTGAAGCGCCGGTTCGGGTGTTTCGGGTTCTAGGGTTTTCTATTGGAGGTTGCTTGGCTTCGGTTGGTTGATTTCTTAATTTTGGTTTTTTTTTTCTGATTCTCGTTTGCAATGGCTGAAGACGGGAAAATTCGAATCGAGAAGTTTAACGGGACTGATTTTGCATGGTGGAAGATGCAAATAGAGGCGTTATTCGGTGAAAACGATTTGGAGATGGTATTGGCAGAAAAACCGGATGGAATGAGTAAGGCTGACGTAGTGGTTTGGAACACTAAGGACAAAAAGGCGAGATGTAAGATTGTACTGGCTTTGACGAGGAGCGTAGCGTTCAATATCAAAGAGGAAACCACGGATTATGGTATGATGACGGCTCTATCAAACATGTATGAAAAGCCGTCTGCTGGTAATAGAGTGTTCCTATTGAGAGAGTTATTCATGATGAGGATGAATGAGGGAAGCTCGGTGCCCGATCACATAAATAATATAAATTCAATTTTGTCTAGGCTATCGACCGTTGGGACAAAGATTGATGATGATACTCAAGCTGTGATACCGTTATCCTCTTTGCCTGATAGCTGGTCAGGTTATGTGACGACGATCACTAATTCTGGTGGAGCTGGGAATTTGAAGTTTAGCGTGGTCCGGGATAGTATTCTGGGTGAGGATATTCGCCGGAGGAACACTAGTGGAGGATCCTCGTCTTCTGATATATTCAATGTGGGCAGAGGAAGGGAAAATAACAGGAGCAATGGGAGTAGGAATGTGAGGTTCTGGAGCTGCAATGAAGTTGGGCATGTGAAAAGTCAGTGTCCAGGAAGGAATAAGGAAGAGTCTGGGAAGAATGAGGGCAAAAGGCAGGTAAACACGGTTCAGGCAGATGAGGAATCTGATGATGATGTTTTGGTTTGCTGTGTAGAGTCTTCTACAGATTCTTGGGTTATGGATTCTGGTTCTTCGTTTCACGCGATGCACAGCGGGGAGACAATGAAGAATTTAAAGGTTGGTAACTTTGGGAAGGTACGAATAGCTAATGGTGATGTTCTTGATGTTACAGGCATGGGTGACGTGAATTTGGTTACTTCTTTGGGAACCACATGGAACTTGAAGAGTGTCAGCGTTATTCCAGTTTTGAAGAGTAAGCTTATCTATGTCGGTCAACTAGATAAACAGGGACTAGAAGTAAAGTTTGGTGGAGGCAAGTGGAAAGTAACTATAGGTAATCTGGTAATTGCTCGTGGAAACAGGCACGGTTCATTATACATGGTGGAGGTACCTGCTGAGGGAAGTATGACCGTCCCTCAAAACAAAGTTAGGTTCGCTGAATCCAAGGGGCGAAAGAAGGTTCAATTTGCAAGAGGGGAGCCTAGTGCCAAGGTGATTCAAGCTAAGCGGGGTCGGAGGTCAAAACCGGGTCAGGGGTTTGGTGACAGTGGGAGCATGGGGCGTGTTCCGGGTATAGTTACAAAACAACGATGGGTTTTGAAGGCCGGTAGTCCGACTGTGAAAATCTCTCCTATGGAAGTTTTGCTAAAGGAGGAGAGTGGTGGTTCTCGGGTTATCTCTGGAACTGGTGGATCGTGCAAACCAGTTGAGATAGAGAATGAGTTGGAGCTCGGGGGAGCCTCAACTTCCCCTTCATGTACTTGATGAGAGGGGGATTGCAACTAGGGGGACTTTGATGAAGTCTGAGCTTGTTTATGGGGACTGAAGGCTCGGGAGACTTTGGATAAGGAGGATACTGGATTTACTGGATTAGGGATTACTTGGATGGTGTTTGTGGATTGTGCAAAGCCTTCGAGTGGGAGATTGTTGGGTTATGAAGGCTTTGGGCAAGGCCGATTGGGTTGGGCTTTTCTGGGCCACCTGCGGATGGGCCCCTTGGGCCTATTAAGGCTGAAAGAACAAGATCAGAAGCTGGAGGCAGCCTTAGGGCTGCTTAGTTCTATTTCTTGTTGATTAAGTTATTGCCTTATTTAATTAACTCTAATCTTGGTATTATATATACCCCATGATGTAATTGTATCTTTGAGCACCTAATAATAAAGAACCCTAGTTGCAAAGTGGACGTAGGCTAATCAGTGCTGAACCACTATAAATCTCTCGTGTCTTTTCTTTTTCTGTTTATTGATATTGTGTGTGTGTGTGATTTCGCTGCGTTACCGACTCTGATTCCTAACAAAACTCGCATGGTATTCTATGCTACGAGATACTATAATGTCACCAAGATTATTTTTTGACATCATTGATGAACCTGTTGGCATATTACTTCAATTGAAATCTTTTCAGGACTTTGGTGGGCATGCTTGATGATTACTATGATGGATACTTTACAAAAGAAATGATAGAATCCCAGGCATGTCTTTCATATATTCTTTGATTTTATGAATATATTTATATTGAATTTATATAAAGAATTAGGCATATATTATCTGTTTCACTTGCTGAAAAAAATACATTTTTTATTCAGGTGGATCAACTTGTTTTTGAAGATTTATTGCGTGAACGATATCCTAATCTAGGTTTCTTCACTTCTATAAAATTCTTGTTAATTTTGTTTACTAATTAATTTATAAAATGCAAGTTCTCATCCTTGTTCTATAGTCAATCATTTTGATCACATGGGAGTACAAATGGGATGGATCTGTGGACCCTGGTTTCTTTCCATCTTTGTACATATGATTCCATGGGAAAGTGGTGAGGCTAATTGTATTTTAGTCTTTTAAAACAGATTTAGAAACTTCCAAGAGTAATTCTTCAGGAATAATAATTACGTTATTTTACCTTCAGTTCTTCGTGTTTGGGACGTGATTTTCTTTGAAGGAAACCGTGCAATGTTATTGCGAACTGCATTGGCTTTAATGGAGATATATGGTATTGAGACTCCTTTACATTTTAAATTTAAAGGTGGCAATTTCGACCCATTTATTTTTAAAAAGGGTTGATTTGGGTGTGTTTTATCTTACACGGGTCAAATGTGAAATAAAATTTGAGCATAAAGGGGAACATGTGAAGTGGGTCGAATAGGTCAAACGGGTTGGACATCTCCCAAGTCTGTTTTTTATAGGAGGTGATTTATACACCACTAAAACCTTAAAAATTACAATTTTACCCTTCCACAATTTCTTGTAATAGGAGGGTATATTGTTATAGTATGATATTTTTTTTGTAATCATAATTAATGCATTCATTAATTGTTATTTATATTTTTGAAAAACAGACAAAAAAGTGACCGATACTAGATTACGACCCGCTTCAACTTAAGCCTGCTTTGACTTGTTAACCAACCTGCCCATCTTACCACCTCTAGTTTTATCATTTTTTGTACTATGAAGCTACCATTTTAACTGAATTACAACTTCTTGTAGGTCCTGATTTAGGTACAGCCATGGATGCTGGTGATGCTATTATCTTGATACAATCACTACTTGGTTCAACTTTTGACAGCAGCAATCTAGTTGTGACTGCTTGCATAAGTTTCTCAGACGTAACAGAAGACACATTACAAATACTTAGACAAAATCATAGACCAGATGTGATAGCTGCTGTTGAAGAAAGGATAAAAGGGGAACATCTAAGGAAAAGTTCTAAAGGGCTGGCTACTAAACTTTATAGTTTCAAACAAGAACGCGAGCCACTTGTGCGTGAACTTAGTATGAAACAAGGTTTCCGTGATAAGAGATCAGATAAAGATTCCATGGACTTAATGTCACCTCTTAAACGCGCTGAATCTAATAATATTGAACCCATCAACGCAAAAATAGACTCTCTTCCAGATATTCAAGATCAGGTAGCTCACATTTCATCTTTTGAAGAGCTTAATAATTGAAAAGTATAATCTATTTGATATGTGATGTGAGGAAAAATAATTTCCTTTTATGAAAATTTGGTTTGGGACAAGTTTTTCATCCAAAACAGTTGAGCTATGAAATAGCTGAACCCCAACCGATAGTGTTGGAGGTGGGGAAGATGGGTTGGTTAGGTAATGGTTAAAAATGGGTTGGATTTGAAACGGGTCATTTTTGGTACGGAAGATGAGGAGGTTTGGATTGCCTGCACACACGTTTTGTCCATTTTAATTCTTTTACACTACTTTATGTTTGTTTATGATTACAAAACAATATTATTACAATAATACTTTTCAGTCCTATCATTTGAATAAAAATGTTCGTGGGGGTTGTATGCATTAAAAAAGACTTTGGCCGACTTCCAACCCATTTTGACCCGTTCCTTCTTCAGATAAAGTTTTTCTTTAACCCGTTTAGGATAAAATACACTCAAATCAATTCATTCATTAATAAATGGGTTGGAATTGCCACCTCTAGAAATTGAAAGAATGTCAAACCCAAGGGTTTGATATATGAACAAAGTCCTTCCGGCATCTCATGAGTATATGAGTTAAATTTTACTTATTAATAGCTCATTGGCATAAGAAGTTCTCAGTGTTTATACAATAGCTCACATGTGCAGGTTATCTGGTTGAAGGCCCAGTTGTGCTCAATGCTGGAGGACAAGAGATCTGCTACAGTTAGGTTAGTTTCAGGAAGTTTTTGTTTGTTTGTTTGTTGCAGGGACCATTATAACCTCCTTATGCTGATAGTCTGGATGCTCACGTATATGCAAGATGGAATAAGTAAAAATGTTGGTGAAATATATGGATGGCGAAGTAGTTAAGTCCGCCGAAATGAATTCAAATGGAACCGTGGGATACTTCATTTACATTTTTTTAATTCATGCATTTAGGTGTTTTTTTGGTTAATATGGTTATTAGGGCTTGAGGTTGTGCGGTCGCATAGGGCCTCAAAATTTAGTGGCGTGCTAATCAATACACAACCAGTTTAACTAGAGAATCATGAGAACTGCAAAAGCATTTGTACACGGTGCTGACCATATATAGTTGGAGAGAGAAGCATAGGTGGTTATGCAGTTGCATAGGTTCTCGCGGTTCTTTACTTGAAATTGGTTCGCCCTCTGTATATACATAGTGCTAAGGAGTTGACAAAAGAAATGAGATTTTATTGAATATTTCTTTAAAGTCATGAAAGTAGGAGAAAGAGACATTTTGATGGCAAATGATATATCACTAGTTGGTTCACAACTAAATTATATCCTATACATTTTTATCAAGCAATTGTTTTACTTAATACTAGGTTTGAACAATATCCAGAGCACAGTTGTCAATAGCGACCATAGCGCTCGCTATAGCGCGCTATGTAGCGAAGCGGCCTATGGTCGCTATATGGTGAATAGCGAGTGAATAGCGAATCAATAGCGAATATTCCTTTTTTTTTATTTTTTTTTAATGTTTTTAACCAGTTTTTTACTTGATTAATATAAATAGGGTTGCTAATAACCCTAACATATGAAGATTTAGATGATTATTGATTATAATTGCTACATATCCTACAATAGTTGAATATAAAATATTTCTAAAACTTTCTACTAGTGTATCGCTAAACGTGAAATAGCGCCCGCTATTTACCGCTATTCGCTACGTAGCGTATAGGTGGCTTGTCGCTATTTACCGCTATTCGCTATTGACAACTATGATCCAGAGTATGCAAATGTTTTTGGTTTCTTATTTACTTTTGACAAGTGTTAGATCATTGAATGATATGAAACTAAAGTCTTGTCGCCTACGTCTTGAGGCGACAATACTAAATGGTGGGGGAGATGATGTTAATATATATTAGTTATATGTGGACTAATTCTCATTATATTTTCTAGAATGTTGACATTTTTATTTTAAGGGCCACATTTTTGGTGACGGCATGATGGTTATCTACCATAGTAGGAGAGTATGCCATTGATCTAGTTCAGTAGTTCTGATTGTGCACATTCATGTTTTTATTTTGTAGACCTTATGAAATATCTGGAGGTGGCAATTCTGGCCCATTTACTTACAAATGACTTAGTTTGGGTTGTGTTTTTTTTCTCAAATTCGTAAAATAAAACATTAGCTTAAAAGGAAAACGGGTCACACCGTTTTTAATGAATACAACTTCCTAAAGTCCTTTTTTGAAGATTTAGATTATTGTTGCAATAATATTGTTTTTTATTGTCAACACATTAGAATTTAGATATTTATAAACAGATTTTTAAAATGGACAAAACTTGACCCAACCTCAGTAAACATGTTTTAACCCGTCTGACCCGCCCATACCTCTAGGAGTATCTGCTTTGTGGCAAAAATTGTGTTCAATTCTTTTTGTTATGTCCTTCATGAAAGCATACCAATGGATCTATAACAAAGGTACTTGTGGCTTGTGCCTTTCTAGAGCTGAGGAGTTGGAGACAGCACTTATGGAGATGGCCCAACAAGATAACCGGCTGCAATTGAGCGCAAGGGTATTTCCACTTCATATATTTTAAATTGAAAACTTTAAATCACTTACAGCAGAGAACTAGCTACTTGTGTGTGGGTCGGGTTGGGTAGCAAGTAAAAAAGGGTTTGGGTTGAAACGGGTAATTTTTACTTTTTGTAAAAAAATTTATTTATTTTACTAATAATTAGCGTGCCAAATATTATATTATAATACTAATAATCTATTTTATTTAATAAAGTGATTTAGGATGTTTTATGCATTAAAGACGCACTTTGTGTGACTTACGACGTGTTTGATATCTTTTAAGCATTAAAGATGATTCTTTCCACCATCTGTTATTCTATAAAAGTTCTGAACATGAACCTAATTAATTAAAAGGACTCCCTATGTTAACATGATTCAGATTGAGGATATGGAACACGACCTATATGAGCTGCAGCAACTTCTTTCCGATAAGAAAGAACAGGAAAAAGCAATGCTTGAGGTTCAAATATTTATTATTCTTTTATTGTGGTATTTGTAATTTATATATAAAGCATTTAAATAAACAACTACAACTTTTTTATGTCATGAACATTGCATATCATATAACGCCATCTGTATATTGTTGTAGGTACTAATGAAAGTTGAGCAAGAACAGAAAATCACAGAAGATGCCCGTAGATCTGCCGAACGAGATGCAGCAGCTCAGAGATATTTAGTGAGTGTACTTGAGGTATCTTTTCAACCCATTTACTTATGAACGAGTTGATTTTGGATATGTTTTTATCATTAACGGGTCCAATAAAAAAAGTTAGCTTAAAAAGGAAACATGTTATATGGGTCAAATGAGCAGAAAGTTGTTTAGTGTGTTTTTCTCATGAATAAAACCTCCTAAATAGTTTTATTCAAGAAATTACATTATGACTAAATAATACAATTCTGCAATCATATTTGACAAGTTTCAAGTCCCGAATCGGTAAAACACAGGTTAATTTGGCTAAATCCAAAACACGTTTATTAATATCAAGAAATCTCTTTCTAAAACTTGATTACAATCCATGATACCTTACACGGTATATATATATATATATATATATATATATAACCTATCACGTTAGACTACTAATAGGATTCTATTTAATTAATTACATAATAATTATCTATAACTAATCCTAAGTTCCTAACATAATCCGTTTAGGACTCTTGATAATTATCCACCATTAATTAAATATTATAGCTTGCCTTGCACTCCAAGGCTCCTTAGCCACCCCATGCCTATCTCGCCGCGGGTGACTAGGAAATTCCCAACAATTAACTATTTTTCTAAAAAAAAAATTGGACCCATGCTAAAAAATCACCCCTATAATTTTATCAAACTTATTTTCAATGAAAGACTATATATTGCAAGATCATGCACACATTTATTTCAGTTATGTATATAAAGAGCAGAAAAATATTGTAGAAATCAGTCAATGATTCTAGTTAGAATAGAAGGGTTCTTGATTAAAAAGTTTTGGTTATTTACAACTTTGCCCTCATTAACAAAGGTGATAAAACAATATGAGAGATAAAGCTATGAATTCACTTGCTCAAAATTTTGGATCACTTCATTTTCTTTTCTCACACAGCTTGAGTATCCAGCATAAATATCCCTTACGAAGAAGAAATTTTTTAAGACGAAAAGGTTTTATTTTGTTCATATGCAGAAAAAATATGAAGAAGCTATGACTTCACTTGCTCAAATGGAAAAGAGGGTTGTAATGGCAGAATCTATGTTAGAGGCAACACTGCAATATAATTCTGGCCAAGTTAAAGCACAAGCAGCACCAGCAACACCAGGGTACGCGCATTTTTCTTTTTTTATTTGGAGTTAAAACATTATTGATTTTCATGCGGTTCACATTGCTATCTTATTGTTTATCTATTAACTATTTTCTTAATGAATTAACTAGAGGTGGCACTTATGACCCATTTACTTTGGGTTATGTATTGTGGAAAAGAATTTAGGTTGTTGTAACGGGTCGAAAGTCCTTTGCCTAAAACTTTTTCAATCATATTATTAAAAAAACTATATTATTATCAGAATAATACAATTTTCATAAAAAGTTAGGATAAAAAGTGTTTTGCGTCCGAACATGTTTTAACCCATTACACAAACCACCCATTTAGACACATCAAGAAGAATGGTTTTCAAAGTTAAAAGTTTATTGTTATCTATTTAATATTTTTATATGCATCTCACAGTCAAATTTACTTCCCAGACACTTTTAAGGCTCTTATCAAACTAAGGCTAAAATAGAAATAACATTTTTGTTAAATGCATGGAAAATAATTTTGTGTCAAAGATTCCCTTCCCCACTTTACATCTATAAAACTAAAATTTACATCTAGCAAGAGTTGACTCATGTTTATTTATAAATGTTTTGGTGAATCATTGACTATATCAACTGACTTAAGTTGTCAATGTTGTATAGAAACATTCGTCCCGAGTCTGTCAAAGACAACAACACAACAAAAAGGACAGGCATACTCCCATTTGGACTCGGTTGGCGTGATAAAAACAAGGTTAGCAAGTATTCTTGACTAACGCAAACATAATGATTACAAGTGGCAAAATGGATGGGGTGGTAACGGGTCAGAATGGGTGGATCATGCAAACTTATCTTCATCAACTTTTTTTCATTTCTAAATAAATAATATGATAAATATGATTAAAAAAAGTATATTGTCACAAAATTCTTACCTTCTTTAATAAAACGGTTTAGAAGATTTTAATGCATTTGAATACACTTTTGAAGAATTTCAACTTCTTAGAGGTGTCAATTATATTAAAAACTGGTTGATTCTGGTTGTATTTTACTGTGACGGGTCAAATGTGAAAATTAGCTAAAAACGAAACAAGTCAAAAGTGACCTATGGTGTATCCCAATGCGTGCAGTGTCCTATATCATTCTATTTTAAAAAAATGTTATGTTATTACATTTATGATACAATTTTTGTTTTCATATCCGATACTGCGATACATGAATATTTTCAAAATATAAAAAACGGACAAGAAAGTATTGACCGGTCTGCCCAACCCCTTTTTACTCGCACATTAATAGTATCCAATTTGACACACACCCATTTTGACCTGTTGTCCGACCTGCCCGTTTACATGTATTTAGCTACTTTGTTTCTGAAAGGATTTGAAAAAACAGAATATGGTTTGACCAAAGCAAACAGTGATGTGTCCATTATGTTTGCAGGGAAAACAAAATGATGAGACATCAGATTCAAAATCTGAAACAAATGGTTACCAAGAACCATAAAACTAGAAATCTGAGTGATCAAGATTACCTGTTCTGATTCAAGCATTGTTCGCTATAGTACAAGCCTCAGATGCAGGTTTCCACAGCATGGAACCTAAAGTTTTTCTCTTTAGGTACATTATATGTTCATTCTTTCAACCCGACTTATTTACAGTATTTACAACGGTCTATTTATGTCCTTTCGTGGCAAGGTTTATGAGCGACTTAGCTCGTTGTCAAGTAGAAGTTTACGCTATCGATTTAAGCCCATAATATACTCCTGTTTTGTCATTATGATGGAATCAAAGGCGTATTTATAATAGTTATAAAGTTTTTGATTGAATGATATAAAATCAAACAAAATACAATGATTTGGTGGTTTGCCTCTTCACCACTAATCCACAAACACAAACTCACTAATATGTCATGTAAATTACAAGATGGACACGTTTGAACTCCTGATATCTTGAATACCTTCAACAATTTTCTGTATTAAGATTCTATGTATTCTCAAGAACAAACACTACAAATTGACGTACATACATATGCATGTTGTAACACCCCGTCCCGATTCTAGGGCTGACGTAACAGTAATCAGAATTCAATACATCAATCCATTAATGGTAAAACGTCACATTAGTTGAAATAAAGTACAAAACATTACAATTCGTTTAATAAAAACTCTTGGTCTTTAATCTCTCCAGCTCTCTTTACAAGTCTTCACAAATAGTCCTGTAAGTCTGTAACCTAACATACATAACAAGGAAAATATAGGCCTGAGTAAACTTGGCTTTACTCAGTGGGCGGACAACAACTATACAATAAACAAAACTTAACAATATATTTATCAAACAATACTTACGTACACATTCGATGAGTCAGATAACGATAGTTCACAGTCGATGAGTCACATAACACATTTAATAGTTTAGTGCGTACGAAGCGTCATTTCAGTTGTTAAAATTGGATCAATCTCAATGCCAATTAACACTGAAGAACGAAAGAATAAACGATTGAAAAGTAAAACCAAACGATTTGATCTTTATTATCAACAAACGATTACAAGAAATGAAATCCCCATTTAGGAGCTCAAGAACAATTGGATGAAAAAGATTAAGAGCTAACAAACAATTAACTAACTCTATTTAAACCAAACAGTTAACAACTACACCCCTAGACTATTAACAAGTCACTAATAGTCCATGTACTTATAGTTCCAGCAAATGACAGAATCAACCCTTGTACCTTCTGAAAACTTTAGATTGTTAAAATTGGATCAATCTCAACTAAGCCATTCTGTTGAGGAGTCCCTGGGACTGTCAAATGCCTACCCATACCCTACTCTTTACATAACTGATTAAACTCCTTGTTACAGAACTCCAAACCTATGTCTGTCCTTAACTTCCTGACTTTCTTCCCAGTTTGAGTTTTGTCACACTCCGCCAAGGCGGAAACACGGGAGTGCGACGAAATTGAATAAAAGAACACAAGGCAATAAAGAAGATTACTATTAAATTCCATAGAGTTAAAATCTCATTACATAAATCTCAACTTAAACCAACCAAATAACATGTTCAAAAGACAAAAAACTTATAACATAGTTTCTTCATTTAATATCTAGGCAAATCCTATGTGATCCTTTGCTTGACCTATCATGAGCTTAATCATCTGAAACATGTGCGAAAAACAAGTGTCAACTAAAAATAGTTGGTGTGAAATCACAGATTTAATAAAATCATAAGTTTGGCAAAAGTAACAATTCACAATTCAAGATCATCATACAGTACGTAAAATAAAACAAACACATGATTAGCAAATCCAACCTAAAATGATGAATAACGAATAAGTGGTACAACTCTCAAGTTGCACCGATAACGAATACGATGTCCAACCATCAGTTGTCCATAAAGTATATGCGGTTTCCATCCTATGGACCATATCTGTACTACCGTTGGCTTAAAAGTTTCAAGTTAAGGATTTACAAGTTTAACGTTTATCATGTTGTGTTCATTTACTCACATACATATATGATTCCTTGTTTTAGAGTTGTTTGAAAACGTGTTTTAATGCATGCTAACGTGTACATGTTTCCTCCAAAATGATTAGAATAAAGTGGGGCTATGAAGTCTCACCTTGATAGCTAGAAGAGATGAGAGACTTGAACAAATAGACGAGGTGAATCACGGACCAGACCCTAAACAAACGAATAATCTAGTTTTAGGGTAGGTTCGATGGTTACGAGTGTTAGATACGCGGTTCGGGTCATAAGGTTAAGAGATAGTTGCAAAAGTAGAGTTTTAGTTGTTTTACTGATTTGGATAGCAAAGTAGCTGAACAGAGACGAGCTTGTTAAAAATATCAAACAACGTTCAAAAATTATGAAATTTTACAGGTGATTATTTAAGTCGTTCCGAACAAGTTTCGTTTAGAAAGTTTTTCCATTTAAGACTCAGATCATAGCTAAAACAGTCCAACAAGACAAAAGGTACTGAAAAAGGTTTCTGTCCCATTTTGGCTACTACGGAGTCATACTCTTGAATTAGAAAACGAACCAATTATGGTTGGAAAGAAAATTCGACGAACTACGTCGTGGAATTTGAGTTTGCTCAGTTTCGTTTAATAATGATCAAGTTATGCTTAGTTAAAATCAGCACAATTTCTATCTACAATCAACGGTTGCATTTAAGTGGACCGTTTAGGGTTTTAAGGTTACCGAACGCGTAAATAAAAAAATAGACGAATGTTATTATATCATTATATAATCAGATTAGGTTAGCCAAAACGTCCCGTGTCACCGGTCTAGCCATGATATTCACATAAGCGTTTTGGAGAATCACAGAATGCAATCTACATAGCCGACACGAGCAAGCGGATTCTATTTTAAATTAGCGTGTGAGTTCATATAAGTGATAATACATAATTATTAACATGTTTTAAGTTATCAAGAACATACTAAAGCATCGGCATAGCCACTTTTGCAATAGTTGTCTTGAGGATTCACAGAATGCGACGGCATAGCCGCCATTGCAAACGGAATTCTTTGTTTGTTAGTTGGCGATGTTAGCTTGATTTATTAGTTTGATTAAGATTATTAGAGGGTTTTTAGGGTTGAGGTTTCACATGATCAAGTGATCATGGATAGAAAAATAAAAAGATTGAGGGGACGAAGAAAGAATAAATTAAAGACGGTATTGAATTTCAGAGGGTTACTTACTTGTTTGATCTTCAAACTCTTGGAATCCTCTAAGGGATTTTCGAAATCTTCAAGGAGAGGGCAAGGATTTCAAAATTTATGAGGGGTTGGGAGTGTTTGAAGGAGAATTAGCAAAGAAAACAAGATCCTAAGCCTCCTATTTATAATAATGGGTGAAGGGGTGTAAACATGGAAAGTCTTGGAAAGCAATTTAGAGTTTTAGGGGTGTACAAAAAGGGGGTGGCCGAAATTTTAGGCCTTGGGGCCTTGTGGGCTGAAAAATTCTTCCATGGGTCATGGGTGGCCTTTGACCCATGGTTGATCCAACAGTTCGGTTTCGCGATTTTTGATCGTTTTTTCGAATTTCAGGATTTATTAAAGGAAAGTTTTGCAAACAAAATTTGTTTTAATTAATGAAATGAATATGTTAAACATTTGAAACATAAATTAATGTCATGTTAGACGAATTGTCGAGTGTGGACGGTACGCAGCTAACGGCGGTTTAAAAGGCGAACGATCGCACGAAAGTACTAACTAACGTACTAGGGCATCAATTTGAATTATGTGACAACTTGAATGAGTTAAATAACTATGTTAGGCACATATGGTTGATACATTGCCTTTTAGTTAGTAGTGGGTGAGTTTTCGTGTCGGTAAACGAGTTATTAAGGGGGGTTTAACCGTCCAAGTTGTAATTTAAGGCAATTCCAAGAGTTGTAGTCAACATGTGACCATGTAATAAGTATAATGTGCATGAAATAGGTATGTTTCAAGTATGATGTGAACACGAGTTATGATGAGGGTTTCAAGCTTCATTGATTCATGAATATGGTAAGCGTTACAAGTACGCGAAAAGCAGAAATGTTACAAGTTTCCACCATAGTTTTCCATTCCTTGAACTTTGCAAAAGTCTCATGTTTGTGCTTAAGAATAAACACCCAAAGCCTCCTAGAATGGCCATCTATAATTGACAAGAAGTAGTGTCCTCCACCTAAGGAAGCAGTCCTAGATGACCCCCACAAATCAGCATGCACATAATCAAGTATCCCCTTTGTGCAGTGTAACCCCTTTTTGAACCTAACCCTGTGAGATTTGCCCATAATGCAATGCTCACAAAAACCAAATTCAGACTCCTTCAAATTTTCTGTTACATGCTGGTTCTTTAGTTCACTAAGGCCTTGGCCACTCATGTGGCCAAGTCTTCTATGCCACAACATAGTTAGACTCTCCAACTTAGTCTCAACTAGTGATACACTACCAATATTAGCATGACCATCAAGAATATACAAATTATTACTAGTCCTAGTACCTGACAACATAATCATAGAGCCTTTAATTACTCTAGACTTGCCATTCTTTAGACTCACTGTATATCCTGCCTTTTTGAAGGTGCCCAAAGATATCAAGTTCTTGGTTAATTGGGGGAATATACCTGACATCAGTCAAGTCCACTCCATCTTCAAATTAACTGTCCTATATCCTTGAATCAAACATGGCCTATCATCACCAAGTTTTACTTCACCAAGATTCTCCAACTTCAAATATTTAAAGAACTCCTTGTTTGGAGTCATATGATAGGAGCAACCTGAGTCCATAATCCACTGTTCACCCAACTTGCCATTTGAAACAACTAAGACATCAGCACTATTCCGGTGATGAATTGTTTTGATTCTTGAATTTACTAGAGTCTCCCTTCCCGTTCTTTCTTTCTGGGCAGTCTCTCTTGAGATGCTTTTCAGAGTTGCACACATAGCACTTCCTCTTAAATCTTGACTTGGACCTATTAAAACTCTTTCGCTTAAAAGATCTTTGTTCTAACCTGCCTCTCACCACCGGCCCACCTCTTGATTCTTCTGGACCATCTGTCCTCTTCTTCAACTCTCTTGAGTTAATGGCAGACAGAACTTCATCCATGGACAGGGTTTCCCTTCCATACATTAAGGTGTCCACGAAGTGCTCAAAGGAATGGAGTAAAGATTTCAGAAAAATAACAGCCTGGTCTTCATCATCAAAGTCCACATCAATATTGCCAAGATCTAACACCAATTTGTTGGAACTCATCGGTGTGATCTTCAACTGACTTACCAGAAGCCATATACGTAGTCTCCATTTTAATCAACCAAATTCCTAAATTCACACCTTCTCTCTCAGTGTACGTTAATTTTTTTTTTGGAAACTCTCATTATGAGTAATTTACGTACATGTAACTATATAAATTAAAGTAGAAGAAAAGTCCTAATATAAATACCTAGTTACATATATGCCACATGATAATTTACATAAATATGGACCCTATTTATATGTAATTTACGTATATGTAACTATATAAATTAAAGCAGGACAAAAATCCTAATAAAAATTCTAAGTTACATATACATAACATGATAATTTATATATACGTAATAGCAAGAGTTACATATAAAAATAATAAAAATAAAATTATAATAAAATTACTGAGTTACATATATGTAAAGCCAGTAACTACATATATGTAAAGCCTAAAACTAGTTTACATAAGTTACGTATATGTTGTTCGAGTTTTTAGATTTGATGATTGCTCGACCCATCATCATCTTTGACCCATCAACATCATCATCATCATATTTGCTTAGAAATTTAAAGCCTAAAACTCAAAAAAAATGTTAATAAAAAAACAGTATACTTACAACAACAACTTGGGTGAAGATTGATTTTTACTGAAATATGTATTTGTGTTTTCGTTCACTATTGTCTTGCTAAGTTTGCTTGGATTTATTTTGTTCGTCAGAATCGGCAACAGCGGCACAGTGACGATTCAAATGTATTCTCAAAATTTGTTGATTATTAAATTTAGAAATGGTGAACGTGACAAGTCAAGAATTAGGAGGTGGCAAACTTTCATTTTGATAATTTTGAAATAACAAAACCCATTTTATGGAGAAATTCTTGGGATTTGATTAAATAAAGATATATACCAAAAATAGTTACTAAAGACAATTACTAAATAGCCTTTTTAAAAAAATAAAAATAACTCTAAATTATCTAATTGGTTGGAAGTGGTTTTCACAGTTTTTGTAAAACTATTTAATTTTCTCATGAACCTTCCTCTCTGTGAAAACTCTGAGTTATTATGAAAACCCGTAAACTCTACCACAACCACTCATTCATTTTCTCTTTTATCTTCTATATTAAAATCTTCAAGGGTAAATTAGTAATTTGAGTTTGCCTTTTGAAAAGATTCAGATTTTTGAAATGTTTTCAGAACCGGACCGGACGTCAAACCGGTCTCCTTACCGGTCCACTGGTCGGACCGGTAGGACCGGTCGGATCGGATTTATGAAAACCGGATGACATCATAAATATTATAAAAATAAATCAATTCAAACAACCATTAATCATTCAAAAACCACCAACAAGTCAATTACAATACTCTTAAACTAACAATTAGCTACGAAATATTAATCCAAAAGACTTAAAATAAAAAAAAAAAAAATTAAAAAACTGGTCCAACCGGTCCGACAACCGGTCCAACCGCCGGGTCGCTGCAGGACCGTTTCAACATATGTAACCGGACCGGTCAGACCACCGGTTCCCGGTCCGGGTTTCAAAACACTGGATTTTTGACTTTCGATATTTGCTATTCATATTTTTGAGTTTTGCTTTTTAAAAAGAATCTGATTTTTTAAAAGATCCATAAACCCCTACCAACAAAATTTTAAAACCACTTATGACATACATGAGTAAACATCTATTTGATATGATATTACGATTGATAAAAAAATGATAAAAAAATGATATAACACGTCACATATGAAAACATTCTTTTACACATGTGTAAAACTAAACAAAATGTATAAGAAATTATATTCATGAATATAAAAACACAAACACAAAACATATACGCTAGAAAAACATAAGATTTTATATATGTGGTTAAAAAGAAAGGTTGTCTACATCATAAGGGGTTTACTAAAAATAAATGTTTTCAGAACCGGACCGAACAGCGAATCGGACTCCCTAGAGGTTAACTGGTCGGACTGGATTTAAGAACCGGATGGTATCTCAAATAATATAAAATTATATATATATACACACACATTAACATATAATTAATAAGCTAAAAATAATAGTATTGAATAATTGATAAAAAAATATACCAACGTTTAATATTTCTTGTATTATTTAATAAACTAAATGAAAAAATTAATTACAAAATCAGATCTTTCACCTACCCTACAACTTTTCTTTTTCCAAAGAAATCTCTGTACTCTTCATTTACTCATTAAAGATCACTCATCTCTAGTTTGGAATCTTCATGCTCTTCATTTTTTTTCCCAAAGTCAGATTTGTTCCAACTCTCTCTCTCTCTCATTTCTAACCTTTTACGGCCACTACTTCCATGGAATCCGACGAGAACAACTTCCATGGAATCCGACGAGAACAACAAGATCAATCCTCTTCAGATCCACACTTTTCTTTAGATCCGCCCTCCTCTTTAATCCGACAGCTGATCTGGTTACAACGATGGTTCAACCTGGTTCAACTGCTGGTTCCCGGTCTGACCGGCCGGGTCTTTGCAGGATCGTTTCAGCACCCTAAACTGGACCGTTCAAGCCACCGGGTCCGGGTTTGAAAACATTGCTAAAAATAACTACATTAAGAAACATCAGTGCTTACACATGTGTAAAACATGATAAACCAAAAGATACGAACGAAGCAAATACCAGAACAAAAATGCTAAAAGGATAACATGTAAAATTACAGCTGTATAATACCGTATATCACATAAGAAACATTTGATTTAACACTTGAGTACAAAATTGAAACAATAATCAACGAAAAAAAGGAATAAAATAAAAAAAGATAAACACGATCCAGAATTACCTTGTTGATCTTCCCCACAGTAACGATTAGTACCATCGATGATCAACCTTAAAGCTTCTGATACAACTTTGGTTCACCTAGTTAACCTTTGACGATTTATGTTTTCACTTGAAGTTTTCAATTGCAATTCTTCAATGAAGTTATCTATAATAGATCATAAATCAGATGATAAGTTTATATTTAGATGATTAGATATTCATTAGTGTACTTTTCCTTTTAATACTTCTGTCTTTTCCTCGATTTTACAAATGTGTACTATGCATTTACACATGTGTAGCGAGCCTTTACACTTGTGTATGTGTATGATTTGTACCTAATTAGTGTCATTTTTAATATTTGAAAACTGTCTTTACAAATTTACATTGTTTAAAGTTCTTTTCATACCTTTGCCTGTTTCTAGATCTTGGTTAAACCCCGGTTTAGGTGGTGGCCCATACACGTCTTGTGTTTGGTTAACCGCTTGATCAACGTTAGCAACCATCTCATCCTATTTCTCTTCCCCACCTAGTAAACAAAAGTTCAAATAACTTATTTGATTCAACCTAAAACATAGGATACATAATAGTTAAGAATTCACTTTTTTTACACATGTGAAAAATGACATTACACATGGTTACAAAGTCATTACACGTGTATATATGTTACGTGTAATGTATATGTTCAGATGTTAAAAAATAGCTTAAATAAAATATACCTAAATTAAAAAAATACATATTGAACATGTGTAAGAGGTCTATTTTATTTTATACTTTTTACACCTGTGTACAATGCATTTACATATGAGTACAATTCATTTTTTGTAATGTGTAGTGAGCCTTTACACATGTGTATGTGAATGATATGTTTTTTTCACTACACTTTCTTGCTGCAAATACAAATTTATAGCAAAATAGCTTAAATAAAATATACCTAAATTAAAAAAAAATACTTATTGAACATGAGTAAAAGGTTTATTTTATTTTATACTTTTTACACCTGTGTACAATGCATTTACACATGAGTACAATTCATTTTTTTGTAATGTGTTGTGAGCCTTTACACATGTATGTGAATGATATGTTTTTTTCACTACTCTTTCTTGCTACAAATACAATTCAAATGAAATTTATAGCAAAATAGCTTAAATAAAATATACCTAAATTAAAAAATACATATTGAACATCTGTAAGAGGTCTATTTTATTTTATACTTTTTACACCTGTATACAATGCATTTAAACATGAGTACAATTCATTTTTTGTAATGTGTAGTGAGCCTTTACACATGTGTATGTGAATGGTATGTTTTTTTCACTACTCTTTCTTGCTGCAAATACAATTCAAATGAAATTCATAGCAAAATAGCTTAAATAAAATATACATAAATAAAAAAATACACATTAAACATGTGTAAGAGGTCTACTTTATTTTATACTTTTTACACCTGTGTATAATGCATTTACACATGAGTACAATTCATTTTTTGTAATGTGTAGTGAGCCTTTACACATGTGTATGTGAATGATATTTTTTTTACTACTCTTTCTTGCTGCAAATACAATTCAAATAAAATTCGTAGCAAAAAACTGCAAATACAAGTCAGTTTTGATCTAAAAAAAAATCGAATATTATGTTTCTTAGGAACCCCCAACTATACTCAAGTAGAAGATTGAAAAAATTAGTGTTTTTTTAGATTGAATAAAATACCCCAAATATAACGATTTTTTATGAACCCCCAAAACTAAGGTTAAAAGTAGCGTACTTGGTCTTAATCAAAACCCCCAAATTGGTCGGTTCGATTGTGTTTCGGAAGCCCGAAACTACGTTAAATATACCGAACAAGGGTTTTCAATAACTAAAAATGGATATATGAACATCAAACCTTTTTTTTGCCGAAATATTTTGCCTTAAAACGATCGCAACACGATCTTCATTCTTCAACCCTGATACGATCAAAGCATGGACCGTTCTTGATGCCCCAATCTACTTCCGATCTTTTGAACAAATAAGTACAATCGCCTTAGGAATGTATGCTATCAAGTATGGATGGGGGTTTGAGAAGACATGAAAGAGTGCTTTGTTTGAAAAGACATGAAATGCATCAGAGTTTATGAGGAACACGTGAAGATTTTAAGCTGGATTTGAGTTTACCAGGGGTGTATTTTTACCGATTTACCCCTGATGAGATATTTTGTTTAACTTTTCATCAAATATATATTATTATAATGCAATAGATAACTTGGACCACATATTTATTTTATTTATTTAATATGAGTGATTGTGGTAGAGTTTAAGAGTTTTCACAACAACATAGTGTTTACAATGGATGCGTCCCCTTATATATATATATATACATAAAGTATGAATGTTTTTTAAGAGTAACTTTACATAATAGTAATCAAGTTTATCATATGTTCTATGTTATTCACTCAAACTTTTTATGTCTTATTTTAGTCACTCATAAAGTTTCTCATCTATTCTATTTTAATCACTTAAATTTTTTTATCTTATTTTTGTAATTCAAGTTTTACATGTTGTTTCAATCTTTTGTAATTACCATGTTACGAGTTATTTTTTTTTATTTCATTTTTTGGATATGGTGAAAATGAAATTCAAAAAGAGTAAACCAACATTTTCATCATATCAAAAAAAAAATCCAAAAAAAAGTAACATTTTCACCATATTCATAAAAAAAAATCATAAAAAAGTAACATGTTAACCTCGTAATTGCGCAAGACTGAAACAACATGAGAAAAAAAGCTTGAGTGACGAAAATGTAACAAATGAGAAACTTGAGTGACAAAAATGAGACAAAAAAGTTTAAGTAACTAAAATGAAACAAATAAAAAACTTGATTACTATTATCTGAAGTTTCTTTTTTTTTTTTCTAACTTACAACATGACAAATTGTAGGTCGCTACAATAAATGCACATAACATTACTTGAAAAGTTGAACATGACATCCTAATATGGCACGTAATTGTTATGTAAATTGAGTGCATAAAATTACTACGCACGTGAGTCACGAATTTGTAAAGGGCTTTTGGGACGTAATAATTATTGTCCACAAATACATGTTATTGATTATGATACATAATACAATTGTAGGTGAATACAATAAATGTTTTCAGTTGAGATTTATTATTATTGTCTTTGAGTATTGCTTACATAAAATTATAATATAGTTCTTATATAATTTTGAGTTAAGTTGAGATTTATTATTATTGTTCTTGTCTTGATTATGTTTAATATAAAGCATGGATCTAGCTTCTTGTTTTGGTTGCCCTATCGCCATGCTTTTGAGTTATATGATAATTACTTATTCGGTTAATAAACCAAATCAAGTTTTAGGTTATAATTCTGTTATGAGAGAAAATATTATAACAATAATAAAAAAAGGATTATTGGATCTTAATAATCTCACATTTTACCAATTGACCAATAATAATTCCAAATAAGAATATTCTTACCACCGGTCCCTACTTTCAAACTATTTTCTTACATTGGACCCCGTTAAAAAAACTTAACGCCGTTAGATTTTATATGACGTGGACATCTGCAAAACGCCGGAAAGTCGAGCCAAGCTAGCAGTGGTCTCGTGGTCGGTTTTGAAATTGGCTCTTGTGGTGTTTAACTGGTCTCGTTAAACACCACTGTTGTCTCTGTTTGGACTTGCCGGAAAAACGAGACCAGTTAAACACTACCGGAGCCAATTTCAAAACCCACCACGAGACCACTGCTAGCTTGGCTCGACTTTCCGGCGGTTTGCAGATGTCCATGTCATATAAAATCTAACGGCGTTAGGTTTTTTTAACGGGGGTTCCAATGTAAGAAAATTGTTTGAAAATAGGGACTGGTGGTAAGAATATTCTCAGTTGGGATTATTATTAGCCAATTGGTAAAATGTGGGATTATTAAAATCCAATAATCCTAAAAAAATTATAACAATACTTTTTCAACATAAAAAGTGTTAATTATATATATATATATAATGCTTTAGTTATTATTTCTACACATATAACCATAAAAATCGATTATATAAAAGACTCAAACCGTCTATTTTTCAACTTATTTATAACATCCTAAAAATCCAACACATTGGCTATGTTATTTTGGGTTTAGAAACGAAAGAGACAAGGGACGAAGGGGATGAAGTTGGGCAAATGAAAGATGGGGAATGTTTCCCCTTAACCCTAGCTACCTTGGGTCAGCCTCCATTCATCACATCCAACCCCAATTTTATAGAGAGAGCACATTCTAGAGAGAGAAAGTCAAGAAAACTCTCCATTTGCATTAAGATCGCCTCCATCCTTCCTCTCCAGTGATTTGGAACAATAATACACAAAGAACTGCAACCTTTGAGGTAAAGATCAAACCTAAAACTTCTGTTTTCAGTTTAAATGAGTTTTGGGGTGAAATTAGGGTTTTAATCACAAAGAACAGTTTTTTACGTGTTATATGACATATAAAGCATGGATCTAGCTTCATAGAAGCTATATAAACGTTATGGACGTAAAAAGTTACGAACATGGATAAAAAATGGGGCTGGTTGGGGAGATGTTCAAGTGACGACACTAACACATCAGGCGACACTAGTCGCGACCACTTGAAGAAGACGACCCTCATAAGACGACACTCATCAGCTGCGATACTAACGATGCAACACTAAGTCCATAGCAAAAGTTCTGGCGACACTGTCATTGGCGACAGTAGTCATCAACGACACTGTCCCCATACGACACTACCAATATACGACACTAGCGTCTGGCGACACTAGCGCCGGACGACATTATGGCGACACTAGTGTCCGGCGACACTAGCCCATGTTGATAGTTCTGCGTGTTAATTTTATGCAGATCGTATAGTACTCGGCCAAACTTAGAGCTTCCAATATCGGATAGTTTTAACTAGCTAGGTGAGTCAAGAATCTCTATTTACGTGTTTTTGGGTGGTATGCATACTCAAACGAACGTTTTATGTTAAATATGTTTTAGTGAATGTGACATGTATGATATTAAAAGAAACGTTTACGAAAGGTGATGTTTATGAAAAGAAACGTTTACGAAATGAAATGTTTACGAAAGATGATGTTTACGAAAGATTAAGTTTTACGAAACAAAATGAATGAAAGGAAATGGTTATGAAAATAAAAAGTTTATAAAAGTATTTATAAACTAGTATGAATGAAAGGGTTTATGAAATGGAAAGTTATGTTTTTATGAAAAGAAAAAAGGTAAATGTTTTATTACATGTCTAATATGCTAAGCGAATGACGGTTGTGAGTATGAAGTCTTGATTGGCGATCAATCCACGTGATTGGACCGACCACAAGCCTTATGGTAGTTTATGGACGGCGAACCATAGTGCCATAAGTATAACAGGGGCAGTGCCTACGTGGCCTGTAAAAATGGTTAGAAGTTGAACAACTGGTGATGGAGTGACGGCAGTCACTCAGGATGAACGTGACCCCAACCGGTTAAATTATGATCCGACAGTGTTATGGACAAGAGAGCCATAGCAATCGACGCGTATTTTAAGACAATGTTTAAATTCCTTTGAAATATGGTATAATTTAATGATTTACGACTTCACTCCATGAATGCATTTTTATGTTTAAGAACTATATATGTCTTGATAAGTAAACCTAACAAGTGAGGTTTCTGAGGAACGGGGTCTTACATTATTAATTTACTTTTATTACATTTTTTATAACGATTCTCTAATTCGTTTTTTTCTTTGTCATGCATTATTTGGTTACGTAAACAGGGGAAGGTTCCACTAATAAGTGGTTTTTCGCTAAAAAATACTAAGAAGTTGGTCAAACGAACTCTGATTGAGCTCATTCCAGCAGCGTTGGAACCGTCTAATCGAACCCTAACCCGCTCCGAAAAACCTAAACACCCCTCCACCAGCACCCCCAAAAACCTAAACCCCCCTCTAACCCACCCCGAAAAGCCTAAAACCACCACCCCCACCCCCGTAAAAACCTAAACCCACCCCCAAAACCCTAAAACCCCACCCCCATCCCCAAAAAAAAAACCTAAACCCTAAGGCTAAAACCATAAAATTCAACGCTAAAATCTAAACCCTAAAATCTAAGATGGTAGAGTTCGACGAGACGGTTCCAACGCCGCTGGAATGAGCTTCATCGGAGTTCGTTTGATATCGTTTTTTATGGTTTTTGTCATTTCTTAGGCTTATTAGTGAAATATCACTTCTTATTTACGTAAACATGTAGAAAAGAACATGATGTCTTTGCTTCACACCACTATAAATAGTTACAACTTTCATCCAAATTCAAATACCAACACAAAGCAAAACCAAATATGGCACAAACCTCCACTCCATTGACATTTACCGTCCAAAGATCTCCGCCGGAGCTCATCGTTCCGAGTAAGCCGACGCCTCGAGAACTGAAATCTCTCTCCGACATCGACGATCAGGAAGGCCTTATTAGGTTTCAAATTCCGATTATTCATATTTACCAGCAGAATCCAAAAATGGGAAATAAGAATCCAGCGAGTGTGACCAGGGAGGCGTTGGATAATGTGTTGGTTTTTTACTATCCGTGTGCCGGCTGCCTAAAGGAAGGTCCGTCAAGGAAGCTTACGGTGGATTGCTCCGGGGAGGGTGTGTTGTTTATCGAGGCGGAGGCGGATGTTACACTGGAGCAGTTTGGGGTGGCGCTTCTGTTGGCAAACTTAGTAGCGAACTTACTAAGTTCGCTTGTTTAGTATAGGGGCGAACTTAATAAGTTCGCCCGGTTTAGTATTTTGTTAGTTAGTTTTTCTTGTTTTGTCTATAAATAGCTTATTTGTAACATTATTCAAGTTATCAATCAAATCATTTCAGTTTTACCCCCGATCATTCCCTCTTATTTCTTTCTCTCGTTTATCATTCTCGCTTGTTTCTAGAAATCTTTCTCGATATCATAACATGGTATCAGAGCATCTATGCTCGATTCTACGATTTTCTTTTGTTTTCCGCACTCATTCTTCGTTTTTTCATTCGTTTTCTTATTTTTCGTGTCGATTGGGGTTCGTTTCATCTTTTGATCCGTTCAAAACATTCCTTTTATGATTATGATCATTCCTACAGTTGGATTTATTCATATACGTTTATGATTTTGAGTTATGATGATTTCTGGCTCGTTTTCGTGTTTTTCTGTTCGCGCAGGCGAACTTGTTCTTTAGATTGTCAGTTACGGGCGAACTTAACAAGTTCGCATGTTCTTCTTCCTTCTAAGCGAACTTATTAAGCTCGCTTACTAAGTTCGCTTCTTGGCGAACTTAGCAAGTTCGCCTATTTTAGTTTCGTTTTCTCTTGTCATGTCTACTACTTCTGCTTCCCCATTTATCCCTATGGATTCTTATAATCCTTTGTTCTTACATTCATCAGGTCATCCGGGTCTCTTACTTGTTTCTAAAACCTTTGACGGCTTTGCATTCGGATCTTGGAAACGTGCCATGTCTATTGCTTTATCTGCTAAGAGATTGGTTTTGTTGATGGAACTGTTGTCAGACCTACTTCCTCTCCTAATCTGCAGCTATGGAAAAGATGCAATGATATGGTTATTTCTTGGATTTTGAACACTCTGTCTAGTGATATCAGTGAGAGTGTCTTGTATGTTGAGACTGCCATCAGATTTGAACCGAGTTAACTGACCGGTATGGGCAGAGTAATGGGGCAAAGTATTATCAATTGCAAAAGTCTCTTTCTGCTATTTCTCAAGGGAATGATGACGCTACTTATTTTACCAAAATTAAATCTGTTTGGGATGAGCTTAATGCAATCGAGCCTATTCCTCCTTGCACTTGTTGTACTTCACGACTTATGGCTAAGTGCGAAGCGGATCAAAGATTGATGCAATTTCTAATGGGTCTTAACTCTTGTTATGACATGATTCATGGTAATATTATCATGATTAAGCCTCTTCCCTCAATCAATGAAGCTTATGCTTTTCTTATTCAAGATGAGAAACAGAGGGAGCTTCACTCATCTACACAATTTATTCCTCAGAATGCTTCTATGATTACTTCTGTGTAGGTACCGAAGAATTCTAGTGCTCGGAAAGGTTCTGTTTGTTCTCATTGCAAGAAACCGGGACATGATGCCATTAAATGTTATCGTTTAATTGGGTTTCCCAAATACTTCAGATTTACTAAACCAAAAGCTACTGCAAATGCTGTTTCTGATGCTGGGGTTACTGTTACTGCTTCTAGTGATCCTACTGGTTTATCTTTTGAACAGTATAACAATTTGCTGCAACTTCTTCAACAGAATTCTGGGGTTCAGGGTGGTGTTCCAACTGTTCAACCACTCAGCTTTGCAAATTTTGCAGGTATTATTGCTTACAATTCGAATACGGTCGATACTACTTGGATCATTGATACCGGTGCAAGTAATCATATGTGCTTTGATTTCAATTTGCTTTCAGATGTTCAATTGCTTAATTCGCCCGTTTATGTTCTTCTTCCAAACGGGCATGTCTTAACTGTTACGCAAGTCGGAACAATTCATCTCACCACGACGTTTTCTATCTCTAATGTCTTCTTTGTGCCTCAGTTCAATCATAATATTTTATCTGTTCCCAAACTTTGTAGGGATACAAAGGGTCTTGTGCAGTTTTCTGAAACTACTTGTTTCTTGCAGGCCCCTTCGCTGAGTAGTCCGTTAGTTCTGGGAGATCTTCTTAACGGACTTTATCTTTTGAATCATAATAAACTTTTATCTGTTACAGATGATTATTTTTCTCACTGTAATTCTGTTGTTTCTTTGAAACTTTGGCATACTCGTCTTGGTCATCTACCTTTGTACAAACTTAAGCAATTGAATGTTTTTACTGGTGTACATGATTGTTCTATTGATGATTGTTCTATTTGTCATAAGGCTAGACATCATAAACTGCCTTTTGCATCTAGATGTATATCAAGTTCTCAAGTGTTTGATTTTATTCATATTGATACGTGGGGACCGTATCGATCTGCTACATTTGATGGATATAAATATTTTCTCACCATTGTTGATGATTTTACTAGAACTACTTGGATTCATCTTTTGACAACTAAAGGCAATGCCTTTACTATTCTTCAAGGGTTCATTGAGATGGTTGAGACTCAATTTAGTACCAAAGTGAAGCGTGTTCGATCTGATAATGCTTTTGAGCTTGGTTCGGGTGTTCATCATGCCGAGTATTTTAAACAAAAGGGCATTATTCATCAGACTACTTGTCCTGGGGTTCCTCAACAGATTGGGGTGGTGGAACGTAAACATAAGTATCTTCTCAAAACTGCTCGTGCTCTTATGTTTCAATCGAAGTTACCAATAACGTTTCGGGGTGAATGCATTCTCACTGCTACTCATTTAATTAATATTTTCCCCACACGGGTTCTCAAAGGAAAATCTCCTTCTGAGATGCTCTTTGGTAAAGCTCCTTCATACACCCACCTTCGTACTTTTGGGTGTTTATGTTATGCTTCTACTTCTACACCCGGACGAGATAAATTTCAGCCTAGAGCTCAAGCTTGTATTTTTATTGGCTATCCCTTTAGAAAGAAAGGTTACAAGCTCTATAATCTTAATACTCGACAAGTTCTTGTTTCTCGGGATGTGACTTTTCTTGAGCATATTTTCCCTTCTTTACACTCTTCAGATCCTTCTTATTTGTTCCCTTTTCTAAATGATCTGTTTGAGGAGACAGATCTAGCTGCCGTTCCTTCATCTTTTTCGGTTGCTCCTAAAGTTGATTCCACTCCTCCTCCTGTTTCTCCTGTTCCTCCTCCTCCACCTCCGGAGCTTGGAGATCTTCTCGTACTTCTGTTCCTCCTTCTCATCCGCATGATTATGTTTGTAATTCTGCTGCTTCTGTTGATTCATCTTGTTTTCATACTTTTTCGAGTGCTTGCCAAGCTTCTCATTTTTTTAATCTTGCTGATCTTTCTCCTGATTCTCAGCAGTTCCTTCTCAATCTTGATTCTGTTTAGGAACCTTCTTCTTATCAGGAAGCTACTAAACATCTTGCTTAGCAAGAGGCTATGACTAAGGAGTTTAATGCCTTAGAATGTAATCAAACTTGGGAGGTTATGCATTTACCTAAGGGTAAGAAGGCAATTAAGTGCAAATGGGTGTATAAAGTCAAGTATAATGCTGATTGCACCGTTGAACGTTGCAAAGGCCGTTTGGTTGTTCGTGGAGATACTCAGAAAGCAGGTATTGATTATAATGAGACTTTTTCTCCTGTCATTAAAATGACTACTATTCGTAGTCTCATTGCTGTTGCCACTAAACGACATTGGGGTTTATATCAATTGGATGTCAATAATGCTTTCTTACATAGGGATCTTGATGAAGACATTTATATGCTTCCTCCTCCTTGCATGCCTTTATCCTCTCCTTATCATGTTCTTAAGCTAAAGAAGTCTCTTTATGGTTTAAAGCAAGCTTCAAGGTAGTAGTATGGAAAGCTTTCTGATGCTCTTAAGACAAAAGGCTATATGCGCTCTCCCAATGATTATTCCTTATTTTCTAAGACAATGATCTTGCTTTTGCGGTTCAATTTCTCAGCCAGTTTATGAGTGATCCGCGTGTTCCTCATTGGGATGCTGCGTGGCATACTCTTCGGTATGTCAAAGGCACTTGTTCTCAAGGGTTGTTCTTTAATGATGATCCGGATATGTCTTTGTCTGCTTATTGTGATTCTGATTGGGCAGCCTGCCCTAATACTCGGCGTTCTGTCAGTGGCTATTTTATTTCTCTTGGGGGCAGTCCTATTTCTTGGAAATCCAAGAAACAAGCTACTGTTTCTCTTAGTTCTGCTGAAGCTGAATATCGTTCTCTTTGCCGTGTCACACATGAACTTGCTTGGTTGACTCGGTTGTTTGTGGAGTTTAGGCTTGATAATCTTACTCCTGTTCCTCTCAAGTGTGACAGTCAGACGGCTATTCATATTGCTAAGAATCCAGTTTTCCACGAGCGAACTAAGCATATCGAGTTGGATTGTCATTTTGTCCGTGAAAAGCTTCAAGCTGGTTTGATTCTGCTTTCTCATACACAGACTTCTGATCAACTTGCGGATTTATTTACTAAGAGTTTGGCTGGTCAACCGCATTCTGATATCATTTCCAAGTTGAGGTTGTATACGCCTCCAACTTGAGGGGGGGTGTTGGCGAACTTAGTAGCGAACTTACTAAGTTCGCTTGTTTAGTATAGGGGCGAAATTCAGTTCAGTAGTTTGTTAGTTAGCTTTTCTTGTTTTCTCTATAAATAGCTTCTTTGTAATATTATTCAAGTTATCAATCAAATCATTTCAGTTTTACCTCCAATATTTTCTCTCATTTCTTTATCTCGTTTATCATTCTCGCTTGTTTCTAGCAATCTTTCTCGATATCATAACAGCTTCAGCCGCCGTTCCCGTGTAGGGATGAGCTTCTTTATGATGTTCCTGGCTCCAGTGGCATTCTCGATTCACCATTGTTGCTGATTCAGGTAAACTTGAAACTTTTAAAAAAAATTTAGAACAATGTAAGTATTTTTAATTTCTCTACTTTGATCGTTAATTTTTAAAGGATTATTGTATTTTAATAATCCCACCTTTTACCAATTGGCCGATAATAATCCCAACTGAGAATATTCTTACCACCGGTCCCTACTTTCAAACTATTTTTTTACATTGGACTCCTCGTTAAAAAAACTTAACGCCGTTAGAGTTTATATGACATGGACATCTGCAAACCGCCGGAAAGTCGAGCCAAGCTAGCAATGGTCTCGTGTTGGCTTTTGAAATTGGCTTTGGTGGTGTTTAACTGGTCTCGTTAAACACCACCGTTTTCTCTGTTTGGACTTTCCGGACCCACGAGACCAGTTAAACACCACCAGAGCCAATTTCAAAAGCCACCACGAGACCACTGCTAGCTTGGCTCGACTTTCCGGCGGTTTGCAGATGTCCACGTCATATAAACTCTAACGGCGTTAAGTTTTTTTAACGGGGGGTCCAATGTAAAAAAATAGTTTGAAAGTAGGGACCAGTGGTAAGAATATTCTCAGTTGGGATTATTATCGGCCAATTGGTAAAAGGTGGGATTATTAAAATCCAATAATCCATTTTTAAATGTTTTGTAGTTTAAAGGGAACATTATAAAAATAATCTAAAATTTATGCAACTTGATCGTCAATACTTTGTATAGCGGAAAATTAATTAAAATTATTTTCTATACGAAAAAATTATGTTTGCTACATTCAAGGATGAATTAATATAACTCACCAAAACGAAAACATACAAATAATTATTGTGAATAACTCTCATGTATATTAATCAGAAAATATAACTCAAAAAAACTAATTACAATCTCTCAAACCATAACTCGGTTTTTCTCTTGATAAAACCCTAACCCGGTTTCATCTATTTATAGGCTCACCCAAACTTGGTGAACAAGAAATCTAATAAAACCTAATTACCATTTAAACCCATTAAACAAAATTGGTTACTTGGGTTAGGCTCTTCTCTCGGGCCAAACAACAATTGAGCCAACAATCACCCCCTAATTGTTGTACCCAACTAACCCCCCAATTTCCGACTTGAAATAGGCGGGTCTTCAACTTCACGCTAGTCATCCTTTTCTTTATTATCCCGAGACACTTCTTGATCTCTTGCAGTGTTCTTTGGGCTCCACTTAGCTTGAACAAACACATGCTTCTTGTGATCACTACACGTCCTTCCTTGGGTTTGAATCTCTTTCTTGACTTTTCCTTTGAATTCTTAAACTTTCTTCCTTGGACTTTGAACTTTTGAACTTAGATCTTTGATTGGAATATGACTCGTAGTTGGCTTAACATCTTTCAGTCCAACTCTTTGAAGATCCCGATTGGAATCTTGTATAACCGGTTCTTGGTCCTTATCACCTTCATCAAAAGCTTTCCTGTATCATCATGAGCGGTTAACAAATCATGTTTTATGTGGATCCCATCTAACTTCCGTTGTTGCTACGTAGGCTCGAGATGTAGTAAACATCGGTCAACAGGCGATGCTCTCCCGTTTTCCCTTCTAGCAATACCAACCCCTTTCCTCGAATGTCAATACAAGATCCGTCTCCGAATTTCACCTTTCTTGTGACTCATTCATTCGGTTCATAAAAATAAGCACGATTACCCGTCATGTGATTTGATGCTCCGTTGTCGAGATACCAAGTGTCTTTATCCATTGGCTCGGTCTCAAAACATCTTGGTATTACCTTTTCTTCAACGAGGAAAACCGTCTCTTGATCACATCTCATCATAAACAAAGCAAGATCCTTGACTTTGACCAAGTTGGCCTCTTCCTGTTTCCTCACAGCTTCTTCCTTTTTCTTTATACGATCGGCACAATGTGACGCGAAGTGACCGAATTTATCACAACGATAACATTGAACATGTGATATATCCTTCTTTTCCTTTTGGCGATCATTAGTTCTCCTTTCACCCGAGTTCTTTGATCTATAATCTTGATCATCATCTCGACCTTGACTACTTACTTGGTTCTCATGATCTTGGTTTGTGTACCGCTTACCGGAACCTGAAAATTTAGATTTGTGAAACATAAGCTTACCTTGGATCTTGGTCTCATCCTCTTCTTCCCTAACCCGTTCTTTGTATGCTTTCAGTCGTCCCACAACGTCTTCAAACCCGATAGTCTTGAGATCTAAGACTTGTTCAATCGAAGCCACAATTTGAATGTACTTGCTCCGGGGTAGGCTTTTAAGGAATTTCTTCACTAACTTTGATTCCTCAATCACCTCCTCCAAAGCCGCCCCCTTTGATGCCGAACCAGAGAGCTTCGCCACAAACTCGTCTATAGTCTCTGTTTCCTTCATCCTCAGTCCATCAAACTCGGACATGAGTGTTTGCAATCTTGCCTCTTTAACCCTATCGACCCCAAATTACGCGTCTTAATCACATCCCAAATCGCCTTGGCCGTCTCTAGGTTACCCACTTGCAAGATCGTAGTCTCCGGGATCGATTGAAACAACAATGCAATAGCCACGTTGTTCTTGTCGGCTTCAACCGTACCCGGATTTATGGCGTCCCAAACCTTATGAACGTTCATGATCACCTTCATCCGCATAGCCCATACCATATAGTTGGTAAGGTTAAGCGTGAGATATTGGAACGCCGTCGTGTTTCCACTCCCACCGCTTGTCTTCGGAGTTTCTTTATCACCCATGTTTTTCGGTTTCCTTTGGTACGTAACCGGCGTAGATGGGTCCGGATCCAACCTTGTCAAAAACCCAAGTTACGATACCGCCTATCGCAACTAAACGCACCACTAATTAAAACCAAACACCAATTAATTACAAGAGACCACCTTGATAGTAATATACCACCTTTGTTAAACACAGTAACACACTACCATTATATGTTTGAATACCAAAACGTGGCTTTTGCACAGCAAACAAAAAAAAAACAAACGATTTTGACAAAAGTTGTTTATTATTTTTTCCTTCCTCGCCACAAAAAAAAAACAAACGATTTCACAATATTTATTGTTGACCAAAAAACACAGCCAACACCACCGATCCAATTTAGAACGGCCGAACGCACAAGACCTCCCATCGCTTTTCCGCCGTCAATTGCAAACCGAACACCGTTGCCGCTGATTCTCGTCGATCACAACCACCGATCCGTGAAAAATAGGTGTGTAAGAGCTTAACCTTGCTCTGATACCAATTCAAGGATGAATTAATATAACTCACCAAAACGAAAACACACAAACAATTATTGTGAATGACTCTCACGTATATTAATCAGAAAATATAACTCAAAAAAACTGATTACAATCTCTAAAAACATAACTCGGTTTCTCTCTTGATAAAACCCTAACCCGGTTTCATCTATTTATAGGCTCACCAAAACTTGATGAACAAGAAATCTAATAAACCCTAATTACCATTTAAACCCATTAAACAAAATTGGTTACTTGGGTTGGGCTCTTCTCTCGAGCCAAACAACAATTGAAGCCAACATACATTTCATAAAAAAATATCTAACAAAGTAAAAATTATTTACAATAGTGATATATTATAAGAGAGAAATTGTTTTTAAACATAAAATTACAAAAGACCCATTTTTTAAAGTTTAACTAAATATTATAAATAAGATTAAAAGACAAGCGTTATCAACAATTGCACTTCCATTCACTTTTTGACACCTAATTTTTTTTCTTCTCTTTTTTACATTTTTATTTTTAACCTTTATACTATATATAATTTACACTTTTAGCTCATTTTATTTTCTATTAATTTCTTTCTTTTAATAACTTTCGTTCGGTAACTTTTTCTTAAATATGATGTCATGGCTGTTTTTACTTTTTTTGTCAACGTTCCGATATTTTTTTTAAAAACGGAGTTGTATTCAAAATCGTGTTTTTTTTATCGTTACCTATAGCGAGTGTCGTTACTGTTGTGGTACTGTGACGAGCCGAACCTATTATGAGCGAACAACATCATTGTCGGTATTGGTATTATTGGAACCCGTATCGGTATTCGTTTTTATGGTTTTTGACGACCCGCACCGGTAAATTTTTTTCCTTTTTTATTATTTTGTTTTATGTTTCTCTTTTATTAACATTATTTTTACAGCTGCGCCTACGTTTTCATTTAAATTTTACTAACGATGGGTCCGACACCCGCCGCGGAGCGCGGGTATAATCATCGAGTTATTTTTAAAAGGTAGTGTGAACTTATTTGAGATTTTCTTAACATTTTATTTTGTTTAAGGTTTATTTCGCTGGATTTTTTTATACATACATACATTTATGTAATAAAAATAAGTAAATATTTTTTATGGACATATCATCCAAAATAATGACTTTTTCCGTTATTATATGTGAAATAAAAATGATAATAATAAATGAAGAAAAAAGTACACGGGTGTAGTTTCAAAAAATTTTGGATTTTGTCCAAAACTTTAAAAAATTACACAGATAGTCCATTACACAGATAGTCCAAACTTATGCACACGAAACCATCCAAGTCTCATCAAAATCGAACCCACCCTGCTTCATGGAGGCCACCCGAGTTCCGGAGGCAACGACCGTCGACTTTTGTGTGGCGGTCGGAGACGGGGTAGCCAGCGGAGATGGTGGATTGAAATGGGATAATCGACGGAGGTGGGTTATTGGTGTCGGCGAAGATGGGGTAGCCGGCGTTGAAGGAGGAGGCTTTGTCGTCCTTTTTTTCAAGTAGTTGAAAAGGGAAGTTTGGACGATGGTGAAAATGATCATCACCGGTACCACCATCCATGATCATATGAGTAGTTCTTTCTCTAAACTTATAGATATGGCCATATGGGAGATGTATCTATAGGGATGTGGCTCTGGATTTCTTTCTCTTTCATGACCATATAAATAGTCTCACTTGATCTTCAAATGTTTAAGTGCAATTTCTTGTAGCTTCAAAGAAACAGGGAGGCCAAAATATAAAAAAAAGGGGAAAAGGTCTCTTCTTCTGCTGAAGCAGATCTTTTTACGACTTCCTTCCTTGCTGTGGAATATTGAGTAGGGTATTTTAGTCATCTTTTTATAATTTAACAGAAAAATTTAGCCATTATTCAAGTCTGGGACCAAACTTGTTACGTGTGTGCATAAGTTTGAAAAATCATACCCGCAGTTAAACCATTAGTATCATACGAGCAAATGAACCAGAACAGATGCATTGACAGGTTTTAGGCAAACCACTCAAAACACGACCACTAATTCTAGCCTCTCCCTTGTGCTAGGCTGATTGAATAGATGAACTGTTAGACCACGCAGCTCAACTTGTCATGTTTATTTATGGCAGCTATTATTTATACACCCTATCAACCTTTCTCACACCACCCCCACATCACATTAAATCACATCATATCATTAGTATAATTAATAAAAATTTTAAAAAAAGTTAACTTGTAAAATGATGTAAATTAAAAAGTTACTTTTATATTTTTATTTATTTACTTTTTCAACTTAAATTAGATTTATATAAAATTAAAAAAATAAAAAAAAATTCATTGATAAGTACATTATTATGTGAGACAACTCGTTTTATAGTAGAATTCATTGATAATAATTGCAGTGGCTTAACTAGTTTTACGCGCCGGTCTAGTTATCGTTATGCGTGTAAATAATTTGAAAGGACACAAGATTCCCTCAATAATTTGAAACGACACAAGATTCCGCCAATTATTTTATACGACATAAGATTCCGCCAAAACATACTATATAAACAACTAAATATTTCATTCACTTATTCATTCAATCTGAATTCTCTCAAAATTCTCTCTGAATCTGATAAAAACGAGTTAAGCATGACGGGTTTTGGTGAAAACCATCTAGGGAATGTTGGTGAATCTTCTAACAATATATCAGAGTTTTACACTAATCAGGTATGACGTTCATGATTATGTTTGTATTATCTAACTATACCGTTGTTAACCGTGATTATCTAACTATACTGTTGTTGACGATAACACATATTTTGTTCTAGGTGTTCATGTCTCACCCGGACATGATGCAGTGGGTGCAAAACACCGGACGTCAACATGGTTATGTCATAGTCACCGAAAGGTCGAAGAAAAATGCAAGACGAGATGTTACCAAAGTTTTTCTTAAATGTGATCGCGGTGGCGAATACAAGGGAACATCAACAGTTAGACGTTCAACTACAAGAAAAACTGGTTGTCGGTTTCAATTGATTGGGAAATACGTGAAAAATGTTAATGGTTGGATGTTACTGGTGAAACATGCTGAACATAACCATCCACCAGCTCAACATTTGGAGGGCCATCCATTTGCAATGAGATTAACTGATCAAGAAATGCATTTGTTGGAGGACCTCTCAAAGCACGATGTTCAGCCACGTAACATTCTAGCAACACTAAAGGATCAGAACCCTGAAAATGTGTCTTCACTTAAAACCCTATACAATGCACGCCAAAAGATACATAAAGCCACAGAAATTGGATCAACTCCAATGCAGGTTCTTTTCTCACTCTTGCATTCTAAAGAATCTGGTGGTTTCTTGGAGCAATTGTTCTTTATATATAAAACCTCGTATAAGATGTGGCGTGCATTCCCACATGTGTTGCTAATAGACACAACTTACAAAACCAACCGGTACAACATGCCATTTGTTGAGATTGTTGGTGTAACATCCAACAAAAAAACTTATTGTGTTGCTTTTGCCTTAATAAGTAAAGAAAAGCAGGATAATTTTATCTTGGTGTTACATAACCTAAAGGTGGCATTGAATAAGTGTATGGAGCAATGTGTCATAATAACTGATAGAGATCTTGCTCTAATGAATGCTTGAAAACATGTATTTTCGGAAGCTGCACAATTACTATGTAGATGGCACATATCTCAAAATATTGGAAAACATTGCAAGCAAGGTCTCGATTCACATGAATGGGCTGTTCTTCATACAATGTGGGGTGTACTAATTGATTCTCCTACCGCGGATATATACAACTACAATTACAAGCTAATTCATCAAATGTTCAGTGGTACCCATCAAAGTAATAATCTTATTTCTCTCTTTTATTGTTTTTTATATTGTATGAGGTTTTGAACATTTTTTGTACCTTTTCAGGAGTTCTTGATTACTTGAATGATACGTGGTTGTCAAATTATAAAGAAATGTTTGTGTCTGCTTGGATTGATAAAAATCTGAATTTTGGAAATCGAACAACCAACATAGCAGAGAGCCAACATTCACTTTTCAATATGAGCCAACATTCACTTTTCAAGAAATACGTGAGTAATCCTAACTCTCGTCTATATGAATTGGTGCAAGGTACTGATAAACTCATAAAGGATCAAGAAGGGCAAATAAATGAGAGCTTTGAAATAAGCCGAATCACAATATATAATCAACACAGGCGGCCATTATTCAATCTTTTACGAGGTAATATTTCTCTTAAAGCTCTAGATCTAATATGTGAAGAGCTTGATCGGTTAAATGAGTTGATAGACTCGCCTTGTTCCAACAAGTGTGATTGTCGACTTCAAACAACTTGTGGTTTGCCATGTGCTTGTATTCTTGCAAATTATCTGCATGTAGGTCAACCCATTCCATTGGATGCGATAGATATCTTCTGGCGGAAGATTGATTTCACACCGTCATTTGTTCACCCAGATGACAATATCGATCTTGATGAAGAATTTGAAGTGTTGAAACAAGAGATTAAAGCCCAACCAACAAGTGTGAAAAGATCTTGGTTGAAGAAGATAAAAGAAATGATTAACCCAAGCCAAACAAACCTTAAAGCGCCTATAGTTCACAAAAACACTTGTGGCCGTCCGACTTTAAAGATGAAGCAGGAGAAGAACAAAGAGCCCGCTAGACATAGTTCATTCGTGAACTCTCAAGAGCCTGCTGGACACAATTCATTCGTGAACTCTCAAGATCCCGTTAGACACAGTTCATTCGTGGACTCCCAGGATCACGCTAGACACAGTTCGTTCATGAACTCTCAGGATGCCACATCAAACGTAATTGATTTCATGGGATGTTGCGAGGAGTCTTCTATACACGGTTCATTCGTTAATAAGAGGAATATGGTTACTCCACAAGATCTTTATTACTTTAACCGGTATGAGTCTCAAATTCCATCCATATTCCATCCGTATGTGTCTCGTGTGCAAGATGTTATCCCTGGTGGAAATTGCGGATTTCGGTCTGTAGCTGTTGCTCTAGGATATGGTGAAGAACAATGGTTCTTTATCCGAAATGAACTTCGATATGAAGCTATATACAAAAGAGTTTTTGATACAACATACGACGAGTTTCTTCATACCTTAAGTTTTTTTTGGAATGGGTGTTGCACCGCGATCACATTGGATGCTTATGCCATACACAGGATTCTTGATTGCTAATAGGTTTGGTGTGATTGTTATCTCTTTAGCCCCTCTTTATAATGGTAGCACAACAGTTTTCTCGTTATGGGCACGTCAAGAACATCTTGTGCCTCATCGAACAGTTACAACTTGCCATGTTTATACTAGCCATTTCATCATGATAGAATTAACAGGAATATATCTGATGCCGACGGTTAATATTCTGTGGAAAAGTTGTAGATATCCAGATGCTGAAGGTTGGGAAACAACTTACATGTCACAACTAGAAATGTATAATGGTTTAATAAGTGGTAAATGTACACCTGTAGGTTATGTAGTTATCGACTGAGTAATGTAATTTCGGATTGGTCAAATGATGACGCCCATTGAAAATAATTATGTTTGCGTGTTTTTATTTAAATAATATGATGTTTTAGTGTCACAACTAGAAATATTTATGTTTGCATGTTTTTTATTTAAAATATGATATTTTAGTGTCACAATTCTAGTAACTTAAATGCTAAAAATATCTTATATATTAAAAAAAAGTTTTATATGAACAAATTATGTGAAGGTTACCCAATCACGTATTTACTGTACTAAGGTCATATGCTCATTAAAAGTTTTATATAAATTATTTGAATAAAATATAATTTTTATTGTGAAATTTAATTTTAGAACTTAAAAATATAAAAAGGTCATAAGATTCGTTATCTTTGTGGTCTTCTGTTATGACGGAAACATTAAAGATTCTCTCAAAATTTTATGTTTTTATGACGAAAACATTTTTAATTTCATAAAATATATCTTAAGACGAAAATTTAAAAATGTCATAAAATATTAAAGATTCTTTATGGGAAAATGTTAGTAAGAGCATGTCACATCATGTCCCATCTGACATCAAGAAGATAACTTTTTAAGAGGGTGTATCTGATTTTTTTTACTTTTTTGTTGTAAGGGGTGTTGAAATAGAGGTTCCCTTATTTATATATTTCGTCACTGTCGTCATGGGCGAAGCTTAGTGAGGGGCCGGGGCTCAGTAGTGTTAATTTATACGTATTCGGCCGATTTTTCGCTTAGTAGTGTTAATTTATACGTATTCGGCTGAAAATTTTATAGTTCCGCCCCCATGATAGGAAAAAAAAACCCGTCCCCTTGCATTTTTCTTCAAGCTTTGCCACTGACTGTCGTATAAGTACGTAAAATAGTCATTTTCATGAATTTTCTTTGATAGGTGACACGACTTTTATGTGGAGGTTTTATCATCGTTGTACGACTCAATCATACCATGTCCGATGCATTCGGATAACACCCCTCCAAGGCGTAAACACGAGGGCGTGAAGAAATTGAATCACAACACTCGGAATAAAGACAAATACTAAGGTATTCAAATAACTCAAACCATTGTTTTACATAAGATTAAAATATTCAAATAACAAGTATCTCAAGTTAATTATTATTTAGGTCCTTTGGTGCATCCTAGGGAGTGAATGACAACAACATCAAAGCTAATTTCTAGAACCTGAAAACATGCGAAAATGGGTCAACTATAAAGTAATTTGGTGAGTTTCATAGGTTTTGACACACATGAGTAAACGTTAAAATTCATAAACAAGTTTAGATATACAAGTTATTAAACCTAAATACATGAAGTCCACAACTAACCCTAATGACTGATATGCCCCCTAGAGTCTGACCCCTTGTCAAACTGTGTTGTTATGTATGTCGGATTTCGAACATCCAACTCCCTACCTGGAACCCTGAAGTTGGTTGGCGTGCACCAAACCCGAGTATTAGATGGGCTTGTCACACCAATAGATCTATCATCGTACTACCGTGGGCTTCGTAAATTTATTGGCTGTTTATGATGTTTGTGATGAGAAGGGATTTGATGAGTATGAATGATGCAACATGTATAAGCCATTTAATCTTACAAGTATATAAAACCTTTTGGTTGAATTGTATAAAAATGTTGTTGTGATTGTGAATATCAACATGTTTCCACCCCAAAGTATAAACATTGAAAAAGGGGTTATGAATCTCACATTGTGTTCTTAAGTGTGTTCTTGAATCTTAACCGGTTATGGATGCCCTAAAGTGTTAATATTCAAGTAAGTTTATGAAATTAACATTGTATTAATATGAGAGAGGGTTTATGTAAAAGACAATAATAAGGAAGGACTTATTGTATACTTAGAAAGATATGTATCAAGCTTATAAGTAGTACACTCCACAAAAGGATTTCCAGGAGAGAGACACACGGACACACTTAAGTACCAAGTCTTTCCATAGGCAGAACCTTTCATGGACATATACATACTCTTGTCTTGCATATAATTCTATCATACACAAATAGTCAAACGAATCGAGTTTTAAAGATCGAAAGATGGAAAATTCTAATGATGCTTGGAAGATAAACTCTAATCTTTAAGTAAGAATTCTTAAGGATCAAAAGGTTTTAAAATCAAAGGATTAAACTCAAGTTTAGATGATTATATTAGTGATTTAGTTATAAAATATTACATATTATTACATAATTTGAAGTTTTTAAAAGATTACTATAATTTAAGGTTTTGACAGAATTGAGCTGATTGCGCACCGATCTTGCGTCAATAGTTTGTAGGTCGAAAACTTTGAATTAAGAGATGAGATCGGTGGGGTTTGAAAACTAACTCGATAAGCTAAATTTTGATATAATGATCACTTAATTTGGATAAGAACTGAGGAAGTTATGATCGGATCAAGTTGGCCTATATTTTCTGGCAGAATACGAAATTTAGTTTGTTTAATTTTATTGAAGATAAAGTTTGAAGCTTTTTAGGTTTTAATCCAAGTTTTGATCCATAAATCTGTATATAGATGATATAGACTCATGAATCATCTTAGATTAGTAGAACAACATGAATGAAAAGGTTGATTAAAGATGAAAAACAAGATGATGAATGTTATGGTAAAAACATGATCATCTTGGGTTTAAATCCTTTGTTTGACCCATGATTACTACAAATAAAGGTGTATGATCATTGATACACATTAGGTATAGTAGATGATAACATCAAAATAGATTAGTAAATGATGAATTGAAAGATTAAAAGCTAGAAAAGTAAGAATAAAGTATGAACAAGAGTAAGAACAATGAAGAACATAGCAGGAAACTTACTTGAATGTGGAAGCTAGTTAGCTACAACTCATAGTTTGATCCTAGACTCCTTAGGATTGATAGTTGTTGTTGTTTGAGGTGTGAAAAACAATGAATTCCAGACCCCTATCTACAGTTGAAATTGTGGGGTTGAAGGAGTGGGTTTTCTTTTGAGGAGTCTTTTGGCTAAGATTTAAGAAGTTAGTTGGGTGTAGGGATGTGCATTAAACGGGTTGGCCCATGAAAGCCCGAAGGACTGGCCTGTTAAGCCCGAGCCCGGACCGCAATGTGTGTAATTGGTCCGGTCTTCGGTCCTATCTTTCATGGCTTAACAGTTATGGTCTCGGTACGGGCTAAGCCCGCGGGTTTTCAAAAAATCCTGTAAAACCCGTATGTATTGGTTTGGTAGTTAATATTGGTTTAGCTAGTTTATCTATTTAGTTAGATAATTGTAGTCTATATCTAAAGGATATATATGTATAATAAAAAAAAACCCTAATAAAAAAACTTGTTTTTCCTCTTTATAACCTTTTTTTTAATCTTTTACTACTTATAAGTAACGAACCAAATCAATTTTATATATCTCTTACGTCTCCATAAAAAAAACCTAACAAAAAAGCTTCCACTAGTTTAAACATGTGCAAGTCTTCACCTCCGTTGGTTTATACAGGTGCTTGTCCTTTTGTATGTATTTTTTATTTTCATAATTGTGCAACTCTTTTTGTGTGATTTGATTGTAGTTTTCTTTATATATGCGTGTCCGTTTTTTTAATTAATTTTCATGAACCCACCTACTTACATAATTATTGTTCTCTTTTGTGTCTATCAATGTACTACGATTCCTTTAGTTTTCTTTTGTATCCATTAGTTTTCTTTTGTGTCTATCGATTCCTTTTGTATGTATATATTTGTATGCATGTGGGTTTAAGTGTATATTGTTGGTTTGTGTATATACTAACGGGCCTGAATGCTAAAGCCCGAGGACCGGCCCATTAAAGCCCGCCAAAGCCCGGACCGACCCATCAACAATTGGTCCGGTCCTTGGTCCCCAATTTACCCTGTTAACGGTCCGGTCCCGGTCCGGTCCGGTCCGGTTAAAGCCCGATAATCACCCCTAGTTGGGTGTGTTGGGGGGGGGGGGGTTTAACTTGTTCTCCAAGTTATTTAGGTTTCACATATGAAACCTTCAAGAAACTTGGGGTTGTTGCGAAATGAAGGGACTTTTAGGCAACCCGGTTCATCGTGTAACACATTCAAGAGTGTGATAATCACCCCTAGTTGGGTGTGTTGGGGGGGGGGGTTGGTTTAACTTGTTCTCCAAGTTATTTAGGTTTCACATATGAAACCTTCAAGAAACTTGGGGTTGTTGCGAAATGAAGGGACTTTTAGGCAACCCGGTTCATCGTGTAACACATTCAAGAGTGTGATTTCATGAGAATTATGTACTTGTTTGTTGTTATAGTTTAATGAACCTTAACATCATATGTAAACATGTTGTGTATGTCAATTAATGCATGTTCAACAAATCATCAAATAAACTAATACGTAACTTGAATTGCATTGAAACGAAGTGGATTGTGAACAATTGTGTAGAAATCTAAGATGTTACATTATGTGTCCTTGATGGGAGTTCGGGGGCAATGCCCTTGGCGGGGTCCAAGAGGTAGTGCCCCTGGAGGGTGTCTCGTTGATTATTAGTTGCTTTGGATTTTCATAATATATGAACAAGTTGCATGAAAATTGAGATTAGTTGTAACTAATTATCTGTAGTAATAATCAGTACAAAGTTACTACTGATCAATGACATTTTGGTCCATAATTATCAGTAGTAATAATCAGTACAACGTTACTACTGATCAATGACAATTTGGTCCATCAATAATAAGGATACTTATAAAATGAATATATTATTTGAGAATAATTTATAGAAATATTAGTAGGTGTTTATGATATTAGTGGTTACTAATCACATTTAAGAACACTTATGAATTTGAAAATCACGTAATTATATATAGTAATTTTCATTGTCGGTGAGAACATTAATTTTTAATTATTAAAATATTGTCACAGTTATATATATAGGGGATGTATATTTTGAAAACCCACATGAGTTGAGAAAACATCGAAACTCTCCCAAAAAACGTGTTTTTATATGTTTTTTTTTAAAATTGGAAATCATTCTAAGCAACTTTTATAAAATTTTTGTCAAAAAAAATACAAAAAACGCCGAGCGTTTTTTTTTAAAATGGACAAAAATCCCCGTTTTTTGTGTAAAAAAACCGTGTTACTTATGTAACAAAACATTTACATATGTAAAAACAAATGTTACATATGTAAAACAACTGGGCAAAATTTTTATAATTTTTTTTTATAAAAACATCTGGTCGGCGTTTTTTTGATTTTTTTTATAAAAAGTTTTCAAATTACATATAAAAGCTTTTAAAAAAAAACCTTGTAAAAATCCGTTTTTTGAATAGTTTTCAATGTTTTCACAACTGGAGTGAGTTTTCATCCTATACATTTCCTATATATATATATATATATATATATAATCTGGAAAATCACATTTGTTTCTTTTTTTTAATTAATTTTTTCTGCTTAATCAGATTACTTCACGTGCCACACTCACATTGTTCTCTTTTATAACTTTTAAAATATAGTGTTTTATAAAAAAAATTCCGAATTTACAGTTGCACCGAAATACACAAACATGTCACTGTCACTGTCGAGCTGCACCGAAGTACAACTCCTTTAACTTTCTTATCTTTCTTTAAAACATTCATTTTTAAAGGTAGTACTATTCTATTTCTCTTTCTTTTTATAAAAATATATAATTCTTATAAGACGTACTTTAACTTTGAAAACTATTCCTTCTGTAAGTATGCATGCAAGCCCAAAACCATTAGGGAAAAAGGGCAACAAGAACTCACCTGACTTCTACATGTCACACCCGCCAAGGCGGAAACACGGTAATGCGACGAAATTGATTAAAAGAACACAAGGCAATAAAGAAGATTACTATTAATTTCCATAGAGTTAAAATCTCATTACATAAATCTCAACTTAAACCAACCAAATAACATGATCAAAATACAAAACAACTTATAACAGAATTTCTTCATTTAATATCTAGGCAAATCCTATGTGATCCTTTTCTTGACTTATCATGAGCTTAATCACCAAAAACATGTACGAAAAACAAGTGGCAACTAAAATAGTTGGTGAGAAATCACAGGTTTAGTAAAATCATAAGTTTGGCAAAAGTAACAATTCACAATTCAAGATCATCATATAGCACATAAATAAAACAAACACATGATCAGTAAATCCAACCTAAAATGATGAATAACGAATAAGTGGTACAACTCACAAGTTGCACTAATAACGAATAAGCTATCCAACCAAAAGTTGTCCATAAAGTATATGCGGTTTCCATTCTATGGCCCATATCTGTATTACCGTTGGCTTAAAAGTTTCAAGTTAAGGATTTGCAAGTTTAACGTTTTTCATGTTGTGTTCATTTATTCACATACATATAAGATTCACTTATTTTAGAATTGTTTGAAAATGTGTTTTAATGCGTGCCAACGCGTACATGTTTCCCCTAAAATGATTTGAATAAAGTGGAGCTATGAAGTTTCACCTTGATAACTAGGAGCGATAAGAGACTTGAGCAAATAGACGAGGTGAATCACGGACCAGACCCTAAACAAATGAATAAACTAGTTTTAGGGTAGGTTCGATGGTTATGAGTGTTAGATAGTGTCACACCCCCAAAATCCACTAACGGAATTTTACCGTTAGGGACGTGACATAACAGGATCTTAGTCATTAGTTACGTTGAACGACTCTATATGAGTTTAATAAAAACCACTAGTATTGCTCATAGTCACGATGCAACACTAGTAATGAAAATACTGATTTAATGTAAGACTTGCGGAAGCGAAAAGTTAAATGAAAAACCTGCGCCAAAACAGTTGCTCCAAAATAAACAATTCAACGATAATTAAAAATAAATAATTCTTGAGTTTGCAAATGATAGACTTCGTATGCATGCATGCCTTAGCTCGTGCTTGTACCTTAATTACCTGAGAAAACATGCTAAAACGTGTCAACACTAGGTTGGTGAGTTAACAGGTTTCAATGTTTGTAAAGTTTACTAGATAATACCATTTACAATTATATCATAGGTAGCTAACCTAGTACATGTTACTAAAGCGTTTCGACACCGAAGCTGACTGTTTATGTTTGTACTGCCTCCCACCATGACTATCATCATCAATGGTGAATGTTTAGGTCAATGTTACACCCGTTCGACTTCCCGTCGTGTTAGCGTGACTAACGCGGGTGCCCAGTAGTACTACTCAAGATTACCTCGCTAACCCATATACTAACGGTTCGATAAGTGAGGACTTTCATGATATGTTTGCGCTTAGTACACAAGTTATATAAAAGAAACGTAAGATCTAAATGTTCGTACCCATGTTTTCTCCCCCAAGTTTAAAACGTAAGAAAAGGGGTCGTGAAACTCACCTTAGAGTATGTGCGTAAGAAAGCGAATCTAAAATGCTTGACGACTAACTGCCACCTATAAACACCGGTTTATAAGTGTATGTTTGTGCAAGAGAATACAAACCCTAAGTATCCAAACAATCCCATTGTTTAAGTGTTTGAAAAGGTTTGCAAGTTTGACTAAGTTTGACCAAGTTTGACTCGACGACCCGTTGGTGACCCGTTTAATGATTAAATGTTTGTTTAGTATAATACCTCTATATTATACACAAATGATCATGCTGTAACACTTAGCAACAAATCCTATTTGTTCTAACAACCTAGCAAGTTTCCATAAATACCAGGTTTCTATAAATAGAAAGTTTCCAAAAATAGCAGGTTTTTATAAATAGAAAGTTTCCAAAAATAGTAGGTTTCTATAAATAGAAAGTTTCCAAAAATTACAGGTTTCTATAAATAGAAAGTATGTTCGGGATTTGTGTCTCGTGAAATTATCATCGTTAATATGCTTGTAAGACTACTATAACATGTTCAAGATCATCATATCACATAACCATTGCATAGAACTTAACATGTATATCACAATTCCAAGTAAAGTTTCCATCTTTAGTAACCTATGACTAGCATGCGTGATTTCAAACACCTAACACGTTACAACATGTTATTGTATCTTAACTAACATGTACCAATCATTAAACCATGTCATGCATGTCTAATTAGTAAGTTCTAACAACTTTTAACAATTAAAGTTTCCTTATTTGGAAAGTTCACAAAACCGGGTTATGTATTTAAAATCTGATTTCACAAATCATCTAAACATGTATCAAGTAGCTCATAACCATCATCACATCATCCTAATCACGTCTAGCATGCAAAATAGAATACATAAAAAGTTTCCTCTTTTAATAACTTGTCCATTACACGCTCAATTCACAAAATTAGCACGTCAAATCAATTCTAAATCTTTCAACTAATATAACTACAACTATATTAATCATAACCCACGTCTAACATGCGATTTCTAAACATCACATAATAAAAAATATTCAATTTTCACCTCGTATGACAACTAGGGTTTCATATAATTTCATAAAATCATCCATACGACATAACAACATCAATCAATTAACCAATTCATTATTATATTTCAAAATCATCAAGTTTGGATAATCTAGGGTTTCAATCTCAAAAATAATAATGAAAAAGTGACGGATTTTTATAAAATAACTTACGTAGGAACGTTAGGAATGTCGAGAGGAGTCCAAATACGCGTTCAATTGCGAGATCGGAGATCGAACGGGGGTTCTTTGGCTTGCTTCTTCAATTCGGTCGAAGAGGGGGTGGGGTGTGGAGGTCGACGGCAATGGGGGGTGGGGATTAGGGTTTAGATACTTTTTTTTAAACTTTTATCTTTATCTTTTCCCTAATGGGTTTTTAAGATGGCCTGCGGGCTTAATTAAGGCCTATAAATCTATTTAATTAATTACTAACTTAATTAATAATTAAAACATTCCATTTTTATTTTTATAAAAACACTAACTTTTATAAAAATACTAAATACGATAAATACACGATAAACACGTACGAAAACGATAATATTCATACAATTCACGTAATCACATAAGATTATATAAAACTCGCAATTTATATAAAATATAAATTATTAATGTTCATAATATTAATGTTCGATTAATCACCAACGTTCCGGGTTAGACTCGAGTGCGATCCGATGTCTGTGAACTAACTGACACATTTAATTAATCCTAATTAAATGCAATGTACGTGTGACTAACTGAGATAACTGAGTTTGTAACGAAAAATGTTTGAACTAACGAGGTTTGAGTTAACGGAGTTAACCTGAAAATGCCGGATGTCACATCATCCCCTTGTTGAAAGAATTTTCGTCCCGAAAATTAAACGAAGTCCGTAACGTCTGAAACAAAAAGTTTAGGTTTGTCACATCATCCCCTTGTTGAAATAAATTTCGTCTCGAAGTTTAGTTAGTACCTTCCGTGTTTGCCGTTGAATGTTTGAACAGGTGAGGATACTTTTTCATCATCTAATCCTCGCGTTCCCACGTGAACTCCGGTCCAAGCTTCGAGTTCCAGCGAACTCTGACAATAGGTATCTTACTGCGCTTGAGTGTCTTGACCTCTCGGTCCATGATCTCAACGGGTTCCTCAATGAAACGTAGCTGTTCATCAATTTCCAACTCCTCGAGTGGAACTACAAGTGTCTCATCTGACAGGCACTTCTTTAGGTTTGAGACATGAAATACGTTATGCACTCCATTGAGTGTATCTGGTAGGTTTAGTTGATATGCTACTGGACCGATCCTTTTCACTATCTCGAATGGTCCAACGTAACGTAGGTTTAACTTTCCTCGTTTCCTGAAACGAATCACACCTTTCCAAGGTGAAACCTTTAATAATACGTTGTCACCCACTTGGAATTCTAGTGGTTTTCTGTGCTTGTCTGCATAACTCTTTTGACGGTCACGAGCTGCCGCCATACGGTTTCGGATTTGCACTATTTTCTCTGAGGTTTCATGCACAAGTTCAGGACCCGTAAGTTGGCTATCTCCAACTTCAGCCCAACAAAGTGGTGATCGGCATTTCCGTCCGTACAAAGCCTCGAACGGTGCTGCTTTGATGCTCGTATGATAGCTGTTATTGTAAGAAAATTCCACTAAAGGCAAGTGAGTCTCCCAACTGTTTCCGAAATCGATCACACAAGCTCATAACATGTCTTCTAGGGTTTGAATGGTACGCTCACTCTAGCCATCTGTTTGAGGATGGTACGCTGTGCTCATATTTCTGTAATGATTGCCAGAAACGTGAGGTAAATCGGGCGTCTCTGTCAGAAATGATGGAGATTGGCACTCCATGTCGAGATACTACTTCTTTAAGGTAGAGACGAGTTAACTTTTCCATTTTATCGGTCTCTTTGATAGCAAGAAAATGAGCTGATTTGGTTAGGCGATCCACTATCACCCAGATTGTGTCACATCCAGTAGGGGTTCGGGGTAATTTGGTTATGAAATCCATGGAAATCTGCTCCCATTTCCACATCGGGATTTCCGGTTGTTGGAGTAATCCGGATGGCTTTTGGTACTCCACCTTGACCTTGGAACAAGTCAGACACTTGCTCACATAGGTGGCTATGTCAGCTTTCATGTTTGGCCACCAATATAAAACCTTGAGATCGTGATACATCTTGTCGGATCCCGGATGGATAGAATATCGGGATTTATGAGCTTCATCCATGACTAGATCCCTTAGGTTTCCATATACTGGTATCCATATTCGTTCCGCGAAGTAACGAATACCATCTGATTTAACCTCCAGTTGTTTCTCCATACCACGAGTGGATTCCAATGGTAAGTTCTCCTCTTTTAAGGCTTCGAGTTGGGCATTGCGGATTTGTTAAGGTAATCCTGTATGAATAGTGAGTTGTAATGCTCTAACCCGTCGGGGTTTGGTTTCTTTTCTGCTTAAGGAATCGGCTACCAGATTAGCTTTGCCCTGATGGTACTTGATTGCACAATCATAGTCGTTTAATAACTCGATCCAACGACGTTGACGCATGTTCAACTCTTTCTGCTAAAAAATATGCTGAAGACTCTTGTGATCGGTGTAGATGGTGCACTTGGTACCGTACAAGTAATGTCTCCATATCTTGAGTGCAAACACCACGGCTCCTAACTCCAAATCATGAGTCGTGTAGTTCTTTTCGTGGATTTTTAACTGTCGAGAAGCGTATGCGATAACCTTGTCGCGTTGCATCAATACACAACCGAGACCTTGGATGGAGGCATTGCAATACACAACGAAGTCATCTGTTCCCTCTGGTAAAGACAGGATAGGTGCGCTACATAGTTTCTGCTTCAGTAGCTGGAATGCTGATTCTTGAGTCTCGCCCCAATTATAGGGTTTATCTTTTTGGGTTAAGGAGGTGAGGGGTTGGGCAATCTTTGAGAATCCCTCGATAAAACGACGGTAGTATCCGGCCAATCCTAGGAATTGCCGAACTTCGGTTGGAGTTGTTGGTGCTGCCCAATTCTTGATAGCTTCCACTTTGGCTGGATCGACATGTATTCCTTTCTCATTGATCACATGTCCTAAAAATTGAACCTCGCGAATCCAAAAATCGTATTTGGAAAACTTCGCGTACAACTGATCCTGTTTCAGTAGTTCAAGGATCAAACGCAGATGCTCCTCATGCTCTTCCTGACTCTTAGAATATATGAGGATATCGTTAATAAAAACAATGACGAATTGGTCCAGATAGGGTTTACACACACAGTTCATGAGGTCCATGAACACCGCGAGTGCGTTAGTTAATCCAAATGGCATGACCAAAAACTCGAAATGGCCGTACCGGGTTCTGAATGCAGTCTTGGATATATCTTCATCTCGAACTCTCAGCTGATGATATCCAGACCTTAAATCGATTTTTGAGTAGAAACTTGACCCTTGAAGTTGGTCGAATAGATCGTCAATACGGGGTAGTGGGTAGCGGTTCTTGACTGTTACTTTGTTCAACTCTCGGTAATCAATGCACATTCGGAAGGTTCCATCTTTCTTTTTGACAAACAGGACTGGAGCTCCCCATGGCGATGAGCTCGGTCGGATGAAACCTTTATCCAAAAACTCTTGCAGTTGAGTGGATAGTTCCTGCAACTCGCTTGGTGCCAGTCTGTAAGGTGCCCGAGCAATAGGTGCTGCTCCGGGTGTTAGGTCAATCTGAAATTCGACCTGACGATGAGGTGGAAGACCAGGTAGGTCTTCAGGAAATACTTCTGGGAATTCGCGAACGATTGGGATATCTTCTAACTTTTTCTCCTCGGTAGACTTGTCAGCAACAAGGGCCAGTATCGTGGTATGCCTCTTACGCAGACACTTCTGAGCCTTCATGAAAGATATGATGCCCATGGCTGCACCACTTCTTTCGCCCTGAACAGATAGGATTTCTCCACTAGGAAGGGGTACACGAACGATTTTCTCACTACAGATGATCTCAGCTTCATTTTCAGACAACCAATCCATGCCCACAATTATGTCAAAACTGCCAAGTGTAACTGGCATGAGATCGATGTCAAGTTTGTGACCAGAAAGTTCTAACTGACATCCCTTGAGAATGTGGGTTGCCTCGATTACTTTACCGTCTGCTATCTCTACGGTATAATAGTGTTCTAATAAAGTTGGGTTTATTTCTAACTGACCACTAAGTTCTCTAGATATGAAACTTCTATCGGCGCCAATATCAAAAAGTACAGAAGCATAATGATCGTTTAAGAGAAACATACCGTTCACCACGTTCCGATCATTCCGAGCTTCTCCCGATCCAATCACAAATGCTCGGCCCTTTGCACCATTTCCGTTGTTATTACCATTTCCACCCTGGTGGTTATTACCATTTCCATTACCTCCCTGATGATTGTTGCCATTCCCATTCCCGTTTCCGTTTCTCCTCAACTGCGGACAATCCTTCTTGAAATGCCCTTCCTTACCGCACTCAAAACAACCTTTGGGTGCGTTTCCAGGTGGTGTCTGTTTGTTCTGCAGATCTACTCTGCAGTCTTTGGCCAAATGGCCCATCTTTCCACACCTTTGGCAACGGTACCGGTCACATGCTCCATGATGGTGAAAGTTACATTTATTGCACTTCGGGTACTTGCCATTATAAGAACCCTGATTCTGCTGAGAAGAGTTAGACTGATTGTTGTTCTTTGAAGGTTCAAGCTTACGATGCTGTTGTTGTTGTTGCTGAGAAGATGGGTTTGACTGGAAGGTTTTGGGGAATGAATTGTCAAACTTCCTCTTGTTGTCAGCTGTCTTTGATAGTGCACCTCTAGGTGGTAGAGTGCCCTGAGCTACTGCCTGATCGGTTAGCCTGTGAGCCAACCAGATTGCTTGCTGGATCGTAGTGGGATTCGAAGATGTCACCATGCTCTGAATTTGCGGGACCAAACCATCAATGAATTTCTCGATCCTCTTATAGGGAGGTGTTACCTTTTGCGGACACAAGTTCGCCAGTTCATGCGAACGAGTAGTGTAGGCTTCGATCTCAGATCCCTCCATCTTGAGATTCCAGAATTCGCTCTCCAGTTTCTGTACTTCATTGCGGGGACAATACTCCTCCCGCAGCATAGTCTTGAATTCATCCCATGGCAAAGCATTTGCCATTTCCAAAGTTAACATTTGCACCTGTGAGTTCCACCAAGTAAGGGCCGGACCCTCAAGAGTGCCAGATGCATACTTCACCTGGTTGTGCGGTGGACAGTTACACATTGCAAAAGAGGATTAAGATTTCTCCATCCAGCGGAGTAAGCCAACAGCCCCTTCGGCTCCACTGAACGAGTGAGGTTTACAATCCATGTACGCCTTGAAAGTACAAACCTGCTGGTGGTTATACTGACCTGGATTGTAAACAAGAATGCGTTTTAAGAATACCATATTCGAATTTGAGTTTAGGATGAATAATGACTCACTAGAGTCGATAATGTGTTGCTTTACCTCCAGCATTAATAGCGGCGTGAGTAGCTGCTACTGCTTCAGCCACACGCTCATTTATGAGTGCCGTGAGCTCGGCTGCAGTCATGTTAATGTTTCCGCGACCACCGCGTCCTCCGGTGCGTCCACCACGTCCATTTCCTCTTCCAGACATTATCTTTACATTCACAACATACAATAATGAGAAAAATAAATCGCATTTTTATCATCATACAAGTACCAGTAAACAAAAGAAATTCAAACCACAACATCTAACATTTCAATAATAGTAATACTTGATAAAATAAATTGTAACGATTACAACTAAATTCAACCAAACATCAAAATTCTAGAAACATCTGTTGGATGGGAACAACCCTGCCCATCTAGGTTCAAAAGAAAAGACGTAAATAAGTAATGAAGATAGATGATCAAATGTCACTGTCAACTGATGTAACATCGGATGCTGCATCATCATCCTTATCCTGATCTCCTGTAGGTGCATCCTCTGGTACATCCTCTGGTGCAACTCCTGCTGCCTCAACTGCTGCAAGTCGTGCATCAACCTGCTCAATCCTAGTGTGGAGTATATCTAGGTTCCACTCTGCAGTGTTCAGCCGGTCCTCCATATCCAAACATCCATCTGCCAAATTCTCTTGAGCTGTATCAGTTGCTGCTAAATCTGCAGTCAGTTTGGTGATCCTCTGATTCATCAACATCTCTCGCTGAAGTATGCTAGTAATCTCTCCAGCTGCATCTCTCATGTTCCGGATCTCCCGGTCCATCCTAGCCACAAAGGCAACTATCACCTACTCATAGGGGTACTCAATGGTGACAAAGCTCGTACAGAAGATGATGAAGAAGAAGAAGCAATGTCAGTAGTGAGTGGAGGTGGGACTTCCTCCTCGCGGATCCAGTTCCTGATCCTATCGGGATACCAATCCCAGTCCTGCGTGTTGCCTTTGACACGCACATGAATAGGCTCATCATGCCCTATTGTGGTGTTGATCGGGTTAAGTCGACGTCTCCTCGATTCTGGCAAAGGTACTGTAGGAACATCGTCCTCCTGAACGACTGGGGATGCTGGTGAATTGGGTGGGGTCGACATTTCCTGTAACGGGATGAGTGAGTGCCATGTATGAGTGTAAGTGCTGTGTAACTAATGCATGTACGTGGTTATAGTCTAGTATGCATTTCCTAGTTCTCTATAAACCTGGCTCTGATACCAATCTGTTACACCCCCAAAATCCACTAACGGAGTTTTACCGTTAGGGACGTGACATAACAGGATCTCAGTCATTAGTTACGTTGAACGACTCTATATGAGTTTAATAAAAACCACTAGTATTGCTCATAGTCACGATGCAACACTAGTAATGAAAATACTGATTTAATGTAAGACTTGCGGAAGCGAAAAGTTAAATGAAAAACCTGCGCCAAAACAGTTGCGCCAAAATAAACAATTCAACGATAATTAAAAATAAATAATTCTTGAGTTTGCAAATGATAGACTTCGTATGCATGCATGCCTTAGCTCGTGCTTGTACCTTAATTACCTGAGAAAACATGCTAAAACGTGTCAACACTAGGTTGGTGAGTTCACAGGTTTCAATGTTTGTAAAGTTTACTAGATAATACCATTTACAATTATATCATAGGTAGCTAACCTAGTACATGTTACTAAAGTGTTTTGACATCGAAGCTGACTGTTTATGTTTGTACTGCCTCCCACCATGACTATCATCATCAATGGTGAATGTTTTCGACTTCCCGTCGTGTTAGCGCGACTAACGCGTGTGGGGCTTGTCAATGCCCAGTAGTACTACTCAAGATTACCTCGCTAACCCATATACTAACGGTTTGATAAGTGAGGACTTTCATGATATGTTTGCGATTAGTACACAAGTGATATAAAAGAAACGTAAGATCTAAATGTTCGTACCCATGTTTTCTCCCCCAAGTTTAAAACGTAAGAAAAGGGGTCGTGAAACTCACCTTAGAGTATGTGCGTAAGAAAGTAAATCTAAAATGCTTGACGACTAACTGCCACCTATAAACACCGGTTTATAAGTGTATGTTTGCGCAAGAGAATACGAACCCTAAGTATCCAAACAATCCCATTGTTTAAGTGTTTGAAAAGGTTTGCAAGTTTAACTAAGTTTGACTAAGTTTGACCAAGTTTGACTCGACGACCCGTTGGTGACCCGTTTAATGATTAAATGTTTGTTTAGTATAATACCTCTATATTATACACAAATGATCATGCTGTAACACTTAGCAACAAATCCTATTTGTTCTAACAAGCTAGCAAGTTTCCATAAATACCAGGTTTCTATAAATAGAAAGTTTCCAAAAATAGCAGGTTTCTATAAATAGAAAGTTTCAAAAAATAGTAGGTTTCTATAAATAGAAAGTTTCCAAAAATTACAGGTTTCTATAAATAGAAAGTATGTTCGGGATTTGTGTCTCGTGAAATTATCATCGTTAATATGCTTGTAAGACTACTATAACATGTTCAAGATCATCATATCACATAACCATTGCATAGAACTTAACATGTATATCACAATTCCAAGTAAAGTTTCCATCTTTAGTAACCTATGACTAGCATGCGTGATTTCAAACACCTAACACGTTACAACAGGTTATTGTATCTTAACTAACATGTACCAATCATTAAACCATGTCATGCATGTCTAATTAGTAAGTTCTAACCACTTTTAACAATTAAAGTTTCCTTATTTGGAAAGTTCGCAAAACCGGGTTATGTATTTAAACTCTGATTTCACAAATCATCTAAACATGTATCAAGTAGCTCATAACCATCATCACATCATCCTAATCACGTCTAGCATGCAAAATAGAATACATAAAAAGTTTCCTCTTTTAGTAACTTGTCCATTACACGCTCAATTCACAAAATTAGCACGTCAAATCAATTCTAAATCTTTCAACTAATATAACTACAACTATATTAATCATAACCCACGCCTAACATGCGATTTCTAAACATCACATAATCAAAAATATTCAATTTTCACCTCGTATGACAACTAGGGTTTCATATAATTTCATAAAATCATCCATACGACATAACAACATCAATCAATTAACCAATTCATTATTATATTTCAAAATCATCAAGTTTGGATAATCTAGGGTTTCGATCTCAAAAATAATAATGAAAAAGTGACGGATTTTTATGAAATAACTTACGTAGGAACGTTAGGAATGTCGAGAGGAGTCCAAATACGCGTTCAATTGCGAGATCGGAGATCGAACGGGGGTTCTTTGGCTTGCTTCTTCAATTCGGTCGAAGAGGGGGTGGGGTGTGGAGGTCGACGGCAATGGGGGGTGGGGATTAGGGTTTAGATAATATTTTTTTTAACTTTTATCTTTATCTTTTCCCTAATGGGTTTTTAAGATGGCCTGCGGGCTTAATTAAGGCCCATAAATCTGTTTAATTAATTACTAACTTAATTAATAATTAAAACATTCCATTTTTATTTTTATAAAAACACTAACTTTTATAAAAATACTAAATACGATAAATACACGATAAACACGTACGAAAACGATAATATTCATACAATTCACGTAATCACATAAGATTATATAAAACTTGCAATTTATATAAAATATAAATTATTAATGTTCGATTAATCACCAACGTTTCGGGTTAGACTCGAGTGCGATCCGATGTGTGTGAACTAACTGACACATTTAATTAATCCTAATTAAATGCAATGTACGTGTGACTAACTGAGATAACTGAGTTTGTAACGAAAAAAGTTTGAACTAACGAGGTTTGAGTTAACGGAGTTAACCTGAAAATGCCGGATATCACAGATAGGCGGTTCGAGTCATAAGGTTTAGAATTAGTTGCAAAAGTAGAGTTTTAGTTATTTTACTGATTTGGACAGCAAAGTAGCCGAACAGAAACGTGCTTGTTAAAAATATCAAACGACTTCCAAAAATTATGAAATATAAAGGTGATTAGTTTAAGTCGTTCCGAACAAGTTTCGTTTAGAAAGTTTTTCCATTTAAGACTCGGATCATAGCCAAAACAGCCAAACAATACAGAAGGTATTGAAAAAGGTTTCTGTCCCGTTTTGGCTACTACGGAGTCGTATGTTTGAATTAGAAAACGAGTCAATTAGGGTTGGGAAGAAAATTCGACGAAATACGTCGTGGAATTTGAGTTTGTTCAATTTCAATTAATTATGATCAAGTTATGCTTAGTTAAATCCAGCACTGTTTCTACCCAAAATCAACGGTTACACTTAAGTGGACCGTTTAGTGTTTTAAGGTTACCGAACGTGTAAATAAAAATTAGAAGAATGTTACCATGTTATTATAATACATAATATAATCATATTAGGTTAGCCAAAACATCCCGTGTCACCGGTCTAGCCATGATATTCACAGAAACGTTTTGGAGAATCACAGAATGCAATCGGCATACCTGACACGAGCAAGCGGATTCTATATAAAATTAGCGTGTGATTTCATATAAGTGATAATACACAGAATGCGTCGGCAGAGCCACTTTTGCATCGGCAGAGCCACTTTTGCAATAGTTGTCTTGAGGATTCAAAGAATGCGACGACATAGCCGCCATTGCAAACGGGATCCTTTGTTTGATTGTTGGTGATGTTAGCTTGATTTCTTGGTTTAGTTAAGATTATTAGAGGGTTTTTAGGGCTGAGGTTTCATATGATCAAGTGATCATGGATAGAAAATAGAAAAAGATTGAGGGGATGAAGAAAGAATGAATTAAAAGACGGTATTGGACTTCAAAGGGTTACTCACTTGTTTGATCTTCAACTCTTGGAATTCTCTAGGGATTTTTGAAATCTTCAAAAGGAGAGGCAGGGATTTCACAAATTATAAAGGTTTGGGAGTGTTTGAGGGAGAATTAGCAAATAAAACAAGTTCCTAAGCCTCTTATTTATACTAATGGGTGAAGGGGTGTAAAAATGGAATGTCTAGGAAAGCAATTTAGGGTTTTAGGGGTGTACAAAAAGGGGGTGGCCGAAATTTTAGGCCTTGGGGCCTTGTGGGCTGAAAAATTCGTCCATGGGTCATGGGTGGCCTTTGACCCATGGTTGATCCAACGGTTCGTTTTGAAGGTTTTTGATCGTTTTTTCGAATTTCAGGATTTATTTAAGAAAAGTTTTGCAAACAAACTTTGTTTTAATTAATGAAATGAATATGTTAAACATCTAAAACATAAATTAATGTCATGTAAGATGAATTTTTTGGGTGTGGACGGTACGCAACTAACGGCGGTTTAAAATGCGAACGATCGCACGAAAGTACTAGCTAACGTACGAGGGCATCAATTTGAATTATGTGACAACTTGAATGAGTTAAATAAATATGTTAGGAACATATGGTTGATACATTGCCTTTGAGTTAGCAGTGGGTGAGTTTTTGTGTCGGTAAATGAGTTATTAAACGGTTTAATGGTCTAAGTTGCAATTTAAGGCAATTCCAAGCATTGTAATCAATATGTGACCATGTAATAAGTATAATGTGCATGAAATAGGTATGTTTCAAGTATGATGTGAGCACGAGTTATGATGAGGTTTTCAAGCTTCATTGATGCATGAATATGGTAAGCGTTACAAGTACGCGAAAAGCAGAAATGTTACACTATAGAATTATCTCACTCAGCAATGAAACTTTAAGCTAGGTGGGATGCTAATTGATCTATACTAAGACACTTCATCCAAAAACTTATTTTATGAAATCCTTTTCGACCGAAATCTATTTCGGTCGAAATCTTTTTTGACCTAAAAACCAGCTCGTTCAAAATCCCTTTTATCCAATAACTATTTCGTTCAAAAAAATTTGTACGAAAACTATTTCGTTCGAAACATTATGTTCGAAAACGATTTTGTTTGAAACATTCTGTCCGAAAACTATTTCATTCGAAACATTCTGTCCGAAAACTCATTGTGTCTGAAATACTTTTCGGGCGAGTCATCGTTTTCGGACAATTCATCGAGTTTTCGGACTATTCAACTGTTCTTGGCCCAATTCTTCGTTTTTGATCCAAGTTTCAATCTTTTTATGTCCAAAACTTATATCTAGCTTCCATGAAGCTAGATATATACTTTTTAGGGCAATTCATATGTAAAAATCTCGACTTTGATTGAAAACCCACTAAAAACCCTAAACCCACCTTTAAACTCAGGAAGTTGAATCTGGGAAGGCTTTCTGTTTACGCATGATCCTTTCTTCTCCAACCTTCTGTAACGCCTAGCAATGATCTCAGACCAAGTATGAAGGTCTCGGGTTGTGATTTGAAGTTTTCTCTATCTAGCCTTATCTCTCTCTCTCTCTTTCTAAGATAGTGAAGGAAATGAAGAAGGGGGGGGGGGGGGTGGAGAGGGTGACTAGGGTTTTACTCCCCCCTCCCTTGCGCTTCCTTTGCCCGGCCTAAGACCCAAAGCCGCTCGAGCCCGCTATCCTATTATTATTTTTTTATTTCATTTTCCGTACACCGTCTTATATACTTTGTCATAAATTTTGAGGTGTTATCAGTCTACATCCCTTACGAAAGGTTTCGTCCTTGAAACATGTCATATGTCAAACATATGAGGGTACGACTCATTCATTTCCGCTTCGGTCTCCAAAGTAGATTCCGACCCTTTACGATGTTTCCAGTGTACTTCAACCAACTGAATTACTTTGTTTCGTAATTGTTACTGCTTTTTGTCTAGTATGACCACGGGTTCTTCAACATAGTCGAGGCTATTATCTACCTCAATGTCGTTAAGTGGCACGTGCACTGATTCGTCAGTTAAACACTTACGCAAGTGTGACACATGGAAAGTTGGGTGGATTCCACTCAAGATAAGCAACTTCACCAACCCGTGCTAGAATTTTGAAGGTCCTATGAACCTTGGACTTAATTTCCCTCTTTTCCTGAATCGTATAATCCCTTTCCAGGGGATACCTTCAATAATACTTGACCTCGGCATTGAACTCGATGGGTCTCCTTTTCTTATCCGCGTAAGACTTTTGACGATCTTGCGCTGCTTTCGTTCGAGCTTTAATCTGGTCAAACTTTCAGAGGTTGCCGTGACTACCTCCAAGATTCCCAGCTCTTTCTGTCATATCTCGCTCTAACAGACCGGAGTTCGGCATCTTCTACCGTACAACATTTCGTAAGGCGGTATACCGATAGTGGCGTGGTATCTATTGTTGTAGGAGAATTCTACCAGGGGTAGGTGACTATCCCAACTGCCACTAAAGTCTATAATGCATGCGCGAAGCATATCTTCTAACGTTTGGATGGTCCTCTTCGACTGACCATCCGTCTGTGGGTGATAAGCCGTGCTGATATTTAACCTCGTACCCATCGCCTCATAAAATCTTTTCTAGAACCTCGATGTGAATCGTGTGTCCCGGTCGGATACAATCGACAGTGGTACCCTATGTCGAGCGACTATTTCATTGATAAATACTTCTGCCGGCTTCTCATATGAATATGTTTCTCGAATCAACAAAAGGTGTGCACTCTTTGTTAAACGATCAACTATTACCCAAATCATATCATAGCCTTTAGTTGTGCGAGGCAACTTTGTAATGAAGTCCATGGTAATACGCTCCTATTTCCATTCAGGTATGTCGAGAGGCTGGATCTTCTCGTATGGCTTATGATGTTTAGCTTTCACCTGTGAGCAAGTCAGATACTTACTCGCGTATTCTGTCACATCATTATTCATGTTAGGCCACCGGTATTCTTTCTTCAAATCCTGATACATCTTTACGGTTCCTGAGTGGATGGAATATCGAGACTTATGGGCCTCGTCAAGTACTTTGGCCCTAAGCTCTCCGCCCTTCGGTACCCACATACGACCACCTCGGGTCCTTACTCCATAAGTGTTTGTTTCTAACTTTTCCTGCTGACCGACCATTCGTTCACTCTTTATATTTTCTTCCTTGAGTGCCTCTGTCTGTGCTCCTTCTAACTCGGTCATAAAATCTGGTGTCACCACCAATTGATATGCTTTCAAACTAATAGGAGGTTGATTCTTGTAACATCCATGAATTAGTTTGTACTATTTTATTTCATCTTGTGCATTAATAACGTTTGTGACTGCCATATTATTTCAACATCGTTATAACGTACCCGTACATTACATTATGTCATATCAATTATTCAAACGTGTAACGACATGGAGTTTTGAGATTTTAAACCTTTATTTTATATTTTTAGATAGATATCATATATATATATATATATATATATATATTATAAACTAATCATAAACTTTTAAGTTTATAAAAGTGAGGTTTTTTTTTATAAAAGAAAAATAATAATAATAATAAAATGAATAATGATAAATAAATAAGTTTTAAGTTTTATAAAATAAATTTCTTAACTAAATGATAGTTTATCAAAAGAATTAGAAATTGAACGCTTTCATGTCATTTGAACCCCCTCTAATTGCTTTGGACCCTCACTTGAACCCCCTCCCATATTCCTAGAACCAAATCTCATACTCAATTTTGACTTGCAAAAGTCAAAACTCGAAAATCATATATCAATCTTTATAAATCCGGGATTCAAATCTTCCCTAATTGAATTCTAACCGTTTGCGATCATATGGAAACTCGAAATCATTTTAATTGATCGAGTAATCACGATTTTAGGACCAATGGGGGGGGGGGGGGTTATGGTCTTGAGCTTTAAAACCCGTAATCAAGTCCCAAAAATCCGACAAATCGTGTCGATATCAAGTTGTAACGCGTGTTTAATCGACTTTTATAAACCCCCTATCACCTTGCAAATTGAAAACCCTCCTCAAATCCGTTTACCTTGCTCCTCTCGATTCGCGATCGGTACCAGAGACCAAGTCTCCCAACCAACAACTAATCAAGTCCGATTTCAGGTATATATATATATATATATATATATATATATATATATATATATATTGATTGTATTCTAAAAAACATTTTTGATTACTACAAATGTATAATAATATATGAACATTATTATTAAGCATGTATTATTTCGTTACCACTATATGTATTTCAAAAACATGACAAACGTTAAGTATGTATTTCGTAAACTTTATTTTATTGCATGACTCTTAAAATTATGAAACGATCGTATACAATTACATTTAACCTAGACCTTTAAATAGGTTATTGATAATACGATTTTATTAGCTTTATAAATAATATAAATTTTAATAATTGTTTTATTAATATATTTATCATATTATTAATACTTTCACAAATAATATGGTATTAGTAGTTAAATGATTCTTTTAGTAATTAATCTTATTATATGAAATTTTCATAAATAGTAAATTCGCATAACTAATTTATTTACTTATTTCAAATAATATCTCTATGAATATTATTATATAATAATGTTCAATCATGATGACTATTTTAATCTAATTGTCTTAATGAGGTATTTATTATATTAAATTTGCAATTATCATTTTTTGTTGACACCTAAATTTCTTTTATAAATAAAATCTATAAAACATTATTTCATGTAATCTGATTTATATATTATCACTTTATTTAACTTGGTATGGTTAAAAATTCGAACCTTTAATATTTTCGTTCGCTCGTTCGTTCCAAAATCCTAAAGTCTCCAATCGTTCCGTTCTTATTTCTTTTAATCATTTCTATATATTAAATATCTATAATTATTTATTTAGGACATCGTTAAACCGGTCCACTCGTCCTCACGACCGTAGTTGAAGTTTAAGTCACAATATTAAGGTGAGAACATAGCCCTTACTTTTCCTTTAATTATTTTGGGGTGGAACATGTAAGCATATCAAAAACACGTTTTCTATCAAATACAATTCAAACATAACAAGACGTTTAACTAAACTTATTATTAACGAGTTCAACATGATAATCATAATCTTTAGTAAACATTGAACTACTCGGGGTTTTGACGTATTCTTGTTCAAGCACGAGGAAGCTATAAACTTTGAACTACTCGGGGTTTGACGTATTCTTGTTCAAACACGAGGGAGTTATAAACTTTATGGGTAATCTTGATGATTATGTCATCTATCTAGGACAACCATAGGTTGTGCCACATTGTTATTATTTTATTTTTTGGTTGATTTTATTATCTACATACTTGCTTGCTTGATAATGTGTTTATTTGAATCTTGTTAATGAATTGTATAAAATCTTTTATTATGCTTTTATCTAAACCTATGTCTCTCATCAACTTTATGTTGACCCGTTTTCTCTACATGTTTCAGGAAATAATAAATAGAATGTTAAAGGATCATATAGGATTGCTCATGGATCTAGTTAAAGAAATTTGAACAATATTTTCATTATGGATGTTTGTTTGTTTTGTTGAAACAAGTGTTGACAATAATTATGAAATTTAATAAATTTTGTGATGCCTTAGTATCAAACTTTATACCTTGTGTTGTGAACTATATGTGTGACACCTCACGTGTCCTTGGCGGGGTGTGACAATTCTCTTTTCGGCTTAAGGCGTCGGCAACCTCATTCACCTTTCGCGGGTGGTACAGGATTTCACAGCCATAATCCTTTAGTAATTCCAACCATCGTCTCTTTCGCATGTTTAAGTCTTTCCGCCCAAAGAAATACTTCAAGCTCTTGTGATCTGAATAAATGGTGCATTTTACTCCGTAGAGGTATGCCTCCAAATCTTCAATGCAAAGACAATTTCTGCGAGATCAAGGTTGTGAGTCGGGTCGTTAACCTCGTGAACCTTTAACTGCCATAACGCATACGCGATCACCTTTCCCCTTTGCATCAATACACATCCTAACCCTTGACCTGAAGTGTCGGAATATACCACCAGGTCCTCGTTACCCTCGAGTAGTGCCAATATTGGGGCTAGGGTCAACTTCTTCTTTAACTCTTCAAATGCTTCAGACTGAGCCTGACCCCATTCGTACTTTATTTCTTTGTGTGTCAACTTTGTCAAAGGCGAAGCTATTTTCAAGAAGTCCTGGATGAACTTTCAATAGTAACATGCCAATCCCAGAAAACTCCAAATTTCAGTTGGCGTCTTTAGAATTTCCCATTCTCTTATGAAACACACCACTTTTAAAAAAAAATAAAACTTTAACGCGCGGAAGTCTTAACCCAGGAATTTTTTTTTTACCCTCTCGCGTACCACGAGAAAGCAAGCTTCCTCCCTCGCGTAACGCGAGGGAGTCAAAAACTCAGAAAGTTTCCAGTTTTCAGCAGTTTTCACACTTAACCATTTTTCCAACCTTTTTCACCAACACATCTAAACATAAAATCCCAAACACTTGGGCATTTGAACACACACTTATACCACCAATTTAACACCAAAAACACGATTCCTAGATTCAAAATATACATCCTTTACGGGAAAGTCAATTTACTTAAAAAATATGCACCTAAAACATATACGAGAACCCGCGATCACCTTGGACTTGACTTGGACTACTTCGGAGCTTTTCCTACAACCACATAAACATATCACCATTAGTATTGAGATATATATCATAACAATAAGTAATTTCTACTTATTTCACCCATTCACCCATTTTGACTCGTTTGCGCCCAAAGATGCATTTGGGTGCAAACACTTGCATTACACCTTGCAAGTTCCATTCTTTACTTAACATAACATCTTCACAACATTTAATAGTGCATATCATCTTATCGAATTAGCGACTATGGTTATTTTCGCCCATTTAACCCTTTTGACCCGTTAACATTCAAATTGATGTTTGATTGCATACCACTTGTATTTCACCTACAAGTTTTATTTACTCTTTACATTATCATTTCATTTATGACACAAAGGTCATAACTTTCTTTCCATTCTTCATCTTGGTACATAGACCAAGATCTTACCACATTTCCATTATGGTTCTTTGACCATAACCTCCCCTTTTCCATTATGATTCTTTGATCATAACCTCCACATATTAGATATAGTATTATAACCATATTCACATTCATACATACACTTATGCATAATCAATTCATTTCATGTATCATTCATACTATGCACAACATAACACATACATCACATATCACATTACTAAGTAAGTGCAAAGACACTTACCTTGCGGATTTGAAGATCCCGCACCTCCTTCTAGTTTAGCAATTTGATTACCTAAACATATACACTTAGTTCAGTAATCTAAACATGCATAAAAATCACTTTAAAACTGAGTTCACAACCCAATTTCCCATTTCCACCCAAAATGACCCGCTTGGGTTATTCCCATATCCAAACACCCCCTTTAAACCAAGAACTCAACCTCTTGAATTCTCCTTCCAATACCTTGACACTAATTTTTCATCAAATTAGTTCTTTAAGTTAATTTGGTGTTTGTTTATGTGTCTAACATCATAAAAAACACCTAATCATCAATAATTCAACATTCTAGCATTATGATCCAAACACCCTCAATTTTCACCATATGAACCCTAACTTCTCATAATCAAAATTAAAGGGTTCTAGGATGTTAACCATCATTCTTTAACTTTAGTTTAGCTAGATTATCAGTAATCTAACACCATTTCATCACATGCATACAAAATTTCGGGTTTCACCTAAAACCCACCAAGAACACATACATGGTGGAATCAAGAGGAAGAGAATCACTTACTTGATGTTATGAAGGTGTTGTGTGAGCCAAAACCTTCACAAAACAAGCCTCAATTGCATGATTTGAGCTTCAAACTTGATTTCTCTTTTTTCTCTCTTGATATGAACGACCCCAACAAGACCAAATGCTGAATTTTGACTTTCATATGGTCAAATATGGCAGATTTGCCATATTTACCATTTCAGTCCCTGAACTTCTATTTTACCCATTTCGTTCTATAGTTAGTTAAAACTAACATAATCCCATTACAAACTTGAAACCCACTTGTTTCAACTTATTTATAAAATATTAATTCCACCATAATATTAAATATAAATATTTAATTATTTGAAGACGAAACACGGATTTTTGGTTCGTTACAAATCACCTCCCCTTATTTGGGTTTCGTCCCCGAAACCCGACTTCACATAAAAAGGTTCGGGTAGAATTTGAGCATTTCTTCCTCGGTTTCCCAAGTCATTTCCGCCCCCTTTCTATGCTTCCATCGAACCAACACTTGGCTAATCTCTTTATTTTGCAACCGCTTCACTTTCCTATCTAAGATTGCCATCGGTTCTTCCACATAGTTCAACTTTTCATCAATTTCTATATCATCAAATGGAACAAAAGTAGATTCATCCGCTAAACATTTTCGCAAATGAGACACATGGAACGTGTTATGAAGTCTACTTAGTCCCTCCGGTAACTCCAATCGATAAGCTACGGCACCCACCCTTGCCATCACTTTAAACGGTCCAATGAAACCTGGGCTTAACTTCCCCCGTTTCCTAAACCTTATCACCCCTTTCCAAGGAGAGACTTTCAATAGCACAAAGTCCCCCACTTGAAACTCAATCGCCCGCTTCCTATTATCCGCATAAGATTTTTGGCGATCTTGCGCCGCCTTTAAGCGAGCCTTTATTTGGTCAATACTATCATTCGTTTCCATGACCACTTCCTTGCTGCCAAGTTCCCGTTGACCAATTTCACCCCAACATACGGGTGTTCTACATTTCCTCCCATACAATGCCTCAAAAGGCGGCATACCAATGCTAGAATGGTAACTATTATTGTATGCAAATTCCGCCAACGGTAAATGGTCGTCCCAACTACCCCCAAAATCCAAAGCACACGCGCGTAACATATTCTCGAGCGTTTGAATCGTACGCTCGCTTTGCCCATCCGTTTGCGGATGATAAGCGGTGCTAAGGTTCAATCTTGTCCCCATATCCTCATGGAATTTCTTCCAAAAACGAGAAGTGAATCTCGTATCCCGGTCCGAAATAATTGACACCGGCACCCCATGGCGTGACACAATTTCTTTCACATAGATTTCCGCTAGTCTATCCGACGAGTACGTTTCCTTTATTGGGAGGAAATGTGCACTCTTTGTCAACCGATCCACTACTACCCATATCGCATCATAACCTTTTCGAGTCTTTGGTAGTTTAGTGATCAAATCCATGGTTACATTTTCCCACTTCCAAAGCGGTATTTCGAGCGGTTGCAGCTTTCCATACGGCTTTTGATGCTCCGCCTTAACCCTTAAGCATGTGAGACACCTCTCCACATACTTAACAATATCACGCCTCATACCCGGCCACCAAAAATGACACCTCAAATCATAAAACATCTTCGTGGCCCCCGGATGGATAGAATATTTGGATTTATGCGCCTCGTCAAGAATAGTTGTCAAGACACTTGAGGTATCCAAATTCTATCAAAGCATGTCTTCAAACCCATGCTATTTTCACCAAGCTTATCAACATAAGCAACCATCCGTTCTTTCTTCAAGTCACCACCAAGTGCTAACACTTGGGCCTCCCGGATTTCATCAATAAGAGATGATGAAATTGTCATCTTAAATGACTTCACCTTGATAGGTGAATGACTTGACTTTCTACTAAGCGCATCCGCCACAACATTCGCTTTACCCGGATGATAAAGTATCTCACAATCATAATCCTTAACCAATTCAAGCCACCGTCTTTGCCTCATATTGAGGTCCTTTTGGTCAAAGAAATATTTGAGACTTTTGTGATCCGTGTAGATCGTACACTTAGCACCATACAAGTAATGCCTCCAAATTTTGAGCGCGAAAACCACGGCTGCAAGCTCTAAATCATGGGTTGGGTAATTCACCTCGTGAGTCTTTAATTGCCTAGATGCATAGGCAATCACTTTCCCCCTTTGCATCAAAACACACCCCAACCCCGAATGCGAGGCATCCGAATAAACAACAAAATCCTCGGTCCCGTCCGGCAAGGATAAAACAGGCGCCTTAGTCAACTTTTCTTTCAAGAGTTGAAAGGCAGATTCTTGCTCGGGACTCCAAACAAACTTTGTCTCCTTACGAGTCAAGTTCGTCATCGGCAAAGCAATCTGAGAGAAGTTTTCGATGAACCTCCGATAATAACCCGCTAACCCCAAGAAACTTCTAATCTCCGAAGGCGTCTTCGGTGATGACCATTCTTTAACCGCCATAATCTTGGATGGGTCAACGGTAATTCCTCTTTCATTAATCACATGACCTAAGAATTGGATCTCGCGCAACCAAAATGCGCACTTGGAGAATTTAGCATAAAGCTTCTCCTTTTGCAAGACTTCAAGAATCTCACGCAAATGACAAGCGTGATCACCCTCGCTCCTTGAATAGATGAGAAGATCGTCAATAAACACAATGAACGAACGATCAAGGAACGGTCTACACACCCGGTTCATGAGATCCATGAAAACCGCAGGTGCGTTGGTCAAACCGAAAGGCATAACCGTAAACTCATAGTGACCGTAACGAGTGCGAAAAGCTGTCTTATGAACATCCTCTTCCTTCACTTTCAACTGATGATACCTGGACTTCAAGTCAATCTTAGAAAACCATGACGCCCCTTGCAATTGGTCGAAAAGATCGTCAATCCTAGGCAATGGGTACCTATTCTTCACTGTCAACTTGTTTAACTCCCGGTAATCCATACACATTCTCATGCTCCCATCCTTCTTTTTGACGAAGAGAACGGGCGCACCCCAAGGTGAAACACTTGGGCGTATGCCACTCTATAAGGCGCTTTAGCTACCGGTTTAGCACCCGGCATCAAGTCAATTCCAAACTCTATCTCCCTATCCGGCGGAATCCCCGGTAACTCGTCAGGAAACACATCTACGAATTGGTTCACGACCGGTACATCGTGAATCTCCTTTACTCTTTCATTCACATCCGCGACACAAGCCATGAACGCCTTGCACCCACGCGCCATGTACTTGGTCCCCTTCACATAAGTGCACAACCTTACTTTACCCTTTTTATCACCTTCTATGTAGATGGACTCTCCCGATGGGGAAACAAGTTGGATCGCCTTCGGTCCACATAAAATACTCGCCTTATTCTTTGACAACCAATCCATCCCCACAATAACATCAAAATCTCCCATAGCCATAGGAATCAAATCAATAAAGAAAGTTTCGCCCCCCGCTCTCAACTTACAATCTCTAAAAATGTCAAAGACAAGGAAACTCTTATCATTAGCCGCTTCGATTTCTAAGGGTTCATCTAACTTGCTACTTACAAAAGAGGAATGCTTAACAATTTTCAAGGAAACAAAAGAACGGCTAGCCCCCGAATCAAATAGAACTAGTGCAGGTAATGAGTTAATCTTGAATGTACCTGACACCACCTCCGAGTTGTTCTTTGCCTCTTCCGCCGAAATGTGGAAGGCTCTTCCTTTTGGCTTTGGCGTCTCCACTTTCTTTCCACTTCCACCTTGCTTTAACTCGGGACATTCCGCCCTATTGTGCCCGGGTTTATAACAATTGTAGCATATATGCACTTGGCTTGAACACTGATGAGCAAAATGCCCCGGTTTTCCACATTTATAGCAGTTTTGAGATCCCTTCCGGCACTCCCCAATGTGCTCCTTTCCACAAATTTTGCACCCTCGCGACGAAGGCTTGATGAACTGCTTCTTACTAGGGCTCCCGCCCTTTATCTTACTTACCACTTGATCCACTATTTCACGTTTCCTCTTTTCTCCCCTAGCTTCTTGCCTCCTCAACTCCACCTCTCTTTCCCGACACCTGTTTATTAAGTCTACAAGTGTGGTAAATGAGGATGGAGATATGCTATCCCTGAACTCCACCGTCAGCATAGCATAGAACCTGTCAATCTTGGCTTTCTCGGTCGACACCACATCTAGACAGAACTTGGCCCGATCGAAGAAAGTCCCAGCTAATTCATCAATAGTCTCTGTCGTCTGCCTCATGAGGAGAAACTCCTCGGTCATCCTGTCAATAGCGGCCTGTGGGTAATGGTACTTTAGGAATGCCGCTTTAAACTCCTCCCATGACATGGAGGTCACCCCTCTTTCACCCCTCTCTTTTCGGAGATTTAGCAGCCACTCCTTAGCCCGCCCAGTCAAAAGTGGCACGCTAAACATCACTCTATCCTCGGGCTTACACCTTGTCGTCTCAAAATTTGACTCCATGTCTACCACCCACCTGTGGCTCAGAATCGGGTCCACTTGCCCGTTATATTCCTTAGGCTTGATCACCATGAAATCCTTCAGTGTACAACCCCGAGGTTCCTTATCTTTCTCTTTCATGATCTCCTCGAGAGAGAGTTTAATAGTCCCCCTCATTTCTTCCATCAACAGATTTGTGGCTTGCTCAAAGGCCTTGGCCACCTCCTCTTTTATCAACTCTTGGATCCGTGGATCCAACGGTTCCCGATTGCTCGATTCTTCTGCCATCTCTTAACTGGGAATTAGAAACAAACACCTTAACACCCTTATACTATCAATACCTTAAATACTTATCACACTTACACCCCTATATGTATTAAGTATATGTATACTTATCTACTTATATACATACATACCTATATAATCACCTTCACCTAATCCTTGTAAATGTTCATTGTCATATGGTTATTATAAAGACCCTTGCACATCTCGTCATATTAATCATATTGGCCAGACATGATTAATAACGCGCTATGCCCAATTGCAATTATCATATTCATATAAAAAATCACAAGACAAGTTTCGGCACACATAACACTTTGCCAATCATTCGTACATATACATAAACGCCATATGGAATTATCATTAATCATAACATTACTAACCTTTCATTTCCGAAAGCTCCGAGTCTAAGTCAAGTCCTTCTTGGATTCTCGTATCATTCCCCCCCCCCATATCAAAAGCATCCGGTTTGAGTTTGGTGCCACCCACACCAAATCCCTCAAACCATTGCTCTGATACCAAGTTGAAACACACCACTTTTAAAAAAAACAAAACTTTAACGCGCGGAAGTCTTAACCCAGGAATTTTTTTTTTACACTCTCGCGTACCGCGAGAAAGCAAGCTTCCTCCCTCGCGTAACGCGAGGGAGTCAAAAACTCAGAAAGTTTCCAGTTTTCAGCAGTTTTCACACTTAACCATTTTTCTAACCTTTTTCACCAATACATCTAAACATAAAATCCCAAACACTTGGGCATTTGAACACACACTTATACCACCAATTTAACACCAAAAACACGATTCCTAGATTCAAAATATACATCCTTTACGGGAAAGTCAATTTACTTCAAAAATATGCACCTAAAACATATACGAGAACCCGCGATCACCTTGGACTTGACTTGGACTACTTCGGAGCTTTTCCTACAACCACATAAACATATCACCATTAGTATTGAGATATATATCATAACAATAAGTAATTTCTACTTATTTCACCCATTCACCCATTTTGACCCGTTTGCGCCCAAAGATGCATTTGGGTGCAAACACTTGCATTACACCTTGCAAGTTCCATTCTTTACTTAACATAACATCTTCACAACATTTAATAGTGCATATCATCTTATCGAATTAGCGACTACGGTTATTTTCGCCCATTTAACCCTTTTGACCCGTTAACATTCAAATTGATGTTTGATTGCATACCACTTGTATTTCACCTACAAGTTTTATTTACTCTTTACATTATCATTTCATTTATGACACAAAGGTCATAACTTTCTTTCCATTCTTTATCTTGGTACATAGACCAAGATCTTACCACATTTCCATTATGGTTCTTTGACCATAACCTCCCCTTTTCCATTATGATTCTTTGATCATAACCTCCACATATTAGATATAGTATTATAACCATATTCACATTCATACATACACTTATGCATAATCAATTCATTTCATGTATCATTCATACTATGCACAACATAACACATACATCACATATCACATTACTAAGTAAGTGCAAAGGCACTTACCTTGCGGATTTGAAGATCCCGCACCTCCTTCTAGTTTAGCAATTTGATTACCTAAACATATACACCTAGTTCAGTAATCTAAACATGCATAAAAATCACTTTAAAACTGAGTTCACAACCCAATTTCCCATTTCCACCCAAAATGACCCGCTTGGGTTATTCCCACATCCAAACACCCCCTTTAAACCAAGAACTCAACCTCTTGAATTCTCCTTCCAATACCTTGACACTAATTTTTCATCAAATTAGTTCTTTAAGTTAATTTGGTGTTTGTTTATGTGTCTAACATCATAAAAAACACCTAATCATCAATAATTCAACATTCTAGCATTATGATCCAAACACCCCAAATTTTCACCATATGAACCCTAACTTCTCATAATCAAAATTAAAGGGTTCTAGGATGTTAACCATCATTCTTTAACTTTAGTTTAGCTAGATTATCAATAATCTAACACCATTTCATCACATGCATACAAAATTTCGGGTTTCACCTAAAACCCACCAAGAACACATACATGGTGGAATCAAGAGGAAGAGAATCACTTACTTGATGTCATGAAGGTGTTGTGTGAGCCAAAACCTTCACAAAACAAGCCTCAATTGCATGATTTGAGCTTCAAACTTGATTTCTCTTTTTTCTCTCTTGATATGAACGACCCCAACAAGATCAAATGCTGAATTTTGACTTTCATATGGTCAAATATGGCAGATTTGCCATATTTACCATTTCAGTCCCTGAACTTCCATTTTACCCATTTAGTTCTATAGTTAGTTAAAACTAACATAATCCCATTACAAACTTGAAACCCACTTGTTTCAACTTATTTATAAAATATTAATTCCACCATAATATTAAATATAAATATTTAATTATTTGAAGACGAAACCCGGATTTTTGGTTCGTTACATCTTACTACCGTGATCTTTGTCGGGTCAACCATAATGCCGTCTACGTTGATGACGTGACCTAGGAATTGAACTTCCTTAAGCCAGAATTTGGCATACAACTTTTCTTTCTACATTGTCTCTAGTACCTCTTGTAAGTGACATGCATGATTGCCTTCACTTTTCGAATGGATGAGTATGTCATCTATGAATACTATCACCGATCTATCCAACATCGGCCTGCACACTTGGTTCATCATACCCATGAATGTTGTTGGAGCAATTGTCAAACCGAAAGACATCACGCGGAATTCGTAATGGCCATACCGTGTGCGAAAAACCGTCTTCGATATATCCTCTTCCCTTACCTTTAACAGATGATACCCCGATTTCAGGTCGATCTTGGAGAATCATCTCGCGCCTTGCAGTTGGTCGATTAGATCATCGATCATGCGTAGCGGGTATTTGTTTTTTACTGTACGTTTATTCAACTTCCTATAGTCGATGCACATTCTCATGGCATCATCTTTCTTCTTTACAAACAACACCAGAGCACACCAAGGAGAAATGCTCGGTCTAATAAAACCTTTATCCATAAGCTCTTCTAACTGTATCATTAGCTCCTTCATCTCCAGAGGTGCAAGTCGGTAAGGTGCTTTAGCTACGGGTTGGGCACGTGGCACTAAGTCTACCTTTAAAGTTTGTTCCGTTTTTCTTAACACCGTTTATTTTATTGTTAGACAATTTTTTAAAGTTCGCTTTCGTTTTTCTTAAAATCCATATAGTTTTACGACGTAACCTTTTCGTGATTTCCGAATATACCGTCGTAACGTTATTCTTTTATCATCATTCCGATATCAACCCGCCGCGTAACTATTTACCAGTTTTTATTAAAATTGGGTGCACAAGATCACTACGCATGCTAATCACCAAATTAAAATTAGCCACGCAAATAATCAGACAAATGTTCGTGGTTTTCATTTTAATAAATTTTACATATTTATAATTTTCTTTTAAAATACTATCTTTTCTGCATGTTAATTTCATGAATAGAACGATGAATTACACGTGTTGAGTGTTGACCACAAATTAGTGATGTTGTGGTTCTAAGGAATTTTAATAAAGAAAACATTATAAATTTAAGTAAAAGAAATAAAGCGGCTTTCATAAATTCTATTCTATTTTTATATGTGTTCACACATCTTATATAATAAACACAAAATTGGAAGTTGTCTATAACAATCGATGCATAAATTTATTAGGCACGTGAATAACGAAATTGAAAAGGACTTTCGGGACCTAAAATACTGTTCACAAAATACTCAAACACCTGTTTTTCTCATTTTAGTAATATATTACGTTTTTTGTTTTTCTCAAATAGTCATAGTCTATGATCATATTTATTATACGCTGAATATCTACATTTGTAATTGTTTCTAATGGTAAGAAGCCTTCCCTCTATTCAAGAGATGAAGTGTTTAAATCCTGTAAGGTATAGATATATATTTATATATTTGTGTGTGCAATGTGTTCTCAAGTCAAGACGAGATAGAAAGTTGTATAACAAGGGGGATGATGGAAAAGAGGACCGATAAACAAACCTGTTGGTAATCGTGCACGGGTGTTAACGTTTAAAACAATACTTTTTATAAAATTAGATTTACATGGCGAAAGCGTAAACAATAGCACACGATAATAAAGTTCGGAACTTTATCTGACAATGATCCAATTACACAATGTTTAGACAATAAAAAATAAATAAATAAACACAACCATAGGGTGTTTAGGATTTATACATTTGACAATAAACCGGGTTGTAACACTCTGGTACAAAGAATGTCACGCAATATGACAACACACGAACTCGTCACACGAACACCCGTCTTGCAAAACACGGTTTGCGGCTTCCGGTTAGGCTCGCTGGTGTCACAAGGTTCACGGCGATAACCCACGCAAAAAGGGGGGGGGGTGGCCGGCAAAGCAGGGGCGACTGATGGTGGTTGCCGGAGGCGGCGCACGGCGGTGGATGGTGGCTGGCTGGCGGCGTCGCAAATGAAGGGGGGGTTGCGACATACTGTTTTTTTGCCAAAAAGGAGTGGAGGCCAAAAAACTCATATTAGGGTTTAAGAGGTTGCATATAATTACAATATTTCCAACTTAATCCCTATGTAATTAACACTTAATTACTAACCGATTAACACTTAATCGATTTTAGTCCTCGCAGTTTATAATTACACTGATCATAAACAAAACTTGTACAAACCGAATAATTTATATTTAACCATTAAATATAAAAGAACACCTTATATATAACCATTATATATAAAACCTCGTTTCGATTATTGTTAACTTTAATTATTTTAAATAATTAAATACGACGTAACAAATAAATATGTCTCTAGATATTTAATCCACCGAATATGTGTTTCGTGAAATCAGGTTTAACAATTAAACGATTTAATTTGTTCTTTGCCCAAAGTGTAACTTTTCGGATCGTACCCCGATAGTAACGTTGATATTAACGATGGTCGGACATCCAATATCCTACACAACCAACATGGAGCTAGCAATGAAGAGGGATTGGATGGAGAGAAAAGAAGCAAGAAAACTAAGACTATAATACCATATAGAATAATAAAAAAAAACTTTATAAGGTATTATGTGTTGGACAAAACTCATTTAAATGTAGTCTCATACCATTCGTTTAATTAGTCGAATGACCTAATTGGGCCCCTAAGATATATGGGCTATTTGATGGGCATACCCGTATATTGTTTTAGGGTTTCCCTTGATGTCACGATAAATACACCATTACGTATAGAAAATAAATACATCATAACTTTTCTCTCTAAACATATCCATCTTTCTGTGGCATCCTAACGGGATCCGAATCAGGATCGTTCAATGACATCATCTTCTTTCTCTAAGGTCTCGTTTTCTACAAGTAAGTTCTATAATCTTGATGTGTAATTTATTGTTTATGATTGAATCTACATAATTAGAGTTTATGTTTTACCCATGTTCTCAAGATATAATCAACTTTATGTATTACTATCTAACTACATATAGGAACACGATCAAGATAATTACAAATAAAACTTAATTAAATTGTATTTCCTGATTATGATACAATAAACTTTAATTAAATAATACATTTCATCTAATAATATGAACACATACGCGTGATCACTTTCTATATGATCGAACATATGATTATATGTTATAAGACTAAGGGCATGAGGTATGCTGTGACACCCAGTATTCTAGCCCAATACCTATATGCATATTTGCACGTTCATATTTTATATATTTCCTGAGATTTTATTTTGACAAAGTATTGTCAAAAAGTCTAGCAAAGTAACCCATATCATATTTAGTAATTTTTAATAATTATTAGGAAATAAACAATAATAACCCACATTGAACGTTCGTTGGTGATTAACGAGATTTTATTCCGGTAAAAGTCTAGGGATACGTTTTAATATAAAAACGTATATATTGGTGACTAAACCTTAAAATATGGACATAAAAATGTTGGTTGCAGTGGTATTAATTTCGGGTAATATACAGCGTCTAAATCAATCACATAATTATGGTGACTTTGCTTACACTTCACTTAAGTGTCATAATTATCATGATTATGACCAAGAGTGCAAGCAATCTCCAATACATCATATCGTCATAATTATGATTAAGAACGCACTCCACTCAAGACGTCATATCGTTATTATTATGTAGTTTAACTATGACGACACCCAACCGACGTCTCATTTAATAAATATATATATAGAGAAATATATATATATATATCTCGCAGGATACGAACGTTCGTGATAAATCCAAAATATATATGTATATATATATAATTTATAAATAACCAATACGATGTTTAGGAATTCAAAATATATGTGCAATATATTTTGCGAAACAAATAATTAAAAGATTCGTAAACACTCGTAGGAATTTAAGACGAACAACCTTTATAATACCAACTATTAAACTATTTGAGATATACACATTAGGTGATTCAAATATCGGCTCTCGTGATGGAATACCCACGTTATCCACCACAACACTCAAGACATCAAATCAAGTCTTTTCTCCTTGTTGCTTGCTTCACGCCACCACCCTCGCCAACTCCATCATGAGTCTTTCACCAACACTTCACTCAAAGGTCCTAATCTCATGATGATGATTTTGGTTGAATCCACACTCAAACTCTTTGATATAAAAGACCATAACCTAACATAAAATCAAGAGTTCTAAATCTCTATCTTGCTCTCTCTATCTCGGCTCACTCTAGGCACACACACATTAGTTACTAGTGTTATACACTAGAATTCAAGAAGGAACCATCTCCATTTGGTGTTACAAAGAGCATTCAAGAGGAGATTGTAAGGGATTCAAGTTAGAAACCGAAGATAACATTCCTCAATCTCTAAATTTTCCCCTCTTTCTCAGTTCACATATAACACACACTTCTCATTTTTCCTTTAAAGAATCATTTATGTAAAAAGCTCTATATCACCCATTTAAGGAGTTCTAAGAAGTTTTCAAGTGTTGATCTCAAGAATCCAAGCTAAGGAACTCAAGATCTTGCTCTTCCTCTCCATAAATCATCTAAGTTATTATTCTTCACCTAGCTTTGTCTAATGGTATGAAACCGACACCATTGTTGTTTTCATCTTTATTTCTTGATTAAAGCTTGTTGTTCACCATAAAAACAAAGAGGTTTGAGAAATGTTATCAGCTTAGTACCCTTGTGTGATTAGGGTACGAATAGGCAGGAACTATTAGCACATTGTTATTTGCTAGGATTTCATCGGACTCAAGGTGAGTTCACGGCCCCCTTTTCGCTTTTTAATGTTTTGTAAACTGCGGAGGAGAAACATACTTACATATTATGTATTACATTATTGTTTAATACATTTGGAAATATTGTTGAGAAAACATTGCAAATATTTTTTATATGATAACAAGGAAACAAGACACTAACATTATGTTGTACATGAGGAACAATAGAGCGCTAAAAGTCCCCGGAACAACATTAACATTTTGTAACCATTAGCTATGGTCTTAGCCTAGGATTATATGAATAGTACTATTGGGGGTGACGCCCCCGGTCAAGGTTAGTCGCGCTAACCGGGGTCCATATGGCCAATTGACCGCATATCGTCTTATTCTCGTGGTACATCGAGGGAGGGGCATTTATTTGTCATGGTTTGGTTACGGTATCATGTATTAAAATATTATTATTTGTATTCCTAGCTACTTTACAAATGGGGTCTGCCGGTCGTTCATTCATGGTTCAATGCATTGGGTATTTATAAAGGGTTTAATGGCTCGGTTAAGTACCCGTGGTTCAATGCATTGGTTACTTATTAAAACTTATTTATGACGGTAATATCATGTGCATGTTTTCATTAAAACTACTTGTTTATGACGGTTAAGTCATGTCTACGTTTCCAGGGAAAACTACATATTTTATGACGGTTAGGTCATGTATACGTTTCTAGGGAAAACTGCTTATTTTATGACGGTTAAGTCATGGATACATTTTCGGGGAAAAACTACTTATTTATGACGATTAAGTCATGTATACGTTTTCGGGGAAACTACTTATTATTTGTGACGGTTAAGTCATGTATAGTTTTTCGGGGAAAACTACTTATTTTATGACGGTAAAGTCATGTACATGTTTTCGGGAAAAAATACTATCACTGAAATAACTAACTCTGTGAACTCACCAACCCTTGTGTTAACACTTTCAAGTATGTTTCTCAGGTAACCCTTAGCCATGGCACGGTTGGAATAGGCTAGCTATAATTGGATCAATTCCTAGTAGCTAGAAGGACATAGATTATCAAGTCTCATGTCTGTCGTTGATCTAGAAGAACTTAGATCATTGTATTACTTAGTCTTAGTATTTGTGTATGTATTCAAGTCTTAGAAATCACTATTACAACTTCCGCAATCGTGTAATGAACCGGTCGTTGCAACCTTTATTTATTTATTAAGTAAATAAATTTGGTGATGTGACATATACCCTCACACGAGGGTGTGCGTTAGGGCCCTCACGCCGTGAAGATCACAAGCACACCACTCCCCCTCTTGCGTGAAGGGGGCGTGAGGGGCTGGCCGTGAGGCCTTTCACGCGAGGAAGAGAAGAAAGTATCTGTTGGAGGGGTTGACCGTTGGAGGCTTGACCGGTTTTTATTTTTACTTTATATATAAACCCAATCATATACAAAATCATTACACCTCTAAATCAAATACAAACCTTATCAAAATGGCATCATCGTCTTCATCTTCATCTTCAAGTGACGAAGCGGCTCAAATGATGTTCCGTGATTGGACATCCACAGCGATTACGTGATGGCATGAAGCCGAATCATCACAACCTTTAATACGAAATGCTCGTCTAAATCGATGGAATATACCCCGAATATGCTGTAATTGTCAAATCGCTTACAGAACCCATAGGTGTTAAACTTAATACTTATAAAAAAGCTCATAAAGTGGCAAGAAAAGATATCGAACGAGCATTCGGTATGTTGAAGTGTAAGTGACATATTATCCAACGCCCGGCTAGGTGTTGGTCTAAAAAAAATTAGAAACATAATGTATGCTTGTATTATTCTCCATAATTTGATTTTATAAAAGAAAATGGGTTCCTCCATATATATAGTAGTTTAACTAAAAAGTGAAAAAGTTACTGCCACGTAGATAGTGAGGCTCTCACTAACTAAACCCTCAAAAGTATGTAATGGTAATTTAACTAAAAACATAATTATTTTTCAGTCATTTGCTATTCATAGTTTTTTATTTATTTAAATATATTGTTTTCTTAATATTAATTATAAAATAAGATAAAAAATTACAATTATTAAAAAATTTACAAGCTTATAATAAAAAAAAATTTACACATATTAAAAAAATTACAATTATTAATCATCATCATCATCATCATCGTCATCACCGCGATTCATCCATTATATGTTTTACCAAGTCCGGTCGAATATTAATATGCGTTTCCGAATCAAGTATTTTCTTGAGAATAGCTCGCCGATTCGAAGAAAATATGCTCCAAAGCAGACGCCGATTCGAAGATTAATATGGATCCTTTTTGGGGACTTTAATGAGGTACGTTTTTCTTACGGGCGGTTAAATTCTGATTTTAATATTGCAGGAGCAAATTCATTGAAAAAGTTGTCTAACTCTTTATTACCATATGTAGAGGGAACCCATGTTCAATAGCCGGATAGAGTAAGAAAACAACTAAATAGAAATGAGTACTTGCTACGGGTGAAGGAGTAAAGAGTTTCAAGAAAAAAATCTCTTTAATGCGACTACGGGAAGACTGTTCCTGCTACATTTCGCTGGGGAAGAAAGAAGGAATTGAGTCTTTTCACATTTTCACGGAAAAAGGGGATTGTCTCTTAGTCAATTTTGACTGGAAAAAGACCCGGAACCCATACCCTTTCATTCACTTACTATAGGCTGAGGAGTGTAGATTCATCTTACTTTTTATAAACGGAAAAAGAGACATAAGTTTTTTTTGAAAGGCGAACATTTAATGTTGTGACGTCGCACCCCCCGTCACATGGGAGAGCCTCGTCCAACTCTAGCCAATATGTTGTCTTATATGGGCCCACTTGGCGTTAGAGTTGGAGAGCTTTCAAAGAAAAACCCACCTAATAAGGCCCCTTCTGGGGTTGAGGGAGAGTCGAGGCTCGAACCTTGGATCAGCGTGGGTAAAACCCTCGTGCATCAGCTTAAGAGCTAGGCCTCATTTGTGATGCCGCAAAAATTAATGGCGGTGGCAGGGATCGAACCCGGGTCCCTTGGGACTCCGGGCCTTACCTCAACCAATACACCACAACCTCTTTGGCAAAAAAAGAGACATAAGTCACGCATTCAAGCAAGGGCCTTTCCGAAAATAAATCCTCCTACATCTCTATATAAACGCTGGTTTATCAAGAAGACGCAAGAAAAGCACTTCGAATTGTTGATTAATTGCCAGAGATGGCTTATAACCAATCGCTCATTATTTAATGGATCTTTCCGTTCTAATACTGTATTCGAGAGTTATCAGTATGAATTCATCTATGAGTCAAACCTGGTGGAATATAACATGGGAGGATACAACTTTACATATACGAGCGACAACGGGCAAAAGGCTAGCAAAATTGACAGGGTCTTGGTGGGTAGTGAATTCCTAAACCGGTGGCCTGAGGCTATTTTAACTGCATGGTTAAAGGAAATATTGGATCATTGCCCCTAACACTCTCCTGTTCCGGCATAGATTTTGGGCCTAAGTCATTATGATTCTATAATTCTTGGCTCGGGAAAGAGGGGATGACAGAAGTGGTTGAGAAGGCTTTTAACATGCCAGACCAGATGCAATGCTCGCTTTAAAATTTAAAAACATTAAAGGTGCCTTTAAGGTATGGAATACGGGCTTGTTGGATAAGGAAGACGAGCTTGCTAAATCATTGAGGGTTAAATTAAACTCATTGGATATCTTTGCTGAACTCATTGGCCTGACTGATGCTGAAAGTAAGGAAAGGATGGAAATTAAGCATAAATTACTAGAGTTGGAAAAGGATAAAGTTAAGGATATTCGGCAGAGATCAAGAATTCGGTGGGCGATAGACGGGGATGAAAATTCTTCGTTTTTCCATGGTATTTATAATTCAAGGTCGGCTACAAATAGAATAAATGGGGTCTTCATAAATGGAGAGTGGTCATTATGCCCAAAGGATATTAAGGAGGAAGCACGCCGTTTTTTTGAGAAGAGATTTAAAGAGACCTTGGTGATAGACCAAGGCTGTCTTGTCAGGGGCTAAAGCAACTTTCGGAATCCCAGGCTCATTCCCTTGTGGTGCCTTTCACCTGTGAGGAAATCCTGACTGTAGTGTGGGATTGTGTGTGTGTGGGTGGGAGGGGGATAAATCACCAGGACCGGATGGATTTAATTTTTCTTTTATTAAACATTTTTGGGAGATTCTAATGCATGATTTCAGCTGCATCCTCAGAAGATTTTATGAAGGTGGGGTGATTAGCGGGGCTTGTAGCTCCTCTTTTTTAGCATTGATTCCTAAATCCAAAACATCCACATCATTTGATGATCAGAGACCCATTTCCCTTATTGGTTGCATTAGTAAAGTCATCTCTAAATTTCTTGCAAATCGTCTAAAATCAGTCATTAGTTCCGGTCATTTTGGACAGCAAACTGCTTTCCTTGCTAGTAGGAACATTCTTGACGGGCCCCTAGTTGTCAATGAAGTCATCTCCTGGCTCAAGAAGTCCAAATTCTCTGGCCTTGTTTTTTAAATTGATTTTAACAAAGCTTTTGATTCAATTTCTTGGGGCTTCATTGATAATATGCTTCTTCAAATGAATTTTATGAGTCGTTGGAGGTTATGGGTCAAAGGGATTCTTCGATCAGCAAAAGCTTCGGTGTTAATAAATGGGTCTCCTTCCAAGGAATTCACATGCTCTCGATGGGTAAGGCAAGGTGACCCATTGTCACCCTTCTTTTTCTCATTGCCATGGAATCCTTAAATTGGATGCCACATAGAGCTAGGACGCTTGGGGTGTTTCGGGGCGTTCCTATGCCCAGAAATGGCCCGATCATATCTCATTTTCTGTTTGCGGATGATGTCATAATCTTGGGGGAATGGTCAAAGGTAAATTTTTAAAACCATCCTCAGAATCTTGAGGTGTTTCTATTTGGCTTCTGGTCTGGAAATCAACCCGGGCAAATGCAGTCTTATGGGCATAAACGTGCCAGATTGTAACGTCCTTGAACCAGCTGTCATTGCATGTTGTCAAGTGGGCTCAATACCCTTCTCCTATCTTAGGCTAATTGTAGGTGCCAATATGAACTTAGCTAGGAACTGGAAGCCCGTCATTGATACCTTTGAATCTAGGCTATCGGTGTGGAAAGCAAAACATCTCTCCACAGGAGGGCGCGTGGTATTGATTCGCTCGGTTCTTGATAGTCTTCCGGTCTATTTCTTCTCCTTGTTTAAAGATCATGACAAGGTTATCAATGCATTGGAGAAAATTAGGAGGAATATTTCTTATGGGGTTAAGTTGAAAACATCCGTAGAGTCAAATAGGTTAGCAGGGATAGAGTATGTGCTCTTAAATCTAATGGTGGGCTTGGTATTGGGTCCCTAAAAGTGCTCAATCAAAGCCTTTTTAACAAAATGGTGGTGGATATTTAAAACTGAAGCAAATTACTTTTGGAAGAATGTTATTATACATTGTATTCATGCTTCCTCCCGTGATAACGACTTCATTCCGGGCCGAAGAGACATTGCGGGGGTATGGGGTAATATCAAGAAAACGGAAATCATATTCAACACGCGTAACTTGAACATTAAGGAAATGATGGTAGATAATGGTGGGGTATGGACATGGTGGGGTGATATCCAAGGAGGGTTCTTGGTTAAGTCAATGCGTCAACTGCTTTCCTAACATAACACTCCCACAAATCGCTTTATCTTAGACTGGATCAAAGGTGTTCCCCTTAAAATTAACATTTTTGCTTGGAGAGCGGAATTGGATAGGATTCCAACGTGGAAGGCATTAGTTCAGAAAAAGGTAATTCTTGACTCTATATTATGCCCATTATGTTGTCAAGGTGATGAAATCGCTGAGCATCTCTTCATCTCATGTTATTTTGCTTCTATGTTTTAGGGCTGCATTAGTACCTGGTGCACCCCCTGTTTATGTTTTCTCGGTTCGAGATGTACTAGAAATGGCTAAGGTCACCCCGGGGGATACTGTCAGCGAACGAAGCTATCTTTCTGATAATCAGCAAGAACGAAGAACACAACAGAACTTTATTGAAAATAACACTTCAACGTCTCACATGTAGATTGAAGAAACAACATACAACAATCCAGAACAAGAATGACTCAATCTCTCTCAGATTATCGATAAGATAATCTGAACACTAAGAATAAGCAAATACAAGAACAATGCCAAGACAAACCCTAGTTTAGGGAAGAGATGAACGATCACAGAGAAATCTCAAGATGAACTGAATCGTTAACCCTAAAGCACCAAGCCTCTCGCCTTTTATAACCAGCAACTTGAACTGGGCCCAACTTTAATCTCCAACTGGACCAGCCCATCTGCACCTTTATAAACCTCTTTAGCTCAGGCCATAAAGCCCACAACCACAAATACACAAACAACAAATAAAAAAAACCATATTAATTTCAGTTATAAAATTGAACAGAAGATATTATCATTAATCACTTCTTTTAACTCCCCCCACAATTTTATAACTCAAAACAGTTAAACATACCTAACTTGGCAGACAAAATAGCATGTTGATTTGCTAAAAGCCCTTTAGTACACACATCCGCAACTTTATATTCAGATTTAATGGACACAGTTTTGATTACACCAGAAGAGATTTTTTCCCTAAGAAAAAACAGATCCAACTCAAAATGTTTAGTTCTGTCATGAAAGACAGGATTTGCAGCTATTGATACTACAACATTATTGTCACAAAACAAGTCTATTGGTAACTTCACAGAACCTGCAACTCATTTAGCACATTTATAAGCCACATCACCTCACATGTAGTAGCGCACATAGATCTATATTCTGCTTCAGCAATTGATCTAGACATCGTACTCTGTTTCTTGCTTTTCCAAGACACTAAACAATTTTCCAAGAAACACTCCAAATCCAGTTACAGACCTTCTGGATTCAAGACATTTTCCCCAATCAGAGTCAGCGTATGTAGATATGTCAAACTTTGTTCCTTTACTAAACAAAATACCATTACCTGGAGCCCTTTTCAAATACCTTAACAACCTTAAAGCTATTTGTAAATGTATATTTGTGGGTTTATGCATGAACTGACTCAAAAACTGAACAACATAGGATATGTCATGACGAGTGTGTGAAAGGTAAATTAATTTTCCAATCAATTTTTGATATTTTGAAACATTAAGCAAAGTAGACCCATTTTTTTTTACACAAACCCATCAAGACATAATGTTGTTCTATAGGAGTATTTACTGGTTTACAACCACTAAGCCCAAACTCAGTTAATAAATCCATACAATATTTTCTTTGATTTAAGCAAATTCCTTTTTCAGACTTAATAACTTCTATTCCTAGAAAATATTTTAAGATTCCCAAATCCTTAATCAAAAACTTTGTTTTTAAGAATTGTTTTATTTTTTCTATTTCTGTCGAATCATTACTGGTCACAACTATATCATCAACATAGACTAATAAAACAATTAACACAGAATTCTCTGTTTTAACAAATAGAGAATAGTCACACTTACTTTGAACAAATCCAACTTCCAACAAAGCTTCAACTAATTTCTCATTCCACATCCGTGGAGCTTGTTTTAAACCATACAAAGACTTATTCAATTTACACACTTTTTTTTCAGTTTCAGAAAAATATTCTTCAGGAAGACACATATACACATCTTCTTGTAAATCACCATACAATAACGCATTATTAACATCTAATTGAAACAAAGACCAATTATGTTCAACAGCAATAGCAATAACACACCTGACAGTTGTCATTTTAACCACAGGTGAAAAAGTTTCATAAAAATCAACACCTTCTTTTTTACTGTAACCTTTAGCTACTAACCTAGCTTTATATCTTTCAATTTCACTATTAGATTTGTATTCGATCTTATATATCCACCTACAACCTATAGGTTTCCTTCCTTTCGGAAGATGAACTAAAGACCATGTATTGTTCCTATTTAAGGCCTCCATTTCCTCATTCATGGTTGTTAACCAATTCACATATTTTTAGCATCTTTAAAAGAATTTGGCTCTACAGTTTTATTTAAACTTGCAACAAAGCATTTATTTTCAAAAGACAATTTTGAGTAGTTAACTACCTTTTCCTCCCATATTTAACCTTTCCTTCAACAAGAAAATCATTTAGTTTTTTTGGAAAGATGATATTTCTATTAGATCTCCTAACAGAAACTACTGGATCATTAATTCCCTTAGGAGAGTTTTGTTCATCATATGATCTATTGACATTTTCTGCCTCGCAAGTGTTATTCTCATAACCATGAGACTGCTGTGAGCAAATCTCCTTTATACATGTAGACTGGTGAGGTGATTGTAAATTAACCTCACTTGTATTTTTCTGGATATTAGACTGCCCAGAATCAGCCACATCTCTAACAGCCTGAGAATAACTTTCTGGCTGCGAAAAGTCAACAGGTTTTTCTCTCAAATTCCCCTCCTCGTCATTGGGTATTTCACCATTAGAATCCGTAGACTGACTTTGATAAAACATATCAAAAAAATTCAAACTATTTATTAAGGATGCAGTTGTGGATAAAGGATCATTCAAAATTTTACTTTCTTTGAAAGGAAAAACTGTTTCATAAAACTTCACTTCTCTGGAAAACAAAACCTGTTTTTTATCTAAACTCCACAATTTGAATCCTTTTTTTACAAACGAATAACCAATAAAAACACATTTTTCAGCTTGATAAGCAAATTTATTAGTATTATTTAAAATAGTACTAAAACAAAGACAGCCAAAGACTCTAAGGTGATTAAGAGAGGGTTGAAAACTAAACATCAATTCGTAAGGGGATTTGCCATTGAGAATAGAGGAAGGAGTCCTGTTAATTAGGTAGGCAGCAGTTAGCACACAATCAGACCAAAAACCAAGAGGGACACCACTTTGAAATAATAAAGTCCTAGCCACATTTAAAAGATGTCTATGTTTTCTTTCAACTATGCCATTCTGTTGTGGGGTATATGCACAGGAGGTTTGATGTATAATTCCATTTTTTTTAACAAAACCACTCATTTGATTATTTACAAACTCTGTCCCATTATCACTCCTAAATACCTTAACAGGTTTATCAAACTGAGTTTTAATCATAGTACAAAAACTGTCAATGCTAGAAAATACTTCACCCTTGTTTTTTTAGCAAATACACCCATACAGACCTGGTATAGTCATCAACAATAGTCAAAAAATATTTATATCTCTTTCTGCTTTGAACTTTATACGGTCCCCAAACATCAAGATGAACCAATTCCCCCACAGCAGAGGATTTATGATCACTTAGAGGAAATGGTTCCCTATGTTGTTTGGCTTTGTGACACACATCACAGGGCAAAATACGACCATTTTTTCCTATTTTTAGTCTGTCCTTTAGAACAGTCAACACATGCTCAGAAGGATGCCCTAGTCTAGAATGCCACAAATCAATGACATTAAAAATGTTAAAACACACCTTCGAAGGATTCGACACATCACCACACAAATACAGGCCATCTATTTGATTACCGGTCACCAAGGTTTTCTTGGTGTACAAATCCTGTATAGAACATTGATGCTCATCAAACACAACATGAAGTTTATTGTCCCTAGTTAACTTGTAAACAGACATTAGGTTAACATAATACTCAGGAACAACAAAAACATCAGACAAAACTGCCTGATTAGTTATTTTTAAACAGCCATCTTAGTAACCTTTGCATTAGTCCCATTTGGATGTTTAACAGTGATATTAAAATCAGAAACATCTATTTGATTAATTAAATTTTTATAAGACATTATCATATGTTGATTTGCCCCAGAATCAATAACCCAACCTTAGGCAAAGCTGTTTGACTCACTAGAGAAACCATACACACATTTACTAAAACAATTAGCAGAGAAACTACTTGGAATAGTACCTCCAACATTAGAACCTTGAGAATCTTCAACATTTCGTTCATTCAAATGACTCAAAAGCTTTGTGATCTGATCAGAGGACAGAGAAGGAATGGCAGGGATAGATGCAGAACTAGATGCACTATTAGACACACCATTTTTATTTACTTGATTGCCTCCTGCCCAGCCTTAAACTTATACCCTTATGGATAACCAACTAACTCAAAACATTTCTCAACTGTGTGTCCTAATTTGGTACAATGGGTACATTTGAGATTAGGATTAGGACCCCTAAAGATTTTTTTCTTGTTATCAATAAACTGTTTGGTCTTTTAAACAAACCCACATTTTGACTTTTTGAAGAAGTAATTGAACCTCTATGAGATTCTTCCCTAGAGATTATAGAGAAAGTAGTTTTAATAGTAGGAAGGGGGTCCTGAGTTAATAGACTTGTTCTCACAGGTTGGTAAATGTCATCTAACCCCATAAGAAATTGCATAAGTTTAATTAGGTGATTAAAATCATTAAATGCTTTAGATGCATTACATACACAAGAAGGTAATTGCACAGTGGCATCAAATTGTTTCCACATGGTATTAAGTTTGTGATAGTACTCAGACACAGAGGTTCCATTGTGGGAAACAAAATTTATTTTCTGATAGAGATTAAACACCACAGAACCATCAACGTTATCATATGTTTCCTGAAGATCAGACCACACTTCCGAGGCAAGTTTGGAATAAACTTGACCCACATACAACTCATCATTTACAGAGTTGAGAATCCAGGTAAGGACAACAGAGTTGCACCTTTCCCATTGTAGAGCAAGAACTTCATTATCAGTATATTTTTTACAATTTCCATCAATGAAGCCTAGTTTATTCTTAGCTTGTAAAAATAGTTTCATTGCATTAGCCCAGACAGTATAGTTTTCAGTACCTTTGAGTTTAATATTGACCACAGTAAAACAACTGGAGTCACTGGCATGAAGATACAGAGGATCACTAGCATCCAACTTACTAATAAAGGTACCAGGAATAAGAATTTCATCACCCATATTCACACAAATTGATTGAGTACACACAAGAATGCAAAACACTCAAGCAAACACACAGAGAATCAACCAAGGCCAGAGCCAGGTATTCACACCACTTGTAGTGGTAGATCAAGGGTTAGCCAGGAGATTTTATGCAAGACAGGCAACAAATATAGATCACACAGTGATGCACAAGTACACAGACAAATAGCACTCGACGAAAGGGTACAAAAGAAATATTAACCCTACTGCCTAAGTAAACAAATTCGTGAGGAACAAAGAAATAAGCAGGACAACAAAAAATAAGAGCAGATAAAAGGAACGAACTCACCAAATAGCGCCCAAGTTAGGGTACTCCAACAATGGATCAAGATCTGTAACCTTCCCTTAGGGTTACAGAATCAAGACGAGAGAAAAAAAAACGAGCAGCTCCTTATCTTGTATATAATAGGGTTTCAGATCTGCGAAGAAACCCTAGATCCACAGAATGAGATTGAGACGAGATACTAAGATTGAAGAAGAGATACCACGTAGCACCTTCGCACAAGAGAAAGTACCCGATATCTTCAGAGATAACAGCAAACGCGGAAACACCAGAATCAACAACAGTCGGTAAATCAAAGCCTTACAGCTCTGATACCATGTCAGCGAACGAAGCTATCTTTCTGATAATCAGCAAGAACGAAGAACACAATTGAACTTTATTGAAAATAACACTTCAACGTCTCACATGTAGATTGAAGAAACAACATACAACAATCCAGAACAAGAATGACTCAATCTCTCTCAGATTATCGATAAGATAATTTGAACACTAAGAATAAGCAAATACAAGAACAATACAAAGACAAACCCTAGTTTAGGGAAGAAGAGATGAACGATCACAGAGAAATCTCAAGATGAACTGAATCGTTAACCCTAAAGCACCAAGCATCTCGCCTTTTATAACCAGCAACTTGAACTGGGCCCAACTTTAATCTCCAACTGGACCAGCCCATCTGCACCTTTATAAACCTCTTTAGCTCAGGCCATAAAGCCCACAACCACAAATACACAAACAACAAATAAAAAAAACCATATTAATTTCAGTTATAAAATTGAACAGAAGATATTATCATTAATCACTTCTTTTAACAGATACAAATAGGGACAAAACTTTTCAAGTGGTTATTCTTGCAGCGATTTGGTGTTTATGGAGAGCAAGAAATGGAGTCGTCTTTAAAGGCAAAAGACCGTCCCTGAGATGGATCATAGAAGAACTCAAGAGCTCTAGCTTCTTGTGGGTAAAGTATAGGCTGGGGTTCAGATTCCTTGAATGGAAGCATTAGTGTGCTTTTAGAATTTGAAATCATTTGCATGTTGTTTTTGTTCTATTTCTCCTGGTTGTATCTGGTGCTTTCTAGCTTTTGCTAGTTGGCTATGTTGTTTTTTTGTTAATAGAACTCTTCCCCCTTAAAAAAAACAGAAAAAAGCACAACTTCAAATTGAAATCACATATGATTCAGTGCATAGCCACACTGGCAAGTCTACTTTATTGATTTCATTAGGGTTTACTCAATTACGGAAATATATTTATAAATAACTAGATTTATAATAAATATATAAATACATAATAAATATTATTATTATTATTATCATTTTATATATGATAAAATAATTTAATAATATTTATTATGTTTTCATAAATATATATCATTATATATGTATATAAATAAAATAATTAATGTTTAATAAATAGTAAACAAGTTGAGCATAGCTAAGCTTAAACTTCAAAAACTATTAATTAATGTGTGGAGCTCAAGCTCTGGCTATTATAAATTAAATGAGTCTTGGATGGACTCGTATACAATCCTAGCTTCACCGTTTCGTCATTCAATATTTGTTATGAATTTTCATGGTTCACAAAATTGGAAGGATGTCTATAACATTCTAATATATGTGGCGTACATGTTATACAAATTGGGTGCATAAAATTATTACGCACGTGAATCACGAAATTGAAAAGGACTTTTGGTAACATAAATATCCACACAAATACTCAGACACCTGTTATTGCTTGATTTGATTCTCATTTTAATAATATATTGTGTTTTTATGTTTTTTCTTAAATAGTCGGTCTTTTTGTTATGACCAGATTTATTTTTTTTATTTTTTATTATTTTTTTGAACGGCAATTTGAATCACTGACGGACCACTGATCCACCCGATCATTTTCACCCCCATTAGAAGGAAACCTACCATAGGTAAGAAAACCCCATACCTCAACCTGGACCCTCTTTTTTTTAGATTTATTATACGTTGAGTCACTACTAGAAAAAAGTTTGTTTCCTACCAAAAATTTCCGACGCAAAAATTCTGTCGGAAATTGCGACGCATTTGCGACTAACTAGTGACGAAAACCCCGGTGTTTGTTACAAATGTAACGGAAATTGCGAAAAATTTGAAATAAAATAAACAATAATCTTAATAATTATAATAAACATACCCTTTTTATGTATTTATAAAGGTTTTGTCACAAATGCATCGCTATTTGCGACACATTTGCGACAAAAACGTTATTAGTTCCGAAACCTTATCAGAAAAACACTTTTTAAATATAATTAATTGATTTTGTCACAAATGTGTCGGAGAATTCTGACAAAAATATTTTTTAATTTCCTTTTAATTATCAAAAAGGTGTTTTAGTTTTATTGTCATTAAATTTATTTTTAAAAACAACATTTTATTTTAAATATATAAACATAATTATTTATATTATTCTGATTATTATTATTGATATTAGTATTATTATAAACATAGTAATATTAATAATTATATTTATAAAGTTTTCTAATAATAATAACAATAATTAATATAAAATCAAATAATTAATATTGCGTCGGAAAAGTGTCGTAAATTTCCGACAAAAAGTTTTTTTAATTTTTTAATCTCACTAAAAAAGGTGTTTTACATTTATTGTTATTATTTTTGTTTCCAAAAATATTTTTTTATTAAATATATAAACATAATTATTTATATTATTGTTATTATTATTAATATAAACATAGTGATATTAATAATTATATTTATAAAGTTTTATAATAATAACAATAACAATAATTTTCAAATATTTAATTTTGCATCGGAAAGGTGTCGGAAATTTCCGACACAATTCCAACAAAGAGGTTTTTTAATTTTCTTTCAATTATTAATCTCATTAAAAAGGAGTTTTAATTTTATTGTTATTAATTTTATTTTAAAAAATATTTTAAATTTATAAACATATATATATTTATATTATTGTGATTATTATTATTATTATTATAAACATATAATATTAATAATTATATTTAATGTTTTATAAAATGGTTTATTAGGTATAATTGTGTTCATTGTATGTATGCAATTGTACTCTGGTTGTCCTCATATGTAGGTATATTTGTATGTGTATATGTTTGTGTGTGTATGTGTGTGCATGTATGTGTATGTGTATGTGTGTATGTGTATGTTTATGTGTATATGTGTATGTATGTCTTTGTATATGTATGTGCATAAGTGTGTGTCTATATGTGTATGTGTATATGTTTATGTGTATGTGTATATATGTATATGTGTTATTGTGTATATGTGTATGTATGTCTTTGTATATGTATGTATGCGCATAAGTGTGTATCTGTATATGTGTATGTGTATGTACGTGTATATGTATGTGTGTATTTGTATGTTAGGTGTATATGTATGTTTGTGCATGTGTATGTTTTATTGTATGCGTGTGTATTTGTATGTATAGGGTTATATGTATGCATGTATTTCAGTGTATGCACAACCACATACGTATATACTTACAAAATTATAAAAGGGTGTGTGAGGTAATGGAGTCCGCTGGTATACACATACTTACATAAGTGTATAATATGTATAACTTTGTGAAATAAAAGTATTTCATGTATAATGAAGTTTTGCAAAAGATGGAATGAAAAAAATACGGTTTGAACCTCGAAAACGAAAATCAAAATCAGATTGTTGGAAACGCGTAGCAATTTGCTACGCATTTGTGACAAAATGTCTATTTTTAAGAGGTTTTGTAGCAAACGTGTAGCAACTTGGTATTTTGACTATGTTGACCCGTTGACTTATTTAAAGTGACCCAAATTAATTCATTGAATATTTGAGGTGACCCAGATTGACTAATTTAAGGTGACCCAAATTAACCCATTGACTAATTATGTGTTGTTATGTTTAACAAACTTTTAGATTCAATATTTGGAGGCTTGGTTTGAATCTGAAAAACAAACAATAGAGTCTCGGTTTGAATCTAAAAAACAAAAAATGGAGTCTCGATTTGAAGCTGAAAAACAAACAATGGTGGCTCTAGTTGCAAGTGAAAGACGAGAAAGGGAGGAGTCGCAACAATGAATGTAGGAAAGTTTTAAAAAAGAAATAGAAGAGTTTATGAGAAAACTTTCGTCCTCCCAGTAGTTTGTAGTAGCTTTTGAGATATTATATTAGACATATATATTAGTTGTAATTTAAACAAACTAAACTATGGTTATTGTAATGCATACGTTTGAAATGACGGTTAATGTATTTGTGTTTGTTTTGTAAAACAGGTTTTTGATTTTGATTTTTTCTGCATTTTTGTAGCTGAAAAAATCTGAATTTTATTTGTTTTTCTGGAATTTTTTTATTTCAATAAATAAATTAAAATGTATATTTTAAAATAAATTCTGTCGGAAATGTGTCGGAATTTTCGACACATTTGCGACGAAAACGTTATTTTCTTTTATTAAATACATATATTAAATTATTTAATTTTATTAAAAAACCGTCGGAAATGTGTCGGAAGTTCCGACAGATTTGCGACAAAGAGTTTATTTAATTTTCTGCTTTATTACACAAATAAATAAATATATTAAATCATTTAATTTTATTAAAAACAAATCCGTCGGAAATGTGTCGGAAATTTCTGACACATTTGCGATAAACTTTTTAATTTAAATCAAATTAGAGAAAAAACAAAAAAATGGATAATTATGTTAATAATTATAAGTATAATAATTATTCTAATAACTATAATTAGAAATTGTGTTGGAAATGCGTCGGAAATTCCGACACAACCTTTTTGTCGCAAATCTGTCATAATTTTTGTCGCAATCTTGTCGCAAATTATTTCCGACGAGGGTTTTTTCTTACAGAAGGCTTTTGTCGCAATTTTGTCGGAATTTGTGGTTTCCAACGCAATGTTGCGTCGGAAACGTGTTTTTTTTTTCTAGTGGTGAGTATCCACATTTATAATTCTCTAAACCATTCAAATATCATCATTATATTTTTATAATATTAAGAACTTGTAATTAGTGGTTAAATATATTTGACACTTTACTTAATGATAGAACTTTTTTTTTTCTCTTTTCTATCATTTTTTATACACTTGTTAGATGTTATTTCGTTGTTGTTTCACAACACATTATCATGACGAATTGCTTTTAAGTTGGATTTTTTTTTGCTAATTGATAAATCTCAATATTTTTCTAATTAACTTGTTTTGTTCTTCTATTATTTCTCTGTGACATAAATTATAGGGGCATTTACATATATCTCGTTCCTAAGTTCCTTTATTACATATTTACCCAACCTTAAAATTTAATTACATATTTCCTCTTTCTAAAACCTATATATTACATATTTATCCAATTCATTTAAACTAACTTATTTTATTATCATTTTACCCTTAATGAACCAATTAAAGTACTATTTACATATATCATCTTCCTAAATATTTGTGAGGAACAATTGAGTAATTTTAAATTAATTGAGGAAATATGCAATTAAAGTTAGGGGTTGGAGATATATGTAATTTAAAAGTTTAATAAGGGGAAATATGTAAAAAAAACCTAAATTATATTGTAGTTTTATAATTTTGGGTTCGGTTGAGATTTAGTTGTATTGTTATTGTCTTGATTCACTACAACAATATCACCCTATACCGACGACTTTTTTAGACCCTATAGCGACGACTTGTCGTCGGGATACCTTATACCGACATGTCGTCGGGATAGCTGTCGTCGGGATTGAGTCGTACCAATAGCCCAAGATTGTCGTCGGGATAGGTGTGGTCGGGATAGGTCAGCCTATACCGACGACAAGTCGTCGGTATAGGGTTTAATTAAATAATTCAAAAAGAAACCCTTTACCGACGACATGTCGTCGGGATAGAGTCAAACCCTGTACGGACGACGTGTCGTCGGCATAGGGTCAACCTATACCGACGACATGTCGTCGGTAAAGGGGTTTTTCATTTTTTTTAATAATTTTTAAAAAAGGCCTATCCCGACGACATGTCGTCGGTATAGGTCTTTCTGTTTTTTTTAATTTTTTAATTTTTAATATTTTTCCAGATATATTAAATATTTCTAAAAACAGAAACCTGCAAATAATTATATATAAACCATACAAACATTCAAATATCTGAAACATAAAACAAACATATAAATTGTTCGACGCCACAACTTGTTCGATAAACTAAACATTCAAAACAAACAAATATGCAAATTGTTCAAGACAACCCAACAACTACAAAGGCTCAACGACTCCAAGCTAGTTATCATCGCTACTAGTTCGGCGCTCCCACATTCGACGCATTTCATCCATTTGTCGTTGCATTTCAAGCATTTGTTGATTATGCACACGACGTTCTTCCTCTAGTTGTTGATTTTGCAGTCGCTGTTCTTCCTCTCGTTGGGCTTCGCGTTGTTGTTGTTCTTGAAATTGTTGTTGAAGACTAGCCACACGCTGATCAACGTCTTGTCAATGTGTTTGTGGAGAGGGAGTACCGAACACATCCGGTGTGGGATTACTCACCACACGACCAACACCCCGAATATGGCCACGCCGATGACCCAATACACGCTCCATGCATGCAAACTCATCGACAGCGGATGAGTCACCACCAGATTCAGCAGAGGATCTTGTATACTCTTCTTGGATTCGGTCCTACATTAAACAATGTAATAAGCAATCACTTTACTATTTTACTAAAATTCGACAGCATAACTGCTGTAAAATGGATAACCAACCTTTTAAAGTATAGGTCATAGACGACCCAAATTCACAAATTACAATCAACCAACACTAATAACAACAAATACTATTAATACTAGCAAATATATGGCCTCGAGTTGGATGTTCCAAGTATATTAAAGTGTGTTTGGGTCATTTTGACCCGTTAAAGTCAAACTTGGATATTTTAACAACAAAATCATTTAACTTACATAATCTGTTGATGCACTATCATTGACCCATCCCGTCCCTTCTTTATAATGGGTCGATCTGAACACGTAAATAGGGCCGGTCCCTGTGAAAAACAAAAATAATATCACTAGAATTAATAAGCATGTTTGTATAATAATAACAACTATATTTCATACTTACATGTGTCGGCGTTGGGCGTATGATTTGCTGCCATGTAAACTTGGGTAGCGTTGTTTTGCTCGGTTTTGTTTGTTCTTCTCCGAGCGGTTTTTATAGCCCGCACTTAAAAACAGCTGATTAATCAAAATATCCCAAGTTTCTTGATCAACATCTTTTGGTGGATTACTTCTCGCCGCCTCCACATCATCGTATCCCCCATTGTAGTCGAAATGAACTTTCAACTCTCCCTTGCGGTCTTTATAAGCCCTTTGACACTCGGCGGTGATTCCGAGTTGAACGCCTCGCCACTTGTCAGTGTTTCTCCAGGCGTCCAGATTAAAATAATCCTAAAAGTGGAAAGTAATTAGAAAAAATCTAATAGTTATGAAATTGTAAGTAATTATAAAACATCTATACTTACTAATAGAGTGGGATATACTGCCTCTTTCTTCTCATTTGGAACCTGGGCCCAGTTAGGATAATATGGCGGAACAACCTTTTCAACCTCCAAAGAGATAGCACGTATAAAATCAGTTGCGTTAGGACCCACGAACTTGTAGCCACCGCCATGAAGTTCAACATCAATGTCAAGAGGCTTCCTCCCATTTTCCTCAAATTTCTTATATAATTTGATGTTTTTTCCTTTAGAACGCCTTTTTTGTGAGGCACCACCTACATTGACATATGAAAGTTAGGCAATTATAAAGACATCTATTAAACACTAACAAGTAACTTACCACTCGCACAACCCGATTCTAAGTTATACGGACTCCCATATCCATCGTCTCCACCATCACCACCGTGTGATTGCGCCGTCGTTGCCATTATTTCTACAACAAAAATAATTGGTAAGCACAAATAATTAATAATTAACAAAGACAAATATAAAGACATCTATTAAACACTAATACTACATTTTTAACATACATTCAATCAGAATCATCACTACAATAACGTGTGTCAACATCATCATCATCTTCTTCTTCATCGTCATTTATTTCATCTTCCTCATCTGAATTGTATGCATCTTCTTCATCTTCTACATCATCGTTAATAAAACTTTCATCGAGATCAATCGGGGCAACATGACTTGGGTCACCACCCTCATTTAAAGTTGTACGCATGGGCAAGTAGCCTAAGTCGACAACCAAGTTACCAAAAAATGATTGAGTTTCCCGTGTAATAGATTGACTATCTACATGGGGAATCGGGCCAACATGACTTGATTCACCACCTTCGCATCCTGTGTCGACAACCAAAGTATAATCATTTGATTGAGTGTCGTGCAATATATCTATCTCATTAACAACACTATGATGATCCCAAAGCTTCCGATGGTGAACGTCCTCAACAACCCTCCATTGGCCAGTGGTTCGAGGAGGATCTCGAAGATAGAACATTTGTTTAGCTTGTGTGGCTAATATATATTGGACATCATCATACCATTCTTTGCCAACATACCATTCACGGCCGATGTCAATTATGATAGTATTGTTTTGCTTAATTAATCTTTTACCTCTCGTGTCGAACCATTTACAACGGAATAGTACAACCGAGTAACCATCAATGTAGTTCAACTCTATGATCTCCTCTAGTTGACCATAAAATGGAGTATCGTCTTCTCCTATTGTAACCACACCACTGTTCTGAGTAGTGCGTCGGGAATCACGATTTTGTGCCACAAATCTAACACCATTTACTATGCAAGCAGTGTAAGAATATGCGTACAAAGGACCATGTGCCAATGCCCTTCCTTCCCATCAACCGGATGTCGCATCATACCATCCGTTGAGCGTCCACTATTATGCCAGATCATATCTTTTGCCGTTAATCTTGAACTATACCTTCGTCGAAGCCGTGAAGTTAAAGGAAAGTAGCGCAACACTTTCTGTGGTACTTTCTTCCCCTTTGTGTTTTTGTCAACCCATCTACTCTCATTACAAACCGGACAATTTTGTATTGATTCATTCTCCTTCCAAAACAGTGCACAATCATTAATGCAAGCATGGATAGACTGATATCCTAACCCAATCCTACTCAGTTTCTTCTTAGTTTCATAATGTGACGATGGAACGTGATTTTCCTTCGGCAATGCAGTTTGTAGAAGCTCTAACAGTTGGTCAAACGAACTATTCATCCATTTGTTGATAACTTTGATATGCATCAATATGGCTATGAAGTTTAGGGAAGACATTTGACTACAACCATGGTATAACTCCTTATTTAGCTCCTCAAACAACGCATCAAACTCTGGGTCTAAACTAGTTCCATCTTCATCTATATTATCCCCGTTTGTATTTTGCCCTGCCATCACATCATCTATGGCATCAAACATCTCATTATTTGTTGTTGTAATTATTGGAGGAGTTGGTGTTGTTCTTGGGGCAAAAAGTGATGCTATCTCTGCCGCACGAGGATGCTTTTCACCATGATAAATCCAATTCTGATATGATTGTAGAAACCCACGGTCATGTATGTGGCCATATATCATGTTCAAATCCTGTCGACACGCATTACAACAACGTCTACACAGGCAAAACGCTCTACCCCGACCGTCGACATGGTTCTTGGCCGTCTCTATAAAGTTGCGAAGACCGCTTAAGAATGTCGGAGAATTCCGATTTCCTAGTGTAACCCAGCTTTTATCAATTTCCATATCTAGTGTCATAAGCATACACATATACGTGCATGTAATAAATGATATAAATGAATGTATATGATTTGATCGGTACTCTAAGGCGGTGGATCCTGATCCACTTTTTGAATATTCTATCTCATATGTATTCATTTTATCGAGTTGACTATTTAAGAAAAATCAGCGGCATTTCCCCTTAACTCCCCAAGTATGCAAATAAACCGCAAACTCGAAGGAGTAAGGAGAAATAGCTACCAATTTTATCTTAAATGTCAACCCGTTAAAATGTATACATATCCTAAATGAGATAGAATATTCAAAAAGCAGTCCCAAAGGGACAATCCAAAATTTATCCCTATTAGATAAATTTTGGACGGGTATATTCTAAATGATTATCCTAAATAAACATACTAGTGTACACAATATGAGACATGACATACATAAACAAAGACGTACATAAATGACATTAGAGGTGTAAGCCTTTTTCTTATTTATTTTATAAAATTATAAAATATATATTTTTTTAATATATAAGTAATAGTATTTATAAAACATACATCCAAATTCCCAAATTTCATCTAAACCTAATTCACATCTAAACCTAATTTCATAATCAAATTTCATAAATATTTATAAAATCATACATCTAACTCGTTATAAAATATATATTTTTTTAATATATAAGTAATAGTATTTTTAAAATTATGATAAACGAGCCGTTTACACCCTAAATGAAATAAAAAATTAACTACACAAAGGCATAAAAGTCGGAATACGTACCTTAAATAAATTCAATGAAACACAAATATGATGTTATTCACACCTCATCAACCGCAATAAGTTCCGAACTTGCAACAAAATTAAATAAAGTAACATATACATACAAACATATATACATACATCCACAAATCATACAATTACATAAACATACAAACATACATACACATATACATATATATTATATACAAACATACATAAATAAATGCCCAAATTCTTAAATTACATATATAAACACAATTCCATACATAAAAATACATACAAACACACATACACATATATACATACATATTATATACATACATAAATAAATGCCCAAATTCTCAAATTACATATATAAACACAATTCCATACATAAAAATACATACAAACACACATACACATATATACATACATATTATATACATACATAAATAAATGCCTAAATTCTCAAATTACATACATAAACACAATTCCATACATAAACATACATACACATACACAAACAATTGTCAAACAATTAGCTTCAAATAGCTTGAAATCCTCAAACAATTGTCAAATAATAGGAGTATAGAAAATTCGATACATAAACATACATAAACATGCGAATTACATGCTTGATAAACATACACAAACAATTTCCAAACAATTAGCTTCAAATAGATTTGAACCTAAGAGGCCAATTCCATACATAAACATACATACACATACACAAACAATTGTCAAACAATTGCCCAAATTTCCCAAATTTTCATCTAAACCTAATTTAATCCCAAATTTTCATCTAAACAATATACATACAAACATACATCCAAATTCCCAAATTTCATCTAAACCTAATTCACATCTAAACCTAATTTCATAATAAAATTTCATAAATATTTATAAAATCATACATCTAAATCATATATACATACATACAAAATAAACACAACAATATACATACAAACATAATTTATAAAAAAATTACTAACCAAGTTTGCAAATATCTTCGAATAGCTTGAAATCCTCAAACAATTGTCAAAGCTTCAAACACCTAACAAAAAACAAAGAAATTAACCAAAAAACCCAAAAAATTTTGATTTTATTGTCAAAATTGAAACATATGTCGAAATTAACAAGAAACTAACCTTAAAAACCGAGAGATTAGTGAAAATTGCTCCACAAAACACACCAAAACCTCGAAATCGCCACAGAGAGAACTAGAGAATTTTGAGAGGTTTTTTTTGTGAAAATGGGAAGCAGAAAGCTGTCTTCTGTGTTTATTCACGCTGAGTTCTATCCCGACGACATGTCGTCGGTATAGGCTCTAAATTCGGCGCAATAGGCTTCTGTGCCGACGACATGTCGTCGGTACAGGTCTTCATTTGTTTTGACCGGTCAATAAAGTAAATGACCTATACCGACACCCAAAATTGTTTTTAATTTAAAAAAAAAACCCACCGACGAAAAGCTATTAAATAAAAGAAAACGCAAAAATAAAATGGAATTCAACCTATACCGACGACATGTCGTCGGTATAGGTTTTCCCCAATTTTTCATTGAGCGCCATGTTTTCCCTCCATCCGGCTCAACCCTGTGCCGACGACATGTCGTCGGTATAGGGTCTCCCTTCTCAAATTTTGATATTACCCTATACCAACGACATGTCGTCGGCACAAGGTGACCTATGCCGACGACAAGTGTCGTCGGTATAGGGTCCGTCGGCATAGGGACATTTTCTTGTAGTGATTATATCTCTAATATAAACCATATTGTAGTTATGATATTTTGGATTAAGAACTATTAAAAGGTTAATGATAGTTTCATGGCCGGTTCAAGAATTTTCTATTTAATGCCATGCATTTATTTCGGTTACGTAAACGCGTAGAAGAAAGGGGTGTGAGGTTGAAATCGATTATTGGTATGAGGTGTCCCCTTATCCACACCACTATAAATTCACCGGTTAATTGCCATTGTCATCCAAATTCAGATACCAACATAAAGCTAAACCAGATATGGCGCAAACCTCCACTCCGTTGACATTTACCGTCCGAAGACATCCGCCGGAGCTCATTGTTCCGAGTAAACCCACACCTCGAGAACTGAAGCCTCTCTCCGACATCGACGATCAAGAAGGCCTTAGGTTTCAAATTCCAGCTATACATATTTACCAGGGGAGTCCAAAAATGGGAAATAAGAATCCGGCGAGTGTGATCAGGGAGGCGCTGGCTAAGGTGTTGGTCTTTTATTATCCGTTAGCCGGCCGGTTAAGGGAAGGTCCGACGAGGAAGCTGATGGTGGATTGCTCTGGCGAGGGTGTGCTGTTTATCGAGGCGGAGGCAGATGTTACACTGAAGCAGTTTGGGGTGACTCTTCAGCCGCCGTTCCCCTGTAAGGAACAGCTTCTTTATGATGTTCCTGGCTCCGGTGGCATTCTCGATTCACCATTGTTGTTGTTTCAGGTAAAGCTTTATGTGGAACTTTCAAAAATTGTTAAAAAAATGCAAGTAATATTCAATTATCTCTAGTTAACCAACTTTTAAATGTTTTCTAAGTTTAAAGGGAAAATTGTATAGAATATTACAAAATTTATACAATTTAATAATTAAAACCGAGACTCGTGATGAAAGTATCACGAGTTCGCTACACACTCCTAGTGTGTACTTATAGCTAGGGCTGTAAACGAACCGAACCAAACCGAACCAGACGTTGTTCATGTTCGTTCGTTAAAGCTTTTTATCAAACAAACGAACGGTTCAAGAACACATAACCGAAAGAAATTTTGTGTTTGTGTTCGTTTGTTAAAGAAATGAATTTGTTTGTGTTCGTTTATTAAAAGTATAATGAACACAAATAAATACAAATGAACATAAACGAACATAAACAAATACAAATGAACATTAACAAACACAAATGAAAATATAATAGTTTAATTTTAATGGTAAAAAGCTTTAAAAATACTAAAAACTTGTAGCAAATGAATATAAATGAACAAACATTAACGAACATAAACTAACAAATTACCGAACGTTCACGAACACAACTTAACGAACACGACCTTTGTTCGTGTTCGCTCATTTAACTAATCAAACGAAGTTCTTTTGTTCGCTGAATATTCAGTTCGTTTACAACACTAGTTATAGCAAACATCCTTCATTCATGTCGAAAACATGAAATGCTCAATATTTAGTATAGTGAAGAAATTAATTAATAATTTTATTTGATTTGAAAAATTATGTTCAGTATACATAATAAAAATAACTACAAATTAGTAAAACCTTAAAAACCAAAATGCTTATTTTATTATAATTATTTTTTTCTAATTCTTCACCTAAAGTCATGTTTTTGTCTTTTTATGACTAAGTATTTTATTATTATAATTAATTTTGAAATTATTTTGTTTTTCTATATAACTTTTAAAATATGATATTTTATAAAATTTTGAATATATTGTTGCGACGTACGTATTTTTATCTACGTTTCGATATAAATTTCATTCAAACGAAGTTGCGTGTAATAATGTACAATTCATCAAAGCACAAACGTAGGAGTCGTCAATTATGCTTCAAGGTTTCTATTTTTTCATAGTTTTTTTTTTGTTTTTCTCTTACAACTTGTAAAATATGATGTTTTATAAAATTTCGAGTTTGACGTTGCGACGTGCGTATTTTTATCTACGTCTCAACGTAAATTTTTGTAACGTCATTTTTAAGTCGATCAGTTGTTTTAAACATTTTTTAAGTATAAAACTATAACAACCCTCGAACAGTTCTGAACTACCCCGAATGGTCCACGAACAACCCCGAACAACTCCCGAACAACCCTTGAAAACCCCGATTTTAGGTATATTTCATGCATGTAATCATGTTTAGAATTTAGATGGTTAGTAGTAAAGTTTAGAAGAATGTGAATCGGCCGACCTGAGCCAGGCCAAATATTTTAAATGAAGTGCTAGATATCTGAACGTAAGAAATTTTTGAATTTAGATTGTTGTCACTTCAAAAGCCAAAAATGCAAATCTAAAAGTTTCTTTTTTTTTTCTTTCAGATAACTTATAATTATAGTAACACTTAAACGGAAGTGTCGGGGGCTTTTTGCCACTCGGTGGCTTTTTGCCACCCGGTGGCTTTTTGCCACCGACTACTTCCACCCCTCACCTTTAGGAAATGACAACTTACACCCCCACTTTTAGGAAATGATAACTTTCACCCCCCCACTTTTAGGAAATGATAATTTTCACCCTTAACTTTGTACACTGGAATTTTAACTCTCTCAAGTTTCTAAAGTTTCGCGTTTACCCCTTGTAATATATATAATATGATTTTTCATAATAACTTTTGTTCGCTAATTAAATTTTTTTTTGACGTCCAAGTATGAATTTTGTTAAAACGGAGTCGTATTCAATGTAGGGTATTTGTTAGGTGTCATGGGTTATATCGACTAACGGTAATGTGCTAGTACTGTGAATGAGACCGACACCGACTGAAAAACATCGGTTCTGTCATATAACTGTCTTTTATCTATGTTTCGATCTTCACAACCGAGTCGTCGTAACTTCATACATTTCTTCTATATACTTAACCCCGTTTATTTTTGTGTTTAGCCATGTTAATGTCACCGCCTCAACCATTTAAGGTCCGTCTCTCACCGTCACGAAGCGCGGGACTAATTTTCTAATTACACAAAAGCTTTTTTAGTTAAATTATTTAGAAAAAGATTAGTATGATATGTTTGAGATTTTCTTAATATTTTATTTTGTTTTAGGTTTACTCAACCTCTTGTCATTATCGTATACGAACATTATAAGATAGTGATTTACCAATACTAAGTAGGACCACATAGTTAAATTGATGTATTTTCATATTTTTTATTGATAGGTGACACGACTTTTATGTGGAGGTTTCATCGTCGCTGTACGACTCAATCATACCATGTGCGATGCATTCGGATATGTACAATTCATGACAGCATTGAGTGAAATGGCAAAAGGCGAGTCAACACCATCAACGTTGCCTGTTTGGCAAAGAGGGTTGCTTTGCGCAAGAGACCCGCCACGTGTGACATGCACTCACCACGAGTATGACCAAGTGACAGACACCGATGGCCGTCCAATGATCTCGTTGGATGACATGGAACATAGATCATTTTTCTTTGGACCAACTCAGATTTCAGCTATTCGTAGGTTTGTTCCAACACACCTAAAGGGTTGTTCCACGTTTGAGGTGCTAACTGCTTGCCTCTGGCGTTCTCGTACAATAGCTCTCCAACCAAACCCCGAAGATGAAATGCGTATGATGATAATTGTTAATGCCCGTAGAAAATTCAACCCTCGGATCCCTTTAGGATATTATGGAAATGTTTTCGGCTACCCGGCCGCGATTTCCAAAGCTCGAGACCTATGTAACAAACCATTAGGACACGCATTGGAGCTTGTGATGAAGGCCAAATCTGAAGTTACTGAAGAGTACATGAGATCCGTCGCTGATCTGATGGTAATCAAAGGACGACCCAACTTCACAGCCGTTGGAAGCCATATCGTATCGGATGTGACACGTACTGGATTACTTGAACTTGATTTTGGGTGGGGGAAAGCGGTCTATGCAGGGCCTGATCATCCTGTTGCCGGTTTCTATACACGTTATATAAACCACAAGGGCGAGTCTGGAGTCTTGGTACCCGTATGGTTGCCGGGTGTTGCTATGAAGAGATTTGTCAAAGAGTTAGATAACATGTTGGCGCGAGACAATAACGATCATGTTATCCAAAAACAAGTACCCGCTTATTCCAAACTATAATTTCCTAGTTACGATTCGATATATAGGTGAGCATGTAACAAGCTTTTAAGATGTGTTTTTTATTTGAATGTTAGAAGTTTATATCTATAATTAAATGGTTGTACGACTCTAATTATGGTGTGTAGTGTGGTCTTGTTTCTAATAAATCAATCAAAACACCAGTAAAAATGTAATTTAGCCATGGCTAAAATCGTCGCTAAAAGTCCATTGTGATGGATTTAAGACGGTTTTGACTACGTGAAAGAAATTGGATACTAAGCACTTGTGACGGCCTTGCAACATATTTTTAGAGACGGAATGGATTTTGTGACGATCAATATACAACGCATATTTAGGCCATATAGTGATGGATTTTTGTCCTAAATAGCAACGAATATTGCAAATGGTATTTTCTGCAAAAGAACGAGGATTTGTGATGTCGTCCCAATTTGTCACATGATATGATGAATCTATGTGTCGTCCCACTAAATGGAGAAAAAAAACATAGTGGACTTAACCAAACAAGAATAAAAGAAATTGAGGGTAATGTGACTGAGACGGTGAACCATTACTAAAAATCTAGGTATCTGTACCTGTAATTTCGGTCGTATATTAACCGCTTATCAGTTGCGACCAATTTGTGATTTTAACGATCTGTTTGTGACTGAATTTTATTTTAAATACTATTATTATTTTTATGACTCTTTTGCCATCAAAACTGGGACGCAAATTTTACGACCGTTTTACAACCGAAATTTAAAAGGTCATAAATTTTGTGGTTGTTTTGTGACCGAAACGAGTGTAGTCGCTAATTTTACAACTATTGTGATTTCGGTCGCAACCGGTCGTTAAATTTGCAGTCGTTTTTTCCGTCGCAAATTTAATCCCAAAGACCTAGTTGTGTATGAGTATCTTAAGTCCTCACACCACAAGAATTATTCAGCTTTTATGTATACTTCTTTAGCATTGTTTAAACCGTCTTTATTGGTTTGCTTCACAAATTGTCCTTAACACATGGCAAACCGATCAAGACAATTTATGAAGCAAACTAGTTTAGAAGTCTTTTACATTATATATAAAAGGGTTGTGCTAAACATTCGTCCACTCCACCCATGATTTTACTCGACATATCCCCCATTCTCTTAAAACGAAAATTAAAATTGTAGAAATTAGACAGGTGAATAGGTTTTCTTAAAATTTTCTTTGTTTAAAATATGATTAAGTATGTATTATCTATTGTTTAAAAAACTCAAGGTTATGAATATGCAACGTATGTAAAGAGTTTAAGGGACAGAAAAACAAAACCGAATTTATAAAGGTTCAACTAGATGTTAACTAATCCACTCTACATCCTCTCCCAATTCTCCAATCGAAAGTTTGTTCGTCTAGTTGTCTCCCTTAAACGGAAGGGATCACCGGTACACCAACGTCTCACTATTTCAAAGGTAGTTGTAAGGCCCCTTTCCCGGGTAACCCCACTTGTTGGATTTACTCATAAACATAGTCATAAATACTGAACTTAAATTAAAAACATTCGAGAGTAGCGTAAACAAACATCATTCAAATACATAACATAACAGCGAAAGTCTTAACAATTAAAAACATAACATTGTCTTAACATATATATAATACTTAGCGATAAGATAAATGTATACATCAGACATAACATTTATCTTATCGCTAAGTATTATATATATATATATATATATATATATATAATATACGTGCATTAGCATATTCTTTGTTTTACTGTTCGCACATAACATTCATACTGAGTATATACATATGTACATATATACTTACTTTGGGGAGAACATTCATTGGTCATACACATAGGGGTGATCAACCCGTCATAATTGTCGCGAGTGTCACAAAGACAACGTAGTGAGAACTACCGTCTAGCCCTTTTCATAAACCGTTCGGCCCTAGAAACCGTCCGTCGTAACATAAATCCGTCCGGCAACCTTTGTCCGTCCGCTCTTAAACCCGTCGTACCGTCGTAGTCCGTTCATTCGCCCGTCTGCCCAAGGGCATCCGTTTCCCACGTGACTATTATGTATGCAACCGTTCTACATGAGGTAAGGCATTTGCTTCGACCGTACATGAGTGCCTTTTATACGTCCTAGCTTGCGAAGGAACGTTTTTTGTCCAGGTTGCAAAATAGTCACGTGGTCATCCGTCTACCGAAGTAGCCGTTGTCATCGAAGTGTCCATAACGTATTCATACATTCATAACATGCAATATATAAAATATAAAGCAAGATTTCATTCATTCACGTTATGTCATTCTTTCATTCATTCATTATAATCATACGTTTAATTCTTTGTTCATAATTCATTTTCATATATATATAATATACGTATTTGTATATCACGTATGATCACATTGTCATTCATATCATTTATTCATTTAGTGTATACACTTCAGTCCTAAAACATTTAAAAAATCATTTACACATAATACATAGGGGGCACATAGAACTCACCTGATAAGCTAGTCTTGGTTGTCCTAAACAAAGGCCCAACAAAGTCACGTACGATCTGAATTAGGTAGTTAAATACACATCAGACCCAATCCCGACTCTAACGGTTTAATCATATTGAATTAGGCGAACATACTGATTTCACTAACTAGCCTTATGCCTGCGCACTTAGTAAGTGCGCAGGGCCTTGCTCATGCGTACTTGACAAGTACGTAGAACATTCTTCTTGCGTACTTGATAAGTACGCAGGATCTTCCTCTTGCGTACTTGATAAGTACGCAGGACATTGTACGCAAGACCTGTTTCCCCGACAAGTCCGAAATTCTTGCATGCTAACCCAATCATGCCAATCTTACAACTTTCTTTGTTCAAAACGTGAGGGTTTCATTCTAGATGCTAGTTCTAAACTTATTTCCAAGTTTCATCCGTAAAAACATCACCTAATTAGCTAAAACCCGAAAAACCCCAAAACAAACAAAAACTCAGTTTAAGGTCGAATCGTTACCTGGATTGGGATTCAGATTCGGAGATTTTGCTCACGAGCTCAGTAGTAGCATGCTCCTTCAATTTCGGGTCGATCCGTCAACTTTCTCTCTCTAGGCCCGAGCTCTCCTCTCTCTCTAGGTTGCAAATGGTGGAAGAAATGAGAGTTTAAGGTTGTCTTGTGTAACATCCAAAAAAAAATAATAAAAAATAAAACGACAGTTAAAATGATGAAATAAACGAACGAGGCATGTTGGGTCGGGTCGGATGGGTCGGCGGGCTGGAAGGGGAGCCTCCCCTATAAATAGCTTAGACCTCCACCCATTCCTCTCATTTGCAACTTCTAGAGAGAGAAACCGTAGAGAGAGAAAGTTGGCGGATCGACCCGATATTTGAGAAGTGTGTTGCTCCAGAGCTCGTGAGAAGAACCTCCGGACCAGAAGCTCGATTCAGGTAACGATCCGACTTAAATCTGAGTTTTAGTTCGTTTTTGGGTTTTTCGGGTTTTGGGTGAAAATGTAACATTTTAACGGATGAAACTGAAGGATAAACATAGATTTGAGTTCCTTAATGGAAAACGAACGTTTTGGATGCAAACAGGTTCGAGATCTTGACGAGATCAGAGCTGAATGCGAAAGTTAGGGTTTTGCGAAGAAACATGTCGTGCGCACTTACCAAGTGCGCACGGAGTACGCAGGAAGAGGGGTCTGCGCACTTGCTAAGTGCGCAGGCAGCAGGGTCTGCGCACTTCCTAAGTGCGCAGGCATCAGGCTGATTAGGTAAAGTCAGTATGTTTAGAAGCTTAAACCGTTAGAGTCGGGATTTGGTCTAATGTGTATTTGACTAATCAATTCAGATCGGAAGTGATGTAGTGGGACCTTTGTTTAGGGCAACCCGGATTAGCTTATCAGGTGAGTTCTAGAAGCCCTCTTTTAAATGCTTTATATAATGTTTTCGGGCTGGTGTGCATGCATATGAAATGATGTTTTACGAAACGATGTTTATGAAACTATGTTTATAAATGATGCTTATGAAATTATGTTTATGAAATGAAATGATTGGAATGAACGGTTTATGGAAAGAGAATTATGAACGGAATGTTTACGAACGAAATGTTTATAAAGAAATGGTTTAAACTAAAGGTAAAGGGTTTCGAAAATGAATGAAAGGTTTTACGAAAAGAAAAGAAAAAGGGCAAAGGTTTAAAGAAGTCATTACAAATCTAATCTGTCGAGTGAATGGAATTGACGAATGAAGTCTGGGAATGTAATTCCCAGCCTTGTGGTAGATTATGGACAGTGAGCCATAGTTGCTATAAGAGTAACAGGGGCAGTGTCTTGGTGGCCTGCCAATGGTTTGATGTTGTACAACTGGTAAGGGGTAACGACGGTTACTCAGGTGATGACGATCATCCTAAGGGAAAGAGGTAATGGGAAATCAATGACGGCGATACGTAACGGTTGATTCCTAAAGGAAAGATGCGTGTTGGGCAATGACGGCGATACGTAACGGTTGACCCCACGTATTGAATTGGGAAATCAATGACGGCGATACGTAACGGTTGATTCCCAAAGGAAAGATGCGTGTTGGGCAATGACGGCGATTCGTAACGGTTGACCCCACGTATTGAATGGTTGAGGCAATGACGTCGATACGTAGCGGTTGCCCACAACATTAAGGGTTCCTTCGGGGACACAAAGACGCTTAAAGAAAGACACAGATTGTAGATAGTAATGTATGACTTAAATGAATGTTAAAATTTTCAAAAGAACGATCCGTCCAAAGGCGTTTATGATGATGATAAAAGGTTTTAATGTTTTAATGATGAATGAAAGGCCCTGTTTTCTTATACGTGATGTTAAACCCTAATGAATGTTTTGAATGATGAACCATTTCTTAAATCGAATGAAAACTAGAACTCACCAGCGTAGCTGACTTTTTAGTATGCACATTCAGGTTAAGGCAGGTATGGATGATGGACGGTGATGCTTGGCAAGCGAGAAGAGTTACCCGGTGGATCATGAAGACTGGCATCCCATTATGATTAGATTATGATATGTTTATGTAATAGAATATGTTACGCTTCCGTTGTTAAACAATGTAATGATTATGCTTTATTGAAGTATTTTCCGCTGCGTTATTTGATAATCAAGTTTAAGAACTGTTTGTGAATGAGTAAATCCAACAAGTGAGGCCTCCCGGGTTTGGGGCCTTACATCTTGACCTTTATATACCTGGGCTTCCCTCGGCCCATTGGAGCCGAGCCCAAGCCCATCCATTTTCCTTTTATTTTGACGATTAAATCTCTATCGCGTTATTATTTATTTATTTATTTACTATTTTTGGGATGTTACAGTAGTGATCATCTTGTATAACATTTCACTAGTCAAATGTAGTGATCACCTTCTTCAATACACTATATCTAGATTATTATTTTTTTTGAACAACAACACCTAGATTATCTAGGGTAAAATGAGCAACACCTAGATAATCCAGGATAGAACTGCCACCCTAAAGACTACAACCCACAACCTTTGGTTAGGATGGGATCACCACTCTAAATCCTACCTATTCACCACTACACCCAACCCCCCCACCCCCACCCCACCCCACTATGTCTAGATAGTGTGTCTCTACACTTCACACTATATAAAGATAGTGAACTCTCCCAAGTATACACTATTTTAAGATAGTGTATAACCTCACAACCAAGCATTATGTCAAGATAGTGCACACACTAACAAATCAACATTATATCAAGATAGTGTGACCTCCCTCAACTTAACACTATGTCAAGAGAGTGTTATATCTTATAACTCAATATTATATCAAGATAGTGTTATCATTCACAAGTTACAATATTCATTAAACAATATTAGTCACGACCCCTCTCATATATACAATGCAAGAATAATTTTCTAAGTTGTAGCACATCTTCTTCTTTTTGCTCTTGATCTTCATCTTCTTTCTTCAAATGATGTTAGAATTTCAATTAGATTAGAGAAAGATATATTAGATTTATATTTGAAAGTATTTAAGAGCAAAGGGCAGTTTGAAGGATAGAAAAGCCTCTATTTATAGGCACAAGTCAAGTTATGGAAGTCACTAGGGCTGCCCCAACCACGGTCGACCGTCCCATTGACCGTGAGTTTCACACCCCAGTTTCAGGACACCCTGGGCGTGTGACCAGATTGGCACCTCTAATCAAATTATTATTTATCATGTTGGATAGATTAGAGTATTTTACAGCGGAAAATGGTTTGGATTGATCTTTTCATAAATTCTCAACCCAAGGGTTGATATTGAACAAATTCCAAACCCTTAGAATAAAATAATATTGTATAGAACTGGGATTTAAATACCCAACTATTTACAAATCATGGTTCAAAACCATTACATAATTCCCCTACATAACATCAGGATCAACAGAGCCATAAGGTAGGTATAAATGCCATGGAACTATATCCTTTTGGCACCTATCCTTGTAAATATAATTACATGGCTATCTCCCGTGCTTAGGGAATCGACTTCCGACATCACATAACCCTATCAAAACACATTTATATATATACAAAAGACTATCCCTTAGGACTAGTATCTAAAGAAAACTTACTGATTACCTAAAAACATTTGAAAATAAAACGTCAGCGCGAACGTTGGTGATCACATTTATCAGGACACGAAAATATTTCGGCATGAACAGTATTAAAGCCTTTAATCATGATATCAAGTTGAGCAATACCACACACCCGACAGATTAATTAGACCTTAACTAATCTGATCATACAACCACGGTATACACTGACCTCCCCCTCTGTAATGTGACTGCTAGGGCCACTGCCTCAGGCTGACTTATTGCATGGGATACCCCCTCCGTCTTACATCACATACAGATTCGGTGCCAGCCCCCTTATAGGAATTTCACCCATAAAGCGTGTATCCCTTGATCAAGTTTTATGTATACTTATGACCCGAATGCCAATTCAGTAGCAAGCACTTCACCCGTTAAAGTATTTAGTGCCCGCTTTGCCATTTTCGTAAAAGTAATTGGTTTCAAAGTTTTAAAAGCACATAAATGTAATCACCTGAATGGAGAGAATAACGGCTAGGTTTGGTTGCTTCCTAAATGCTCTATCACATTAGGTTGGTTCCTAAGCGTTTGTCAGTTCTTCTCAGCTTCTCGTCAAGAGTGCAGCGTTTAAGCGAGTATCGGGTATTTCTTCAGAGTGCGGTGCGTATCGGAAAGTGGGATATAGCTTCTGAGATTAAATTCACGTTTTGTTTTGAATGTAGAAATTCGGAGGCTGATTTCAATTTATAGGCAAATTTCAAGATCGTGACGCACCGTTATGAGGGGTGACGGTCCGTCACCGCCACCTCATGACGGACTGTTATTGAGGGTGACAGCCCATCACCGCTTTAGGGTTGAGAGTCACCATTCCAAGTGTCAGCTTCTGGCTGAATTACGGCGTGACTGACCATTACCGGGGTGACGGTCCGTTATAGGGTTACACTCGCCAACTCATCATCATGAGTCACCTGGACACGTGTCAGCTCCTGGTCAATTCCTTCCTCAGGTCGTAACGGACCGTTACGGTGGGTGACGGTCCGTCACCGACCCTGCACTTTGATTCTTTGATGTTTTGACCCTTGAAGTTTGAGATAATAGCACAACTACTCCTTGAAGTTTATTCCTTGCTAATTTTGGACCATTTCTTGACTAGTGTTACATCCTCCCCCACCTTTATTTCAATCTCGTCCTTGTGATTTATTGAAAAAGGTGTGGATATTTCTTTTTCATTTCCGACTCCAGCTCCAAAATATATTTGGGACCACGCCTGGAGTTCCACTTTACTTTGACCAATACTAGTCTTTTCTTTTTAAACTTTTTAATATGACGGTACTCAATTTGCAAGGGTTGCTCCATAAATTTCAGCTTTTCATTCACCTCTACATCTTGCAGGGGTATTACCCGAGATTTATCTGCCAAACATTTGCGCAGATTCAACACATGGAATACAACGTGTACTTCATTCATTTCATCTGGTAATTCCAATTGATAAGCGACAGGTCCGATTCGCTTCATTATTTCGAATGGTCCCACAAAACGTAGACTCGGCTTTCCTTTCTTTCTGAATCGTACTACACCTTTCTAGGGTGATACTTTAATAGCACTTTATCGCCTATATTAAATTCTAACGACTTTCTCCGTTTGTCGGCCTAACTCTTTTGTCGGTCTCTAGCCGCCTTTAATTTTTCTCGGATTTGTAATACTTTGTCAGTTGTTTCCTAAACTATTTCAGGACCTGACATTTGACTTTCTCCAACCTCTGCTCAGCAGACAGGTGTTCTGTACCTTCTACTGTATAAAGCTTTGAACAGTGTAGCCTGAATACTAGTGTGGTAACTATTATTTTAGGAAAATTTCATCAGATGTAAGTGGTCATCCCAACTTCCTTCGAGATCTATCACACAGGCTTGGAGCATATATTCCAGAGTCCGAATTGTCCTTTCGCTTTGCCCATCCGTTTGAGGATAATAAGCAGTGATAAGGTTCAGTCTAGTTCCTAGAGGTTTCTGGAAGCTTTACCAGAATCAAGACGTAAAACGGCTGTCTCTATCTGACACTATGGACCGTGTAATGATACTATTTCATTGACATAAAGTTGTGCCAATCTGTCTATGCTGAAAGTTTACTTCATTGGTAGAAAATGAGAAGATTTTGTCAATCTGTCTATGATAACCCACATGGTATCATTCCCTCGACCGGTTCGAGGAAGTTTTGTAATGAAATCCATGGTTATCATTTTCTATTTCTGGACAGGTAATTCCGGTTGTTGTAATAAGCCGGATGGCTTCTGATGTTTTGCCTTAACCTAAGAACAGGTCAGACATTTTGCAACATATACAACAATATGCTTCTTTATTCCTATCCACCAATAATTGGCTTTTAAATTCTTGTACATCTTGTCACTGCCTTGGTGCATGGTATATTTTGATTTATGAGCTTCCTCAAGAATTTTATTTCGAAGGTCTCCCGTAACAGGCACCCATATTCTCTTGTTCATACGCAAAACGTCATCATTCCCTTTGACTAATTGCTCAATCATGCCTTTCATTCCTTCTTTTTCAACGTTTGTTTCTTCTAAAGCTGATTTATGTGCCTCCTTAATTTGTGTTATAAGATCAATCTGAAGATTCGAGTCTCATGACATAAATTCTCTTAGGTTTTTCTCTTTTTTTCCGGCTCAAGGCATCAACTACTATGTTAGCTTTGCCCTCATAATAACAAATTTCACAATTATAATCACTAAGGACTTCTAACCATCTCCGTTGCCTCATTTTTAACTCCTTCTAACCAAAAATGTACTTCAAACTTTTATAGTCACTAAGCGCAGTGAACCTGACTCCGTAGAGATAGTGCCTCCATAATTTTAATGTGAAAATTATGGCACCTAACTCTAAATCATGAGTCGTATAGTTCTGTTCATGAGTTTTTAATTGTCGTGACGCATATGCTATGACTTTGTTTCTTTGCATTAACACACAACTGAGGCAGGTGTTCGATGCATCACAATAGACTACAAAGTCTTATGTTCCTTCTAGCAAAGCCAGAATTGATGCATGCGTCATTTTCGTATCCATGATACCAAGCAATGCTCAGTGGGCCACAACATCAACGCATGCATTAACGATGTGGACCAAAGAGACAGCTTCGTAGTTCATCTGATGTCATGAGCATGATGCCAGACGAAAAGCGACATTGATCAATCAAGACAATACCATAAATTAGGTAGGAAACACAGGAAACCCACAATCCTCTTAGGAAACATAAGCCTTAGCAGACAACTGAAGAGGTATGTTAGGTGAAAGTTGTTGCACAAGCAAGGAGCCAACCACTCATAACAAACTAAACACCACTCATACACCTTTACGTAGGCTAGGGAGAATGATTTGTGTAATATGTAATTGATGTTTTCCTTTCTTAATTCCCAAATACAATTATATGAGTTTATAATAAACCAAACAAAGACCTTTAAGCTATCTATTACTAAATACTATTTAATACTCCTAATCATGTGACTTTTAAGCTATTCACTATTAAATATTATTTTAGTATTCTTAACATGCCCCCCTCAAAGTAAATGTCGTTTTCAAAGTTTTAAATGCTTCAGATTGTTTCCGTCCCCACTCGTATTTAACAGATTTCCTTGTTAAGGAAGTGAGGGGAACAACAATTCGGGAGAAATCCTGAATAAATCTTCTATAGTATCCTACTAGACCTAAGAAAATTCGAACTTCGTTCGGCGTCTTTGGAATCTCCCATTTGGTAATTGCTTCTATTTTTGCAGGATCTACTTGAATGCCATCAGAATTAATGGCATGCCCGAGAAATTATACTTCGTATAGTCAGAATTCGTATTTTAAGAATTTGGCATACAATCTCTCATTTCTTAGCAGTTCAAGCATTATTCTCAAGTGATCTGCATGTCCTTCCTTCTAGTATACGTCGATAAATACGATAGTGAATTTATCCAAATAAGGTTTACAGACTCGGCTCATCATATCCATAAATGCTTTCGGACCATTAGTGAGCCCAAAGGGCATAACAGTGAACTCATAATATCTGTACCTTGTTCGAAAGGCAGTTTTGGATATGTCTTCCTCTTGAACCTTGAGTTGGTGATATCCTGAACGAAGGTCTACTTTGGAGAAACACCAAGCTCCTTGGAGTTGGTCGAATAAATCATCTATGGGCAAGCAAATATCGATTCGTTATAGTGAACTTGTTCAGTTCACGGTAATAAATGCACATACGCATTGAACCGTACTTATTTTTCACAAACAGGACCGGAGCTCCCCAAGGGGAAGAACTTGGTCTTATAAAGCCTTTTTCTAATAGTTCGTCCAGTTGCTTCTTTAGTTCCGCCATTTTTGTTGGGCTAATTGTTGAAAATCGCGCACCGGTTTAAACTTTTAAAACAACTTGTTTACAAAATAGATTTGTGTAGCGGAAGCAGTTTAGGCACACGATTAATAAAGTTCTAAACTTTATTCCGACAGTGATCCGATTACACGAATGAATAAACAATAAATAATAAAACCAACCATAGCGAGTAAAAGGTTATACCTTTGACGAAAACCCGAAAGCTTCACACTTTGCAACAAAGAGCGTCTCGCTAGTGACACGAAAAACTGTAAAACCAGAAGTCCGTCAGACGGATCTCGCGTAATACCAGTATGAGGAAGAAACCGATTCATGTCTAAACTTCTTGGGGACGGAAGCAAGTGGTCCGCGACGGCATCACGGCGGCAGACGACACACGACGGCGACAGACAACACACGACGGCGGCATGGTTGCAGACGGCGGTGCACGGCGGCTGAGGTGGTGTTCCAGCATGCGGTCGACGGCAAAGGGGGGTCGGTTTGGGTGTTTGCGCAAAAGGGATGGAGGCAAAGAACTAGCATTAGGGTTTTAAGTTTAAGATTTATTTATAATTAAGATAATTACAAAGCACACCTCGGGGTATTAAACTGTTAAACCCCTTCATAATTAACTGTTAATTACTTAAAAATCTTAACCTTTTACTAATTATGAATAATTAGAAAATATAAACCGACTAATGTTTAACTCTTAAACGTTCCAACCCTTTAGTCATTAGTTATTTCTCTTAATAATTAATAGTCGAATTAACGATTAATTATTTCTCTAAATAATTAGTTTTCGAATCAACCGTTTAAATATTTCTCTAAATATTTATTCACCGTTTTATAATACCGTGTATCGTGAACTATAATGTTTACAATTAAACATTATTAATTGCTCGTTGTCCAAAGTGTAACTCTTTGGATCGTACCTTAATAGCAATGTTGATATTATCGATGATCGGACATCTAATATCCAATAATCTCCCACTTCGACGATTCATTAATTAATACTATCAACATAGACAGTGGTGGACGCCTAGTTGCATCTCACTGCCCCTAGCAAGGTATGACATATTACAATCGTTAACTATTTTCTTATATTCAAGTAACACTTAATTAACCAATTGTAACAGTCATGGTAAACATATCTAGAAACTTATAGTGTTTAAAGTTGACTTTCAGAAAGCGTATGACTCACTTTCGTGAGAGTATTTAGAAAAGATTTTGGGCTTTATGGGATTTGGAAACAAATGGATTGGGTGGGTTATGGCTTGTCTAACTTCGGCTAAGCTATCTATTATAGTCAATGAAAGCCCCAAAACGGAGTTTGATATGCATATATTATTCTTCCTCTCTATGTTGTAAGTTACTTTTTATCTTTTACTGTTATTTTTTTACTATTACCTTTTACTTTTACTGCAAATTTTTACTTTTTAAAAATTTTACTGTTATATACCCCCTCTGATTTGGTATCAGAGCATAGACGATTCTTTATTTAACAGACTGAGACAGGCTCTATGTTAAGGTAACTTATTATGCTTAAGACCTATCTTTTATAGAGAACCCGCTCAGGTGAAGATTTGGGATAGCTTATTCTTTGATATTAATTCAGATTTAATATTAGTAGCTAGATTAATTCATTAGCAACAAATTATAGGGATATAAGAAAATATTATTGGGAAACTAAACTAAAAGAGTTTAAATAAGGAGGCGGATTTCTTTAAAAATTGATTCTCAAACAACTCCAAGTTCTTTTAAGAAACTAGAATTTCTTATTTGAAGATTAAAGAAAAACACAATCATAGTTCAGAACAAATAAGAGTATTAATAATAGTTATTATAATCTTATTTGAAGATTAAAGAAAAACACAATCATAGTTTACACACAGATAATATACATTTAAACGGTTTAACAGATTTAATAATAAACCTAGCATATAGTCTACAAAAAGAATCAAGTAATAATAAGTTTATACTAGATAAACTAGTGAATCACATAAATAAATAAACAGAAGAAGTTAAAAAGTTTGTTGATAACTTAGACTATATTAAAAATCAAAACAATCAAATTATAAAAGAATTAAAAGATATAAAGAAAAAACATAACAAATAGAGAAGAAACTAATAGCGACATAGAAAAAATCACAGGCGCTATAAATAAATTAAGTATAGATGATATAAAAATAGAAAGAAAACCTAAACCATATAAACACCGGTCTCCAAGAACATGAGTAATAATAAAAACTTCTTGAGAAGTAGAACTATACAGGAAGCTAAAAATTCGACTAGTAAGATATTATAACATCTGATTCTTTCATAAATAGAATAAATAGAAGAGGATCAGGATCAAACAGTAAAAAATAGATAATACAATTAGAAGAAGAAATAAATTTAGACAAAAATACGAACCTATATAACCAACATCAACTCGACATTTTAAATCCTAAAATATTATACCAAACAGTGATTTTAAATGTCAAAACCACATTAATACGAAGTACCAAAGAAGAAAGTCTAAGGATATTAGATAAAACTGTATCCATAGATTTATTTTCACCAGAAACAATACAAAGAATTAAACAATCAGGAAAACATTTTGTACAAACAGGCTTAATAATTATAGGAATAAAAATATTAGGAAGAAAAAATTTAGGAACAAAATTGTTGGCACTATTATTAGATAAAAACTAGAGAACGGAATTAAAGAAAGCGATTATTTCTGGAATGGAAATAGATCTTAGTCAAAATATAGATTTATTCTATTGCACATCTGAAATTTTAAAAGACATTAAAGATTTACAAAACCTTAAAATAGCTTTATAAACCAAAGGATATGAAAATTACCAAGGAAACAATATAGTAATAAGTATAGGAGTTCTAGGAAAAGTGTGCAACAGATCAGGTATGAAATATAAAGTCAATATAGATGGTATAGTCAGCACTATAGCATCAAAATCAATACAAATGGTAGATCCAGTTAAAATTGATCCTGAAGAATTAGCAGGATTAGAGTGGCAGTTAGGTGATTTAAAAGAAGATGATAATACAACGCTAGTACCTAAAAGACGTTATATATGTGAAGGAATAGCTGGAATTCAAAGTTTAAGGTTTGCAGATTTCAAAAAAGAAGAAAACAAATATGAAGAAAGTATTGATAATGAAACAGAATATAGCTTTATGAACATAGAATTAATATCGGATACAGATGAAGAAAATAATAAACCAATAAATGATACAGAGAACGAAGAAATAAACTCGGAATTTATTAAATTTGAACAAGAAGATATGGATTATAGTTTGTTAGAGTATTTAGAAGAAGAAGTAACAAATACAATATTTAAAAATGAAGAAACCAATAAAACATTAGAACAAATAATTATCCAAAAATTCACAGAATTAAATATACAAGAGGAAGTTGATGATATGATTATAGAATGCATGTTAGACTTAGGAAAGACATACGAAGAAAGTTATAACAAATTACAAGAATATTTTAATTTACCATTAGTAGAAAATATTTTATTAGAAAAAACAATGCTCTCAGATTTTTACAAACAAGAACAATCCTTTATGGATCAATATATGACAAACCTAAATAAGAGACCAAAAACAGAATGGAATACAGTACGAGACACATCGAAAGAAATTATAGGTAGAGAACCATGGACAAAACCATCCACAAGCTATCAACAAGAAAATAATATTAGAGGGAAAGGAAGAAGACTACGTATAGGAAACATATATAGTGGCGATATGTTATTATTGAAACAACAAAAACCACATCTTTGGATAGATACAATTCTAACATGGGAACAAACAGTAGTAAGAATGTGGGAGACAAATAAAAAATATAGTATGGATATGTTTGCATATTTAGAAACTACATTGGGACCAACATCATTAGGGATGTGGCAAAGTAAAAGGGCCAAGACCCAACTGAAATAAATAGGTTAAAAGCATTAGGAGATAATCATTATAATTTCACATCACAAATCAGGACTCTTATTTTAGTAGTCGACCCAGCAAAAAAATAGTTTAATACAAGATACAACAATTAGAAACTTAGAACAGTTAAGCATTGCAGATATGAGATACATAAACGAATTTACCTTAGATTTCACAAGATTATTATCACAAACAGGACAAGCTATGGATGACAATTTATGTGATGAGTATTTTATAAAACTACCAGGAGACTTAGAAAAAAGTATACATGAAGCTTGGAAACAACAATATGGTAATCAAAATAATCTAGGAATAGGACCTAGAATAACTTATACATTCGGAATATTAGAAGAGAAATGTAAAGAAGTAGCCTTACAAGAACAATTAAAAATAAATGCATATGCATTTTGTAAAATAGCTTTCTAAACACCGCAAGCATACAGATATTATGATAAAAAGAAGAAACTCATAAAAAGTACGACGTATAAAAAAGAATATAAACCATATTATAAAAATAGATATGTTAAAAAAACCCAAACAAGGAAATGTAAGTGCTTCATTTGTGGAGATGAAAAACATTTAGCTAATAAATGTCTGAATGAAAGTAAAAATAAAGAAAGAAGTAATTTAGTAGAACAGTTAAAAGACTATGAGATAGAAGCCATAGAAACTAATAATACAGATAATGAATCTATTTACAGCATATATAGCGAAGAAGATGAGCCAATAACGAAAGTTACATATACTTACATGAATACAGAAGACCGCAACCACAATTAGATACATAAAAAAGAAAATAATTATATAAAATGCTATAACTGTGGGTATTATCCAAGTATAGAAAAAAGATCCCAATATAATAGTTGCTTTAAAGAAATTTGTTACATTTGTCTCAAAGTCGTACATAACATAGAAATATTTTACAGATAACAAATATGAAACAAACACAAGTGCCTACACTGAAAAACTAGAATTGATAACGGAATTACATAATCTAAAAATAGAAGCTATTAGTAAAAAAGTAAACGAGTTAGAAGATTTGGTAGTAAAGAAACAACAAGAGTTAGAATTAAACCATATGTCAACAGAGGCAGAATTGACTTATATACAAACACAAGGTTAAACAAATATAATAAACGTATAATGTAGATTATGGCTCGATACTAATGAGTTTTTAGACTTAACAACCTTAGTAGACACTGAAGCACTAAAAAGCTTAATATCATATAGCCTAGCACCTATCCAATACCATAAACTGTTAACATATAAACTAGTAACAAGAACAGTAGAAAACATGCTAATCTCCATAACACACTATTTAGAACCAAATTTAAGAATGTAATAAATTAACATAACTGTTCTTTTTTTTTTTGCAGCTCTGCTACGAAAAAGTTGATTACTTCAAAGGATCATGCATCTGTTCAAGTCAATGTTGGTCATTTGGATGAATCTGGCCAATTCTCCACCTTTACACATGTGTATTTTGTTTTTACACAAGTAAGGGTTTGACATTGTTCTTTTAGTTTGATTTACAATAGGTTTTGATTTTTACACATGTGTATTTTGATTTTACATATGTGTATGTGATTCTTTTACACATGTGTAAACTGAAATTACACATGTGTAAAAGCGTTTACCCATGTGCATTTGATTTTGTTTATTTGGATGTAATTTTTATCTGATTTATGTATACGCTTTTTTTTTCTAATTTGTAAAGATATTTGAGTTTTTTAGATGTAGATTTTTTTTGCTGATTTACATGTATATGGGTTTACACATGTTTATATATATAATGAATGGGATTTTTTTGCTAATTTGTACATATATATATATATATATTTGTTCTTGATTTATATATTTGGGTTTACACATGTAAATTCAGATTTCAATAAGAGAGAGAGATGAGGGGAGGGGGAATATTCATTATTTTGTAAAATAAAAAAAAATGGAATTACTTTTTTACCTCCATATTTAATGTAAGCCATATGTTTCTTTTATCAGATGTATTAAAAATGCAAAATTAATAACAGTCACATATTAAAATATTAAAAAATGAATGTGTGGCCTACATTGAGTTTAAGAGTTTTCACAACAACTCAAGATTTACAACCGATATATATATATATATATATATATATATATATATATATATATATATATGGAATGGTTTAAATGATAACCAGTTTTTTATGTGATAACCGTGATAACCACTCTCAAACAAGCACATAATTTATAGATTATTTTTTTCTTTTAAATGTTAAATACTCTTTGCACATATATCTTGAATATAAATACGAAAATGAGGAGTCTTGCATATACGTATCACATAATGTTACATATACGTGTCACATAGTGTTACGTATATGTTACTCTAACAGAATGATAATTGTTACATATACGTAACGCTATGTTTGAGAGTGGTTATCGGTTATCACATAAATATTGGTTATCATTTGAACCGTAATTTATCCAAAAAATTAAGACACCTAACACAAATTCTTTTGCATAGTGTACACATTATCAATGCCTAAAATGTGTTTAATTACCTTCTAATCCCATCTCTATAATTAAAGCCTAATAATTATCATTTAATCCATACACTTAAAGCCCAGCTATTTATCCGTACGCGCCTGAACATTAATTTTTAAGACGCCGACACCCTCAATCGTCTCAGATTGCAATCGATCTGTCTCTAAACTCCCGGAGGACCCTCAGACTGCCTTCTGTTTCAAAAACCCCAACTCCCAAACCTTTTATCTTCCTCAAAAGGCCACTCGCAACAACTCATCGCTCTTCCGATGACTCTTCTTCTCAATCGCCGGCGACGGCATCTCCTTCTGCCTCATCCACCACCGGACCTGCGACTTGAGTAGTAAAATACGTTTCACCACAAGAAGTCGATGTTGGGTGTCGGCACTAGTCGATTGTCACCATGAACGGCCGTCGTTGTCGGGTTCTCTAATAGGGGTGTTGTTGTTTTCTCTTTTGTTGAACCCTAGGTGGTGGTGGCGCTCGACGGAACAGGCGTTGTTGACCTCCTTGCATCTCAGTTAGGTCACTATTACTAACCCTAGAAATTTTGGTGTTAGTTATGTTATTAATTATTATTATCTCTGTAATCCTACTCTTTCGGTTGTTTTCTAGGTTCATATGCATGGGCGAAGCTTTCTTAGGGCCCGCTCCCCCTACCCCCGATTTTTCGCTCAGTAGTGTTAATTTATATGTATTCGACCGATTTTTCGCTAAATAGTGTTAATTTATACGTACCGCCCCCGATAGGAAAAAAAATCCCGGCCCTGTGTTTTTCTTCAAGCTTCGTCACTGTTCATATGTATTGGTTGTTGGAGGTTGTGTTATCCTTAATGATGATCTCCCACTGATTAAGGTAAATTACTCCAATTTTATTAGTCGCATTCCCATTGTACTGATCAATTCTATTGCCTCTTGAAATTTGATTATGATGATTAGATTTATCAACTGTGTGAGTTTTTTTAAATTATTGATTATCCAGAACTGATTGTCATATAACTATTTTCAAAACTCATAGCCAAACATTGGATTATGATCGATAACAAGAACTCCCATCAACCAACTTTTATCGATATGCTTAATATCCGGTTACAAAAGGTAAAGGCTTTACTAAATTCTAATGAGTTACATTTGCTTCTGAGCTTTTCAGGGAAACCTTTTATTTCAGATCATTACATTGAACCATAAGAAGTAATTATCGATTTCTAGAAATGTTTTTGGTAAGTTAGAACAAATTCTGTATTACTTATTAATATGAGATCTGTGACCAGGTCAGGGGGTTTACCTAGTTGGGGGTTCCTCCTGTGGTGAGTTGCCCTGGATATTCTAGGTGTTGCTCTGGGGAAACCCAATTATCCTAGAATATCTAGGTGTTGCCGTTAAAAAAACTTATTAATATGAGAAATTGTGATTGAATCTTGAAATGGGTGTCCAGGTAATAAAGATTAGTGTGTCTCTTAACCAACTATTTTTGGTATTACTTATTAATATGAAAAATTATAAACTTGCTTCACCATCCATTACAGAATTATATTTTAATCCGTTGTTAAATCTTTGATGTTCACTCGGTATCATTTTTTAATCAGCGTTGACCCATTTTCATATTTATAATTATAGCCTGAAGACTGGGATGAGACGGTAATAAAACATTAAATTCTGATTCCCTCTTTTATGATCTAAATGGAATCCAACACTGAATTATTTATGTCTATTTAACACTAGGGTTATGATGACATCCCAAAGGAAATTCATGATCCAGATGCCAAAAAGGTATTCGTTTTTCTTTCAAACATTCTGCTTTCCCTGGTAGAGCATATTGGGTTTAGTTGTAAGATTCCTTTTCCGGGAGATCTTACTTATTGGATTTACTTATAAACATAGACATTAAAACTGAATAAAACTATAACTTTGAAAACATAGCAGAAGCGTACATCATTCTATTACATAAACAACGGAAGTCTTAACATTTACACATAAAACATTGTCTTAATATAAATTCAATTAACGGGATTTCAGTCTTGAGCCAGGTAGCCGTCATGCCTTAGCCTGTTCTTTCCTCTTGTTACCTGAAGTGCATACTAAAAGTCAGCTAACGCTGGTGAGTTATAGTTTAGAGCAAATAGGCATAATCATTAGTTCTTGTCATATTTTCATAAGTATAAATATATATATACTAGTCTATATGCCCGTGTGGCACACGGGTTGAGAAAATAATAATAAAACATGCAGGCAATTTAAATAAATCATACATAAAAGATAACAAAAAACTACAATAGTTATTACAAATCTTGTATATTACACGGGTTGAATATAAAAACAATATAATTCATAAAAGTCTAGAATAACAACTTATATATTGTCCCTTTATGACCATTTTGCTAGTGTTATTTATAAAATGAGTCATTTAAAGGTGTGTCACCATACTATACTTAGCATGTTTGCTTTAAAAATAAACACATATTATGAACCCAACACTAAAATATAATAACAAAGCACCATTCCAACAACTTGATTGCCACGTGTTAACTTCTTCCTCAAGCTTTCCCTTTTTACTTCTTGAAAATGGGTCTCCAACTCTTACTCCTTTAACTCCTTGTATATGTCGTCCCATGAACATATCTACGCCACAACATCATCATAAATTAATCACATATCATAAATTAATTACATAAAAAATTGAAATACAACCAACAAATCAAATCATACCCTTCAAGTGTTAATAAAGACACCAACATATCTAGTCTATGAACATGATCTTTCCCATCATTTCTTCATGCATGTACTATTTTTTCTTTTTCTTTCTTTAATTATGAACTCAATTATCAGCAAGCATTTCAAAAGCAAGAGAAGATATGTGATTTTTATTATTACATGATGCACAAAGAGAAATATTTTTACCTTAGAGTTGTAGAATCTTAATTCTCTCTTATGCTTGAGTGCTCCCTCTAGCTTCTCAATAGAATTTAAAGGAATCTTTAAGTTTACAGGCGACCCATCCGTTGAGCACAGTATGAATCCAATAACATCCTGCATAAAAAAATGTTAGCAATTAGTCATCTGTTCTTTGTTATTTATATTCCTTTTTTGGCTTTCCTTCGTTTTTTGGTTTTCTACAATGTTTCTATATCTCAACTGATTGTAAAACCACCAACAAATGAAAACTTGGTGATGAATTCAATCCCACATGGGATATGTGGGGACACTTGTCCATGTATAATGAACAAAGCTCTTAAATATTTCATGGCAAGTGGTGATCATATCCGGTGGCGAATACAGAAAATTTTCCTAGGGGGTGGCCAAATACTGGTCAGGTCAAAACGGCTCGAGTTCAATAATAGGTTTGGTAAAAAATAATAAATCGTAGTAAAATAATATTATAAAAATATGGATGAATATATAATTACCTATAAAATTCAAGAAAATGTGTATGGGTATTCAACGCATTTAATATTTTTTTGGGATAAAAATGAAAACCAAAGAAACATTTAAGGGGTAAAAGTGAAAGATAGAAATTTTTTAAGGGAAAAATAAAATTCGATAACTTTCTTTTGTTTTTTGTGTCTTTTTTTCCCTATAGGTGGGCTCTTTTGAATGTCAAAGTGCCCCCCCTGAATACAATGAGTGCCCCTAATTCCAATTTAATAGTTAAAAACTTGAGTAAAAACAGAAAGTCCGAGACTTATTTTCACTTCCAAGATCTCTGTAGGGGGGGCCTATCCACCCCATCCTTGCAAGGTAGATCTGCTACTGATCATATTCTGAATAAGATGAGTGTGGAGCCACATACTCTCTGCCATGTTACAAAGGACACCATCAGGCCGTAATGCCCTTGCCATCATTTCAAAAAATGCCCTTTCTACAAGCTCTTGAGCAAGACCTACACTCAGTGAACATGAGATTTACATCTAGACAAATATTTTTCAAGGTGTAGAAATGCAGTAATTATTTAACAATCTAAAAACGATGATGGTCAAATTTTGAAAATGTCTGGGAAACTTGCATAACAACTTACAAACATACCCACAGGATCAGATGAATCAATGATAATGGCATCATATTTTTTCTTTTGGTGTGTTCCTGATAAACTCTATCCAAATTAGAAAATGTTGAACACAAAATTATATATCACTCCTTGTGGTGTGTTCCTCTATGCAGTTCAAGCAATAAACTAAAAAAGTTAATTAATATCCATCATAAATTCATAATCCACCAAATGTCATCGAGATTAGCCAGACCAGATATTGAGTTCTAGAACAAACCCTAACATAAACCAAATATCACACAATTAACACACAACAATGGAATTACATGAAACAAAAACAATTACATGTAATTAAGCAACCGATAAATCATAACATCAAACAATTAACACAATAAACAACACAAAGTGCAATTACAAAAATAAAAAACACACAAAAATAATCATATTAGACTTCATGGGCTAGAGAATAAATAACCCATTCTTTTAATACTCATTCACAAAGGCATAAATATGTAACAGGCTAATACCAGATTCAGTTTATTGTGCCACCTTCTCTCTTCTTCAATCAAACTGTAAGCTTACATAAGTAGGGTTTCTAAAAACTCATGAAACAGGCTTGCATAATCATCATCATAAAAAAACCTAGAATTTGAAGCTCAAGTATCAGTTCATTGAAGAAGTAGAAAAAAGGAAAAAAAAAGGAAGCAGAAATCGATGTATAAACACATATTATAACTTAACAATTTCCAATCTATTTGAGAAATGATACTTTTAATCTTGTTAAGCACTTCCTCTTTCCATCCCCTGTCCGCTTTGCCCCTAAATCCATCATAGACTGGCGTCTCTCAATCGCGCTTATTGTCACGAATCGTCGACTAAATTTGTGTGGGAATTGAACCTGCCCAACAACTATGATTCGTTATTAACTGCACCGAATCCCATCGATGGTCGCAAATGTTCATGAAATTTTGGAGAGATGCTTACCGACAATCTTGGATGGTTACAACCGTACAATCTTGGATGCTTACCGACAATCTTGGATGCTTACCGACTAAATTTGTGTGGGAATGTTCACAAAAACAAACGTTTCGGTCTACCGTCGTAGTCCGACATGCTTACAACCGTACGAAAACTAGTGTCCGTCCGTCATTATTTTCTTACAACCGTCCTACCGTAGTCGTCCGTCATATCTTGCAACCGTCCTACCGTAGTAGTCCGTCATATCTTACAACCGTACTACCGTCGTAGTCCGTCATATTTGTTTGTCTGCCCTAAGACATCCGTTTCCTACCCGAACTAATTATACAGTCGTGCATCGATTGAGGGACTGACTCTACCGTAGTAGCCTTAGTTTAGTCTACCTTTCTAGACTTCTAGTTCTGGCTACATAATAGTCGGGAGGTCGTCCGTCTACCGAAGTAGCCATTATCATCGTTTCCGTCCATAACGTTTATTCATACATGGCAAGCATTATATACATGGATATAAAGAAATATTTCGTTCTTATACGTTATGTCATACTTTTCATACTTGGCAATCAATATATACATGGATATAAAGCAAGATTTTGTTCTTATACGTTATGTCATGTTTTTCATACTTGACAAGCAATATATGCATGGATAAAAAGCAAGATTCCGTTCTTATACGTTAGGTCATACTTTTTCATACTTGACAAACAATATATACATGAATATAAAGCAAGATTTCGTTCTTATACGTTAGGTCATAATTTTCGTACTTGACAAGCAATATATACATGGATATAGAGCAAGATTTCATTCTTTGTATGCATACGTTTTATTCTTTGTTCATCATTCATTTTTATATATCACGTATGGTCACATTAGCATTCATATATATATATATATATATATATATATATATATATATATATATATATATATATATATATATATTACGTATGATCACATTGACATCCATAACATTTATTCATTTATTGTATATACTTCAGCCCCAAAACATTTAAAAATCGTTTGTACGTAATACATAGGGGGCACATAGAACTCACTTGTCTACCGTTGTTCAACCCGAAACTGATGTCTTAACTATTGTTAGTTCGCATACCGATCTGCACAAAGTACTCGTATTTGAAGAAGTGGAGAATTTAGGATGTTATATTAGTTGATCACTTACATGCCTACAAGTAACATGAATGTGAGTACCATAATTGGATTACTATAATCTGGTGGCGAATGGGCTACGGTTCACGAATTATGTTTGCTACGATTACAACTGACGAATGGGCTACGGTTGACGAAGCTTATGGGACCACATCTGGCTTTTTCTTTCCACTATGAAATATTTGACTCAAAATTCATGTTTATTCATTTTCAGTATGTCTGGACGGACGGGTCCCTGAATATCATATGGACAAGGGATTCGGTGCAGGAATCGATAATGACAAAAGTGAAATGCCTTTCTGATGTTGTTAAGACACATGTACCTTCAAATAAACATACACTATGTAGAGCTGGAAATTCAATAGCGGATCTAGAACAAAAGTTTAGGGGTAACGAAATTTTTTATTTTTACCGTACTTTCATGTAAATGAAATAAAAAAAAATTTGACGGTACTTTCATTTAAACAAATTTTTTTTACCGTACTTTCATGTAAATGAATAAAAAAATTTTTTGACCGTACTTTCATGTAAACATTTTTTTACGGTAACATGCTACTGGCGAGGCGGACTGTGGAGGTGGAGGACTGGGGTTTGGCGGAGGCGGCGCTGGGCGGTGGTCTCAGCTCAGGTCGAGCGGCTGGTCGAGTGGTCGATCTCTGGCTCTCATAGTCTCACAGTTCCCGCTCTCTCTGTCTTTCTTCTTGGCCGGCCGCTTGGGTATGTTGGGTTTAAGAATTGAGACTTTGAGCTATTGGGTTTTAATAAAACATTTGGGCTGGCTAAAGCCCAAATGTTTTATTAAAACCCAATACCTCAAAACCTTTAATAAAATGTGGGGACTTGGGGTAACGTATTGGGTTTTTTTTATAAAATTTTGGACTTTTTATGAAGTGTTGAGCTTTTAAAAAAAATTGTGAGGTAACGTAATTTATAACCAGATACATAAAACCGTAAAAAAATTTTGCACTGCGCGTAAAAAGTTGAGGGATAGCCACCCTAGGGTAGGTCCGCCCCTAGGTGAAATGGATGCAAAAGTCAAAGTTGCATCCAATGCAGCTTATTCTGGTACACATGTCATTGCAAGGTATCTTATTCTGGAATCTGGATCCACAACGTAGCATATATATGGGCGGGTTGGACGGGTTAGGTAACGGGTCACTTTTAGTACCAACTGTAACGGGTCAGATGAGGTTTGATCTATGTCCATACTATGATTACAAAAAAATAGTGATTTATATATTTGAACAAAACCATTTTGAAGGTTTTATGCATTAAAATATTTGACTGACTTCTAATTGATGCAACCCTTTCGACCCATTATCCTTTTAGCTAAACTTTCGGATTTGGCCCATTTTAACTATGTTGCATCAAGTACATTAACATAGGAAATTTATGGTCAACTTATGGTGGAATATTTGGTCTTATAAGCATGTTCATTGGTTATGGTCAGTTGATGCAATATTTAGACTCATTGGTATGTGTTTGTTGACTGCATAATATATTCTTTATTTAGTTAAATTTTTACTTTTAGTTTTTTTTTTGGTTAATTCTTTTATGTTTGTTGTTTTGTCTAGATACCGTACAGGTGCAGTTTGCACGATGACATGTATGTTGGAAAACTCAAATCAGCAACGCACTTTTTTATGCAACAACCAACAAGTTAGAAGTTATTTTTACCATTATTATGTGCTTTATCAAGTTGTTATTCTGCGTTCTTATTGTTTAATTAGTTAGGGATCAAATATCAGTTCATATGAGAGGTTAAATCAGGATGGGTTATTTATTTATTTACCTATTCCGATTAGATTACTGAAAGTTGATTATTATGTTTCTTTTGGATAAACATGCTTGCATAGCTTGGCTTTTCAGGTCAAACATGATTTTCTTTGTAAAATAGAAAAAAAGGATGGATTGTTTTCACGTAATTCACAAAATGTTCTATTCGTTTGACTCTTTCAGAAGTCAACAATTAGGTCATAAATTTCTTAACAGATTTTGTTTAAATTTGAGGCAGAGATAACTTTCTTCACTTTGACCCCAAAAGTTTTTTTTCTCTTTTTGGTGATTGTAAAAGTTCTAGATGTAAATTTCAATGTGGATGTTAGCTTATATAATGATTTAGAGATTAGATTTGATTGTGATTCGTATTATTAAGATGTGCAATATCAAATGAGATATCATTTTTCTTAAAATTAAGGATATTTAACATGTAGAAATAATGTTTAGTGAGATGATCATAAGGAAAGTGGGTGAGCTTATGATCAAATCTTTTGGGAATTACTTTATGCAGAAGGTTTTGGAAGTGTGTAATGAAGAACAGAGAATGCGTATCTTGATTGCAGTTACTCAAGAACCAAGAGAACTTGTTCAAATTATATATATATATATATTTCCCATGAGGATAAATAGTGATTTTTTTTTTCATTTTTTAATTTATTTTTCTTATAAAAGGCTTTTTTTTTTTTTTTTTTCATTTTTCTTACAAAAGTTTTTTTTTATAAACTGGCCACTAAAGTTCAAAACAAGCTTTAATTTTTTTTTCTTTACTCAAAACTCTGTTTTTTTATAGATTTGCCACATAAGTTCAATAAACTTTCGTTCGTTAACTTTTTTCAAAATACGGGTGCGCAGTTGATTTTTTTGTCAACGTTCTGACATAAATTTGTTTTAAAACGGAGTTGTATTCAAAATCGATTTTTTTTATCGTTGCCTGTATCGAGTGCCGTTACCGTTGTGGTACCATGATGAACCGAACATATTATGGGCGAACAACATCATTGTCGATATTGGTATTATCGATTCGCCTCCCATGGGGATGAATAGTAGTTTTATTTATTTATTTTTTTTCATTTTATATTTTTTAATTTTTCTTACAAAAGTTTTTTTTTTTAAACTGGCCACTAAAGTTCAAAACAGGCTTTAATTTTTTTTTCTTTACTCAAAACTCTGTTTTTTTATAGATTTGCCACATAAGTTCAATAAACTTTCGTTCGTTAACTTTTTTCAAAATACGGGTGCGCAGTTGCTTTTTTTGTCAACGTTCTGACATAAATTTGTTTTAAAACGGAGTTGTATTCAAAATCCATTTTTTTTATCGTTGCCTGTATCGAGGGCCGTTACCGTTGTGGTACCATGATGAACCGAACATATTATGGGCGAACAAAATCATTGTCGATATTGGTATTATCGATTCGCCTTATGATTTTCGACGAACCGAACCGGTAATTTTTTTAATTTGTTTTCCCCTTTTTTATTATTTAGTTTTATGTTTCATTTCTATTAACATTATTTTTACCGTTGTGTCTATGCTTTTGTTTAAATTTTATTAACGATGGGCCACACAACGTTATCTATGATAACTTTCGTTCGTTATGTTTTTTTAAATAACGGAATGCGCCGTTTTCTTAATAATTTCTTTTGTTAACGTTCTGGTTTAAATTTTATTGGAGACAAAGTTGTATTCAACTTCGAGTGTTTTTGGGTATCGTACGTTATAACGAGTTTGCGATTCCACGCAAACGAGCGAAAACAAAAGTTTTTTTTTTTTTTTCATTTTGTTTTTCATTTTTCTTACAAAAGTTTTTTTTTATAAACTGGCCACTAAAGTTCAAAACAAGCTTTATTTTTTTTTTCTTTACTCAAAACTCTGTTTTTTTTATAGATTTGCCACATAAGTTCAATAAACTTTCGTTCGTTAACTTTTTTCAAAATACGAGTGCGTAGTTGTTTTTTTTGTCAACGTTCTGATATAAATTTGTTTTAAAACAGAGTTGTATTCAAAATCGATTTTTTTTATCGTTGCCTGTATCGAGTGTCGTTACCGTTGTGGTACCATGTTGAACCGAACATATTATGGGCGAACAACATCATTGTCGATATTGGTATTATTGATTCGCCTCCCATGAGGATGAATAGTAGTTTTTTTTTTTAATTTTTCTTACAAAAGTTTTTTTTTATAAGCTGGCCACTAAAGTTCAAAACAGGCTTTAATTTTTTTTTCTTTACTCAAAACTATGTTTTTTTATAGATTTGCCACATAAGTTCAATAAACTTTCGTTCGTTAACTTTTTTCAAAATACGGGTGCGCAGTTGTTTTTTTTGTCAACGTTCTGACATAAATTTGTTTTAAAACGGAGTTGTATTCAAAATCCATTTTTTTTATCGTTGCCTGTATCGAGGGCCGTTACCGTTGTGGTACCATGATGAACCGAACATATTATGGGCGAACAACATCATTGTCGATATTGGTATTATCGATTCGCCTTATGGTTATCGACGAACCGAACCGGTAATTTTTTTAATTTGTTTTCCCCTTTTTTATTATTTAGTTTTATGTTTCATTTCTATTAACATTATTTTTACCGTTGTGCCTATGCTTTTGTTTAAATTTTATTAACGATGGGCCACACAACGTTATCTATGATAACTTTCGTTCGTTATGTTTTTTTAAATAACGGAATGCGCCGTTTTCTTAATAATTTCTTTTGTTAACGTTCTGGTTTAAATTTTATTGGAGACAAAGTTGTACTCAACTTCGAGTGTTTTTGGGTATCGTACGTTATAACGAGTTTGCGATTCCACGCAAACGAGCCAAACCAATAACGACCAGACTCCCGCCGCGAAGCGCGGGGGGTGAAAACTAGTTTTATTTAATACTCATAGGATAATATCTAGCCATTTTTTGTTCATTATGTCCATGGGCGAAGCTTAGTGAGGGCCCCCCTCCCCCCCCCCCGATTTTTCGCTCAGTAGTGTTAATTTATATGTATTCGGCCGATTTTTGGCTTACTAGTGTTAATTTATATGTATTAGCCGAAAATTTTATAGTTTCGGCCCTCTTAATAGGAAAAAAATCCCGCCCACCCTGCGTTTTTCTTCAAGCTTCACCACTGATTATGTCAGCCCAACAAACATTAGATTATATTCATATTTGTTTCATTTTTTCAGCCAAACTGAGCTCACTGTTATTGGACCGGATAAGTTTGTCAAAACTTCAAACATTTGACTAGAACTTTCAAATGCGGATTATATATACTAATAACTTTATCTTTTATGAAAAATACATATTTCTTATAACTTATGTAAGTATTTTAGTTCATGGATCATCTCACCAAAAAACACAAGTGAGACCTTGGGCGTCGCACAGAGCCATGAATTGATAAACAAACGGAAACCGGGTACAACATTGTAAATTGTCGGGTCCGTCGCAACGCACGAGTTCCCCACTAGTATAGTTAAACAAAATGTTAAGAAAAGGTGAGCCTTGGCTCAGTGGTTAAAGCTCACCCCTCAGCCTAGGTGGGGTTCGAATGTTTTATAAAATTTCAATGTACCGTTGCGACGTACTTATTTTTATTTACGTTTCAATATAAATTTCATTAAAAATTGAGTTTTCGTGATGATGTACAAGTCATTGAAGCACGAACGTACAATTCATAAAAGATACTTTAAAGTTTTTTTATAGTATTTTTTTTTTCTTTTACAACCTTATAAATATGATATTTTATAAAATTCCAGATTTGCTGTTTAGACGTGGTTATTTATATTTTAACACCATCGCTGCATTTTAATTAATAATGATAATATTATCTACATTTTTATATGATATATATGGTTAAGCGACGGCTTTACACAGTTTTATCTTTTCATTAACCGATTTTTTAGAGTTCGCTTTCATTTTTATCAACACCGTTTTATATTTTCCTTAAAAATTATAATAACGTAACTTTTTTATGATTTTTGAGTATATCATTTCAGTGTAAATTTTTTTTGGCTATCACTAGTACACCTGATTTTTTGAAGCGGTTAAAAATTATTTTTTAAAGCGGTTTTAAAGAAAACCGCTTCATAAAAGGTCTTTAAAAACATAAACCGCTCTAAAAGTATAAACCGCCGCAAAAAAATGTATTTTTTTTAAAGCGGTTTGAAGAAAACGCTCTAAAAATAAACTTTAGGAGGCAAAACCGCCTCAAAAAATGGGTAAAAAACATCAGAAAGTCATTAAAAAGATTTTGCCCAAAAGTTACTCTCATTTACTCGTACAACTCTCTCTCTCTCTCTCTTCTCTGCCCAATTCAAACCAGATCTCAAAACCCTTACCCTTCTCTACCCAAGTCAAACCAGATCTCAAAAGCTTTCGATCGATATTCTCAAAAGATGAAGACGATGGTGCTTCAGAGGCCGGTGGTTGTGAATATGGAAAAGGACGCCAGTGGTGGTGAAGAACAGCTAGCGCGATGGTGGTTTGGATCCAGACTCTCAAAAAGATGAAGACGATGATGATGGTGCAGAACAGTCGCCATTGCCACCACCGTGGTGGTGAAGAACAACGAGAACATCGACAACGACGATCTCCACCACTGCCACCACCGTGGCCTCCCTGCTACCACCTCCGCCACTCACCTCCGTCGTCGCCGCCAGCATCACCAACACATGACGAATCCACGATGTTTATTCCGTTAACAGACGACCCGTTAACAATTAGGTTATTTTGTTCCTTTTTCGTTTTCTTTTTCGACAGATCTTGTATTTTAGTACCAGGGTTTGCTGATTGTTTAAGGTTTGGTTGATGAATATCATGGATTGTTATCTTATTTGTTGGTTAATTTTATTAGGTTTTGATTCATGGTTTGATTTGAAATTGTTTTTGGGATTCTTTTCTAGTTAATTTCATCATAAATTGATTCTTGTTTTGTAGTGGGATTTTTTAGAGCGGTTGTTACAAAACCGCTTTAAAAAATAACCGCTTCAAAAAATCTGCATATTTTTTAAAACGTTATCTTTTAGGGCGGTTTAAAACCGCTTTATATAGTCAAATTAACAAACAAAAAAATCAGTTCTGTACTAGTGTATCTATGTTTCGATAACAACCTCAGTAACGTGCTGTAACTATTTACTCATTGTTATAAGATGACTACAAATGCGAATCACCAAATTGAAAATGACTTTTGGGAAGTAATAATATTGGCCACACAAATACTCAGACAAATCTTATTGGTTCACATTTTAATAAATTTTATATTTTTATAAATTTCTTTTAAAATACTTTCTTTTCTACACGTTGTTAGTTTTCATGAGAGGTAACATCATGAATAGACCGATGAATATACACATGCCAGTGTGAATATACACGTGTTTACCACAAATTAGAGATGTTGTGGTACTATGGAATTTTAATCTATACTATGTAATATCTATATCTATATTATATAATAAATAAATGTCTTGATAAGACACTTGTCGCTATTTTATTAATCCTTAACTTTTTTTTTTCGACTTTCTTTTATTAATTATATAAATTTTATTTAATTGTTTTAATAATTTTTTGTTTCTTGACTATCACTCTCCTATTAAATAACAATGATTTCTATAATAATTTTTATAAAAAAATTTTTATTTAAAAAATAGGTTTGTTCTTAAAACATTTTTATAAATCTAACATTTCTTTCATTTTTTTACTAAAACATTTTAAAAAATAACTATATAACATTTCTAGAATTTAAATTAAAAAACTATATAATATGTCATAAATATGTAATATGTAAATCTTTATTACTAAGTATATATAACATAGCATTTCTTCAATCCGTGTAATACACAAGGTTCTAACCTAGTTATCTAATAAATAAAGGTTTTTTCATGCCATGTGTCGTCTTCATATTTTTTCTCATCATTTTTTTCCTGTATCTCTCTCTTATTAAATACACCTCTATATGTTTAATAATAATACATTTTTAAATAAAATATTAATTTTACTAATAAAACACATTTATTTTAAATTATCCTTTATTTTAAGAAACTTTGAAATCTAATTATTTAACATTTATTTTCAATCAAATAGCAAATGAAAGTTAAATTGCATTAAATAGTAATTAACTTATTTTTGAAACCCGGTTATATATTAATTTTTACATATTTTGAATTTTGTTTTCTATCCTTGGTATATGTAATATATTTTTACACCTGTAAAATATATATACAAAGTTAAGAATTTTATGTATTGATATTTTTCACCCCGTGTGTATTACACGGGTTCTAAACTAGTAAAAAAACATTATATAAAAGAAATAAAGAGGCTTTCATAAATTATATTCTATTTTTATAATATCTTCACACATCTTATATAATAAACCACCTAAGCTTAAATGTTTTATTATTAATCAAATATTATATAGATTTTGTAATTCGTAAAATCTCTCTGAATCATGTATAGAATATTTACAGATTAAAGAATTTTGATGGTATAATTAACATTTTTAATTGGACAATTTAAAGAGTTTAAAAGATTACTCACAAATCAAACTACAGCTTTAGTTATTACTAGGCTATTGACTTTACAAACCTCGCTCACCGTTTAATCAATCATTTGTTGTGAATTTTCATGGTTCACAAAAATGGAAGGTGTCTATAACATTCTATTATGCCACGTATATGTTACGCAAATTGGGTGCATAAATTTACTAGGCACGTGAATCACAAAATTGAAAAGGACTTTTGGGACCTAAAATATTGTCCACACAAATACTCAAACACTTGTTATTTGGTTCTCATTTTAGTAATATATTTGTATTAAAACTCCGTCGTTCCGACGTGTTAAATATTCATAGTCTTTTTTGTTATCTATATTTGTAACTATATTAACTATTCAAATAACATAATTATATTTTTTTTATTAACATTCAAATACCAACACAAAACTAAACCAGATGTCACTCAAAACTCCACTCCGTTAACATTTACCGTCCGAAGATATCCGTATTAGATCACACTGTAATTAATCATATTAGAGGGATACATTATGTAAATATGATTATCATATATAACCTCAATTGTAACCCTATTGTAGTTAATAATAATCAATATAATACAAAATTTCACACGCTTAAATGTTTAATTTGGTATCAGGGCCACCTTGGCTCTACCATAGCTGCCGCATCCCAATCGGAGTATACATAGCTACTGGTGTCTGATATATGCTACTCCTTGCAGCCTTCCTCCTGGTTTTTTCTTGTCGCATTCGTCAACAACATCTACAGCACACACCGCTGCAAATATCAATGTCGTCATAGCCATCGTTTTTTCTGGTTCTCCCCCACCACTTAGGTTAGAACCCTAATTTCACCCGAAAGTCACAACACTTTTGGTTGCTTGAGTCCCACAAGTTTCATGTGAACTTTCGGTTGGAATCTCACCCGAAAGTGCTATATGAAAGTCACAACACTTTCGTTTAGCTTCTTATCCGAAACTCGCCACCAGAAAGTGGTACATGAAAGTCGCAATACTTTCGTTTGGACTCACACCTGAAAGTCCGAAAGTCACAAAACTTTCGTGTGGAATTTCACCCAACAGTTTTACAGTTTCGTGTGAAAAATTCAGTGGCTCCTCTACCCCCCACCCATATTCCTCTACAGAAAAGGCTTCACACAACCCTCATTGATTTGCATTTACACTGTTACCAACAAATTATGGGTATTGAAAAACCATGAGTGAACCATTCTTAATTAATAATCTCCTTGGTTATATTGATGGATCCATTCCCTATCCAGACCGCATGTTACCATCTGGATCTGATGCAGTTGTTGCACCACAACCAAACCCAAGCTATATTGATTAGCTCTTGAACGATGCACACATTCACATGATCATTATCTCCACTGTTTCTAAGGCCTCATTCTCACATGTTTAAGGCACCACAGCTCGTGAAATTTGGGATTCACTTACACGTGCCTACACTCCATACATTGCCTCCCGAGAGTATACGCTTAAGACACAACTTCTTAAGATTTAGATAAAGGGTATCTAAGTCGTACATTGGAGTATGCATTCGCACTTGTCAACATTGTTGAACATGTCAAAGACAAAGATATGGTTCTTTTTGTTATCGCCGATATACGTGAGGAATGCAATGGCCTCAAATCAACTATTCTTGCCCGCTCATCTCCTTTGACATTCAATGAGCTCTATGGTCTTTTCAGTTACAAAGCCTCCACAACCAGGTGCTGCATTATTTTTTTATTGCCACTACAAGTATCACTTCTAGATCAGCCTCTCTTATCCAATCTCAACCACCATAACAACTCATTGTTCTTCAACAAATGGCAGCTCAACATGGTTTCTAACTCAAACCTAACACTGCTACTCCTCAAGCTTTCTGCACCTATCGTCCACTATACATCATGGAAACAACAACCAAGGACGTTGTGGTCCCTCACGTTTGTAACAACAGGGAACACGGTCATAGTAACTTCTCTTGGGCCTCGTCTCATAATATGGTCTATGATTCCTGCAATCGATGTGGCATTGGACATAATGTCTAAACCATGACCCATCAACACTGTGTGCTAACCCAACAGCTAATTACAGATACCCTCTCCAACTTTGGAGATACACGCTCTACTGCCGGTTCCACATGGTATCCTGATACTGGAGCCAACAGTCATGTAACGCCTGATTTACCAAGTCTTGGTAGTTTAGAGGCCTATTATGGTAATGACTCACTTCATGTCGGTAATGGTAAGGGACTTCATATCCTTCATAACGGTTCCTCTAAATTCTCTTCTCCAAACAAAACTTTTTCCATATATCAAATTCTTCATGTTCCAGAAATTAAGAAAAATATCCCTTCTGTTCAAAAATTCAGCTTCGATAACAATGCATTCTTTGAATTTCACTCTCTTTATTTTGTTGTAAAGGACGAGTCTACACGCATTACCCTGCTCACCGGCCCCGGTGAACAAGCTCTCTACTCCCTTCTTCTTCCTCAACTTCAGTCTCTTCATAAGGTCGCCTTCTCTACTACTTGGACTTCATCCACAGTTTGGCATCGAAGGCTCGGTCATATACATCAACATCTATTTCATTTTGTGCTTTCAAGTTTTTCTCTTCCTGTTACAACAAACATTTCTATAGTTTCTTGTACTACTTGTCATTTGGGTAAATCAACAAAATTGTCTTTACCTAGTTCTACTTTTCATAGTTTAAATTTTCTTGAATTGGTTTATTGTGATGTTTGGGGTCCCGCCCATGTATTATCTTCTGATGGACATCGTTACTTTATGCTATGTGTTGATCACTTTTCTCGCTATATATGGATGTTCCTTCTAACCAACAAATCTGATGTTTATCCAACTTTCAAACACTTTATCTCCATGGTTGAAAGACAATTTAACTCTAAACTTAAAAATTTTCAAACTGATTAGGGTGGTGAATATCTTCCTCTCACATCCTTCTTCACATCTATTTGCATCGTTCAAAGATTACACTGCCCACATACCGGTGCACAAAACAATATTGTTTAATGGCGACATTGTAACGAACCATTTTTCGGGTTTAATAAATAATATATGAAAACATATTATAAGGGTGTAAATAAACCAAAATAAAGGTGGAAGGTTTAGTTGCAATTGAGCAAATCTTGGTTTTAAATAAAAAGGGTCAAAACTGGAAGTATGAGGGGTTGTCTTGTAATAAACCAATTCCTGATTTTGTTAAGGGGGAGGGGTAGCGTAGAACACACACAGAGTGTGTGTGTTTTCTTACGAAAAGCACCAGAGAAAAGAGAAGGGAAGATTAAAGATCAAAAGGATGATTCTTGCATGCATAATCTATGATTTCCGGTGAGCTTATCTTCTTCCAAGCTTCAAGTAATCATCTTTCTTTTCTCTAAACCTCCATTTTTATGTTCTTAGTGGGTTTTGGTAGAAAACCCAAATTGGGTAAATTGGTGGGGTGATTCAGATTAAATCTTGTCTAAAAGCTTTAATCTAGTGTTAATGAAGTTGGAGAATCATGATTTACATGATTTAAACATCCAATTGGATGAATTCAAAATTTGGGTTCTTGAGGTCAAATTGAGGGTTTTTGATTTGGAGATGTTTGAATGTTGAATTGATGTTGGGTAAGTGTCTAGGGAGTTATTAGACACATAATTAATCATAAAGCCCCAAATTTTATGGTAATTTTTGAAATGGAGTTTTGGGTAAAATTGGATGAAACCCAAACGGGTTAACTTGGGTTGAAAGTTGGTTGTTCGGTGTTAGAGGTTTGGTTAAGATTGTGATAACCAAACTAAGTTAGGGTGTTGATCTTTAGATCTTAGGTGTGCCTTGAATCTCAATTTGGTGAATGAATTGAGATCATAAGATTTCTAAATGCAAGTTGATTGCTAGGTGATCAAAGCATTAAAGGAGCTAGCTTGAAGACCAAGTGGAATCGTTTCTAGCTAAAGGTAAGTGCCTTTCACTTACTTAGTATAGGTGGTAGTAAACGCATATATTTGATATACATGTTTATTTGTTGGCTATCATGTGTGTAATTATGCGTATGTTGATGTGGTAAATTTGCATATGGGGAATGTTTGCAAGGGAAGGGTGTTTAAGATGCTTGAGGTCCATGAACCTCACATTATAGTATAGTGGTAAAGTCTTTAAATCACTTATGTGTTTATGTAGAGTAATTGTATGACTTGTTGTATGCAAGGGTTAGGATAGTGAAATAGTGGTTTGAAGTCTTTGAACTTCACAAATGGAAATGGTGAAATTGGGATCTTTGAATCCCACGTGTCGGTAAATAACGGATAGGTTATAAAGGTTGATTGGTGTTATGTGTGTACACATGTTTGTATGTTTAAGAGTCGATGTTTGAAGTCTAAGAACCTCACCCGGTAGTTTATTGAGGTCATGACCTTCAGTTATGTCGTTGTAACTTGAAGTCTTTGAACTTCACTAATTTCGTTGTTGCATGAAGTCTAAGAACCTCCCACGAAAGTAATTTGAGGTCATGAACTTCACAAGGTTTTGTTTTGGCATTTGAGGTCTTTAGAACCTCATATAGAGGAGTTTGAAGCCTAAAAAACTCACACAGTGTGAATTGAGGTCATGAGCTTCACGAGGTCGTTATGGTGCTTTGAGGTTGCAAGAACCTCACAAGGTGTATCGTCGGGTTGGTAGGAGTTTAACTAACTAGTGTATACATACATAGGTGTAATGTATGTAAGGAGTTATATATGTCAGTTAGAGTCTTTGGGTGTTAACTGGTACGGGTTGGATAATGGGGCGATTAAAGTCCATGAAATCTATTAGGGAGGTAAAGGGGAGGTATTGGGATTATTAGAATCCTACTAAGTTGGTGTAATTTGGATAATAGAGGAATACCAAACTTGAAGTAAGCATATCTTGAGCTAGAAAATGAGTTACGGAAGCCATAATATATGCATTTGGGGTGCCTCGACGTGAGGAATTCAAAAATAAATTTTTGTGTGCAGGTGGGGGCGTAAGCTACGCCCTACCCGGCATAGCCTACGCTGGGTTGGTTTTGCCTACGCCCTCGCCACTGACCTACGCTCCCCAAACGCCCTCCCCTACGCTGAAACCCATTTTTTGGGTTTTTCTTATGTTTAACCCATGGGAGGCTATGGGAACTTGTATATATCATTATTAACATGTTTTGTGGTGTTCCCTTGTAGGTAAAGCTCCGGTGGAGGTCTTGGGTCACGCTTCGTGTCAGAACGGATTCTTGTGTGATTTATGGTTGCTAATGGTTGGAATTAGAACTCCTTTGGGATTCATTAAACTTGTTATAATTTATCTTTGGAGGTTGAAACTTGTTGTGTTGTCGGTCGATTGTTTTAAAACAACATTGTTGTTGTCTTTTGTTGACATTAACAAGCGTTGTTTTGTCAAGAGTTTTAAATGGGACCTATTTTTCGCGTGCGTTGAATGTCAAAATTGGTTGAAAATTTTGGGTGTTACAACTTGGTATCAGAGCAATGGTTTGATGGATTCGGGTGTGCAAGACACCAAACTCAAACTTATTTGCTCTTGATATGGGTGGGTGTAATGAGAATCCAACGAAGGCATGTCCGAAACATGGAGCTAAGGTAGAGATTAGTAATGATATTTGTTGGTAGTTTAATTGGTGTCCAAGGTGTTTATGTGTGTCGAAACTTGTATTGGGAGTTATCACATGGGGACAATGAATATACTTAGGCCTAGTATATTAATAATCATGTATGGCCAGGATGATTAGTAATGTAACATGTCTATGTGTCTTCATGGTGGCCATGTAATAATAACCATCACCAAGGAGTAAGTGAAGGTGATTATATATGTATTTATATGTATATAGATGTAGATATACTTATATACATATAGGAGTATAACTTAAGATAGATGCCTATAGTTATGCTTATACACGTATGACGAATCGATTTTTTTATCACAGTAGGGGAATGGCTGACGGAGACGGATGTTTGTAGGCGTAAATAGTAGTTGGGAATTGTCTTAAAGACTCATGTACAAAAGAGTCTACGCGTGTATCACCTCGGGGATGGTGAGGATCTCGAAGTTAATTGGGAGAGTTAGAGAGCAGCATTCTAGTGGAGGACGGCTAGAGCTTTCTACCTAGTCGTGCCAGTCTTCCTTCAAAGAAGATAGGGCTCTTTGAGACGAGCTTTTAGAAGAAACATATGAAGCCTAAGAGTGGGAGGAACAACTTTGGTGAATTAAGGAGGAAGAAAACCTTGTTTCCACAAGGGGTTCGTGGCGTGCGAACCAAAGGAGTTAATTGGTGGTAGTTTATTCGTTGGTTAGTCAATGATGCATCACTATAATGGTATTGGCTTCGGAAGCAATCCATTGTGATTGGTAGATAGAGTACGATTCATGGTGAGTCGACTCCGGGACATGGTGGAGGATTGGTTGAGAAGTTCTCCATAAGGAGAAAAGCTTAAGGGCGTGAAGGCAATGCGTTGGGGTGAATTCAAGAGGCGTTCTTGAAATGTTTCTATCCACAAGTTGTAGTGGACTATGTATCTGGAGAAGTTCTCCACGTGTGGTAGGCCGATGATTTGATTAAGAATAAGGGCGTGTTGTATGACTAAGCATAACCTTGTCTAAATCTTGTAGTGTCGGAAGGAATGGAGATAGATCGGCTTCTCGATACTATCGGTTGACGTTATAGAGTGGATTCTCCTGCATGGTGTACAACTCTAGTGGAGTTGATTATTATATGTTGCAGGGAGATCAAACCCGGGAGACAAGTGGACTGTAAGGAGGAATTAGAGGTGGCTTCAAGAAAGCCAAATATTCTAGTTGAGCAAGAAACCTTTTTGGGGAGGCAACACCTATTATTGTCGTAGGTATGGTAAGTAGCTCGAATGGAGGATGATGGGACACACTATGCCATAAGTGATATAGTCCTAATAACATGTGCTACAGATGTTATAACTTGAGACACGTTCGAAGTGGATGCATCGAACTAAAGCACACAAGGTGGTGAAGAGGAGAAAATAGAGATTCCAATGCCTTCGAGTTGGACATTCTAATTACCAAGGACGAGAGTGAAGTCCTTTCGTTTTATTTGTCGGGTTGCGGGTGAAACAATCACATGGAATGGAGTCCTACGATTGAAGTGGAACTTGTGTGGTTACTTAATGACCATATCAATGTCGTGTGGCCAAAAAGTGATGTGTCGAACTATTCTCATCTAGAGACGGTGAAACACATGGCACATGAATTGGTGTATACCTGGCTTATGCCATTGACACCAACCAGAGTAATGGAATACTTGATGTTCCAGTTATGAGAGAGTTCATTAAGGGTTTTATACCCGAGTGTCTCTTCTTGGCGTGTAACCATTATTTGTAGAGTTGAAGAATGGAAGAATGTGTTGTGCATCTATTGTCAAGGTTGAACAAGTGACTTAGGTCCTAGATTCAACCAATGAATGTAGAGCAGGTTAATATCCCATAAATGGATATGAAATCCATTGCGGATACTATGAGATTGCGGTGTGCCATTTCGGCTTTGGTGGAAATCCATTTTGGATAAGGTGGAAAATTATGAAGGCATATATGTAGACCCATCAAAGATAAACAAGGGGTAAGTGGTGTTTGAAGTCTTAGAACTTCACAAGTTGTTTTTGAAGTCTTAGAACTTCACAAGTTATGTTTGAAGTCTTAGAACTTTACAAGTGGTGTTAGAAGTCTTAGAACTTCACCAACGATGTTGAGAATGAAGTCTTCGAACTTCAAAAGGGGGGATTGTGTGATTGAGATCCTTGAATCTCAAAGGATGACTTATGATTAAGTTGTTGGAGATAAACTAAGTGTTTGGGTCACGGATAAGGAGCTGCCTTTCAGAATTGTGAAAGAAGATTTGGATAAGGAAATCGTCGTGTCCTTACATGGAGAAACCATATGTTTGTCGGTTATGTTGGTGCCTCACGCATTAGACTTGGATATGTCTCTATGCAACGAGGCAGGATTATCGCGTATTCTCCTAGACAGTTGTGAGCTTGATTGTAGCAACTAAAGGAGATAACTGAGGAGGGAACGGGTGACTGTATACGTGGGTGAATATTAGGTGGTTGAATTGAAGCCTCGAGCTTCAAAGGAGTGTTGTATGTAGGTGATGGAATCCTTGAATTCCAACAATATGAAACATTTGAGACCTTAAATCTTAAGGGATGAATTGATGTGGAGGTTATGAAACTTCCAATTATGAGGTGGGAGAAAAAGGTGTGACAGAACTTGAATTCCTTAGTTGTCAAACGTATTGACTACTGTTATGAGGTGATTCATAAATTCAAGCAATCTATATACACGGGGTGACAATAATGCTTGGTTGTGGAGCATAAATTTTCGGTGGCCAGAGGTGGAATGAGACATAGTCGAGGATGTTGATAAATGTCTCGTTGGCTTGTGGAATAAGGCCAAACGCTAAAGGAAGGTCGTGTGGGATGCCTCAACGGCTTCATATACCTATGCGAGGTAGGAGAAGCTTGTAGTAGTTTGACTACAAGAGTATATGAAAATGGCAGGAACATGTATCGATTTGGTTAGTGGCGGGTCTTTTGACCGGGGAGTATGCAGTTCCTATTCTTAGAGGAAACATACTCTTATGAACGATCGAAGAATGCCGATTTAAGGGAGGGTGTGATACGTGATGGCATGACCGTACCTTTTGACTCTATTGAAATGTCGGTTTCACTTGTCCAGTCGGAGGAATCAGGTGATTATTTTATTGTTGGTCGGAAGTTATGGTGTCATCTTATCTATCTTTAAAGATATTGATACACTATTGTTTGATTTACTAAATGGTGGATGGTGTCACACACCGATTAATTTTGGGTAGAATTGATTGTCGGGAGTTTAGAATCAATGATGTGATTCAAGACGTAATGTAGAAGATCTTGTAAGTGAAAATGGTTGAAAATCCGCTCAAGATAGACAGAAACCTTAGTCAATTATAAGGATGAGGTGTACTGTTATTCAAGTGGGAAACTTGACGCTATCAAAGTTTTCCTTTGAAAGGGAGTGTTTCGGGCTTGAAAACGTGGGAGACTAAGTCCCCGTTATGTTGGATCGATCAAACTCGATACTAACTTGGTAAGTGGGTTACTGTTTGAATTTAACGGAGGAATCGAGTAAACTCCATATTATATTTTGTGTGGCCCATCCAAGGAAATGTTTGGTGAGAGAAGTTGTTGTTGCTGCTTCTCATGGAGTATATGAGTTATGATTTTGAATCTTGCGGAAGAACCGGTGGCTATTTTAGATAGGTGGGGGCGAACTAATTGTGCAATGAGGGATCTACCATGTATTAATCCTTGAAAGCACTACGAAATGTGGAATTAACTTTGAGAAAGTAAAGAGGAGGAGTGTTGAATTTTTACCCTAAGTTGAGTATTTGGTGGCAGGTTTTGGGGACGAAACCCAAAGTTAGGAGGGTGATTTGTAACGAACCATTTTTCAGTTTTAATAAATAATATGTGAAAAACATATTATAAGGGTGTAAATAAACCAAAATAAAGGTGGAGGGTTTAATTGCAATTGAGCAAATCTTGGTTTTAAATAAAAAGGGTCAAAACTAGAAGTATGAGGGGTTGTCATGTAATAAACCAATTCCTGATTTTGTTAAGGGGAGGGGTAGCGCAGAACACACAGTGTGTGTGTGTGTGTGTTCTTGCGAAAATTGTAACACCTCAAAAATTCCTTAGAAGAAATACCAAGTACAAGGACCTAAGGTGCAAATAAATCAAACTTCAAGGACTGAAAATGAAAAATTTGAGAAAATGGTCCATAACGAACCGTCACCCAGGATAACGGTCCGTTTCAGCCACGACAGACCGTCACCATCTCATAACGGTCCATGCCGCAAAACCAGAGGCGGTTTAGGGTTTCTGACACGTGTCCTCTGACTCAGTATCAGTGGCGGACCGTCACGACCCATAACTATCCGTTACAATGTCCAGAAATGCGTAGCCACCAAGCAAAGCCATGACGGACCGTCACGCCTGGTAACGGTCTGTCACCACCCGAAATTTAGCCCTATATATAGATGGTCGAGCTCGATAGTTTTCACACATCCCATACACCACTTTTGCACACACTCACCTCTGATATCCCAGTTCCAAGTCCTACTTCGCGTTAGAGAGTCCAGTTTCTAGCCTTACGCCTTCAAATAGCCGTAGATAGTTCCGAGGTAAGGTTCCAACTACCTGGTTACTTACCATTAAGCTTTGATTATATAATGTTAAGTTTATTATAGCTCTTAATTAAGAAATATTAGCAGTTAAATATACGTCGAGGTGATGTCCGAAGTATTTGACATATTATCAAAACAATAATCATAAATACTGCCCAAGTGAGTTCCTCTGAACTTAATGTGTATTGTTACACAGTTGTTATTTGAAATAGTCACACTATTCCATGTATATGTAATGCGTAATAAGTACTTTATACGTTCTGTTGTGGGATGGAACCTATGGGTGGATTATTTCATCTTATTGGTGTGGGAGGACCAGTAGGGTGGGATAGTTTATTCAGTTTATACTGCTGTGGGAGGACCAGTGGTGGAAAGGTTGCCAATTATATATATAACAAAAAACTCACAAGCAGTGTTACATGTGGGTGGGATGTGAGAATGTTGATGATTAAATAACAACCATTTGTGGTAAAGGTTGACGAACTCACCAACTTATGTTGACTCGGTTACTTTAAAATTTTTGCAGATGGATCTATTAGTGGCATTCCAGGTAGCTAATAGACGAGGATAATCATTTGGCTGGTCGAAAGATCGTAATGGTCAGAGGCATGCTTGGTAGAGCTGTCTTGTGGATATTTTGAGTTCCATGACAGGAATTGACGTTTGTTGGTTTGGTTAGTTTGTAATAGAAGTTTGTTTTATAATGTAAAACAATTTAGTTATTAATAAACGAGGTTTATGGTTTAGCTTATGCTGTGTGTTTTTGGTATCAACGTCACTGTAACTAGAAGGTGACCTTCTGACCGGTATGTAGTTATCTGACAAGCGGAATGTTCTGTCTAAGGAAAAAGCGGTGTATAAATCTCTTCTAGACCCATCGTTCTTTCATGGGAACATATCTGTTGGAGGTACTACTCTGGTTAGACGACTGTCCTGTGTTACGGGTGTGTCAAGTTGGTATCAAAGCCTTAGTTTAAGAGATTTAGGTACTAATAGGAGGTTAGTAACTAGACTTAAACTAGATTTTCGTAAGGAAGCTGGAATGCCATAAGAAATGTCATAGTTTGAGATGTTGACTTTCATTATGAATATAGCGGGTAATATCAAGGAAACAGATAATTAAATGCATTTTAGGCCAAATGTCTTTAATTTCTGATTTTCTGGATTATTACTAGTTATACGAATTCTGATGTCATACATCTTTGTGTAGGGACAAATGGCCGGAAAAGGTAGAGGAAGAGGAAGTGGTAGAGGTAAGACACCGAATACTAGGTCCCGTACTGAAACGCCCATAACCGGGTACATCTCATAGTTGGCACAAAACATAACATAGTTCTTAAACTATTAATCAGAATCTGTTACAGCGGAAGTCTTTAATTCAAACATTCATAAAAATCCAAACCAATTAAAACTTTGCTCAATCATAACTATCGGGAATAGGAAATGTCAGTCTTCAGCGCAGCAACCCGATGCCCATGCTATCTAGCCCTCACGGCCGCTCTACTTTCCTATCTTTTTACCTTTTCTACCTGTCATGCATACTAAGGGGGTGTTTGGGATTACTTATCAAAAACTCCTTTTGACTTCTTGCAAAAGTTAAAATTTCTTACTTCTCCAAAACAACTCCTCCACCCTTTTAAAACTAACTTTTTCATCAATTATCCAAACAAACTTTTAACTTATTACCTTTTTAAAAAAGGTAATAAGTTAATAAGTAGTTTGAAATGGAATCCCAAACACCCCCTAAATGTCAGCGTGTGAGTTTTATTTTTACTTTAAACTGAAAACTTTTTTTTTAGGTAGCTTAGTTTAATAAAAATAAAATAAGCTTTTCTTTCTTTATCTTTAAAACACTTTAACTTTACTTTAAAACTTTAAAACGTCACAATTATAAAACAATCACGTTACTGTCTTTCATAAAACTTCAACTTTGAGGAATTCCGTTAGGGTGTCCTCCTGTACTCTATCTGACTATCATTTCACTTGTACAAGACAAGTGACTTTAACATACTTTAACTATCACATATGGATCATGGTCCGAGGACCAGATCCCTTTCTCGCTTACACCTCAGGGTAAGACTTTTACTTTAGCGCTGCCCACACCTCAGGGTGGGACTTTCTTTCTCGCTTGCCCTTCAGTGCAAGACTCTTTTAGCATTGCCTACACCTCAAGGTAGGACTTTCTCGCTTACATCGAACTGTAAGACTACTTTAGCATTGCTTACACAGAAGTGTAAGACTCCTTTAGCATTGCTTACACCGAAGTGTAAGACTCCTTTAGCATTGCTCACAGTTCAAGGTGAGACTTCTACTTTAGCATACCTGCAAGACTTTCTACTATGCAATGCAATTACACTATTACACAAAATAGAAATGTAATCACATAAAATTTCAAATAGACAAATAACACACATAAGCATATAACATGGTATCTGTCACTGTCACTATCGAGCTGTACCGGGGCATAGCTCCTTTAACCTTCTTCACTTTAACTCTTTACTTTCTTTAAAAAATTACATTTCAAAGATAGTACTATTCTCTTTAACACTTTACCTTTCTTTTTATAAAAATAACCTTTTTATAAAAAAGCTATGACTTTCTCTTTCATTTTATAAAAATAACACTTTATAAAATACTTTACTTTGTCTTTCATTTTATAAAAATATACAATTCTTATAAAATATTCTTTAACTTTGAAAACTATCTCTTTCACAGTATGCATGCCAGCCCAAACCCGTTTAGGAAAAAAGGACAATAAGAACTCACCTCACTTAGCAAGAGAAACTTCGAGCTAGGTGGGATGCTAACAAATCTGCCAAGGGTCACGAATGAAACAGGGTTACATCCTATATGTTTCATTCGAAAACTTTTATGTCCGAAATCTTTTTCGACCGAAATCTATCTCGGTCGAAATCTTTTTTGACCGAAAACTATTCAGTTAAAATATCTTTTACTAGAAAACTATTTCGTTCGAAATCCTTTGTTCGAAAATTATTTCGGTCAAAATCCTTTTCGACCGAAAACTCTTTCGTTTGAAAGTACTATTTCCTAAAACTATTTCGGTCGAAATCCTTTTCGACCGAAAACTCTTTTGTTGAACAACTAGCATCGATAACCATCTTTCTATACGTCTATCAAATGACCTTTATTAAATAATTAATCTTTGCCGAGTATTATTTGACATAAATATATTTCTTACACGTCATCCTCAACACGGTATTCATAACCCGAACTAGTATAAATTATTCTACGGGTTAAAGAGATATACCTTCCCGTACACGGCATCTAGAATACGATCTCGTACCGTACCCGCAACTCGATTGTACGGACTCCGAATTGGGTGATTCGAAGGTCCACGAACTCGTCTCGACACGTCGGTGTAACATCCTGAAAATTCATATGATTATGGTGCGGGTTGGTGAACAACCCGAACTCTATTTGGATACGAGAAATGAGTAATATTTTCATACGAGATGCGTTAAACTACTAGGAAGGACACGAGTGGTCGTTTAAAAGATAGTTCGAGGTCGAAACGTGCAGAAAAGAAACACAAGGACCCGATATAAACCTTGAAGCTTTATATATGAATTAAAGGGAAAAACCTAGGCCATTCGGCCTAGGGGGATTGCGACGACAGCAACTAGAGGACGAGGGCATGGAGGGACATCGGAGGAACGCCGGAGAGGGAGGTTTCACGACAGTGTGGGACGAGGAACTCCAAACGCAGCCAAGGTAATCTCCGTTCATGCCCTTTTATGTGTTTTGTCATGTTTTTAGAGTGGAAACCCGATTAGGGTTAGGTTTATTGATATTGGCCGAAGGTAGGTATACGGATGTGGGAGATGACCGGCTAAGGAGGTGGTTTAGAGGTGGCAGGAGACGATGACAGCGGAGCGGAGATGTAGGCGGCGGTGTAAGGTGGCAGCTTCGGAGAAAGGAAAAGGAGCACGATGAGATCCGTGGGAGTGTTCTCAATGGAGACGACGGACCCGACATGGAGGACAGTGGTGAGTGGTTGTGTCGAAAGCCATGGTGACACGGTGGTGGCGCGCGAAGGTGGTAATGGTACACGGTGGTACACGGTGGTGCACGATGGTGGCGCATGGTCGCGGTAATTTGTGGTAACCGGATAGGGTTTTGCCGATAAGGAAATCAAAGACAACGGGGATGGTAGAGTACGAGAAGGACACGTGCATTGGCAACGGCGGGCTCGGCTAGGGTTGTTGCATGGCGTGCATGCATGGAAACCCGACGCAGGTGCCTACGTGTTACGTGGTTAGGATTTTACCATGCAAGGCATGCAGGCGGGAAAGAAACCCGATCCGAGTACGTGTGTGCTCGTGGGGCTAGGGTGCATGATCACGTACGTGCATGGAAACCTAGGTCCGCGTGTACAAGTTCTAAATGGGTCACGAACGACCCGGTACGAAGGTGACATGAGATTAGGGTTTCACGGAGATGGATTGACAAGCAGATGGGACTCGGGGTTTTATTATATTGTTACCCGTTACCCAATGTATGTTTTATACGTATCCCGATCGTGTGATCATACGTTTGATAGGTTTGGGTTTTGAGTATGGATGGGCGAGTTGCAGAGCAAGGACTAAGACTCAGCGTAACTGGTGAGTTTCTAATCCCCTCTTTAAACGTTTTACTATTTTGGGGCTATCGTACATACTCACATGTTTTATCATACGAACGTATTACAAGTTAAGATTTAAGCTGGAAGTGTTTTATGAGACCGTTATGTAATACTGAGCTAAGGGTCGTTATGGGACCCCTAGGATAGGTGAACAAGAGTTGTGGGATCTGTGTGTGTTATGTTATGAGTTAGTCGGGAAGAGTCGGAAATTTAGTTAAACCTGTGATGGTTATATAAGGAGAGTGTCACACCCTGAAATTCCACAGCGGGTTACCCGCGGGTTGTGACTGTCAAGGATCATCAGTCCCGGTCATTTCGAACGACCTCTAAATGGTTTTCGAAAAGACATCCCGTTTGAACATCATACACAAAAATTAAGTAATACAGAGTTTGAAAATGCGGAATGTAAAGTGCGGAAGCAATAATAATGTAGCAAAATACAGAAGCATAACAAATTAGGTTCCCATAAACCTAGCTTCTAATGAAAACATGATATGCGACTCCAGACATGCAGTCCTAGTCCGTGCGTGAATGCTTAGCGACCTGAGATAAACATGCTTAAAGTGTCAACACAAGGTTGGTGAGTTCACAGGTTTAAGTAACAGAAACAGAAATGGAAACAGTGTAACAGTACGCATGTATACTATTGATTCGATTGTTGATCAAACAATAAACATTAACTATATAAGCAACACCGAAACCGAAGCTCAACGAAGGAATGCAGAAACTAGCATTTTGCCTCTTACGTGCCCAGCACGCAATGGATTAGGTCAATTATGCACCCGTTTGACTCCCAGTCAGAGTTAGCGCGACTAACCCGGGTGGGGGTTGTTAAACCCAATAGTACTATTCATGAATCACCTCGCTTTGTGTAATAATTAACGGTTCGAATATGAGAGGACTTTATGTGCGGGAAATGCACCCACTTATATAAATTAAAGCGAAATCAAAGTAATTGTCATACGACTAAGTAAGAAAATGGTTTAGCATGTATCTCCCCCAAATGGAAAAGTAAGTAAAATGGGGCCGTGAAAACTCACCTGGAAATGCGGTGAATGAGAAATGAAAGCAACAAGAGAAATCGAGTAACTCCGGGTAACCGACCTAACCGAGCCCTAAGAATTAATAAGGCTATAAGGTCTATGAAAGTAAACATGGTTTATGTAACCACATTCATCCAAACGACTCAACGTTGAAAGGTTACATTGACGTTTTGAAAAAGGTTTGACCAAAGTTGACCGAGGGTTGACCAAGGTTTGACTAATGTTGACCAATGTTGACTAATGTTGACCAATGTTGACCAATGTTGACTAATGTTGACCAATGTTGACTAATGTTGACTAATGTTGACTAATGTTGACCAATGTTGACCAATGTTGACTAATGTTGACCAATGTTGACCAATGTTGACTCATGTTGAAGTCATGTATAAACAACACACAAGTAACATATAAGTTGTAAACATGTAACACATAAGCATCATACAAGTTGTACATGTGTAACACCTAAGTAGCACATAAGTTATACATGTGTGACACATAAGGAACATACAAGTTGTACCTAAGTAATGTATAAGTAATACCTTGTGACATAACAGGCTTGTTTCAATTAGTTGCATAAGAAATCAACATGTGACAAGTAATTTAACATTTGCACATCTTTATGGCACATTTCATATATGTCAACCATTCCTACACATAACTCATGTCATCATATTAATAACCTATTAGTATCAATTCAACACTTTTAAACAAGTAGCATAACATGTCATAGAAATTCCATAACTCTTATCATAACAAAGTTTCCATTCTTTGACAATTAGGGTTTTAGTGTACTTTAAGTGTAATGGCTCAACTAAACAAGTTACACATGAATTTATACTAGTGACATACCATAAACATGATTCTACACACAAACTTTCTATTCTAAGCAAAGTTGAAGTTCACAAATTAATAAAGTTTCCTTATTTAGCAAGGTTCACCAAAACACGTCATAACACAACTCCAAATTACATATTCATGCACAAGTCATCTATTCATATGATAATGAAGCTATATAATCCATTTTAAACATTTATAACCTACACATACAAAATATGAACAAATAAAGTTTCCTTTTTAGGAAAGTGGTCCAAACGACCCTATTGCACATGTGTAACCCCAAATAACTCTTTTTACTACTTTGATATACATTATAGAACAATAATATCAAGTTTTTATCCATGAGAAACTCATAACACAAAATATGCAAAATTAAAGTTTCCTTATATAGTAAGTGGTCCATAACCGAGTGAAAAACGACATTTCAACCAAAAAAATTATATTTCCTATCTATTCTACTATTATGTGTACCATTTAAACTAACAAACATATCATACATCAAGTTTTGCAAAAATGCATCCAACAAAGTTTCTATAAATAGAAACGAGCAAATATCAACCTAAACAAGTATTTCAAAACATAAAATGTGCATATGTGCATCAACAACTCATTATTATGAAAACATTTGATTAAAACATGGATTTAGACACTATTAACATGGAAAATCGTTTGGATACATGGGTTTGCCATTTTTGGCCGAAAAAATAAAGAAAAGATGGATGGATTTGTACCAAAATCAAGTATGATGGAAGGATGGATGTGTTGTTTGCTTGTTCTTCCTTGAATCACCTTGAAAGTACCTTGCAAGCTCTTGAATGGATGAAACAAGAATTGAAGATGGTGGCTAGGTGGTGAGGGGGTTGCGGCCGAAGAAAAGAGAGGGGAGGGGAGGAGTGGTTTAGGGTTAGGGTTGTGTAAAATGAGCTTAAGGGGATTAAGGGTGGGTTAAGTACATGGGTCTTGGGCTTTTTCTACAAAATGAGGCTTTTTAACTAGGGAATGGGCTCCACTATGGATTAATAAGTTAAAATGTTGAATTAGTAAGCCCAAAGTTTAAAACAAATCCTTTTTATAAAATCCAATTTAGGGTTGTTGGCACATATCGCGTATCCGCTTAAAAAGCGTTAAAATAAAAGTTGTTCTAAAAATTCCGGAAAAATTCACATAAGCATGAAATATTAAATCACAGTATTACATATAATTTTTACACACCAAATATATGTCTAAATATTATTTCTAATATTCGTTAATGTTCGTGTGACAGGACGCGTGTGTGACCCGATAATCCGCCCGATTACCGATGCATGAAATGAAATGAAACGAATGGACTTGCTATATGATATATGTACTTAATTACTCTATAATTAAGTATGATGCAAGTGTAATCACATGAATTCAGGTAATAGTCGGGTATGGATATTAACCTGAATTTGCCGGGTGTCACATACTCCCCCTGTTAAAAGGAATTTCGTCCCGAAATTCAGTTCGCGTCACTGATAGACGGTGTAGTTTTGAACAAGTGAGGGTATTTACGCTTGAATTGATCCTCGCGCTCCCAAGTGAACTCTGGTCCGCGTCTAGAATTCCAACGAACCTTAACTATGGGAATGCGGCTTTGTTTTAACTGTTTGACCTCGCGGTCCATGATCTCGACTGGTTCTTCGACGAAGTGAAGCTGATCGTCTATTTGAATTTCCTCCAATGGTATGACTAGTGTCTCGTCTGACAAGCACTTCTTCAGATTCGACACGTGAAACACGTCATGAACGCCACTGAGGGTTTCCGGTAGGTTGAGTTTGTAGGCAACAGGACCGATCCTTTTCAGAATTTCGAAAGGTCCAATGTAACGAGGGTTAAGCTTCCCACGCTTGCCGAAACGTATCACTCCTTTCCATGGCGAGACTTTCAGTAGTACCTTGTCTCCCACTTGAAATTCTAACGGTTTGCGTCTCACGTCAGCATAACTCTTTTGACGATCACGCGCGGCCTTGATACGTTCGCGTATCTGTACAATCTTTTCCGTAGTTTCATGAATAATTTCTGGACCTGTGAGTTGGCTATCTCCCACTTCTGTCCAGCAAATCGGCGATCTACACTTTCGTCCGTAAAGTGCTTCGAATGGTGCAGCCTTAATGCTAGTGTGGTAGCTGTTGTTGTATGAAAATTCGACCAACGGTAGATGGGCATCCCATCCGTTCCCAAAGTCAACCACACAAGCTCTGAGCATGTCTTCCAGGGTCTGGATGGTCCTTTCACTTTGACCGTCCGTCTGGGGATGGTATGCAGTACTCATATCTAGTCGAGTACCCAAGGCTTTCTGTAAGGATTGCCAGAATCGGGATGTGAATCGACTATCCCTATCTGAAATGATGGAGATTGGCACTCCATGTCTTGTGACTACTTCCTTCAAGTAAGTTCTGGTTAGTTTCTCCATCTTGTCCGTTTCTTTAATGGGAAGGAAGTGCGCAGATTTGGTTAGTCTGTCGACAATTACCCAGATTGTGTCACAGCCATTAGAGGCCCTGGGCAATTTCGTGATGAAGTCCATTGAAATTTGTTCCCACTTCCACTGTGGGATCTCTGGTTGTTGGAGTAATCCTGATGGTTTCTGATACTCCACCTTGACCTTAGCACAGGTCAAGCATTTACTGACGTAGGTAGCAATTTCGGCTTTCATGTTAGGCCACCAATAATGTTCCTTGAGGTCATGGTACATCTTGTCAGCACCGGGGTGGATCGAGTACCTGGACTTGTGTGCCTCGTCCATCACCAGATCCCTTAGATCCCCAAAGCTTGGTACCCAAATCCGATCCATGAAATAACGGATGTCATCGGATTTGACCTCAAACTGCTTGTCCATACCACGTAAGGACTCATGGCATAGGTTTACCTCCTTGATTGCTTCGAGTTGGGCGTCGCGGATTTGCATGGGTAAGTTCGTGTGGATGGTCAACTGTAACGCCCGCACTCGTCGCGGTTTGGGTTGATCCTTCCTGCTCAAGGCATCGGCCACGACGTTTGCCTTTCCAGGATGGTAACGGATAGCGCAGTCGTAGTCGTTTAGCAATTCGACCCATCGACGTTGCCTCATGTTAAGTTCCTTCTGATCGAAGATGTGTTGAAGGCTTTTATGATCGGTGAAAATTGTGCACTTCGTGCCATACAAGTAGTGCCTCCAGATCTTGAGTGCAAATACTACCGCTCCCAGCTCCAAATCGTGGGTAGTGTAGTTTTTCTCGTGCACTTTCAGTTGTCGAGAAGCATAAGCTATGACCTTCTCTCTTTGTATTAACACGCATCCGAGCCCTTGATGTGACGCATCGCAGTACACCACGAAATCGTCTGTTCCTTCTGGTAACGATAGGATCGGCGCGCTGCAAAGTTTCTGTTTGAGTAATTGAAAAGCGGTTTCTGCCTTGTCATTCCATTCGTATTTCTTATCCTTGTGTGTCAGTGTGGTGAGAGGTTGGGCTATCTTAGAGAAATTTTCGATGAATCGTCGATAGTAGCCCGCAAGACCTAAGAACTGTCGCACCTCAGTCGGAGTCTTAGGTGCTTCCCAATTCTTAATCGCCTCGATTTTGGATGGGTCAACGTGTATGCCTTTCTCGTTGACCACGTGTCCAAGGAACTGTACTTCGCGAATCCAGAAGTCGCATTTCGAGAGCTTGGCGTACAGTTTCTCGGCTTTCAGCAACTCCATAATTAACTTCAAATGCTCGACATGCTCCTCTTTGTTCTGTGAGTATATCAGGATATCATCTATGAACACAATCACAAACTTGTCCAAGTAGGGCTTGCACACTCGGTTCATGAGGTCCATGAATACCGCTGGTGCATTGGTTAACCCAAATGGCATGACCATGAACTCGTAGTGACCGTAACGAGTTCGGAAGGCGGTCTTTGGAATATCGTCTTCCTGAATCCTTAGCTGGTGGTATCCCGACCGTAGATCGATCTTTGAGTAATAGCTCGACCCTTGCAATTGATCGAACAGGTCATCGATCCTTGGTAGTGGATATCGGTTCCTGATAGTTACCTTGTTTAGTTCTCTGTAGTCGATACACATACGGAACGATCCGTCTTTCTTCTTAACGAACAAGACTGGTGCTCCCCAAGGCGAGAAGTTTGGTCTGATGAAGCCTTTGTCTAACAGTTCCTGTAATTGGTTAGACAACTCCTGCATTTCTGATGGCGCCAGTCGGTAAGGTGACCTCGCTATCGGAGCAGCTCCGGGTGTGAGATCAATCCGGAACTCGACTTGTCGCTGCGGTGGAAGTCCGGGCAAGTCGTCAGGAAATACTTCCGGATAGTCTCGGACGATCGGTATGTCTTTAATCTTCCTTTCTTCTCCTTTCTTTTCCGTTACGTGTGCTAGGATCGCGTGATAGCCCTTCCGCAAGTACTTTCGGGCTTTCATGCAGGTAATGATCCTTAACGTAGCACCACTCCGTTCTCCTTGAATGGTCAGTGTTCCTCCGTCCGACAGTGGGATGCGGACTATTTTCTCGTGACAAACGATTTCGGCTCGGTTCTTGGACAACCAGTCCATACCGACAACTATGTCGAAGCTTCCCAATGTTACTGGCAATAGGTCTATAGTGAAAGGATGGTCGGCTAATGTTAAGACACAACCGGGAATCACTTGTTCTGTTTCTATCAGCTTACCGTCTGCTAGTTCTACCGTGTATAAGTAATCTAAGGCGATGGGAGTAACACCAAGTAATGAGCTAAACTCAGTGGACACAAAACTTTTATCGGCACCCGTGTCAAATAAGATAGAGGCATAGCAGTTGTTTACGAGAAACGTACCAGTAACAATGTTGGGGTCTTGTCTAGCCTCGCCGGCTCCAATCACGAATGCTCTGCCCCGAGCATTTGTATTTCCAGGCTTCCGATTCTTTGGGCAGTCCTTGCGGAAATGTCCGGGATCACCGCACCCGAAACATCCGCGGTTTCCCCCGCCAGCCGGGGTTTGTTCGACTGATCGGCAGCTCTGGGCAGTGTGTCCAAAACGTTTACACTTCTGGCACCGAGAATCTTCACAAGTACCATTGTGGTGAAACTGGCACTTGTTGCACTTAGGTAGGGTTCCAGTGTATGTCCCTCTTGGCCTTTTATCCGGTCGGTTAGCCATAAACATCCGGGCCGGTTCCTGCTTCTTCTGGTTACTAGGCACATAGGACTTGGCAGGAGCATTTTCCCAGTTTCTCTTGTTGTCAAAGGTTTTCACAAAACTTTCTTTCTTGTTGAACAGTCCCTGACGGACTGCCTGATCCGTGAGATTATGTGCCAGTCTCACTGTGTTGTGGATAATTGTGGGTTCTGCAGAAGTAACCATGCTTTGTATTTGAGGTGCCAAACCCCAAATGTACCGCTCAATTCGTTTGTACTCCGGTGTAACCATGTGCGGTAGTAGTCTTGCTAAATCGTGGAATCTTGCGGTATATTCCGCGATGTCAGCACCCTCCATCCTTAGGTTCCAAAACTCCTGTTCCAACTTTTGGAGTTCGTTACGAGGACAGTACTCCTCTTTCAAGTCGCACCTTTTCTGGACGTTCTATATGCTTTACCGGTAGACCTGGGCCGTAAGCCTTTTCCTCCGCGGCCTCGATCCGGTCTCGTACTATCAGTAGTGCCTGGTCTGTCAGTGCCAACTCATCCTGGAGAGATGATATGTCAGCGTCATGTAACCTGCTGCGCGTCGCAAGTATCGGTAGTACCTCCTGGGTAGGCCGGAGCCAATAGGGTGGTGGATAGGATGGTCCAGTTGACTCTCCCGTAGATGAAGTGTCCGATGATGCAATCCGGGCCCTTTTGGCCGATGGTCCAGCAATGTCAGGGGAGTGGGCTGGTCGCTTTCCTCTACGAATGCTCTTCTTCCGAGCTGTGAGTTTGGTCTTCGCTCCCACCGGTGCAAGTAATGGTGATGGCGGCGTCGGGTCCGCCAGACGAGGTGGTGAAGGTAGTATGGAGCCGTCGTCGGACGATGAGTCCCCGTGTAGTACGGAGTAGGGCACCGTCTCGCCCGAGTCGCTCCCCTCGCCGGCGTCTCCGTCACCTCCGGGGGCTGGTGCGTCGTCTTCCTCCTCCTCTAGATCCTCCTCAGGATCCTCCTCCGGGTCCTCCTCAGGATCCTCCTCAGGATCCTCCTCAGGATCCTCTTCAGAATCCAACTCTACAAGATCCACTGAATCATGTGTCTGTTCCTCATCCGTGGATGAGTGGGGTGATGAGGGTGGGGTGAATGGCTCCACTGATGATGATGGGGTAGCCGGTGTGTACTCCTCAGAGTCCGAGATCACAATGGGGTCCGATGAGGTCGACATCCTGTAACAAGTCAATATCCAGTAATCCATTGTATTCATGTATGAAAATGCATGTATGATGTGATGTAACTATGTGAGCCTACAGTTATAGTCTAAGTATACTAAATGCAACTTAGTTCTCTATAACCAGGGCTCTGATACCAATCTGTCACACCCTGAAATTCCACAGCGGGTTACCCGCGGGTTGTGACTGTCAAGGATCATCAGTCCCGGTCATTTCGAACGACCTCTAAATGGTTTTCGAAAAGACATCCCGTTTGAACATCATACACAAAAATTAAGTAATACAGAGTTTGAAAATGCGGAATGTAAAGTGCGGAAGCAATAATAATGTAGCAAAATACAGAAGCATAACAAATTAGGTTCCCATAAACCTAGCTTCTAATGAAAACATGATATGCGACTCCAGACATGCAGTCCTAGTCCGTGCGTGAATGCTTAGCGACCTGAGATAAACATGCTTAAAGTGTCAACACAAGGTTGGTGAGTTCACAGGTTTAAGTAACAGAAACAGAAATGGAAACAGTGTAACAGTACGCATGTATACTATTGATTCGATTGTTGATCAGACAATAAACATTAACTATATAAGCAACACCGAAACCGAAGCTCAACGAAGGAATGCAGAAACTAGCATTTTGCCTCTTACGTGCCCAGCACGCAATGGATTAGGTCAATTATGCACCCGTTTGACTCCCAGTCAGAGTTAGCGCGACTAACCCGGGTGGGGGTTGTTAAACCCAATAGTACTATTCATGAATCACCTCGCTTTGTGTAATAATTAACGGTTCGAATATGAGAGGACTTTATGTGCGGGAAATGCACCCACTTATATAAATTAAAGCGAAATCAAAGTAATTGTCATACGACTAAGTAAGAAAATGGTTTAGCATGTATCTCCCCCAAATGGAAAAGTAAGTAAAATGGGGCCGTGAAAACTCACCTGGAAATGCGGTGAATGAGAAATGAAAGCAACAAGAGAAATCGAGTAACTCCGGGTAACCGACCTAACCGAGCCCTAAGAATTAATAAGGCTATAAGGTCTATGAAAGTAAACATGGTTTATGTAACCACATTCATCCAAACGACTCAACGTTGAAAGGTTACATTGACGTTTTGAAAAAGGTTTGACCAAAGTTGACCGAGGGTTGACCAAGGTTTGACTAATGTTGACCAATGTTGACTAATGTTGACCAATGTTGACCAATGTTGACTAATGTTGACCAATGTTGACCAATGTTGACTAATGTTGACTAATGTTGACCAATGTTGACCAATGTTGACTAATGTTGACCAATGTTGACCAATGTTGACTCATGTTGAAGTCATGTATAAACAACACACAAGTAACATATAAGTTGTAAACATGTAACACATAAGCATCATACAAGTTGTACATGTGTAACACCTAAGTAGCACATAAGTTATACATGTGTGACACATAAGGAACATACAAGTTGTACCTAAGTAATGTATAAGTAATACCTTGTGACATAACAGGCTTGTTTCAATTAGTTGCATAAGAAATCAACATGTGACAAGTAATTTAACATTTGCACATCTTTATGGCACATTTCATATATGTCAACCATTCCTACACATAACTCATGTCATCATATTAATAACCTATTAGTATCAATTCAACACTTTTAAACAAGTAGCATAACATGTCATAGAAATTCCATAACTCTTATCATAACAAAGTTTCCATTCTTTGACAATTAGGGTTTTAGTGTACTTTAAGTGTAATGGCTCAACTAAACAAGTTACACATGAATTTATACTAGTGACATACCATAAACATGATTCTACACACAAACTTTCTATTCTAAGCAAAGTTGAAGTTCACAAATTAATAAAGTTTCCTTATTTAGCAAGGTTCACCAAAACACGTCATAACACAACTCCAAATTACATATTCATGCACAAGTCATCTATTCATATGATAATGAAGCTATATAATCCATTTTAAACATTTATAACCTACACATACAAAATATGAACAAATAAAGTTTCCTTTTTAGGAAAGTGGTCCAAACGACCCTATTGCACATGTGTAACCCCAAATAACTCTTTTTACTACTTTGATATACATTATAGAACAATAATATCAAGTTTTTATCCATGAGAAACTCATAACACAAAATATGCAAAATTAAAGTTTCCTTATATAGTAAGTGGTCCATAACCGAGTGAAAAACGACATTTCAACCAAAAAAATTATATTTCCTATCTATTCTACTATTATGTGTACCATTTAAACTAACAAACATATCATACATCAAGTTTTGCAAAAATGCATCCAACAAAGTTTCTATAAATAGAAACGAGCAAATATCAACCTAAACAAGTATTTCAAAACATAAAATGTGCATATGTGCATCAACAACTCATTATTATGAAAACATTTGATTAAAACATGGATTTAGACACTATTAACATGGAAAATCGTTTGGATACATGGGTTTGCCATTTTTGGCCGAAAAAATAAAGAAAAGATGGATGGATTTGTACCAAAATCAAGTATGATGGAAGGATGGATGTGTTGTTTGCTTGTTCTTCCTTGAATCACCTTGAAAGTACCTTGCAAGCTCTTGAATGGATGAAACAAGAATTGAAGATGGTGGCTAGGTGGTGAGGGGGTTGCGGCCGAAGAAAAGAGAGGGGAGGGGAGGAGTGGTTTAGGGTTAGGGTTGTGTAAAATGAGCTTAAGGGGATTAAGGGTGGGTTAAGTACATGGGTCTTGGGCTTTTTCTACAAAATGAGGCTTTTTAACTAGGGAATGGGCTCCACTATGGATTAATAAGTTAAAATGTTGAATTAGTAAGCCCAAAGTTTAAAACAAATCCTTTTTATAAAATCCAATTTAGGGTTGTTGGCACATATCGCGTATCCGCTTAAAAAGCGTTAAAATAAAAGTTGTTCTAAAAATTCCGGAAAAATTCACATAAGCATGAAATATTAAATCACAGTATTACATATAATTTTTACACACCAAATATATGTCTAAATATTATTTCTAATATTCGTTAATGTTCGTGTGACAGGACGCGTGTGTGACCCGATAATCCGCCCGATTACCGATGCATGAAATGAAATGAAACGAATGGACTTGCTATATGATATATGTACTTAATTACTCTATAATTAAGTATGATGCAAGTGTAATCACATGAATTCAGGTAATAGTCGGGTATGGATATTAACCTGAATTTGCCGGGTGTCACAGAGAGTTAGCAGGGGAACCCGTACGTGGTTCATTAACGAGTCAAGCAAATGCTAGAATGTTGTTTAGCGTCATGTGTTTGATGTTGTTTGTATTGTTTCATTGACCCTGTGACACGGTGGGTATCGTGTTAGCATGGGTCTATGGGGTGTCCATAGTGTATACGGGTTAGAACTCAGTATGGTGTTTAGGCGTCGTATAATTAATTATTCGAAAAGAGTTGGGTAAGGTGTCTAGACTTTATGAGGATACGTCTAAGTAAGTGTTGGATTACACACGTAAGTGATCCGTAAATGGTGGTGAGTCGTAGTACATGTCCAGATAGTGTCATGTGTATATATGTGTTGCTTTGTGTGCTTGCATTGTTGTCCGTCTATACGGCTAATAGTGATGTGGAGGACGGTGTCCTTCGGGGTCATCATTGTACGTGTGATGTGTCATTCACCGTATGGTAGATGATATAGTCACTGTGTGGTGGCTGGGTAGTCATCATAAATGACGAGTGTGTCGCTATGTTTAGCACGGGGACCTGTAACAAGGGTGGAGCTGAGCATAGGACGAGTATCCCGACGGGGATAACCCTGAAGAGGGTGCAGTGATGAGGTATGTATTTGTGTTCTTATATATGTGTTAAATTGCATGCAAGTGATGAGTTATATTAATTGTGTATGAGATGGTATTTATGTGATAAATAGATGGAATCAATGTGGTGTGTCGAGTTAGATCGACTGTTGTGTTGGGCTGAGTACATTGTGTACAACTGTTGAGTCAATTGGTTTATGAGAGTTCTGGTTAGGACTGGTAAGTCGGTGTCTAGAGGTTGGATGAGTTAACCAGTGTATGGTTAATATATATGGTAAATTGTGAGTTATCAGAATAGTAAGTTCGTTCTATGTCAGAGAGACTTACTGAGTTAAAGTGGTGGGTTGAGTCTAGGGTGGTGAATCCTCCGGGATATTGTAAGGTAACAGGGTTATCTATATGAGGACAATTTATAAAACGATTTTATAAAGACTAGAGGGTCTTGAGTGGAAATAAATATTAAATGAGACGAGTTGGATTTTGTTAAATTAAACTATTAGAACTCACTCAACGTAGCTGAATTTGTATGTACGTTAGATTGTTTTGCAAGTGAGTCTGCTGGATGAGGTATCTAGGCTTGGAAGCGGGGCTACTCGGGTTGGTGTGCATGCATTCGCCAGGTAATGTTATCAAAGTTAACGAGTTTAAAGATAATAGTATTTTGAGAAAGACTTTCGTTGTTTAATTAAATGAAAGTTAGACGTTTTTAAATAGTACAACCAGTTATGAGAACCAACTGTAGGGTGCCTGGTTTGGGGCCTTACAGTCGGTCTCAACTAAAGGGAATCCCTTATCGCCAATTCTTCGTCAAACTCTTATCATTCTCATGAAGTCATTATCCATGTAACCAACATCACCATCATCATACCATCATCTTCACCATACCTTCATCATCATTATACCATCATCATCACCATTTCATCAGTATCATCATACGACTATCATCACACCTTCATCGTCAGGCCATCATCATCCGTAACTTCCACCATCCTTGTCGTAGAACCACCACTATATCACCACCACTCTCCATAAGTGCCACCCTTCTTCATCATTCACCTCACGCAGAACCAAAACAACCGTGAACCGCCACCATAACCTGTTAATAACCACCACCAGCCACCACGATATTGCTAGCAGCTACCACCGGCTATCACCATGCGATTGCTACAACCACCCCTTATGCTACCACTGTTTGTACCTCCACCACCACCATTGCCGTCCCGATCTCCCACCCAGGTCATTACCACTGTTGTTGTCCCCGTTAACCACCAAACCACTTGCCCCCTTTCCTATCGCTAACCTGAACCCACTGCTGTCGACATCACCATTGACCGCCTTCACCACCAACATTGTTGTGACTGGATGTATCCTAGTTCTCTGCTGCTACCGGAGTTAGGGCAACAGCTCGCGTGCTTTCTGTCGTCATCCTGGTGCTTGGAAACGGAGCTGAGCTTTTTCCCTAATCATGGTTCGCAAATGTGTTGCCCGGATTAGGGTTTGTCGGAGGAAGGAGTTTCAATGGTGAATGAGGTCGACGAGGGAGAGGGTGAGAAAAGGGAGTGGCGGTTGTATGCTGGAGAAATAGATTTAGGTTTAATTATATTTACAATTTGCTCCCCTCTACATTGAATTAATTACATTCTCAGCTTTTTAATTTAGTTATGAAACGGGTCTCATGTTTTAAGAAAATGAAATTCGGGATGTTTCACATACCCGTAATACGAGGAATGTTGACCCAAATATAGAAGAAAATACCAATGCTGAACATGAGCAATATACTGAGGAAGTTATCATGACAGAATCCTAGTTTCAAGGAGCAGTGGCATCTGAGGTCACCCGAGTGCTCCAAAATACTTTACCTGGAATCCTAGATGATGCTCTCAGAAGGAGAATGGATTCCCATGCTCATGGAAATAGAACTGAAGGAGCAAGTGGTGCAATTCCTCAAACAGAAAATACTCACCACACTACCCCAGTAGGAAACAATATTTGTACAACCCGAACCCCTGAAACTATTGGAATAACAAACCACAACACAGGTGGAAATAATCAATGGTGTACTTACAAGAATTTTAATGACTGTCACCATAAACCTTTCAACGGCAAAAAGAATGTCATTGCAGCCATGCAGTGGATAACTTCTATGGAGGCTGTAATCAAAATGAGTAAATGCAGACTCGACCAAGCAGTTAAATTTGCTACACACTCATTTAAAGAAGATGCACTTGCATGGTGGGAATCAATCAAACAAACCAAAGGAAAGGAATACACACACATGATGAAATGGGAAGATTTGAAAGCATTGATAGTAAAGAGATATTGTCCACAGAATGCAGTGGACAAGATTGAGACGGAGTTTCACCGGTTTGAAGCTGGAAACCTTACCCATCAAGAGTATACCAGCAAATTCAAGGAAATTGCTAAACTCTGAATCTAGGAGGATTAAGTTCTATGTTCAAGGTTTACCCCCTAAAGTTCGAACCTTAGTGAAGACTAATGCACCTGAAACCATGGATTCAGCGGTACAACTTAGTGCAGTAATGTATGATGAGATAGAAGCTCAAAAGATAGCCAACAAAAGGAGCTTAGAAAAGATAACCTACGAACCCACAGATAACAAAATCCCAAGAAGAGAAAAGGATAATTCGAGAAGAGGTGTACAAGGGATTACATGCCATAACTGCCAACAAGTGGGACACTTCATAAGAAATTGCTCAATTATCAAATGTCATAATTGTAACGAATTAGGGAATTTTAAAAGTTATTGTCCAAAAACACCTCAAGCAAAGACAAATGGTGGATCTAAAGGACGCATATTCATTTTAGGAGGAAGGAAGTCTCCTATAAATATAATAAAAATTTATATCATGGATAGTATCCTTAGCTCTAAGTATGATCATCCTATATTTCGAGGATAAAATTTTTAAAAGGAGGGGACATTTGTAACACCTCGAAAATTCCTCAGAAGAAATACCAAGTACAAGGACCTTAGGTGCAAATAAATCAAACTTCAAGGACTGAAAATGAAAAATTTGAGAAAATGGTCCATAACGACCCAGGATAACGGTCTGTTACAGCCCTGACGGACCGTCACCATCTCATAACGGTCCGTGCCGCAATACTAGAGGCGGTTTAGGGTTTCTGACACGTGTCCTCTGACTCAGTATCAGTGGCGGACCGTCACGACCCATAACTATCCGTTACAATGTCCAGAAATGCGTAGCCACCAAGCAAAGCCATGACGGACCGTCACGCCTGGTAACGGTCTGTCACCACCCGAAATTTAGCCCTATATATAGATGGTCGAGCTCAGTAGTTTTCACACATCCCATACACCACTTTTGCACACACTCACCTCTGATATCCCAGTTCCAAGTCCTAATTCGCGTTAGAGAGTCCAGTTTCTAGCCTTACGCCTTCAAATAGCCATAGATAGTTCCGAGGTAAGGTTCCAACTACCTGGTTACTTACCATTAAGCTTTGATTATATAATGTTAAGTTTATTATAGCTCTTAATTAAGAAATATTAGCAGTTAAATATACGTCGAGGTGATGTCCGAAGTATTTGACATATTATCAAAACAATAAGCATAAATACTGCCCAAGTGAGTTCCTCTGAACTTAATGTGTATTGTTACACAGTTGTTATTTGAAATAGTCACCCTATTCCATGTATATGTAATGCGTAATAAGTACTTTATACGTTCTGTTGTGGGATGGAACCTATGGGTGGATTATTTCATCTTATTGGTGTGGGAGGACCAGTAGGGTGGGATAGTTTATTCAGTTTATACTGGTGTGGGAGGACCAGTGGTGGAAAGGTTGCCAATTATATATATAACAAAAAACTCACAAGCAGTGTTGCATGTTGGTGGGATGTGGGAATGCTGATGATTAAATAACAACCATTTGTGGTAAAGGTTCACTAACTCACCAACTTATGTTGACTCAGTTACTTTAAAAAAATTTCTGATGGACTTGTTAGTGGCATTCCAGGTAGCTAATAGATGAGGATAGTCATTTGTCTGGTCGGAAGATCGTAATGGTTAGAGGCATGCTTGGTAGAGCTGTCTTGTGGATATTTTGAGTCCCGTGACAGGAAGTGACGTTTGTTGGTTTGGTTAGTTTGTAATAGAAGTTTGTTTTATAATGTAAAACAATTTAGTTATTAATAAATGAGATTTATGGTTTAGCTTCTGCTGTGTGTTTTTGGTATCAACGTCACAGTAACTATAAGGCGACCTTATAACCGGTATGTAGTTATCTAACAAGCGGAATGTTCTGTCTAAGGAAATAGCGGTGTATAAATCTATTCTAGACCCGTCGTTCTTTCCTGTGAACATATCTGTTGGAGGTACTACTCTGGTTAGACGACTGTCCTGTGTTACGGGTGTGACAAAAATCACCGGAGAAAAGAGAAGGGAAGATTAAAGATCGAAAGGCTGATTCTTGCATGCATAATCTATGATTTCCAATGAGCTTATCATCTTCTAAGCTTCAAGGAATCATCTTTCTCTTCTCTAAACCTCCATTTTTATGTTCTTGGTGGGTTTTGGTAGAAAACCCAAATTGGGTCAATTGGTGGGGTGATTCGGATTAAATGTTGTCTAAAAGCTTTAATCTAGTGTTAATGAAGTTGGAGAATCATGATTTACATGATTTAAATATCCAATTGGATGAATTCAAAATTAGGGTTCTTGAGGTCAAATTGAGGGTTTTTGATTTAGAGATATTTGAATATTGAATTGAGGTTGGGTAAGTGTCTATGGAGTTATTAGACACATAATTAACCATAAAGCCTTAATTTTTAAATTAAAAAAAATGTGGTCCACATTTATTGTAGGGGTAAATAAGTAAATTTACATTGTTTAATTTAATAAAAAAAAAATCATTTTCTATCTCTGTTTTCTTTCTCTCTATATATATGCTGATCAAGAACAAGATTTTTTTTAAAGAACACCTGTGTAAAATTAGTTTACACATATACACAAATCTATTAATATTACATCCAAATACACAAATACTTTTACAAAATAAACAAATACCCAAATCAGAAAAAAAAATTACATTCAAATACACAAATATCTTTACAAATAATTACATTGTCTATAATAAAAAAACACATGGGTAAACTCTAATACGTATGTGAACATTTAGTTCACACATGTGTAAAAAAACACACATGTAAAATCAAAATACACATGTGTATGATTCAAAACTTATTGTAATAAAACTAAAAAACCAATATCAAACATTTACTTGTGTATCAAACCATGCAGATCTTGAACCCAGATCCTTTAAAATCTTGACTTTTACACCGTCTTGAACCCAAATCTTTTTGTCATACTTCGATCTCTCATGTGCTTCTTTACACCATCTAAACGTCAAAACACCCAAAATGTGAAAATTCACATGAACAAAAACAGTTTACATATGTATATACAGATTAACAAAAAACGTTTTACACGTGTGTAAATTTAGTTTGCACATGTGTAAATTTAGTTTACATATATGTAAAACCCATATACAAATTCAATATCCCCTATATATCATTAATTCAGATCTAACGAAATCAACACAAACCTAATCAACTGTTACTTTTCGGATAAAGTATAAGAATTCTCTCGCTTGGTTTTCTAAAAAAAATTCAGATTAAAAGTTGCACCATTTGGATAAAGTTCCACCATTTTGTAGTCAAAATTCCACTATTTAGGGTTTTTTTTAAATACAGTCGAATCTTGTTCTTCTGTTTAAAAATTCAAAAATTTAGAAAAAAATCAAATAACAAAACAGTTTAAAATACAGTTTTAGCAGGCAAGGGAGTGGGTAGAATTCAGGTTTTACGATGAAATCGGACTCACCTTCAAAAAGGAAAACATAAACGAGATCTTACCATGTGGGAAAGGGCTATGGCTTCTTGATCCTACAGGGTACCATGCTCGAGAACAACATAAACGAGATCTGATTAATCGATGGATCGAACCCAAAAATCGATGGAAAAAACATAAAAATAAGCAACAAATTGTGTAAAACAAATACACATGTGTAAATTAAGTTTACACAACTTTATTACAAATGTGTAAAGATTAAACACATACGTGTAATAATTAAATACACATGTGTAAAAAAACAAATCCAGCTTTCCAAAACTTGAAACCAAATCGTGAACCGACATCTTGAAACCCGAACTTAAAACCAAATCTTGAACCCAAATCTTTTCATACGAGCATACTAACAAATTTGAGTAACAAATTCAAGAAAAAAGATATCAAACAACAAATCTAGTTTTTGTAGATTAAGTTGATGATCAAAAGTTAACTTTATCTAAATGAAGTTTAAAGACCCATTCAAACAGATTATTATAGCTTTATTCTTGAAAATGTTAGAATCAGAAACTTAACACAATTGCCTTTCGAAAAAAAAAGAAACTTAGCACAGTTGAAAGAAACAGATTCTTTAAAAGTAAAAGTTTGTCTTAAAAGTTAGAATCAGGTTATTATAGTTTTATTCTTGGAAATGTTAGAATCCTAATTATTAAACAAATCAATATAAATTAGGATTTCAAGAAAGTAATTTTTTTCTTTAAAAGTCAAAGACAGAGAATGAAATAAACAGAAATCGATTACCTTATCATGTAGCGTTTTAGGGTTTGAAAAGGGGTGGGATTTTCTAATGAAGAGGAGGAAAAACATCTATCAGATCTGATGCCTCGAATCATTACAGATCTGATGCTACCACCACCGAACACCTCGGCTTCCTCTCTTTCTTATTCGAAAATCATCTTAGCTTCCTCTCTTACTGACCGATTAGACCGTCGAACACCGCTAGCCACCACCACCAAGCCATCACCCACCAACGACGTCTGTCGGGTACTTCCCAGTTTCACCACCAAAGATCTCGGGTCTGTCGGGTACTTCCCAGTTTCACCGAATGTGGTAGTGGCTAGCGGTTGTGGAGATCTCACGGTGGTGGTCTGTAGTCTCCTATTAAACAACGAACCAAAGATTTCGTCATTCGATTTCATGGATTTTATCATCTGCTTATTTGAATAGAGAGAGGGAGAAAGAAGGGATTTCATGATCTGATTGTTTGAATAGGGAGAGTGAGAAATGTGGATTTTATAAATAAAGAGATTAGATTGGTTTTAAGGAGAATGTAAAATGACATAAATGCCTTGAGAGAATTAAAAAAAACCAAAAATCAAAGAAATAGAATGTGTTGTTTTGGATGAGTTTAAAGGTCATCACAACAATTTAGGGTTTACAACCGATACGTCTCATATATATATATAGGGGGTGGTTCTAATAAAAATCCCCTTGAGTTGTAAAAACCCACTAAACCCTGTTTTACATATGTAAAAAAAAATAAAAAACTTTTTATTTTTGGGATGGATTTTTCATTCAATTTTATCACTTTTGGTGAAAAAAATAAAAAAAAAAAAACAACGCCGAGCGGTTTTAAAAAAACTTCTTTTAAAAATCTGACGTTTTTTACATATGTAAATGCTGTTTTTTACATATGTAAATGCTGACGTATTGCATACGTAAGAAAAAAAAAGGCGCTGATTTTTGTTATTTTTTACATTTTTTTATTTTTATTTTTATTCGGCGTTTTTTTTATTTTTTTTGCGAACCTACTTTTTTTTGGGTAAATAATCAATCCCAAATTTTATAAAAAAAAATTAATTTTTTTTTCAAAGGGTTTCGTAGGTTTTTCCAACTCAAGTGGTTTTTTATTCTACACTTCCCATATATATATATGGAGAAAACCTTTTGAGTTGAGAAAACTCTGAAAACTTTCTATTAACATACGTAACAGGTAAAAACCGGCGAAATTTTTTTTAGATAGATTCTATATCTAATTTTATAACTTTTGGCAAAAAACAAAAAAACACCGAGTGGTTTTTTTTAAAAATTTTTTTTATAAAATCGCTGAACGTTGTTACGTATGTAAAATACTTTGTTACGTATATTAATGCTGACATATGATAAAAAAACATGAATTTTTGTTTTTGATTTTTTTATTTTTTGGCATAAAAAAAATTCTCGGCAATTTTTTGATTTTTTGGCAAAAAAAAATTCTCGACACTTGGCATGAAAAAAACGTGATTTTTTGATTTTTTTGTTACGATTTTTTTATTTTTGTTTTTGAATTTTTGGCATAAAAAAAAAAGAAATACTTGGCGGTTTTTTATTTTTAAGGTTTTTTGGTGATGAAAATTGTATAAAAACAGCCTAAAAAAAAGTTACATAGGGTTTACATGGGTTTTCTTAATTCAAGTGGATTTTTATTTTAGCCTTCCCCTATATATATATATATATATTAGTTTAGAATCCCGTGTCTACACATGGGGTGAAAACTATCAATATATAAAATTATTAAATCTTTATATATATATATATATATATATAGGATTATGTTTAGATAAAAAAGATTCTTATTCTAAGAAGAATGAGAAGGATTTAGTGCCATTAGATCAAATTGTAGAAAAAAATTAATGGTTGAGATTAAATTATAGGAGAAAAAGTTGTTGAAATGGTATTTTAGTCTTAGCCATTTTTGTTGACTTTTATCAAGTTCCCCCCTCATTTTAAAACGCTCATAACTTTTAGATACGACATTATTTTTTTTTTTAAATTACATCATAAAAACGAGCGTTTTTTTATCTTTAGAACGAGTATAGTGTCATAATAAACAAAAACTTTATTTATTATATAGTTTTTGAAAAAACTTTATATATATCTATACTATATAATAAATAAAGGTTTTTCCATGGCACGTGTCGCCTCCATATTCATTCTCATCAATTTTTTCCCGCCTCTCTCTTTTATTAAATACACCTCTATCATTTAATAATAATATATTTTAAAAAAAATACTAAACTTTATATTAATAAATCTCCTGACATATTTTGACAAGTGTATGTGTTAACAGATTATATTGTATTCCACGGGTTTATTCAACCCGTGTAAAACACGAGTTTTTAAAAAATAATTTTTTTATTACTTAATATATAATATTATACTTATTCAATCCGTGTAATACACGAGATTTTAACCTAATATATATATATAACCAAATACCTGCAAGAAACGGGTTTAAAATCAAAGGTTCATTTTATACTCATGACAACACTCCATTTTTTTAATCTTTTGATTTAAACACAATTAGGAGAAATTTATTAGTCAAAAGAAAATATACATTTGATTCATGACATGTTAATATCAAAATAAATAAAATTGTGAGCCATAATCAAAACCTACATAATGATTCATTACATAGATTTATAAGTCAAAAAACAACACTTATATTGCTTTATGACAAAAATTTGTTAGCATTTAATAAAAAAAGATTCAACAAATTTCTATTAGGGTCATCAAAGTTTTAAATTTTTCATTCCAACCACTCAACTTCGAGCAGCAATATCTTCTTCATCTTAGCTCCGTTTTGTCAAGGTTTGTTTCGTTATGAAGCTCTCACAAAATAGAACAGAAACCCACAAAATAATAATTATATTAATCGCAATTACGTATAATTATTTGTGTCCAAAGTTGGTAACAACTCATTTTCCTAATTGTGAAAAAACCATTTTCACAATTTTCCAACAATCCCCCACATGAATGGAAATCGATCAAAACACACAAAGTACCCAATGAAACCTCGACAGTTGATTCTTGCATAGGACAGGTAGGTTACCCTTTGAACCTTCCTTTGTGAAACATGCTTAGTTTACTAGCTGTCAGTAGAAATTGATGTCTTTGAACTGATGACTATTAGTATAAACAACAATATACGTTCACACAAGACTTTCCATAGCCGGGCACATCCCCTCACTGTCGTGCTCATTATGGTCCTCGAACACTAGCCTGGTTCTGTGAAAGCTCTTGGAATTGCGCACCCCACAATTTCATTCGAAGCGACCCACTTCTCTTTCATAGGTGATTTATCTCAAATCATTAAAAGCATTAAGGTTACCATGATTTACACAAATCATAAACCACTGATGTGCTCTAATTTAGTCATATATTTCACATCATTTGCATCCAATTTATTATCAATTTCTTTACACTTTGATTGAATTTGTCGCTCATTTAGCTTAAATTGAGTTTTCAGGAAATACTTAGCTTAAAACAAGCAAACGAGCGGATAAGCGACGAAAAATGAAGAAATTGGACAAGTCAGAAGCCCAAGTATGGGCCATGCCCCACTGAGCACGCCCCCGTGGTCAACTTAGAAAAGTACTGATGTACTATTGTCTCCCAACCAGGTGCAACACGGGGCCGTGCCCCACTATGCACGCCCCCGTGTCTAGTACATGTGCAGTACGTACGCGACAGAAACAAAAACGGTTATGTCGTTGTCCCAGCACGGGGTCGTGCCTCCTTGCTCAGACAGTATAAATAGGTCCTTGCTCAGACAGTATAAATAGGCCTCTTTTGTTCATTTGAAGGGGCTGGCTTTTTGGGATAAAATCACTCACTTATAACACTCGGGAACCATACTTTGAAGACCAATTGGAGGCTTGAGAAGGTCCATTTCATCACCAAATTCCACCTTGAAGATTACCACACTAATCCACCTTAAAGCTTTGGTTATATCTTTGAAACTCACCATGATTTGCATGTATTTCCATTGTGTAGTTGTAGTTTGCAAGGTCATCATGAGCTAAATATCTTTCAATCATCTTAGTTTGATGAAGTGTAACATCCTAAAAATACAGCCATAAACGGTTGACGGTCAAAGGGACGTTAAGCATAAAGCTACGAATAGTATCGGTAACAAAACACGATACCAAAAGCCTAATGGAGGAGATGGGATTGAAAAATAATAAGTCGGGATGAATTTCGGTTAAGAAACGTGACCTAAGAACTTAACCGGATGCGAAACGGGAAGACTATTCGACCGAAAATAGCCTGAAACTTCATATAGACATATCCTGCGCTAGAAAATGAGTTACGAGAGCCATAATATATGAAAATAGGGTATTTCGACAAGAAGAATCTGAATATAAGGTATGTCGGACCGATATCCTAAGCCATAACGCACTACTAAAAAAAGGAAAAATTTGCGATAGCAGTTTCATGGGAAATTTGTCGGAATTGACCGTTAGCGACAGGTTTCCGACAAAGTCCCGACTAATTTTTCGACGAATTAACGACAAAAGTCTTTCGTCGGTAGTTTATATATATATATAAACATATACTATAGCTTTTTATATCGACTTGTACATTAGCTATGCCCCCGTAGTGACCGCCCTTAGATATATGAGTTGGTTGTCCTTTTGAACCTAGATCTTGGGACCTCCAGTAAACTAGGTTAGGTTTCCTTCATATACCATCTTTCACGGGTTTTAGTCTCATTCCACAACTCAATCTCTCATCAACCCTCGAGTTGTTGGATCCAAAACCCATTATCTACGACTTTGTCAAGTCAATACAGATAATTGCAATTGAGATGAGTTGTTTTGATGTGTTTTTGACTCGCAAGTTAATATTTCTTATTGTCAAGCTTCTAAGACTATAACATCAGGTCTCAACCTAAATCTTTGTTTTAATGATTGTCTTTGAAGAATACAATTCTCATTTCAAGACGAACGTACATTTATGCCTTTAGTATGTTAGATCACATATCTACCAAGATTCTGAATGTAACTAATTTTCATATGAGTTGCAACTAGATACACTAGATAGACTCCTTATGACCTTTGTGAACTCCACTTGGTCACGTGTTTGCAATATCAAATTGGATTACCAAAACCCTTATTGCCAAACTTTTCAGATTCAAATGCAAGTCACCCCCACCTTTAAGTGTTATTGGATAACATTCACACGGGGTAATGAAAGGTTGTTCCTTTCTACATAGGCTTGAGAAAACTTCTCACACAACCATTTCTACATATCCTAAAAGGGTTATTTCTTAAATGGCTTCTCCCCCACATTTCTTGCAATTTGATCAAACTTCACTTATAACGACATTTAGACACCCATGAATTTTTTTTATATCAATGAGTTCATCATTGTCTCAACTAAGATTACATTAGCTCACAAGAGCTTCTGAGCTAACCAAAGCAAAACATGCCTTAGTTTAAGCTTCCAACAGTTACTAGTGTTTTAGCTAACATTGTCATAAGTTTGTTATCAAACCATCACATACTTAGAATGTTTCTAAGTCAATATGACTTCTCCTCATTAAACTAGATAAAATTAATTCTTCCAAATATTCGTGTACTCACTTAACGCCATTCCTCTAACCCCACATAATGGATTTCTACTCCATCTCCAATTCTATGGTGTATAGTTCCATTAGTTATTTCCATCAATGGAGTAAAGGTATCAAATAATTGAGAAGAGAAAGTCAAATTAATAAGATAGGTTGTGGTCCTGTTGGCATGTTGTTCAATTTGGCAATGGTTCAATCAGTTATCCTTTTGTCATTTTGATCAATTTAAAAAACTCACAATGAATTATCTTTTTCTAACAAGAACGTCTCAGTCCCTAGACTATTAGAGGAAATAAGTCCTTAGGATTCACGTGGGTCAAAAATAGATAAGAACCACAATCTTTGGAGTTGTCCCGTTGATGTCAATTTAATTTTTAGAGTTCATAGTCTTATTGTATGATATTTCTAGCTCCTGGCTATAAGCTTTTTTTTATACTCTTTATTAATAAAACTAACCGTTCAAAAAATAATAATAATAATAAGGATAGAAGGTAGGCAATGAATTGGTTATAAGCTTAGACCAACGAAAATCTAGTCTTCAGTATTTAAATTTGTTTTTTTATTGTGTAGTTTCAAAAGTAAAGTTTGGTTTTCATTAGTTCAATATTTATATAAAAGGTTCTTTACAATAATCAATATAAACTCATTTATTATTAAAATTAAATAAAAATATATTAATATATATAATTTAATGACTTCTTTCTTTAATTACTTAATTTCTCTCCTCTTCTCTTCTCTTCTCTATTACTCGTAACAAGTTCTCTATGCATGTCAAGTTCTCTATGCATGTATAGATGAGAAAATTATAGTGAAACTATATGAAGATGATTATCATATATGAATATATATAAATTTACGCATATTAATACAAATATACTTATATAACAATGTTATATTTTAATAATAATATTAGAATCCTAGACAGAGTTGGGTTAAACTAAAAATGAGATTTTTCCTAAAAGATCTGAAAAGTGCATGTTTATACATGGTGTTCATTTATTTTAGGCATGATGTTTTTTAATTTTTAAATATGTTCACGAAAATAAAACATGACACCATACCTAAAATAAATGAACACCATGCCTAAACATGTACTTTTTAGACTTTTTAGGAAAAATCTCTTTTTTAGTATAACTCACCCCTCCTAGACAAATACATAAATAAATGAATAATTTTAGTTTTTTAGAACGGCTAACTCAAACACTATATAAACTTACTTCTAAATCTACATCATTAATGTCCGCCAATAGACTAGAACTCTTAACCACTTAAGGAGAAACACATTTACTACACAATGTGATACCGTTAGGCTATAAGTCCTTTGATGAATGATTTTAGTGTTGGTTATCACAATTCTCATAATAATTTTGGTTTTATAAGTAACTCCCTCATTGTATGTATATAAATAATTTCTTGGATTCGATACAAGACCAAATGGGTTTCCCGCATGTGGATTAAGGGATGTTTATCCTCATCTAGATCCTTGTTAATTGTTCCCCAACTTTGGAAATCCAAGCCAAAAGAGGTGTTAGGCAAGGTGACCATCTTTCACTCACTTTTCCTATTCATCATTGCTATGGAATGGTTGTCATGAGTAAAATAGTGTTTTTATTTTTTTAAGAACATATTTGGTGTATTAAGGGTGACTATTCAAGTGTTTTAATTTGTCGTTGATGTTATCACTAATGCTTTCGTTGAATCGGAATTTTCTTCGTTGTGTTTGTTGCTACCCATATGCTTGGTTACAACTTGCCAACCTCGGTGTCAATAATCCCAATCCAATCAACCCAAAATAGACCCTGTGCAAGCTCCGTTTCTTCGTTGGTTTTTCCCAAACTACACCCGACCCATCGATGTTCTTTTAAGACTCGGTATGTAATAGAAATCTGTTAGCAACCGATGTTCTCCGGCTTTAATTACATTCAAATAAAATTGACCCCTTTCCGCATATATCAACATTAGAGTTGTAACCGAACTTAACCTTCCCCGTAACCCGTTTGTTAAGTTCGGAAAAAGACAAGTTACCCATCATGAGGTTGCTCCCGCCCTGTTGTCTAAGTACCACACATCACCTTCCTTGGACTTATAGTTAACGGGTATAACTTTCCTCTCATTCAGGAACACCGTTTCCTTCACACATTGCATCATGAACAAAGATGGGTCTGGAGTCTCGTTTCCATCGGATAAGTTTGCTTCGGCCTGGATTTTCTGTTTTCTCTCATGGCAGTTTGAGACAAAATGCCCAAACTTATCACATCGGTAACACCGGACCATTGATAGATCACAGTTTTTACCCTTCTGTTCACGGTTTTCTGGATTCGTGGCATTTTTTGGATTCGTAGCGTTCTCTTGCTGATCAAGGTTTTGAAACGACCCATGCCCCCTGGTCTTCGCCCTCCCCTACATCCGTGATCCCCATGAGTGGAGTCTTGGTTTGTGTACCGATTATAGGTGCTTAAAGATTGAAATTCGTTAAGCATGAGCTTACCTTGGGTCTCAGTTTGCAAAACTTCATTCCTAACCCGCTCCTCGTATGCTTTCAATCGTCCCACAACATCTTCAAATTCGATAGTCTTGAGATCCAAGACTTGTTCAATAGAAGCCACAATGTGAATGTATTTGCTCTGTATAAGACTTTTAAGGAACATTTTCACCATCTTTGACTCGTCAATGATCTCACCCAAACTTGCCCATTTTGATGCAGTTCCTGAAGGTTTTCCCGCGAACTCGTCTATCATTTATGTCTCCTTCATCCTTAGTCCATCAAACTCGGAACTAAGGGTTGGCAAGTTCGCCTCCTTCAGCCTATCGGCCACTAGATTACGTGTCTTGATTGCGTCCCAAATCCCCTTGGACATCTCCAGGTTACCAGCTTGCACGATTTTAGTTTCCGGGTTCGATTGAAACAACAACACAATAGGCACGCTATTCTTGCCGGCTTCAACCGTACCCGGATCTATAGCGTCCCAAACCTTATACACGTTCAAGATCACCTTCATACGTATTGCCCATACCATATAGTTCATAGAGGTAAGCATAAGATATTGGAACGAGCTCGGGTTCCCGCTCCCACCGCTTGTCTTTGGAGTTTCCTTATCGCCCATGTTCTTCGGTTTCTTTTGGTACGTAACCGATGTAGATAGGTTTTGATCAAACCTCGTCGAACAGTAGCAGCAATACAAACTCCACCGTGGATCGCAAACAAACACTTCCAATCACAAACTAAGACCATCGATCGCGAACAAGCAGTTCTGATCGCAAACTAACCCCGTCGATCTTAAACAAACAGTTCGCGACTGTCAACCGATCACAAGTCCATCGTTCACGATAACTGTAACGAACCAATTTTTGGTTTGTTATTGTAATATGGTCATTCATATTGAAAAGGTGTAAACAAATAAAATGGAAAGTTGAAGGTTTGTTGCAAAAGTTAAGTTTTTGTAGTTTGGGCGGAAGGAGCCAAAATTGAAAGTTTAGGAGTCGTTTTGTAAAATTGCCAAATGTGATTGAAATGGGGGGGGGCTGATCAATTCACACACTTGTGTGTGTGTTTTGTGTCAAGAAAAGAGAAGAGAGAAAAAGGAGAAGGCTGAGATCAAGTGTTGGAGCAATTGCATGTGAAGATTGAAGGTTTTGGCTTGCACAATCCCTTCTAAACATCACGTAAGCTTCTCTTTCATCTTCTGTTTCACCATTCTTGGTGATATTGTAGTTCTTGGAGTGAAATCCTAATTGCGGCTGCTGGGGGTGAATTAAATGGTTAAAAACTTGAATTATGTGATAACCTAGCTTAACTAAAGGTAATGGGAGGTAGATAATGTCATTTAAACACTCAATTTATGGATTCAAGAATTAGGGCTCTTGAGGGAAATTTGGGGGTTTTCTATTTAATGATGTTAGAATGCTAAATTGAAGTTGGATAAGTGTCTAGGGAGTTAATAGACAGACAATTAACTATAAAGCCCCAATTTTTATGGTAAGATTATAAAATGGGAGTTTTGGTGGAATTTGGGTGATTCCTTAACGGGTCATTTGGGCTAAGGGGGTGTTTGATGGGTGTTAAGGGTTTGAGCATGTTAATCTTACCTAAACAAATGTTAATGTTGGTTATTGGGTGGTAGGAGTATGTTAAAATCTCAATTGGTGTAAATTAGGATGTCTAAACTAATGTTGAGATGAATTGTATAGGTGATCGCGTGGCTAAGATTGAAGCTAAACCAAATCATCTAAATCACAAAGCACTTACTTAGTAGTGTTAGGAGTAAGTCATACTTTGTTGATTGCTATTTGTTTATGTCACACCCCCAAATTCCACTAACGGAGTTTTCTCGTTTGGGAGGTGACACACGAGGATCTTAGTCATTAGTTACATCAAACGACACTATATGGGACTTGAAATGTCATAACATAAAAGTTCAGAGTTAATGCGAAAGCGTTTAAACAAAAGTAAATGCACAAAACAAAACGCCAAAGTTTAGCTTAATAAAGGCAAGTGAATTGTTTAAAACGTTAGAAATGAATGACATGACAGTAGGACTCCATGCATGTCCTAAGTGTGCAATATGTGCTAGAGCAACCTCAGAAACATGTAAGAAAAAGTGTCAACACGAGGTTGGTGAGTTCACAGGTTTGTAAGTAAATAAACTGTTTGTGTGTTTGCAGGATCCACATACGTAAGTCACACCTATTGCTAGCTAGACAATGTACAAGTTACTCTAAGCGTTCGCAACCGAAGCTGACTGTTTGTTTGCCTCCGGCCAGGTCTATCAACTATGAATAATATGTTTAGGACAATCTACACCCGTTTGACCTCTAATCGTGTTAGCGTGACTAGCACGGGTGGGGTTTGTCAAACCCAGTAATACTACTCAAATTACCTCGCTAAGTCCATATTAACGGTTCAATGTGAGGACTTTCATGATAGTGTTTACGCTTAAGTACACAAGTGGTAGTGAAATACTATGTGATCCATGTATGTTTGTGTGTATGTCTCTCCCCGGTGGGAAGACAAGTAACGGATGTCTGTTCGTGTGCAAGTTTCTCCCCAACGAGAAAACAAGTAAAAATGATGTTCGTTTGTATGCATGTTTCTCCTTAGCAGGAAAACAAGTAAAATGATGCTTGTGTATATGCATGTTTCTCCCCCAATGGGAAAACAAATAAAATAGTGTTTGCTTGTATACATGTTTCTCCCCAACGGGATAACATGTAAATTGATGTTTGTTTATATGCATGTTTCTCCCCCAATAGGAAAACAAGTAAAAAGGGGTCGTGAAACTCACCTGCGCTGTGTAGTAGGTAGTATCATACAAGTATGAGATTTGGTACACAAGTGTTAGCCTGCAACAGTTTACGTATGCCCTAGAATCATAAACATAACAATTAGGGACACATGGGATTTTTGACGACGACACGGAAGATTAGAATGCCTTAGAACATTCTAAGAATTAACGAGTAGACGAATTTGTCCATGAGAATAGGGTTTTCTTAATTTAATAATTAAGATAAATACGTTTTGTGTCGAACGAATAATAATTTATAAATATATTTATTCGTGTGTTCATTTAAAACGGTCACGGAAAAATAATATAACTTAATATATTATTTTAAGTTCGTATGATAAAAATAATAAATATATTATTTTTAATCGGGGATAAAATCGTGGGTAAATAATATAAATAATTATATTATTTATTAGTTTGAAACGTCTCATAAAGTTTATAAACGTGGTGAAAATAATATAAAAATATATATTATTTATAATTAAGGTTACAGGGTTGAAAATAATATAAATATATTATTTTATTTGAAGTGGTGGTTCGAAAATAATATAGATATATTATTTTAAAAGTGGAAATAATATTAATTATAAATTATAAAACCAAACCCGAGCTTACGGGTGGTTTCCGGGGTTAAAACTCATTAATATAATAATATGGGGATTATTTATAAATAAAATTACTTCATGAAAAATGCCCAAAAAATAATTGCAGGAGAACGGTTTCGAACCCGGGTATCCTACGTGGGTGCGCAACGGTTTAACCAGTCCAGCCCCGCTAAGGTATCACATATAAACCCGGTTTCAACACCTTATAACAAAGAACTCCAGTTGAGTCCCTTCCCCACATGCATTCACGATCGCAACCAGTTCCGAATCCCACAAATCTGATCTCGATTGAAAGAAATGGTATAGGGGTTTTGTTTATTTGCATTAGGCGAATCTAGGATGAAGTTTACTTGAGAAATCATCCGGCTTAAGTTCGTTAATTAACCTGTTTAGAAATCGAAACCCTAGTTTAAGAACATGGATTTAATTTGATCGAATTTGATAAGATAAATGTTTGAAATCATGGGGCTTTCAATATACGGAGGATTGTGAAACCCAACATGTAGTTTAATTAGATTTAAGTGATGTCTAGATTAGAGTTCGACTAAACCGTAATCAGATGAACCCTAGGTACGGGTTCGTGCTTATTTCGATGTTGTGTGTCCAAATTAGGTTAGGGCTTTCATTGTAGACCAGAAAACGAAACTAAAGGTGTATTTTATTACCCGAAACGATATCGAATTGATAGGGAACGACCAATTGGGGTTCCGGCTCCGCACGGTTTGGTCTCCGGCGTTTCTGGCTTTGATTCTGATCGAGTTGGTGTGAGGGATTGCTTCTGAGGGGTGTGATAGAGGTGCGTATACGTTCGATTGTAGAGTGAATGATCGGATTGATCATCTTTGATTGGGATGAAAGACGTTATCAACGGTTTCAGCTTTGAATGCCCATAATGGAATTAATTTGCGCATAATGGTGAAGTTAATTGGTTCAATGATGATCGATTAAGGTGTTAATGTGCATTTCAGTTACCAGTTCAAACGAATTTCAGTTATACCATGCGAATTTGAGTCTAGAACATGTGGGTTGACTTCCAAAAGTCAACAAAATCATAATTGGGCTAAATACAGATTTAGTCCCTGAGGTTTCATGTATGTGAGTTTAAGAATTGGCAGTTTCAGTCCCTAGGGTTTGAGTTTGGGTTAAGAGTGTGTTAGTTTGACTATCAAAAGTCAATAGGAATTCAATTTTGACTTTGTAAAGTCAACAGAAGGTTTAGGGATAATACACAACTAGTACCTGAAGTTTAAGTTTAGAATATTGACAGAAATAGTCCCTGGAGTTAGAGATACGGTTAACTAGGTTTAGGTTTAACTGGACTTTGATAACAGAGTTAACCTAAATAGCCAGATGTCAAATCATCCCCAAGTTGAAAGAATTTTCGTCCTAAAAATTAACATAAAATTTTTTTTCTGAGTGTTACATCATCCCATAGTTGAAAGAATTTTCGTCCCGAAAATTAGAATAGTACCTTAAGTTTTTGACGTGGAGTGCTTGAACGGATGAGGATACTTGCGCATCATCCGGTCCTCGTGCTCCCATGTGAATTCCGGTCTGCGTTTCGAGTTCCAACGAACTCTGACGATAGGGATTTTACTGTGTTTGAGCGTTTTGACTTCCCTATCCATGATTTCTACCGGTTCTTCTATGAAGCGTAGTTGTTCATCTATTTGTAGTTCCTTAAGAGAAACCGCGAGTGTCTCGTCTGCTAGACATTTCTTCAAGTTCGAGACATGAAAGACATCGTGCACACCACTCAATCCTTCAGGTAGGTCCAGTTGATACGCTACTAGGCCAACTCTCTTTACTTTTTTGAATGGTCCAACATAACGAGCATTCAGTTTGCCTCGTTTCCTGAAACAAATTACACCTTTCCAAGGTGAGACTTTCAGAAGAACCATGTCGCGTACTTGAAACTCTAACGGTTTGCGACGTTTGTCGGCATAGCTCTTTTGACGATCACGAGCTGCCGCCATACGATTTCGAATTTGAACGATATTTTCATAGGTTTCAAATACAAGTTCGGGACCTGTAAGTTGGCTATCCCCAACTTCAGCCCAACAGATAGGAGATCGGCATTTACGTCCGTACAATGCCTCGAATGGTGCTGCCTTGATACTAGTGTGATAACTGTTATTGTAGGAGAACTCCACTAAAGGCAAGTGAGATTCCCAAGTGTTACCGAAATCGATCACACAAGCTCGTAGCATGTCCTATAAGGTTTGAATGGAATGTTACGTTTGGCCATCAGTTTGAGGATGGTACGTCGTACTCATATCTAGACATGTGCCTAAAGCTTTTTGTAGTGATTGCCAAAAATGTGATGTGAATCGACCGTCTCGATCCGAAATGATAGAAATTGGCACTCCGTGCCGAGATACCACTTCCTTCAAGTAAACACGAGTAAGTTTTTCCATTTTGTCACTCTCTCTTATTGCTAAGAAGTGAGCGGATTTAGTTAGACGATCGACGATCACCAAGATGGTGTCGCATCCGCTAGGAGCTCGGAGTAATTTGGTTATGAAGTCCATAGAGATTTGTTCCCATTTCCACATTGGGATCTCTTGCTGCTGCAGTAATCCAGAAGGCTTTTGGTATTCCACTTTGACCTTTGCGCAAGTCAGGCACTTGCTCACATAGGTGGCTATATCCGCCTTCATCTTTGGCCACGAATATAGCACCTTTAGGTCGTGGTACATCTTGTCAGAACCTGGATGAATAGAGTATCAAGATTTGTGAGCTTCATCCATAACCAGTTCTCTTAAGTTCCCATACACTGGAACCCATATTCGCTTTGCCAGGTAGCAAATGCCATCTGATTTGACCTCCAGTTATTCTTCCATACCGAGTGTGGCTTCCAGCGGTAGGTTTTCCTTTTTAAGGGCTTCAAGTTGAGCACTTCGGATTTTGTCAGGTAATCCGGTGTGAATAGTAAGTTGTAATGCTCGAACTCGTTTAGGTTTAGTGTCCTTACGGCTTAGGACAACGACTACCACATTAGCCTTCCCTGGATGATATCTGATTGCACAGTCATAGTCATTTAAGAGTTCGACCCAACGACGCTGTCACATTTTCAACTCTTTCAGTTCGAAGATATGCTGAAGACTCCTGTGATCGGTATAGATGGTGCATTTGGTACCGTACAAGTAATGTCTCCATATCTTTAGTGCAAATACCACGGCTCCCAACTCTAAGTCATGAGTCGTGTAGTTCTTCTCGTGGATTTTCAGTTAACGAGAAGCGTATGCGATCACTTCCTCGCATTGCATTAGTACACAACCAAGACCTTGAATTGAGGCATCACAATACACCACAAAATCATTTGTTCCCTCCGGAAGGGATAGGATGGGTGCACTACAGAGTTTATGTTTAAGAAGTTGGAATGCTGACTCCTGGGTGTCACCCCAGTTATAGGGTTTACCCTTTTGAGTTAGAGCGGTGAGGGGTTGGGAAATCTTAGAAAATCCTTCGATGAAATGACGGTAATAGCCAGAGAATCCTAGAAATTGTCGCACCTCAGTTGGAGTTGTCGGTGCCGCCCAATTCTTGATGGCTTCTATCTTAGATGGATCAACATTTCCGCTCTCGTTGACTACATGTCCTAATAATTGCACTTCACGATTTCAGAATTTGCACTTGGAAAGTTTGGTATACAATTGCTCTTGTTATAGCAATTCCGAAATCAAACGCGGGTGTTCCTCATGTTCATCCCTATTCTTGGAATAGATGAGGATGTCATCGATGAAGACGATAAAAAACTGATCAATATACAGTTTACACACACGGTTCATAAGGTCCATGAATACCGAGGGTGCGTTGGTCAATCCGAAGGGCATGACCATGAATTCGTAGTGACCATACCTAGTTCTGAATGCCGTCTTTGAGATTCCCTTGTCTCGGACTCTCAGTTGATGATAACCGGATCTAAGATCTATCTTGGAATAGAAGCTTGATCCCTGGAGTTGATCAAACAAATCATCGACGCGAGGTAAAGGATAACGGTCCTTGTTGGTTATTTTATTAAGTTCACGGTAGTCGATGCACATGCGAAAGGTCCCGTCCTTCTTCTTGACAAATAGGACTGGAGCTCCCTATGGCGATGAGCTAGGTCTAATAAAACCTTTATCCAAAAACTCTTGCAGTTGTGTGGATCAGGGTACCCAAGCAATAGGCGCTGCTCCGGGTGCTAAATCAATTTGGAATTCGACTTGATGATGTGGTGTAAGACCTGGTAGATCTTCGGGAAATACCTTCGGATAATCACGAACGATCGTGATGTCATCAATCTTCTTCTCCTCAGATGGTTTGTAACACCCAAAATAAAAAGAAAAGAAAATTCAAAATTTCACTCCCTCGCGGTACGCGAGGGAGATTTTGACAAAACCTCGCGGTACGCGAGGGGACTGCTTATGCGCCAGAAAATCACCTTCTCGCGGTACGCGAGAAGATTCCCAACCAAGCCTCGCGGTACGCGAGGGAATAGTACACGCGTCAGGGCCAGAAAACACGTGTCATTCACCCTTGCCACCAGCCGACACGTGTCATGCTGACTCAGCACTGTTCGTGACACCTCATCCTCTCGCGGTACGCGAGGGATTTCCTTGGCCGGCCTCGCGGTACGCGAGGGACTGGAAAATCAGCCTATAAAAGGCCTTCAACGGGATTGAAATTCTGTACAGTTTCCAAACATTCGTTTCACACAAACCCGATCTCTCAAAACTCTACGACGTCCCGAAGCGCTGTTCAAGAATCCTACGACACCCAACTCAAGCCGTAGTTCTGTCCAAATCCCGCAAAGTAGGTATCGTTAAAACTATTCATATATATATAGCCGCAATTATATATATATTCTCTCATATATATTCTCGTTAATCGTGTCTTCCCTAGGAAGAAACGTGTCGAGGTTCTGCTCAAATTCAAGCCTACAACCCTACCAGCCATCAAAATCAAGGTGAACACGTTTAACGCTTTTCAAACGATAAAACCATTTTATTTACGAAAACGGCATGAAACAAATTAAATACTTTAATCATAAGGGTAATCTACGTGATAGCATTCAGGCCATAAGCATACGTAGATTTGATCAAATGGTATACATGTGACGGGTGAAAGTCCGGTCCGTGGCTGGGTACAGATCATGAAAGGGGGTATCATAAGACTGAGGATATGGTTCCTTAGCAGATTATACGAGGGACGAGTTCCTGAGTATCATGTAAGACTAAGAACAAGGTTCTTAGCATCACGACCCTGGGAATAGGCTATCAGTCTGAGACATAGAGCTCAGCCAGTTGACCCCATGGCAGTTAACCCAGTGTATGTAGGTGGTATATACTTCAGGTGAAAAAGACTGCTGAATGTGTAGATTTACCATACAGAAACGTGCTTAAAGGCTTTAATTTGGTTTATGTTAGAAATCATTTTCATGTCAGTTAAATGTGATTCACCGGCTTTATGCTGATGTTCATTTTCAAAACGTTTTTCACAGGTAGTGAAAGAAATCATTAAATTCAGGGTGGTGCAGTAAAGACAAGATCTTTAGGCATATTTAAATCCCTGTGGCAGACTAATACAAGACCAAATGTTGGAACGGACGTAGATCCTAGACATTTTAAATGGCTTGTATTATGTAAATTAATTCAGCAGATGTACATTATATAATAGACTTTTGAATGTCTATTATCATGAAATGAAAAGGGACGTGGATCCCAAGTTTTGACAAAAAGTACAGAATTAACACTTGAGGTTATTTACATGACATTTCATTACAAAAAGGGCATCAAGTAAAAACAAAGACTTCCGCTGTCCAAATATATGGGACCTCATTCAGATACCAGCGTTGTCTCGCGACGCCCGGGCAGGGGTAGCCCGGGGTTGTGACAGGTTGGTATCAGAGCCGCATTTAAGGGTTTTAGCAAAATTAGATACTTGTATGATAGTATCTTAGCTTTAACCAATAGTTGTGCCTACTAAACGAACGGTAGGAAGATGCCTTTAACATAACCAATAAATTTCAGGATGACAGATCCATACTATTACCCTCATAACTACCCAAACTTCTTTCCTGGAGAATTATCTAATCCAAGAAACGATCAAATAGTACCAAGCTATGATGATTATGTCCACTATCTACCGACCCCGGAGAATTGGAACAGAATGGTCGCAGAACAAGTGGAGCAGACTCAAGCAAGGCTTGAACCTCTGAGGGAAGAATCAGAGTATTCAGTGGAAATGGAAGATTCAAGAGAATCTTTACGTCCTGTTATGACATCTATGCCACTACCTCAATCGTTAGACATAGTATACCCTACCGGAACAATTCAAGAATATCCACCCAGTCCAAGTGAAGAAACTCCACATTCGATTTCTGAATCCGACAAGGCTGCCGTTTGTGAAGGCAGTGGTGGAAAGTATTTCTTTGATCCTATTCCAGAACATCCCGTTTTCAAGGAACCTTTCTTCTATGTAGATCCCTCCGATGGACGTCAGTATGCAACCGACGGAAAAGTCGTGTGGTCTGTTAACTCAGCATATCACGATCTTAGGATGGGACACAGGGAACCACCTCCTTGTTATGGATACCATGATGAACTGCCAAAATCAATTGATGAACACCTCGATCGTGCTCTTAGAGAGGCTGACGATCTACGTGCTGAACTGTACTTCACCAGACAAGTCGTAGTTAAAAACGAACAAACTATATTTGACTACGAACTAGCCCAGGAAGACAGGAAGTACGCAGAACAATGGGTGGCAGATCAGTTGATCCAGAAAGGTGCTATGACCGAGACCCTGGGAAGATTCTATCAAGATTTGGGAGATGTGCTTCTCGATTAAAGTTAATGATAGTATTTGTATAATTAGCTAACTTTAAGTGATATAGATGCATATCTATATTTCTGTATTTGTAACAAATAGATGAAGTTTAAGCGATAATAAACTTCAAATTTTGACCCAAATTCTTGTCTTGCATTCTTAGATGTCTCAACAAAATAACAATAGCGGTCCAGCTACCTACATTACCAAGGAAAAAGGAAAAGAAGTTAATAATAATCCTGAAATAGCTACTCAACAACCAGAATTGCAACAACTGGTCAAACAAAGCATTAAAGAAATGCTTCCTGCCATAATAAAGGAAGTACAAGAAAACATCAAAACTCCAAGCTATGTAACCTCTCATTCAAAAAGAACAGAAAACCCTTCGAAAACCAACACAGAGCAAGTAGCAAGCTCTCGTAGAACTCAAACCTCGAAAAGGTCCAGAACATCAAGCAATAAGTATTCTGAATCTGAAGAATCGTTAAATCTAAGCAGTGAGAGCTCAGAAGAAGAGAATGAAACAAAAAGGTATAGACACAAAGGGTGTTCTTATAAAACCTTTCAGGACTGTAAACCTTATGAATTTAAGGGCACCGAAGGCGGTATTGCTACTCTTCACTGGCTAGAGAAGATGGAGTCAGTAATAGCAATTAGCAAGTGTGCTAAGAAAGATCAAGTACTGTATGCTTCAAACTCCTTCAAAAATGAAGCGTTGGAATGGTGGAATTCAATCATTTCTGCCAAAGGGAGGAGAAAGACCAATGCCATGGATTGGAAAGAATTCCGAGCAAAGGTGAAAAAGAAATTTTGCCCCAAGACTGAAAAAGAACAAGCTGAAAGAAAATTTCTGGAGCACCGAATGGTGGGTACCAATGATCGAGAGTATACTACCAAATTTTTTGAATATGCCCGTTTGGCACCTCACCTGGCTAAACCTGAATCGGTTCTCATAACTCGATATATTTACGGTTTAGTTCCAGAGATCCGTGATTTGGTGAAGGTTGTCTCACCAAAAACCATTGAGTCCACCGTAGAATTGACCGGTACCATGACGGCTGGATTAATCAGAAATATAGAGGAAAAGAAGAAAGTCGAATCCTCTATAAAATCAAAACCCGAGGCCAAAAGATTTAGCAAGAACTTTGGGCAAAAGGGGTTACCATTTAACAATCCACCATGCAAAACATGCGGACGCAGGCATAGTGGAAAGTGTGTTTTTGAAACTCCATTCTGTAATCATTGCAAGGTCTCAGGTCACACTACTGAGAATTGCTTCAAGAGAAAGGGAATGATTACTTGTTTCAATTGTGGAGAGCTGGGGCACATCAGCACTAATTGCCCTAAGTTTGCAAGGACCGGAAGAGCTGGAGGATCAGGAGCCAAGATCACTCCAGAAAACAAAAAGACCGTACGAGCTTTTGTCATGAATGCTAACCAAGCTGAGAGAACGCCGGACGTAATTACCGGTACGTTTCTTCTTAATAATGTTTATGCTAAGGTCTTATTTGACTCAGGTGCGAACCGGAGTTTTATAGATTATAATTTCTGTAATCTATTAAACGAACCTTTAAGTCCCTTAGCTGAAACATATGAAGTAGAAACAGCGAACGGTGATTTGATAAAAATATCCCAATCACTGAACAATTGTTACATTACATTGGCTGGTTTCACTATCCCAGTACAATTGTTACCAATGTCAATAACTGGCTTTGACATTGTTTTGGGGATGGATTGGTTATCAAATAACCAAGCCGAAATCCTTTGTAATCAACAAGTTGTAAAACTCGTTACACCAACAAACAAAACTCTAACTATCCAAGGTGATAAACCCACAAAACCTATCCAGATAATCTCCATACTTAAAGCAACCAAGTGCTTAAGAAAAGGATATCTGGCATGTCTGGTATCAATTACTGCCTTGGAAAAGGAGAAGAAGATAGAATCAGTACATGTAGTATCTGAATTTCCAGACGTTTTTCCTGAAGAACTGCCTGGATTACCACCAGAACGAGAGGTAGAATTTCGAATCAACCTTGTACCTGGTGCAACTCCAATTGCCAAATCCCCGTACAGACTGGCACCCACAGAAATGGCAGAACTCAAGAAACAATTGGATGAACTTCTTGAGAAAGGTTTTATACAACCAAGTTCTTCACCCTGGGGAGCTCCAATTCTCTTTGTTAAGAAGAAAGACGGATCAATGCGCATGTGTATTGATTATCGGGAACTGAATAAAGTTACCATCAAAAACCGATACCCGCTTCCACGAATTGACGATTTATTCGATCAACTCCAAGGAGCTTGTCATTTTTCAAAGATCGATCTTCGTTCAGGTTATCATCAGTTGAAAGTGCATGATAACGATATCTCGAAAACTGCATTTCGAACACGGTATGGACATTTCGAGTTCACGGTTATGCCATTTGGACTTACAAATGCTCCTGCCGCATTCATGGACATGATGAATCGTGTCTGCAAACCTTACTTGGATAAGTTTGTCATAGTTTTTATTGATGACATACTTATTTATTCCAAAAACCAAGTTGAACACGAAACTCACCTCCGAACCATACTTGAACTTCTTCGAAAGGAAAAACTATATGCTAAGTTTTCCAAATGCGAATTTTGGTTAACGGAAGTACAATTTCTTGGTCATGTCATCAACGTGAACGGAATTCAAGTAGATCCTTCAAAAATCGAAGCTATATCCAAATGGGAAATTCCCAAGTCACCCACCGAAATTCGTAGTTTTCTGGGATTAGCGGGATATTACCGCCGGTTCATTCAAAATTTTTCTCGTATAGCAATCCCACTCACATCCCTAACTCGGAAATCTGTAAAATACGAATGGGGACCCAAACAATCTGAATCTTTTGAAACTTTGAAACAAAAACTGACAAACGCACCTATCTTATCCTTACCAGATGGTATTGAAGACTTCGTAGTTTACTGTGACGCCTCACATACTGGTTTAGGTTGCGTATTAATGCAACGCAAGAAAGTCATTGCTTATGCATCTCGTCAGTTGAAAATTCATGAGAAAAACTACTCAACCCACGATCTAGAATTAGGCGCTATAATCTTTGCTTTGAAATTATGGCGACACTATCTCTATGGGGTTAAATTCACAATCTACACTGATCATAAAAGTCTCAAGTACATATTTAGCCAGAAGGAGTTAAATATGAGACAAAGAAGATGGATGGAAATCCTGAATGATTATGATTGTGAAATTTGTTATCATGAAGGAAAGGCAAATGTAGTAGCAGATGCCTTGAGCCGAAAAGAAAATGTCAAGCCAAAGAGAGTACATTCTCTCAGACTTGAACTACAAATTGATCTTGTAAGTCAGTTAAAAGAGGCACAAGAGTTAGCTTTGAAGGAAGGTAACTTTGAAAAAGAAGGAATGAAAGGAATGCTTGACTTACTGATCAAAGGTGAAGATAATATCCTTCGTATGAATAAACGTATTTGGGTACCAGTTACAGGTGATCTTCGAGAGCGAATCCTCGAAGAAGCACACAAGTCCAAATACACCATGCACCCAGGAAGTGATAAAATGTACAAGAACCTCAAAGAAAGTTACTGGTGGATTGGTATGAAAAAGAACATTGCTATCTACGTAGCAAAATGTTTGACTTGTTCCAAAGTCAAAGCTGAACACCAAAAGCCAGCTGGATTATTGCAACAGTTAGAATTACCAGTTTGGAAATGGGAATTGATAACTATGGACTTTATTACCAAACTTCCTCGAACCACTCGTGGAAATAATGCAATCTGGGTTATCATTGACCGTTTAACCAAATCAGCTCACTTTCTATCTATCAAGGACACCATGAGTATGGACAAAATGGCGCAAATTTACGTTAATGAAATTGTAACGTTACATGGTGTGCCTCTATCCATAGTGTCAGATAGAGATAGTCGCTTCACATCTCGATTCTGGCAAAGTTTTCAAACAGCTCTAGGAACTCGATTGAACCTTAGTACTGCTTACCATCCACAAACTGATGGGCAGAGCGAAAGAACCATACAAACCCTAGAAGATATGCTCCGAGCCTGTGTGATAGACTTTGGAGGTAATTGGGATGATCATTTACCTCTAATGGAATTCTCATACAACAATAGTTATCACACAAGTATTCAGGCCGCACCATTTGAAGCATTGTACGGACGGAAATGTCGAACGCCTGTATGTTGGTCAGATATCGGAGAAAATCAACTATCAGGACCAGAGATAGTCCAAGAAACTACCGATAAAATCTTGCAAATACGAGAACGTCTAAAAATGGCTAGAGATCGACAGAAAAGTTATGCAGATAAACGAAGAAAGCCGTTAGAATTCCAAATCGGTGACAAGGTGTTATTAAAAGTTTCACCTTGGAAAGGTGTTATTCGTTTCGGAAAGAAAGGAAAGTTAAGTCCACGTTTTATTGGACCTTTCAAAATCATTAAACAAATCGGACCTGTTGCCTATCAGCTTAAACTACCAGTAGAGATGGGTGGAGTACACGATGTATTCCATGTATCAAACCTACGTAAGTGTTTAGCTGATGAATCCTTGCTTATGCCTTTACAAGATGTGGAAGTAAATGAAAAGCTCAAATTCATCGAACGCCCGTTACAAATTGAAGACCGACAAATCAAAAAGCTTAAACGAAAGCAATTGGCGTTAGTCAAAATAAGATGGGACTCCAGACGTGGCCCAGAATATACTTGGGAACTTGAGTCAGAAATGCGCAAAAAGTATCCACATCTCTTTCAATGAATCTCGAGGACGAGATTATTCTAAAGGAGGGGAGGATGTAACACCCAAAATAAAAAGAAAAGAAAATTCAAAATTTCACTCCCTCGCGGTACGCGAGGGAGATTTTGACAAAACCTCGCGGTACGCGAGGGGACTGCTTATGCGCCAGAAAATCACCTTCTCGCGGTACGCGAGAAGATTCCCAACCAAGCCTCGCGGTACGCGAGGGAATAGTACACGCGTCAGGGCCAGAAAACACGTGTCATTCACCCTTGCCACCAGCCGACACGTGTCATGCTGACTCAGCACTGTTCGTGACACCTCATCCTCTCACGGTACGCGAGGGATTTCCTTGGCCGGCCTCGCGGTACGCGAGGGACTGGAAAATCAGCCTATAAAAGGCCTTCAACGGGATTGAAATTCTGTACAGTTTCCAAACATTCGTTTCACACAAACCCGATCTCTCAAAACTCTACGACGTCCCGAAGCGCTGTTCAAGAATCCTACGACACCCAACTCAAGCCGTAGTTCTGTCCAAATCCCGCAAAGTAGGTATCGTTAAAACTATTCATATATATATAGCCGCAATTATATATATATTCTCTCATATATATTCTCGTTAATCGTGTCTTCCCTAGGAAGAAACGTGTCGAGGTTCTGCTCAAATTCAAGCCTACAACCCTACCAGCCATCAAAATCAAGGTGAACACGTTTAACGCTTTTCAAACGATAAAACCATTTTATTTACGAAAACGGCATGAAACAAATTAAATACTTTAATCATAAGGGTAATCTACGTGATAGCATTCAGGCCATAAGCATACGTAGATTTGATCAAATGGTATACATGTGACGGGTGAAAGTCCGGTCCGTGGCTGGGTACAGATCATGAAAGGGGGTATCATAAGACTGAGGATATGGTTCCTTAGCAGATTATACGAGGGACGAGTTCCTGAGTATCATGTAAGACTAAGAACAAGGTTCTTAGCATCACGACCCTGGGAATAGGCTATCAGTCTGAGACATAGAGCTCAGCCAGTTGACCCCATGGCAGTTAACCCAGTGTATGTAGGTGGTATATACTTCAGGTGAAAAAGACTGCTGAATGTGTAGATTTACCATACAGAAACGTGCTTAAAGGCTTTAATTTGGTTTATGTTAGAAATCATTTTCATGTCAGTTAAATGTGATTCACCGGCTTTATGCTGATGTTCATTTTCAAAACGTTTTTCACAGGTAGTGAAAGAAATCATTAAATTCAGGGTGGTGCAGTAAAGACAAGATCTTTAGGCATATTTAAATCCCTGTGGCAGACTAATACAAGACCAAATGTTGGAACGGACGTAGATCCTAGACATTTTAAATGGCTTGTATTATGTAAATTAATTCAGCAGATGTACATTATATAATAGACTTTTGAATGTCTATTATCATGAAATGAAAAGGGACGTGGATCCCAAGTTTTGACAAAAAGTACAGAATTAACCCTTGAGGTTATTTACATGACATTTCATTACAAAAAGGGCATCAAGTAAAAACAAAGACTTCCGCTGTCCAAATATATGGGACCTCATTCAGATACCAGCGTTGTCTCGCGACGCCCGGGCAGGGGTAGCCCGGGGTTGTGACATGGTTGCTCGGCGACGAGAGCCAAAATGGCAGTATGACCTTTACGTAGACGCTTTTGTGCTTTCACGAAAGATATGATGCCCACGACAGCACCACTCTTTTCGCCTTGGACAGAAAGGGTTTCTCCACTCGGGAGAGGAAGGCGAACAAATTTTCTCACGAAAAATAATTTCGGCTTGGTTCTTAGATAACCAATCCATACCGACAATTACGTCGAAGCTGCCGAGTGTGACTGGCATAAGGTCAATGTCAAGTTCATGACCAGCCAATTCAAGTTTACGACCCTTAAGAATGTGAGTTGCTTCAATTATCTGTCCATCAGCTATTTCTATGGTGTACTTAGCTTCTAGTAGGGTTGGAGTATGACCGCTCAAGTAAGAAATTCGTGAGGTCACTGAAATAACTGGATATGCTGGGGTATAAATCAGATTAGACTAAGGATTAGTCACAGGATGAGGTAACAAGGTCAAATGAATCTATTGTTGGAGTGTAAGGAATAACGTGTTAGTTTAGGAAGAATTCCCAATTTCCGCGGTGGGTTTACCACGAGGTTCTATTAGAGTTTCAACCGAGATGGTTTCATTGATCAAGTCTGGATAAGAGTCTTAAGTTCACTAAGGCTCTTACATGAGTGAAATCAAATGGTGGATCCTATGGATGATAGTTCAGTGTGTTCGTAAATACCTTCAACATGATAGTCGCATCTATCAATTGTTAAAAAGGTTTAACGATACTAACTAGTCATTGAGTGGGTTACGAGAATTTCTACGGACAATGGAAACTTAAGTCTGTAACTCACAAATTAGGACCATTTATCCACACACTAGGTTTTCACCAGGACTTACATGCACCTTAAATTATTATTACGTGTGCACCCGTAATGATAATTTGTTTTGCATGCTCACCCTAGTTCTCCCTGCCCTGTGTCAAAATTTCCTTTACTTTGTATTTCCGAGCACAGAGTGTTGTCAGATATGATAAGTCATCGAGAAGCTTAGTCATCAACCATAAATTGATCAACTAGAACTCATATCAGGATGAGTAGTCGGGAATCATTTGATCCGAGTATTCACTCGAGTTGGAACATAATACGAGAGTCCAGTCCAGTGGATTGTAGATGGGAACATGCACATGAAACAAATATGTACATGAAATATGGTTTCGATGAGCGAAACTAGTTCATGAATGTGTTACTGGAAGAGGCAAAGTAGTCGTCCTTCCAACTGAGTCAGGATAGGGTTTGGGTATGCAATGAGAAATGTGTTCTCAACCTTGTGGTCAGTCTTTCTTCAACAGAATATCGACCAAAGCGCGAGCCCATGGCTCGAGAAAGTGATGACATCTTCGTGTCAATGGATTCTGCAATGATGCATGCAACAGTCTGCCTTCACACGACGTATTGTTGCTAGTGGGTACAGTAAGGACTTGCCTCCGACGATCCCAACTCCCAAAGAGATATGTGCTAGTTCTGTGTGTCGTCCCCAACATGAACTTGAGAAGACCCACCATTCCCAGATTGTGTCCTCGATAGGCTCCAGCCGGTGTCATCTTTCGCTCTGATGGTGTAACAAAGGTGCAGATGATGGTGGTGTAAGTGACTCCTCCGAAGGCTCCGTCTTGTTGCCCACAGACGGGAGTGGATGTTGTTCAGATGATTCCCCGAGTGTCGCCACTAGGAATGATGATGTAATGCGAATGACTCACCCCTCTTCAGCAGAGGGTGATATGGATGACGTCAACATGCCTGCAATATATTGTATGTGTAGATACTATTTGTAGCATGTATGAGTGTCTGTGTCGTGTAACTAATGTGTGTGGGTTATAGTCTAGAATGCAGTCCTAGTTCTCTATAACCAATGGCTCTGATACTAATCTGTCACACCCCCAAATTCCACTAACGGAGTTTTACCATTTGGGAGGTGACACACCAGGATCTCAGTCATTAGTTACATCAAACGACACTATATGGGACTTGAAATGTCATAACATAAAAGTTCAGAGTTAATGCAGAAGCGTTTAAACAAAAGTAAATGCCCAAAACAACACGCCAAAGTTTAGCTTAATAAAGGCAAGTGGATTGTTTAAAACGTTAGAAATGAATGACATGACAGTAGGACTCCATGCATGTCCTAAGTGTGCAATCTGTGCCAGAGCAACCTGAGAAACATGTAAGAAAAAGTGTCAACACGAGGTTGGTGAGTTCACAGGTTTGTAAGTAAATAAACTGTTTGTATGTTTGCAGGATCCACATACGTAAGTCACACTTGTTGCTAGCTAGACAATGTACAAGTTACTCTAAGTGCTCGCAACCGAAGCTGACTGTTTGTTTGTTTGTTTGCCTCCAGCCAGGTCTATCAACTCTGACTAATATGTTTAGGCCAATCATAACCCGTTCGACCTCCAATCGTGCTAGCGCGACTAGCCCGGGTGGGGTTTGTCAAACCCAGTAGTACTACTCAAATTACCTCGCTAAGTCCATATTAACGGTTTTGATGTGAGGACCTTCATGATAGTGTTTACGCTTAAGTACACAAGTGGTAGTGAAATACTATGTGATCCATGTACGTTTGTGCGTATGTCTCTCCCCGGTGGGAAGACAAGTAACAGATGTCTGTTCGTGTGCATGGTTTCTCCCCAACGGGAAAACAAGTAAAAATGATGTTCGTTTGTATGCATGTTTCTCCCCAACGGGAAAACAAGTAAAATGATACTTGTGTATATGCATGTTTCTCCCCCAACGGGAAAACAAGTAAAATACTGTTTGTTTGTATGCATGTTTCTCCCCAACGGGATAACATGTAAAATGATGTTTTATTTATATGCATGTTTCTCCCCCAATAGGAAAACAAGTAAAAAGGGGCCGAGAAACTCACATGCGCTGCGTAGTAGGTAGTATCACACAAGTATGAGATTTAGTACACAAGTGTTAGCCTGCAACGGCTTACGTATGCCCTAGAATCATAAACATAACAATCAGGGACACATGTGATTTTTGACGACGACACGAAAGATTAGAACGTCTTAGAACATTCTAAGGATTAACGAGTAGAAGAATTTGTCCAAGGGAATAGGGTTTTCTTAATTTAATAATTAAGATAAATACGTTTTATGTCGAACGAATAATAATTTATAAATATATTTATTCGTGTGTTCATTTAAAACGGTCACGGAGAAATAATATAACTTGATATATTATTTTAAGTTCGTATGATTTACAAAATAATCTTTTGTGTGGAAAAATAATAAATTTATTATTTTTAATCGGGGATAAAATCGTGGGTAAATAATATAAATAATTATATTATTTATTAGTTTGAAACGTCTCATAAAGTTTATAAACGTGGTGGAAATAATATAAAAATATATATTATTTATAATTAAGGTTACGGGGTTGAAAATAATATAAATATATTATTTTATTTAAAGTGGTGGTTCGAAAATAATATAGATATATTATTTTAAAAGTGGAAACAATATTAATTATAAATTATAAAACCAAACCCGAGCCTACGGGTGGTTTTCGGGGTTAAAACTCATTAATATAATAATATGATAATATGGGGATTATTTATAAATAAAAATACTTCATGAAAATGCCCAAAAAATAATTGCAGGAGACCGGTTTCGAACCCGGGTCTCCTACGTGGATGCACAATGGTTTAACCAGTCCAGCCCCGCTAGGGTATCGCATATAAACCCCGTTTCAACACCTTATAACAAAGAACTCCAGTCGAGTCCCTTCTCCACATACATTCACGATCGCAACCAGTTCCGGATCCCACAAATCTGATCTCGATTGAAAGAAATCGTATAGGGGTTTTGTTTATTTGCATTAGGCGAATCGGGGATGAAGTTTAATTGATAAATCATCCGGCTTAAGTTCGTTAATTAACCTGTTTAGAAATCGAAACCCTAGTTTAAGAACATGGATTTAATTTGATCGAATTTGATAAGATCATTGTTTGAAATTATGGGGCTTTCAATGTACGGAGGATTGCGAAACTAAACATGTAATTTAATTAGATTTAGGTGATTTCAAGATTAGAGTTCGACTAAACCGTAATTAGATGAACCCTAGGTACGGGTTTGTGCTTAATTCGATGTTGTGTGTCCAAATTAGGTTAGGGCTTTCGTTGTAGACCAGAAAACGAAACTAAAGGTGTATTTTATTACCCGAAACGATATCGGATTGATAGGGAACGACCAATTGGGGTTCCGGCTCCGCACGGTTTGGTCTCCGACGTTTCTGGCTTTGATTCTGATCGAGTTGGTGTGAGGGATTGCTTCTGAGGGGTGTGATAGAGGTGCGCAGACTTTCGATTGTAGAGTGAATGATCGGATTGATCGACTTTGATTGGGATGAAGGACGTTATCGACGGTTTCGGATTTGAATGCCCATAATGGAATTAATTTGCGCATAATGGTGAAGTTAATTGATTCAATGATGATCGATTAAGGTGTTAATGTGCATTTCAGTTACTAGTTCAAACGAATTTCAGTTATACCATGCGAATTTGAGTCTAGAACATGTGGGTTGACTTCCAAAAGTCAACAAAATCATAATTAGGCTAAATACAAATTTAGTCCCTGAGGTTTCATGTATGTGAGTTTAAGAATTGGCAGTTTCAGTCCCTAGGGTTTGAGTTTGGGTTAAGAGTGTGTTAGTTTGACTATCAAAAGTCAACAGGAATTCAATTTTGACTTTTTAAAGTCAACAAAATGTTTAGAGATAATACACAACTACTACCTGGAGTTTAAGTTTAAAATATTAACAGAAATAGTCCCTGGAGTTAGAGATAGGGTTAACTAGGTTTGGGTTTAACTGGATTTTGATAACGGAGTTAACCTAAATAGCCAGATGTCACAGTTTATATAGTAGTGTTTGAATGACCATGTTGTATGCAAGGGTTGGGAATGAAATAGAGGTTTGAAGTCTTTGAACTTCACAAATAAAAAAGGTGGATTGGGGTCTTGAACCCCATATGTCTGGTATAACGAATGGGTTTGTAACTTATGTGTGTGTGCACTTGTTGTATGTTTAAGTTCGGTATGGAAGTCTAAAAACCTCACACGTGGTAATTGAGGTCATGAACTTCACAAGGGCGGTTGTAATTGAGGTCTAAGAACATCACAAAGGTGGTTTGAGTTTGTGGTCAAAGGAACCACACAATTGTTATTCGGAGTTTGAGATCTAAGAATCTCACAAGGGAGTAAGTAACTTGAGGTTTTGAACCTCACAAGGGCACGTCAGTATTTAAAAGCTTTAAGCTTTGCAAATGGTAGTATATTTAGTTTTACTTAAAACTTGATTTGTTGTTTGATTGATTTGGATTCACAAGAATCCTCTCGAGGTGTTAAAGAAGTGTTATATGGTGGTTACAATAATGACATAATGTTGTGGGATTGTCAAAACAACAAAGGGTCAAGTCGGGAGGGTCGAAAGGACTTTAAAATGGATTTTGGTGTGTGCAGGTCAGGGGCCAGCGCAATTTGCGCTGGTTCTGGCGCATGATGCGCTGGTCAGTGCATGTTGCGCTGAATTCCTGCTGTTTTGCGTCGGGTAAAGTCTGAAAAGTGGTGTTTGGGCCCGAGTTAAGGTGTTAACTTGTTAGTGGTCCTAAGGGTTGTTTATCATTACTAACGGTTATTTTTTTGAGTGTTTTTATGTAGGGAAAGCTCCGGTCTAGTCTCGGGTCGTGTTTCAAGCCTTGGATTCTCATTAGAAGACCTTTTGATGTACTTAGTTGTTTGTTTAAACCTCTTAGAAGTTTATATGGTCATAACTAAGGTGATAATGACTATGTTTTGGTTTGACATTAACTAATTATGGGTTTAAATCAGATGTTGTAGTTAACTTGTTGATGTTAAAACTCGTTGTTGCATTGGAAATGTCGGTCGGTCTTTTCTAAAACAACTATGTCGTTGTCATTTGGTTGTAATTAAAATGTGTTACTTTGTCAAGAGCGTTTAATGGGACCTACTTCCGTGTGATTTTGAAAATTAAAATCGGTTGAAAATTTTTGGATGTTACAATAACACATCCCCCGATCACGATCACACGTTCACCGATCGAAAAATACTAGCAAAACGCTAAAGGCCGACCGATCGCAAAGGGTTTGAACATGCCATCGTCGTCGCCTATGGGTCTTTGATCACGTCGGTTTGAACCTGCCACCGATCACCACTGATATCTGAATCCGATTGAAACTAACCCTTTGCCAAACCTTGATTGTCGAACGCAAAGATCCAGAGCACCATCGCCTTGTTCGATCATCAATCGCTACTGTCCTGAAAACATGATCACAACTGAGCTCTGAAAATGGAAAATCGCAAGGAGTAGATCCACAACCAATCTGCGAAATAGGTGGGAAGAATGTAACAGTTTGGCTCTGATTCCAATTTATGGATTGAATTGATAAACAAAAACTCCAAGACACACACGGTTTTAGAAAAATGCTCGTATTATTATATGCAAGAAATTGACTCAAAACTTGGATATAATAATCCATCTTACAATAACCCTAATCATGGTTATGTATTTATAAGGCAACCTTAATATGGTCAACAAGAAAACCATTAAACCTCTTATACACCATATGAGCTCATTAACAACATTTAATAAAACTCTACGGGTCCATTGAGTGCGGCCCTCCACTTACTCGTGTTGGGCCTATTCGAGGCGTAAATTACCAACATTATATAAAATAACCTTAGTTTGTAATAAAATAATCTTAGTTTGTAATAGTATCGACTCATATAAAATTTCTGATTAAAAAAATATAAAATTTATAAACAATTGCTGAAAACAAAATATATATATATATCTCAAAAAATATAAAATTTATAAACTTTAGTTAATTGCTATAGTCAACCATGGCTTTAGTCACGACTTCATGAACCCGAAAACCATACCCGCAGCCGCTACCCAAGTGGGTGGCGACAGTGTTCCCGTGAACAAGATTGAGCCCGAAGGTGAAGCCGAACCCCACCCCATCCACCCTTATATAACTAGGATGAATTAGGGCGAAAACCAGTGTGGTTAAACTTATTTATACTCTTAAACCGTTTCTTTGAATGGATTCCGTTTTGGCCGACAAGAAGAAAATGAGAAGGGAGAGGGGATTTAATTTTGTATTTTACTTTTTTCATTTTTATTTCTTTTTTCAATAGTTTTTTTTTACTTTTATTATCTTTAAGTATAAGAGCTTGGGTGCGGTTCAAATGATAACCAATATTTATGTGATAATTGTGATAACCACTCTCAAACATAGTGTTACGTATATGTAAAAATTATCATTATGTTAGTGTTACATATACGGTATGTGTCACGTCTATGTAACATTATGTGGTACGTATATGTAAGACTTCTCATTTTCGTATTTATGTTCAAGATATATGTTCAAAATACTTAAAAACTTTTTTAATTGTTAAAAGAAAAAATAATTTATAAATTATGTGATTGTTTGAGAGTAGTTATCACGGTTATGAATTGAACCCTTTCCAAAGAGCTTATACTTTATATATTAAGAGTTTGTATCTAATGTAAAAAGGCTAAAATATCGTTTTATTTAATAGAATAAACAAACGGTGTTAGTCTCATAGACTAAAATGACAAGAAATAAAAACCACGTACACTAAAACCGTAGAAAAATTTGACTAAAACCGAGATTTTCGTAAAACACAACAATGAAAACCATAATTAACTCTATAAAAAATGATAACAGTATTGTTTTTAAACATAAAATATATTAAATATAAATATTGCTTTATGATGTATATTTCGTAAAAAAATCTAGAATTTTTTGTTAAATAAACAAAGTCATGCGTTTATTCGGGTTATGTTATGTGGACAATAGAAGATTGGGGACATGAGATTGGAATCAACCAAAGAGGTGTCACTGTTTCACACCCTTATAAATTTACGATTTGCCATTGTGTCCAAATCCAAATACAAACACAAAACTAAACCAGATATGACACAAACCTCCACTCCGTTGACATTTACCGTCCGAAGATATCCTCCGGAGCTCATCGTTCCGAGTAAACCCACACCTCGAGAACTAAAGCCTCTCTCCGACATCGATGATCAGGAAGGCCTAAGGTTTCATGTTCCAATGATTAATTTTTACCAGCGGAATCCAAAAATGGGAAATAAGAACCCCGCGAGTGTGATCAGGGAGGCGCTGGCTAAGGTGTTGGTGTTTTACTATCCGTTTGCCGGTCGGCTAAGGGAAGGTCCATCGAGGAAGCTTATGGTAGATTGCTCCAGCGAGGGTGTGCTGTTTATCGAGGCGGAGGCGGACGTTACACTGAAGCAGTTCGGGGTGGAGCTTCAGCCTCCGTTCCCTTGTAGGGATGAGCTTCTTTATGAGGTTCCTGGCTCCGGTGGCATTCTAGATTCACCATTGTTGCTGATTCAGGTAAATTTTTATTAGTCGCTAATCCATTTTTTGGTTTTAAAAAAATTAAATACAAGTTGTGATTGTATTTGTGATCGAAATTTATTTGTTTTATTAATATAATTTACGATAGTTTTTTAAATAGAATCATTTTTCGGTAGTGATGTTCGTGACCATTTATTTTAGTCGCTAATCTAATCACTATGTTTTTGACGGTTTTTGCAACCAAATTATATTTTAATATTGTTTTAAAATTTAGCGATTGTTTTTGTAACTGCTTTATTTTCAATCGTTAATATTCAGACCGACTTATTTTCAATTGCTAAATTTGACACCGATTTTGTTTAACTTCGTAATCGATTTTGTTTTGGTGGCTAATTTTGCGACCATTTTGTTTTGGTTGCTAATCTGGTTGCTAATGTTGTGACCGTTTTTATCGCCCATTTTTATAGTAGTGCGTATTTTTTTCTATTATTGTCGTAGTCAAGTACTATTATTAGGTAAAGTCATATCCTATCCGAAAATCAGACTAGCTTTAAACCGGTGAACATTTGTTGAACCGGCAACTCCACCGTGGCTAGTCGTGTTTTCAAAACATTTATTCAATCTAGCTCTTATATTTTATTTTGTCATTAATATAAGTTTATCAATTTTGATTGATAGGTGACACGACTCTTATGTGGAGGTTTCATCCTCGCCGTACGATTGAATCATACAATGAGCGATGGAACAGGATATGGACAATTTATGACAGCATTGAGCGAAATGGCAAATGGCGCATCAACACCATCAACGTTGCCTGTTTGGCAAAGAGAGTTGCTTTGTGCAAGAGAACCGCCACGTGTGACATGTATACATCACGAGTACGACGAAGTGGAAGACATCGAATGTACAATCATCCCATTGGATGACATGGAAAATAGGTCATTTTTCTTTGGACCTAGTCAAATTTCAGCCCTTCGTAGGTTCGTTCCAACACACCTAAAAACATGTACCACCTTTGAGGTGCTAACAGCTAGCCTTTGGCGTTGTCGTACCATCGCTATCCAACCGAATCCTGAAGATGAAATGCGTATGATGCCATTAGTCAATGCGCGTTCAAAATTCAAGCCTCACATCCCTGTAGGATATTATGGAAATGTTATCGGCTACCCGGCTGCCATTTCCAAAGCTCGAGACTTATGTAACAAACCATTAGGACACGCGTTGGAGCTTGTGATGAAAGCCAAATCTGAAGTCACTGAAGAGTACATGAGATCCATCGCTGATCTAATGGTAATCAAAGGACGACCCAACTTCACAAATGTTAGAAGTTATCTCGTATCGGATGTGAGACATGTTGGATTAAATGACTTTGATTTTGGGTGGGGGAGCGCGGTCTATGCAGGGCCTGATTTCCATGTTGCTAGTTTTTATACACGATATATAAATAATAAGGGTGAATCTGGAATCCTGGTACCAATATGGTTGCCGCGTCTTGCTATGGAGAGATTTGTCAAAGAGCTAGATAACATGTTGTCCTGCTTGCCAAAAACCTAGAAGATGAAGATGTCGATGTAGATAGAAAAACAGTTATATATACACGTGTATACATCAATGTGTGTTTTATATTCAATGTTTTTGTATGTATAATGTTTTTTGGATGAATTTTTTAGTTGTATAAGTACTAAAGTACATTACAAATACACCAGTTATGCACATGTCGATCACTACTACAAAAGGGGCAAAAACAACAGCCTAAACCGTCACAAATACATAGTTAGTGACGGTTTTGGTCCGAGACAAATAACTTCATATATTATTCATTTTTGCAACAAATTATTTTAAGCGAAGGTTTTAATGAAAAAAAATATAACATCTTTGTATTGGCGATCAATTTGGATACGGATTATCCGGCAACGATTTCTAGGACATATTGGCGACGTTTCCCACTTTCCTGGACAGTTTAGCGATGGAATCCAAGACATTTTTCCTTTGCATTTTTTTCACAATGTTGATGCAAATCCCGACCTGTACCTTGATCAGGGTTGATACGTCAATAACCCTCTCTAGTGAATTCATAGCCAAACAACTCCGTGTAACAATCTGTGAATTCCGACTTCAGTTTCACCCTTGCATAAGTAACAAATGCGGTAAGGTGTCGCATGGGGGAGGGAGCCCCTGTAACGACCCTCGGCGTGAGAGTAAGTACTGATTGAAGATTTAGTTGCAGGTGAAGAATTGTGAAGAGGAATCTGTCATACCTAAGATTTGCCTTGCTACCTTTATTTATACCTTCCAATTGAGGGTTTCTTCTCTCTTCTTTCTATTACCTAGTGGGCCCCAGTTTAGGAGGCTGGAGGTCACGCTCAGGTGATCTCCTCCTCTGATTGGTGAAAACAAGATTTTCATGTGGATTGGCGACACGTGTCCTAACAGAAAAGAATATGACGTCTCGGACGAGTCGGATTCTTTGTGCAAGTTACCTTGGGGTGGAAGTTGGACCATTACTCTTCAAACTTTTGAAAAAAAAATCCTATTTTTTAGATATTCCAGTTTTTTCTTGTTAACATTCAAATTTCCAGAAATACAAATCAAACCATAAATTTATATAAATCCACACAGTTATACTATACAAATTAAACCACAAATTTATACAAGAAATTGTTTAAATTATACAAAATATAATTTCATAACGAATTATTGTGTTAAAAGACCATACTTAACTCAGAGGCGTCGGGCTGTAAACGAACTGAACTGAACGAAACCTTGTTCGTGTTTGTTCGTTAAGAATTTAGCGGACAAACAAATGGTTTACGAATACATAACCGACCAAAGTTTCTTGTTCGTGTTTGTTTATACTCGTTCGTTGATTTTCTAAACGAACACAAATGTGCACAAACGAACATATATTAACTTGAAAAAAAACCTAACATTTCTTAATCTCAAACAGTAGACATAATCACACAAAATAAAAATAAAATTAAGTACTTGACATAATTATTCGAAGTTAGTTTGACAAAAATAGTCATAAACATAATTATCCCAAAATAACGTCACAAGAATACACAACAAACCATGCCCAGTAAAATCTCACAAATAGACAAGCTATTGGTAGGGTCTGGGAATGGTGAGATGTTGGCAAACCATAACCTATCTATTAGGATAAGGAGGCTGCTATTAAGGAGACCCCAGCTCCAAAAAAACTCGCTTTGGACCTTGAAAGAAAATATTAGGTACACAGCTAAACATTACACAACAACATCATCTTATTAAAATATAATCTATAAGCGACAAAGAATAGTAGATGGTGAAAACATGTAAGTGGTGAAAAGTGATGATAGTACAAAAGGCACGATAGATACACGTAGCCAGAGTATGTAACATCACAAATCTAGGAAGAACTAAACCCCTATGCTAACGGTAAGCCATCCCCTAAAAGTCCTTAAATTTAATCTTATGCCTTCACGAAGTCCTATCCTCGACCATGTCCCCGGAGAGGTGCAAGTCTAGCAAATCCTACGTAATCCTCTCATCCCAAGTCAGCTTGGGTCTGCCTCTACCCCCTCCTCCCTTCTACTGTGTGTGTCTCCACTGATTTGACCGGCTCAGATATCCGTCTCCTCTTCACATGCCTAAAGCATCTCAATCTCCCCTCCCTTATCTTAACCAAACTATTAGCCACCCCTAATCGTTACAGAAAAATCTCATTTCTTATCCAATCTAACCTTGTGTTCCCGCACATCCACCTCAGCATCCTCATCTCTGCTACCTTATCTCTGCTACCTCCATCTTACGCGCTTGTGTCTTCTTGATGGCATGTTCCATATAACATAGCCTGTCTAACTGCAACCCTATAAAATTTCCTTTTTAATTTAGCTTGGAAACTTTTGTCATACAATACGCCTGTGACTGCTCTCCACCGACACCATCCTGCCTGGACGCGGTGAGTAACGTTACTATCTATATCCCCATCGCATTGAACAAACGATCCTAAATACTTAAACTTAGTCACCTCAGGACCACTTGACCTTCGATGGTGTCACACCCCCAAAATCCACTTGCGCCAAAAATAAACAATTCAACGATAAATAAAATAAATAATCCTTGAGTTTGAAAATGATAGACTTCGAATGCATGCATGCCTTAGCTGGTGCTTATACCTTAATGACCAGAGAAAACATGCTAAAATGTGTCAACACTAGGTTGGTGAGTTCACAGGTTTCAATGTTTGTAAAGTTTACTAGATAATACCATTTACAATTTATATCATAGGTAGCTAACCTAGTACATGTTACTAAAGCGTTTCGACACCGAAGCTGACTGTTTATGTTTGTACTGCCTCCCACCATGACTATCATAATCAATGGTAAATGTTTAGGTCAATGTTACACCCGTTCGACTTCCCGTCGTGTTAGCGCGACTAACGCGGGTGGGGCTTGTCAATGCCCAGTAGTACTACTCAAGATTACCTCGCTAACCCATATACTAACGGTTCGATAAGTAAGGACTTTCATGATATGTTTGCGCTTAGTACACAAGTGATATAAAAGAAACGTAAGATCTAAATGTTCGTACCCATGTTTTCTCCCCCAAGTTTAAAGCGTAAGAAAAAGGGGCCGTGAAACTCACCTTAGAGTATGTGTGAAAGAAAACGAACTTAGAATGCTTGACGACTAACTGCCACCTATAAACACCGGTTTATAAGTGTGTGTTTGTGCAAGATGATACGAACCCTAAGTATCCAAACAATCCTATTGTTTAAGTGTTTGAAAATAGTTTACAAGTTTGACTCATGTTTGACCAAGTTTGACCCGACGACCCGTTGGTGACACGATGTATAAAATAGTGTTTTATTAATATAATACTTCCATATTACACACATAAGATCATGCAGGTAACACTTAGCAACAATTCCTTATTGTTCTAACAAACAAGCATGATTTCCAAAAATAGAAAGTTTCCAAAAATAGCAGGTTTCTATAAATAGTAAGTTTGTTCGGGACTCGTGTTTCCTGTAAACTATCATCATTGGTATATTCGTAGTATCACTCTAACATGTTCTAGATCATTACATCACATAACAATTGTCTAGAATCTAAACATGTAGATCATAATTCAAGACAAAGTTTCCAACTTTAGTAACCTATGACTAGCATGCGTGATTTCAACCACCTAACACGTTACAACAAGTTATTGTGTCCTATCTAACATAGATCTATCATCAAACCATATCATGCATGTCTAAATAGCAAGTTATAACCACTTTTAACAATTAAAGCTTCCTTATTTGGAAAGTTGGTAAAACCGTGTTATGTATTCAAAATCTGATTTCACAAATCATCTAAACATGTATCAAGTAACTCATAACCATCATTACATCATCCTAATCATGTCTAGCATGCAAAATAGAATTCATAAAAAGTTTCCCTTTTTAGTAACTCGTCCATTACACGCTTTATTCATCCAATTAACACGTACAATCAATTCTAAATCTTTAAACTAATATAATTACAACTATATTAATCATTATTCACGTCTAGCATGCGATTTCTAAACATCACATAATCAACAATATTCAATTTTCACATCGTATGACAACTAGGGTTTCACATAATTTCATAAAATCACCAAATCGATACAATACTATCAATCAATTAACCAATTCGTTATTATATTTCAAAATCATCAAGTTTGGATAATCTAGGGTTTCGATCTCAAAAATAATAATGAAAAGTGACGGATTTTTATAAAATAACTTACGTAGGAACTTTAGGAATGCGTAGACTAGCACGTATCTACTTCCGGATTCACGATCGGGGCTCGAACAAGGTTTGTTTGGGCTACTTGAAGATCTTGGTCGAACTAGGTGATGTGGGGATGGGGTCGACGGCTTTAGTGAGGATTAGGGTTTATGTTTTAATTTTTTTTTTTTAAACTTTATACTTATCTCGTCCCTAATGGGTTTTTAAGTTGGGCTACGGGCTTTCTAAAGGTCCATAACTCTAATTAATTAAATAACAACTTAATTAATAATTACAACTTTCGATTTTTATTTTTATAAAAACAATAACTTTTATAAAAATACTAAATACGATTTACACACGTACGAAAACGATAATATTCATACAATTTACGTAATCACATAAAATCATATAAAACTCGTAATTTATATTAAATATAAATTATTAATGTTCGTAATATTAATGTTCGATTAATCACCAACGTTTCGGGTTAGACTCGAGTGCGATCCGATGTGTGCGAACTAACTGACACATTTAATTAATCTTAATTAAATGCAATGTATGTGTGACTAACCGAGATAACAGAGTTTGTAACAAAAAATGTTTGAACTAACGAGGTTTGAGTTAACGGAGTTAACCTGAAAATGTCGGATGTCACATCATCACCTTGTTGAAAGAATTTTCGTCCCGAAAATTAAACGAAGTCCGTAACGTCTGAAACAAAAAGTTTAGGTTTGTCACATCATCCCCTTGTTGAAATAAATTTCGTCTCGAAATTTAGTTAGTATCTTCTGTGTTTGCCGTTGACTGTTTGAACAGGTCAGGATACTTTTTCATCATCTGATCCTCGCGTTCCCACGTGAACTCCGGTCCACGCTTCGAGTTCCAGCGAACTCTAACAATAGGTATCTTACTGCGCTTGAGGGTTTTGACCTCTCGGTCCATGATCTCAACCGGTTCCTCAATAAAACGTAGCTGTTCATCAATTTCCAACGCCTCGAGTGGGACTACAAGTGTCTCATATGATAGGCACTTCTTTAGGTTTGAGACATGAAAGACATTATGCACTCCATTGAGTGTATCTGGTAGATTAAGTTGGTATGCTACTGGACCGATCCTTTTCTCTATCTCGAATGGTCCAACGTAACGCGGGTTTAACTTTCCTCGTTTTCCAAAATGAATCACACATTTCCACGGTGAGACCTTTAATAAAACTTTGTCGCCCACTTGTAATTCTAGCGGTTTTCTGCGCTTATCTGAATAACTCTTTTGACGGTCACGAGCTGCTGCCATACGGTTTCGGATTTGCACGATTTTCTCTGAGGTTTCGTGCACGAGTTCAGGACCAGTAAGTTGGCTATCTCCAACTTCAGCCCAACAAATTGGTGATCGGCATTTCTGTCCGTACAAAGCCTCGAACGGTGCTGCTTTGTTGCTCGTATGATAGCTGTTATTGTAAGAGAATTCCACTAAAGGCAAGTGAGTCTCCCAACAGTTACTAAAATCAATTACACAAGCCCTTAACATGTCTTCTAGGGTTTGAATGGTACGCTCGCTCTGGCCATCTGTTTGAGGATGGTACGCTGTGCTCATATCCAGGCGCGTGCCTAGAGATTTTTGTAATGAATGCCAGAAATGTGAGGTGAATCGGGCGTATCTATCGGAAATGATGGAGATTGGAACTCCATGTCGGGATATTACTTCTTTAAGATAGAGGCGAGTTAACTTCTCCATTTTATATGTCTCTTTGATAGCAAGGAAATGAGCGGATTTGGTTAGGCGATCCACTATCACCCAGATTGTGTCACATCCAGTAGGGGTTCGGGGTAATTTGGTTATGAAATCCATAGAAATCTGCTCCCATTTCCACATCGGTATTTCCGGTTGTTGAAGTAATCTGGATGGCTTTTTGTACTCCACCTTGACCTTGGAACAAGTCAGACACTTGCTCACATAGGTGGCTATGTCAGCTTTCATGTTCGGCCACCAATACAAAACCTTGAGATCGTGATACATCTTGTCGGATCCCGGATGGATAGAGTATCGGGATTTGTGAGCTTCATCCATGACTAGATCTCTTAAGTTTCCATACACTGGAATCCATATTCGTTCTGCTAAGTAGCGAATACCATCTGCTTTAACCTCAAGTTGTTTCTCCATACCACGAGTGGATTCCAATGATAAGTTCTCCTCTTTTAAGGCTTCGAGTTGGGCATTACGGATCTGTTCAGGTAATCATGTATGAATAGTGAGTTGTAATGCTCTAACCCATCGGGGTTTGGTTTCTTTTCTGCTTAGGGCATCGGCCACCACATTAGCTTTGCCCGGATGGTACTTGATTGCACAATCATAATCGTTTAATAACTCGATCCAACGACGTTGACGCATGTTCAACTCTTTCTGCTAAAAAATATGCTGAAGACTCTTGTGATCGATGTAGATGGTGCACTTGGTACCGTACAAGTAATGTCTCCATATCTTGAGTGCAAACACCACGGCTCCTAACTCCAAATCATGAGTCGTGTAATTCTTTTCGTGGATTTTTAACTGTCGAGAAGCGTATGCAATAACTTTGTCGCGTTGCATCAACACATAACCGAGACCTTGGATGGAGGCATCGCAATACACCACGAAGTCATCCGTTCCCTCTGGTAGAGATAGGATGGGTGCGCTACATAGTTTCTGCTTTAGTAGCTGGAATGCTGATTCTTGAGTCTCACTCCAATTATAGGGTTTATCTTTTTGGGTTAAGGCGGTGAGGGGTTGGGAAATCTTTGAAAATCCCTCGATAAAACGACGGTAGTATCCGGCCAATCCTAGAAATTGTCGAACTTCGGTGGGAGTTGTTGGTGCTGCCCAATTCTTAATAGCTTCCACTTTGGGCGGATCGACATGTATTCCCTTCTCATTGATCACATGTCCTAAAAATTGAACCTCGCGAATCCAAAAATCGCATTTGGAAAACTTTGCGTACAATTGTTCCTGTTTCAGTAGTTCAAGGATCAAACGCAGATGCTCCTCATGCTCTTCCTGACTCTTAGAGTATATGAGGATATCGTCAATGAAGACAATGACGAATTGATCCAGATAAGGTTTACACACACGATTCATGAGGTCCATGAACACCTTGGGTGCGTTGGTTAATCCAAATGGCATGACCAAAAACTCGAAATGGCCATACCGGGTTTTGAATGCAGTCTTGGATATATCTTCATCTCGAACTCTCAGCTGATGATATCCAGATCTTAAGTCAATTTTCGAGTAGAAACTTGACCCTTGAAGTTGGTCGAATAAATCATCAATACAGGGTAGTAGGTAGCGGTTCTTGACTGTTACCTTGTTTAACTCTCGGTAATCAATGCACATGCGGAAAGTTCCATCTTTCTTTTTGACAAATAGGACTGGAGCTCCCCATGGCGATGAGCTAGGTCGGATAAAACCTTTATCTAACAACTCTTGCAGTTGTGTGGATAGCTCCTGCAATTCACTTGGTACAACTCTATATGGTGCTCGAGCAATAGGCGCTGCTCCGGGTGTTAGGTCAATCTGAAATTCGACCTGACGATGGGGTGGAAGACCAGGTAGGTCTTCAGGGAATACTTCTGGGAATTCACAAACGATAGGGATATCTTCCAACTTTTTCTCCTTGGTGGACTTGTCAGCGACAAGGGCTAGAATTGCGGTATGACCCTTACGCAGACACTTCTGAGCCTTCATGAAAGATATGATGCCCATGACTGCACCACTTCTTTCGCCCTGAACGGATAGGATTTCTCCACTAGGAAGGGGTATACGAACGATCTTCTCACTACAAATGATCTCAGCTTGGTTTTTAGACAACCAATCCATGCCCACAATTATGTCAAAACTGCCGAGTGTAACTGGCATGAGATCGATGTCGAGTTTGTGACCAGAAAGTTCTAACTGACATCCCTTGAGAATGTGGGTTGCCTCGATTACTTTACCGTCTGCTATCTCTATGGTATAATGGTGTTCTAATAAAGTTGGGTTTATTTCTAACTGACTACTAAGTTCTCTAGATATAAAACTTCTATCGGCGCCAGTATCAAAAAGTATAGAAGCATAATGATCGTTTAAGAGAAGCATACAGTTCGCCACGTTCTGATCATTTCGAGCTTCTCCCGATCCAATCACAAATGCTCGGCCCTTTGCACCATTTCCATTGTTATTACCATTTCCACCCTGGTGGTTATTGCCATTTCCATTACCGCGCTGATGACTGTTGCCATTTCCATTCCCATTTCCGTTTCTCCTTAACTGCGGGCAATCTTTCTTGAAATGCCCTTCCTTACCACACTCAAAACAGCCTTTGGGTGCGTCTCCAGGTGGTGTCTGTTTGTTCTGCAGATCCACTCTACAGTCTTTGGCCAAATGACCCATCTTTCCACACCGTTGGCAACGGTACCGGCCGCATGTTCCATGATGGTGAAAATTACATTTGTTGCACTTCGGGTACTTGCCAACATATGAACCCTGATTCTGTTGAGAAGAGTTAGACTGAATGTTGTTCTTTAAAGGTTCAAGCTTACGATGTTGTTGTTGCTGTTGCTGAGAAGGTGGGTTTGACTGAAAGGTTTTGGGGAATGAACTATCAAACTTCCGTTTGTTGTCAGCTGTCTTTGATAATGCACCTCTAGGGGGTAGGGTGCCCTGAGCTACTGCCTGATCGGTTAGCCTGTGAGCCAACTTGATTGCTTGTTGAAAAGTAGTAGCATTAGAAGATGTCACCATGCTCTGAATTTACGAAACTAGACCATCAATGAATTTCTCGATCCTCTTATAGGGAGGTGTTACCATTTGCGGACATAAGTTCACCAGTTCATGCGAACGAGTAGTGTAGGCTTCAATCTCAGATCCCTCCATCTTGAGATTCCAAAATTCACTCTCAAGTTTCTGTACTTTATCGCGAGGACAATACTCCTCCCGTAGCATAGTCTTGAATTCGTCCCATGGCAATGCATTTGCCATCTCAAGAGTTAGCATTTGCAGCTGGGAGTTCCACCAAGTAAGGGCCGGACCCTCAAGTGTGCTAGCTGCATATTTCACCTGATTATTCGGTGGACAATTGCACATCGCGAATGCGGATTCAGATTTCTCCATCCAGTGGAGTAAGCCAACAGCCCCTTCGGCTCCACTGAACAAGTGAGGCTTGCAATCCATGTACGCCTTGAAAGTACAAACCTGCTGGTGGTTGTGTTGACCTGAATTGTAAACAAGAATGCGCTTAGGGATACCATATTCGAATTTGGGTTTAGGATGAATGATGACTCACTAGAGTCGCTAATATTATGCTTTACCTCCAGCATTAATAGCGGCGTGAGTAGCTGCTACCGCTTCAGCCACACGCTCATTTATGAGTGCCGTGAGCTCGGCTGCAGTCATGTTAATGTTTCCGCGACCACCACGTCCTCCGGCGCGTCCACCACGTCCATTTCTTCTTCCAGACATTATCTTTACATTCACAACATACAATAATGAGAAAAATACATCGCATTTTATCATCATACAAGTACCAGTAAATAAAGAATTTCAAACCACAACATCTAACATTTCAATAATAGTAATACTTGATAAAATAAATTGTAACGATTACAACTAAATTCAACCAAACATCAAAATTCTAGAAACATCTGTTGGATGGGAACAACCCTGCCCATCTAGGTTTAAAGGAAAGACGTAAATAAGTAATGAAGATAGATGATCAAATGTCACTGCCAACTGATGTAACATCGGATGCTGCATCATCGTCCTCATCCTGGTCTCCTGCAGGTGCGTCCTTTGGTGCAACTCCTGCTACCTCAACTGCTGCAAGTCGTGCATCAACCTGCTCAATTCTAGTGTGAAGTATATCTAGGTTCCACTCTGCAGTGTTCAGCCGGTCCTCCATATCCACACATCCATTTGCCAAATTCTCATGAGCTGTATCAGTTGCTGCTAAATCTGCAGTCAGTTTGGTGATCCTCTGATTCATCAACATCTCTCGCTGAAGTATGCTAGTAATCTCTCCCGCTGCGTCCCTCATGTTCCGGATCTCCCGGTCCATCCTAGCCACAAAGGCAGCTATCACCTGCTCATAGGGGTACTGCAATGGTGGCAAATCTCGTACAGAAGATGATGATGAAGAAGAAGCAATGTCAGTAGAGAGTGGAGGTGGGACTGCCTCCTCGCGGATCCAGATCTTGATCCTATCGGGATACCAATCCCAGTCCTGCGTGTTACCTCTGACACGCACATGAATAGGCTCATCATGCCCTACTATGGTGTTGATCGGGTTGAGTCGACGTCTCCTCGGCTCTGGCAAAGGTACAGCAGGAACATCGGGCTCCTGGACAACTAGGGATGCGGGTGACTTGGGTGGGGTCGACATTTCCTGTAACGGGATGAGTGAGTGCCATGTTTGAGTGTAAGTGTTGTGTAACTAATGCATGTACGTGGTTATAGTCTAGTATGCATTTCCTAGTTCTCTATAACCAATGGCTCTGATACCAATCTGTCACACCCCCAAAATCCACTAACGGAGTTTTACCGTTAGGAGCGTGACATAACAGGATCTCAGTCATTAGTTACTTTGAACGACTCTATATGAGTTTAATAAAAACCACTAGTATTGCTCATAGTCACGATGCAACACTAGTAATGAAAACACTAATTCAATGTAAGACTTGCGGAAGCGAAAAGTTAGATGAAAAGCATGCGCCAAAACAGTCGCGCCAAAAATAAACAATTCAACGATAAATAAAATAAATAATCCTTGAGTTTGAAAATGATAGACTTCGAATGCATGCATGCCTTAGCCGGTGCTTGTACCTTAATGACCTGAGAAAACATACTAAAACGTGTCAACACTAGGTTGGTGAGTTTACAGGTTTCAATGTTTGTAAAGTTTACTAGATAATACCATTTACAATTTATATCATAGGTAGCTAACCTAGTACATGTTACTAAAGCGTTTCGACACCGAAGCTGACTGTTTATGTTTGTACTGCCTCCCACCATGACTATCATAATCAGTGGTAAATGTATAGGTCAATGTTACACCCGTTCGACTTCCCGTCGTGTTAGCGCGACTAACGCGGGTGGGGCTTGTCAATGCCCAGTAGTACTACTCAAGATTACCTCGCTAACCCATATACTAACGGTTCGATAAGTAAGGACTTTCATGATATGTTTGCGCTTAGTACACAAGTGATATAAAAGAAACGTAAGATCTAAATGTTCGTACCCATGTTTTCTCCCCCAAGTTTAAAGCGTAAGAAAAAGGGGCCGTGAAACTCACCTTAGAGTATGTGTGAAAGAAAACGAACTTAGAATGCTTGACGACTAACTGCCACCTATAAACACCGGTTTATAAGTGTGTGTTTGTGCAAGATGATACGAACCCTAAGTATCCAAACAATCCCATTGTTTAAGTGTTTGAAAAGAGTTTGCAAGTTTGACTCATGTTTGACCAAGTTTGACCCGACGACCCGTTAGTGACACGATGTATAAAATAGTGTTTTATTAATATAATACTTCCATATTACACACATAAGATCATGCAGGTAACACTTAGCAACAATTCCTTATTATTCTAACAAACAAGCATGATTTCCAAAAATAGAAAGTTTCCAAAAATAGCAGGTTTCTATAAATAGCAGGTTTCTATAAATAGGAATTTGTTCGGGACTCGTGTTTCCTGGAAACTATCATCATTGGTATATTCGTAGGATCACTCTAACATGTTCTAGATCATTACATCACATAACAATTGTCTAGAATCTAAACATGTATCAAGTAACTCATAACCATCATTACATCATCCTAATCATGTCTAGCATGCAAAATAGAATTAGAATTCAAAAAAAGTTTCCCTTTTTAGTAACTCGTCCATTACACGCTTTATTCATCCAATTAACACGTCAAATCAATTCTAAATCTTTCAACTAATATAATTACAACTATATTAATCATTATTCACGTCTAGCATGCGATTTCTAAACATCACATAATCAACAATATTCAATTTTCACATCGTATGACAACTAGGGTTTCACATAATTTCATAAAATCACCAAATCGATACAATACTATCAATCAATTAACCAATTCGTTATTATATTTCAAAATCATCAAGTTTGGATAATCTAGGGTTTCGATCTCAAAAATAATAATGAAAAAGTGACGGATTTTTATAAAATAACTTACGTAGGAACGTTAGGAATGCGTAGACTAGCACGTATCTACTTCCGGATTCACGATCGGGGCTCGAACGAGGTGTGTTTGGGCTACTTGAAGATCTCGGTCGAACTAGGGGAGGTGGGGATGGGGTCGACGGCTTTAGTGAGAATTAGGGTTTATGTTTTAATTTTTTTTTTTTTTAACTTTATCCTTATCTAGTCCCTAATGGGTTTTTAAGTTGGGCTACGGGCTTTCTAGAGGTCCATAACTCTAATTAATTAAATAACAACTTAATTAATAATTACAACTTTCGATTTTTATTTTTATAAAAACAATAACTTTTATAAAGATACTAAATACGATTTACACACGATAAACACGTACGAAAACGATAAAATTCATACTATTTACGTAATCACATAAAATCATATAAAACTCGTAATTTATATTAAATATAAATTATTAATGTTCGTAATATTAATGTTCGATTAATCACCAACGTTCCGGGTTAGACTCGAGTGCGATCCGATGTGTGCGAACTAACTGACACATTTAATTAATCCTAATTAAATGCAATGTATGTGTGACTAACCGAGATAACTAAGTTTGTAACGAAAAATGTTTGAACTAACGAGGTTTGAGTTAACGGAGTTAACCTGAAAATGCCGGATGTCACAGATGGAGATCTGGAGTCCCTCAACTTCCTTTTCACCACTGAAGTCACAAAAGAGATACTCGATCTTAGAGCAACTAATCCTTAAACCCTTGATCTCTAGAGCCGCTCGCCACACCTCAAGCCTCCCATTCAGATTTTGTTTGCTTTCCGCGACTAGCACAATATCGTCAGCAAAGAGCATGCACCACGGGACAGACTCTTGGATGTACTTTGACAACTCGTCTGGGACTACACAACAGAGCAAATTCGAGGGATGTACTTTGATAACGTCACAAGGATTAAAGCTCTAAATGAATGTGTTTAATGAGATAAAGTATAAAACAAAAAAATAAAAACTCAAACCAATTTTGAAATCGCTTTAAGATTTGGCCGAATGGATTAGATCACTTCAGATCAAGTCTTCGAAGAAGGATATTGTGGATTCGTTTGTTTTGACTTCTTGGTGGGTTTTGTGGCAGTTTCGGAATTGTCTTATTTTTTTAGTGGAGTGATCAAAGGAAAGAGACGATTTGATGATATTGTAAATTTCTCATTTTTATAGTTCGTGAGTTGGAACAGTAAGTGTGAAATTAAGTAGGTGGATTGGTGAAAAACCTACTTATGTTCGTGTACTTTCTTTCTTTTCCCCCGAGTTCCTTGCTAGGCGTGTGGGGTTTATTTTTTAAATAAAATCGTTACTGTTAAAAGAAATTTTAATTAAAAAATTATTAAAAGTTTAAATATAAGGGTAATAAACAAAAAATATAAAACCTTTAATGAACGAAAATAAGCAAATGAACATGAACGAACGTAAACGAACGAACATAAATTAATGAACATAAACGAACACACTACCGAACATTCACGAATGAAACTGAATGAACGTAACTTGTGTTCATGTTCATTCGTTTAATCAATCGAACGGAATTCCTTATTCATGTTTGTTCATCTATTAAAAGAACGAACGTAAACGAAATTCTCATCGAACAGTTCACGAAGTTCGTTTACAGCCCTACAAATGGGTGTTTAGGGGGACACGTTGGGAGTTTTGTGGCATGAATTTTAAGAGCATTTGGTGATTGTTTATTAAACTAGTGGACGTTGTCACGCATTGCAACGGTGACATTGACGTGGTTGAGCACGTAAAGAGAAACGTCCGAAGTTTCAGCGACTCGATTATAAATATCAAAACGTAGAAACAAAAAGCACGTCTCAGTAGTACAGTCGAAATTCAAGGAAAAGTCACGTCGTTGTAAAAGATATATTAAGAAACACAAAAGCGTGTTTAAAAAAAAGTAAAGATATATTATATTTGACCTGACTCGGTTTTGAATAAAACTTACGTCGAAACGTTGACCGGCTCTGCTCTGGATAAAATTTATACCGAAATGTAAGCATGTCGCAACGGTATATTCGGAGTATACGAAAACACAATATTTTAAAAGTTATAAGGGAAAAACAACGGCTTTGAATAAAACTTACGTTGAAACGTTGACGGGCTATGGAAAATTTATACCGCAACGTACATAAAAAAAGGACGTCCCCCAACGATATATTCAGAGTGTACGAAAACACATTATTATAACATTTATAAGAGGAAAACAAAAAATGTGTAAAATTAGTTATAAATATTAAAATAGTAAAAGAATAACATGTGTGTGCGTGCCTGAATGGGCGTAGAAAACTAAAAGAAAAGGTGGTGTGTGTATGGCGGGGGGGTGGGGGGATCAAACCCGAGTTAGTTAGGTGGGAGAGTAAGTTATGCAAGAGTATCTATGTACTCCTTAAGTCCATATATGTTTGGTGGGCCTGTTGATCCACGTATTGGGTTTCGTTTGGGCTTGTGGAAAAAGATGGTTGGCCCGACAAGTCCATATATGGGATGGAAGATGCGAGAAGGAGTTAGATGATCTCCGGAGATCACCAATATCTTTTTTTAGTTTGTTTATTTTTGTATTTGAAATTTAAAATTGTATAGATTTAGTCTCCTAAAATTTATCTTGAGTTGTATTTTAAAAGAAGTGAAATAGGCACCCCTGTGGTATAGTTTCTCTTTCTCTTTGCACCTCTACCGTTATCTTTCTAATGAAAAGACAATTATACCCCTGTCCTCACCCCATATTTACCTTCTTCTTCTCCGATGAACACATTGTTTTCCGGTGAACAATACATATTTTTCGATGAACAATACCGATGAAATTTGATTCCGATTATCACATTGGGCAAAATATCCAAGAAAAATAACTAAAGAGCATCAACTAACTAACGAAAATACTTAATTTACATTTCCCGATCACAATCAAATGGCCAGAGATGATGAAACCGGTCATTTCCGACCAACAAAAAACATCAAGTAACTGACGATAATACTTAATTTAGAAAAACCAAAAAACAGACCGATCCTCCATCAACCGACGCCTCCGACCTTCATCTCCGATCAACCCGTTATGAAAGAACAACCGGCTGATCTTCAAATGGACGATCAGCCGCCGGGTAACAGACCGATCCTCCTCGTGGGTTAAAGATCGGATTACCTTGATTCCGGCTGTGACAACCGTGACTTTTACGGTCAACACCCGTGTTCGACGAGTTCGTATAATAATAATAATAATAGTATTATTATTATGTGAAATATACTTTCAAACGAAAGGAACTCGTTAGTAAACGAAAAATAATAGCAAGATTTATTTGGGTATTATTATGTCAAAAATTTGATCAAGTTCTAGTTTATACACGTTAACACCCGAGTCGAACGGTTTCGTAAATTTTAATTTAAATCCGAAAGGATATATATTTACGAGACGCAAGGACTCGAGAGAAAATAATAAATTATAATAAGTTATTTTTTGATAAAATAACGCCTCTATTTTTTTATCGGGTTCATTTAAGCGAGAAACCGGCACGCGATCAGAGACCACGAGGTATATAAATACCCCACTACCCTCTTTTTCTCTCATTTGATCAATTCATTGAGAGAAGTTAGAGAGAGAGAGAGGAGAGGGCCGGAGAGAATTCAGGTGGTGGTGGTGGTGGTGGTCCGGTGGCGGTCCGGTGGCGGCCGATGGCGGTCCGCGGTGGCCGAAGGTGGTCGGAGATGCGGTTTTTCACTCGGAACCATTTCTCGACGCTACGAACGCAATGGTAAGCTCAGATTTCTCTAAATCTTTGCTTAAATTCGTGAAAAGGAGTTTTTAAAATCTGTCCAGAAAGTTTTATGCATGCGAAGTTTTAAAGATCGGACGATCCCCTGAAATCCGACCGTTAGAAATGCATGAATTTTGGATATAATGTTTTCAACAAATAGACACAAAACCCTACCGGAGGAATTTTTTATCAGAGCTCTCTAGGTATGCTTTTCATACCCTCGAATGTGACTGATCGGATTTTCGGATTTGAAAAACTGGGTCTCACAGAATCGTCAATCCCCGGTAAGATCCGACCGTTGGATCATGACGATTTTTGGAAAGTAGTTTCTTAGAAGAAATTTGAATGTTTTCACCATAGGAAATTCCGATCAGATGTTGGGAACTATATTTTTGAATACGAACAGATTGTAACAGTTTATAGGACCGAAACAGGAAATTGATCGGGTTGCATTGCCATCCAAACGGCATTGCATGTCAGTTTTGAGCATGTTGAAATTCTCGGGAGATAAAAACGATCCTAACAGTGTTTTTGGTTCGTATTGCATGTGATACGAGAGGTTCCGCGTACGCGAACCATTTATACGGAAGGTATAAACTTTACCCGTTAAGCTTTGATTTTATGTTAGAATAGTTTTCTTGGTCATTGGTTGGGAATTGAACTCAAAAATATTTAGTATTGAGATATTTGGTATTTTTAGTGGTTATTAGGTTATATACCCAACCCTGGTTCACGTGGAACAAATAATGGAACTAATATATTTATTTTTATACAACAATTGTTTTGATGGATTTTTCTAAAAATGTGATCTAACAACCAAATTTATTTATAAATAGTAGCATTTATACAAAAAGTTTGATCTGGAAATTTTGGTAAACAAACTCTTTATAAATTATTTATTAAAATTACTACAAGTTTAATACATGAAAATTGGGAAAAATACTTTTGTGTATTGAAAAATTCTGGAAACTGGACAGTGATTGTTATATGATGAACTAAGACTCATGTCCAAATTTTATGAAAATTGGAGTTATTTAAGTATGTGTTTAGTATTTATAAAGTTTAAACGGATGATTTAGGGTTTGTATACTTCTGGATAAAATCAGGACTTGAAAATTGGTATGGGATCTTATATTGACTTAAAACTAATATGATAAAAATTTGGTGAAGTTTTAATGTGTTTAACTATTTTTCCCGAATTTGTAAAATTTTAACAATATTAAATTCATATTAAATAATCTGGATATTGGAAAAATATGAAAATTGGTCAGAAATTTTTATTTACGTATATGATAAATTGGTATAAATTTCAAGCAGTAAATTTATGTCTAAGTATGGTTTTGGAATTATGGTCCATTTAAATTTTATAAAAAGTTATTAATTTTGGAAATTTTTATATAAAATTGATTTTATAAAAATTCTAGGGGATTTTGGACAGAAGTATAACCCCATTTAAAACATAAAATTTGACTTTTAAATTGGGTGCTAATATCACACTAAAACCCTAATTTCGGATGAATCAGATTTTTGAACCGTAAACTGGACTTTACGCGCATAACCGCGTTTTTGGTCAAACGAAACTGTGACTTGAGATTTTATCATATATGACATTATAACTACTGATATTAATTAATAAAATCTAAAACTTAAGGTTTCAAAGTCACGAATTTATATAAAGGCTCGTTTTACAACTTTTGAGCGGTTCGTAGGTGTGTGCACGGGTTTTGGGTATGCAACCGACTACATAGCCACTTTTGAGTAGTAGACTCAGTTTTGATACTTTAGGCATCCTAAATGCTATTTTTTTTATGTCTACTTGGTTAGTAGGACTCGGTTAGGACACCTGTTTTTGCGGTTCTTTCGGATTTAGCCGTACCTTGGTAGCACTGACTTGCTAGCCACACTTTGCTTGCATTTGGCTGCTGGCCTTTGATAGAATTTGGATGTTAACCGTACTTTATGGTTTTTGTTGACTATGCCACACTTATCACCGACGTTGTTCAGGTGAGTTTCGCGGCCCCTTTTTATTTACTGTTTTACTGTTTTTGGGGGAAAGCTGTTTCATTTTTTTTAGTCACATGTTACTTGATACATTGATTACATGAGTTATTTTTTTTTATAATGCCTTAAAGTCCCCAATTTTAGGCAATCAATTAGCTGAGCGTAACCGTTGGGAATTTTGAGTAGTACTACTTGGGTTGACACCCCCGCTCATGGTTTGGTCGCGCCAACCAGACTTGTAGGGTCACTTGGGCGCAAAGTTAGCCAATTTTTTTAGGCGGTTGTTTGCATTAGACTTCCGTATGGGGTACTTTATTTTTATTTCGTCGAGGCTTTGATTGCGGCTCATGGAAATATGTTGTCTAATACATGTGTACTCGATCAATGGATTTTTGATCACTTTGGATTTTTATCCGAAACTTTTTATAGAGTCGCAAAACCTGCGAACTCACCAACTATTTATATAGTTGACCCGTTTTTGAAACATACTTTCAGGTAAACAGAATTGAAGAAGAGATTTTTATGAGGGCTCGCTTTTGGATTAGAACTATTGTTTCTAGTTATGATTATATACTTTGGTTGTAGTCAGGCATTTAGACACTTTGTACTGTTTTAGAGATTTTTCTTGTATTTGTACTTTCGTTAGAAGCATGTAGTATGGTTCAATGTAATGCACAATTTTCCTTTAAGTTTCTCTTGTACTTGTGTTCAATGCGATATACGGGTTACATCCCATACTTTCGCCTTGTTGGGGTGTGACACCGGCTGCAACAAGATATCGATTTTCAGGTGGGTTTTGAATCGAATTTCAGGTATAAAAATCGTTACCTTTGATCACGGTTGTCTCAATCTAAACATCAAAACGCGGGAATGGAGGCGGCGGGTCAGGAAGATGGAGTCGTTACGGGAATGGAGGCGGCGGAAGACGGAATACGGGAACGAAAGGTTGCAGAGTGTGAACGTAACAATACCAGAGTGGTGCAATTTTACATAGGTTTTCATTTTACGGTGAAAAGTCTTTAATGCCCCTAACGTCGTTAAAAGTTTAACGGTGATATTAACGGCAAGGGTGCAAAGAGAGAGAGAAACTATACCACAAGGGTGCAATTTGCACTTATTTTAAAAGAGGGTTGCAAAGTGTCAGCGGACATATACCACAGGGGTGCAAAATGCACTTTACTCTTATTTCTATAATATAAACTAGGGGTTTGCATGGGCCGGTTTGAGTCGGTTTTGGCCTAAAACCATAACCATAACGGAGATGTTGGTTACTGGATAACCATAACCATAACCGATCGGTTATGATGGTTTCGGTTAATCGGTTTTGAATACTATAGTGGGTCGATTATGGGTCGGTTAACCGTATTTTAGGCCTGACCAAAAGTTGCCTAAAACAATATAACTGGACATTATTTGGGCCTTGTAAAATGCATATAAGATTATAAAATATAATATTAATACCGAATATTCATACAAAACAATACGATATAATTCATAAATTCAAACAAACGTCGGTTTGAAATATACAAAAGTCAATTTCGGCTCCCGCCCATGCTAGTCCTAGATTGCTAATTTGCTAGTAATAGTATAGTATCTTCAATGAAATTAAAAATATACAAAATAGTGGGTCGGTTCAGTTTTGTTGGGTATGGAAATACTAATAACCAAAACCGACCCACTAGTTTCGGTTTTCAAAAAAACTTAAAACTGACTCGTCGGTTTTTCGTACGATTCGGTTATATCGGTTCGGTTTTATCGATTAATTCGGTTATGAGTCGTTTAATTCGGTTTTCATCACACCCCTAATATAAACCATGATGTAATTCTTACAGTTTTAGGTTTAATTCAAGCACGTCTCAGTTATAAATCCAAACAAATTATAAATCCAAAAAAAATAAAAATAAAAGTTATAAATCCAAACAAATTTTGAGTTATAAAAACATAACAATTTTGTTAAGAAAGAAAATAATAAAACAATTATAAAAGAAACTATAACACCTTTTCAACACAAAATATATTAAACACATGTAACCATAAAACTTATTATATAAAGTTGGTGGTGGTGGTGTGGGGTAGGGTAGTGGTATACAAATCGGTTTTTTAACCCTAACCGGTTCAACCCGAACTGAACCGGTTTGGTTAACGAAAAGTCAAAACCGGTTTGGCCCTAAACCGGTTCGGGTTAAACCGGTTTCGGAGGTGGAAAATGTCTAACTGATCAAACCGGTTAGGGTTGGTTACAAACTGGTTTGCCCTATAAACCGGTTTAAACCTGTTTTTATTAAAAAAACATTTCAAATAAATTTTATATTTTTAATATAAAATCAAAAAAAATATAACAAATATAAAACATAAAGTTCAACGTTTATTAATATTTGGAAAGTTCGGAAATTAAAAAATATGACAAGATAAAATTATAAAATTCTAAAACATTACAAATGACAATATATATTTTTATTTTTTGGAATATTGATTGATTATTCTTGTGCGTTGTCTTCGGAACTGGAGCTTCGTAGCCTTGCATCTTCGGCTAGTTCTTCATCGGTGACTGGTTTGGATATTCCAAGATCAACCTCGTTGTTGTGTATGATTTCTTCGGCTTGAATTTCGTCTTCGAGAGAAGTTTGGTCTTGTATCCTAGCCATCGCATCCAAATGGTCTTTCAAGCAAATGCACATTTCCATCTCTAGGGGGGGAGTCTAGTCCTTCGTATCGATAAGAACCTGCCACTAAAAGAAAACGCAGATTCCAAAGCTACCGTGGAAGCTTGGACGGTTAGTACATCACGGGCCATGGCGAAAAGAATCTGAAACAAAGCTTCATTTTTTTTCCACCAAGCCAAAATATCAAACTCCTCAAAAACGGTAGGAGGCATAAACGCTAAAAAGTTTGTGCCAATATACCTTCCGAGTTCGCTACTCGGGGTGGTACCTCGAGCCCGTTTACTAAATTCATTTAACATTTCGTTATATAAATTCAAATTAACATATCTCGAGCTACCACTTGATGATGTACCCATTGTATCATGTGGAGTCGGAGTTGTAACATATTTATGTAAATAAACATCAAATAAATCTTGTAAACATTTGTTAAAATATGTTTTTGTGACTTGTGCAAAATGGATGTCTTCACTATCCAAATTCAAAGCGTAAGTAATTATACCAATCAAAGTTTCAACCCCGTAAACATTTATAGTATGGTTTAACGCGGCGGCACAAGTTATAACGGGAGGCATTTCTTTAAAATATTTCACTAATTTTTCTTTTATCGGTTCTATCATTTTTGTAAAAAGAGGGCTTTTATTTTCAAGTTCATACAACTTGTTAGCCATTAAATATATTTGTTTTAGAGTTAATGGACTTATGAGATAATAAACACCGGATAAAAAAGTGGTGGCGGTTTTGAAAACTTCAAGCAATTCGGTTACGTCTTTTAAAATGTCCCAACTCGTAGAAGGAAACTTTAGAATTTTACGACGAGATTTTGAGGCAAGCATTTCATGAAATAGTTCTAAAGTTTCTCTTTGTCGTAAAGCGCTATAAAACATAGTATAAGTCGAGTTCCATCTTGTCTCGACGTCTCAATTCGGACCTAAGCAAAGATTATTCGTTTCACGACAAAATCTAATATAATCATAGTATCTTTTTTTGTTACTAAAAATATCTTTAACCATTAGTCAAAAAGTATATGTTAAGTTTGAAACCTCTTCAATTGTAAGCCCGGCTTGCACCGCCAAGTTAATGATGTGTGCGACACATCGACTATGGAAAAAAACGCCGTTACAAACCAGTTATATTTAATTTTTAGTTTTTGAACCGCATTTGTATTATTAGATGCATTATCAAAAGACATTGAAAAAAGTTTATTTTGTAATTTAAATTCGGTTATAACACCATCCAATATATAAAATAAATTTTCGCCGGTGTGTGGATATTCAAACAAGTCAAACGCGATTGTACGTTTCATCATTTGCCACGTATTGGGATCAACCCAATGCGCGGTAGCGCAAAGGTACGAATCGGGTATACCATGTGGAGCCGACCAAACATCGGTGGTTAAGTTTACACCGGTTTCCAAATTTTCAAAACCTAAAATTAATTCTGTTTTTGCTTTTTTCCACATTTTTATACAACCTCGTCTAAGGGTTGTGCGACTTACTTGATGATAACGTGGTTGGAGTGTCTCTTGAATCATCTTTGTCAAAGTGGTTGAACGACAATCCTTCTTGAATCACTAACCTCGCCATTCGATCTCGAACAATATTTGGATCAAAGTTCCAAATTCCTCCTTCGCTTGTCATCGAGGCTTGACATTCACTTGGAATTCCCTTCAAGGACGGGCAAGATTTTTCCATATGCGTTTTCAAACTAGTGTTTGAATCTTTACTCTTATTTCTATAATATAAACTAGGGGTGTGCATGGGCCGGTTTGAGTCGGTTTTGGCCTAAAACCATAACCATAACCATAACGGAGATGTTGGTTAATGGATAACCATAACCATAACCGATCGGTTATGACGGTTTCGGTTAATCGGTTTTGAAGACTATAGTGGGTCGATTATGGGTCGGTTAACCGTATTTTAGGCCTGACCAAAAGTTGCCTAAAACAATATAAGTGGACATTATTTGGGCCTTGTAAAATGCATATAAGATTATAAAATATAATATTAATACCGAATATTCATACAAAACAATACGATATAATTCATAAATTCAAACAAACGTCGGTTTGAAATATACAAAAGTCAATTTCGGCTCCCGCCCATGCTAGTCTTAGATTGCTAATTTGCTAGTAATAGTATAGTATCTTCAATGAAATTAAAAATATACAAAATAGTGGGTCGGTTCAGTTTTGTTGGGTATGGAAATACTAATAACCAAAACCGACCCACTAGTTTCGGTTTTCAAAAAAACTTAAAACCGACCCGTCGGTTTTTCGTACGCTTCAGTTATATCAGTTCGGTTTTATCGATTAATTCGGTTATGAGTCGGTTAATTCGGTTTTCATCACACCCCTAATATAAACCATGATGTAATTCTAACAGTTGTAGGTTTAATTCAAGCACGTCTCAGTTATAAATCCAAACAAATTATAAATCCAAAAAAAATAAAAATAAAAGTTATAAATCCAAACAAATTTTGAGTTATAAAAACATAACAATTCTGTTAAGAGAGAAAATAATAAAACAATTATAAAAGAAACTATAACACCTTTTCAACACAAAATATATTAAACACATGTAACCATAAAACTTATTATATAAAGCTGGTGGGGGTTGTCACACCACTATAAATTTAGTAATTTACTGGTTATTATTGTCATCAAAATTCGAATACCAACACAAAGCTAAACAGATATGGCACAAACCTCCACTCCGGTAACATTTACCGTCCGAAGATATCCGCCTGAGCTCATCGTTCCGAGTAAACCCACACCTCGAGAACTGAAGCCTCTCTCCGACGTTGATGATCAGGAAGGCCTTAGGTTACAAATTCCGTTTATTCATATTTACCAGCGGAATCAGAAAATGGGAAATAAGAATCCGGCGAGTGTGATCAGGGAGGCGTTAGCTAAGGTGTTGGTGTTTTACTATCCCTTTGCCGGCCGCCTAAAGGAAGGTCCATCGAGGAAGCTTATGGTGGATTGCTCTGGGGAGGGTGTGTTGTTTATCGAGGCGGAGGCGGACGTTACACTGAAGCAGTTCGGGGTGGAGCTTCAGCCTCCGTTCCCTTGTAGGGATGAGCTTCTTTATGAGGTTCCTGGCTCCGGTGGCATTGTAGATTCACCATTGTTGCTGATTCAGGTAAATTTTTATTAGTCGCTAATCCATTTTTTTGTTTTAAAAATTTTAAATACAAGTTGTGATTGTATTTGTGATCGAAATTTATTTGTTTTATTAATATAATTTACGATAGTTTTTTAAATAGAATCATTTTTCGGTAGTGATGTTCGTGACCATTTATTTTAGTCGCTAATCTAATCACTATGTTTTTGACGGTTTTTGCAACCAAATTATATTTTAATATTGTTTTAAAATTTAGCGACTGTTTTTGTAACTGCTTTATTTTCAATCGTTAATATTCAGACCGACTTATTTTCAATTGCTAAATTTGACACCGATTTTGTTTAATTTCGTAATCGATTTTGTTTCGGTGGCTAATTTTGCGACCATTTTGTTTTGGTTGCTAATGTTGTGACCGTTTTTATCTTCCATTTTTATAGTAGTGCGTATTTTTTTCAATTATTGTCGTAGTCAAGTACTATTATTAGGTAAAGTCATATCCAATCCGAAAATCAGACTAGCTTTAAACCGGTGAACATTTGTTGAACCGGCAACTCCACCGTGGCTAGTCGTGTTTTCAAAACATTTATTCAATCTAGCTCTTATATTCTATTTTGTCATTAATATAAGTTTATCAATTTTGATTGATAGGTGACACGACTCTTATGTGGAGGTTTCATCCTCGCCGTACGATTGAATCATACAATGAGCGATGGAACAGGATATGGACAATTTATGACAGCATTGAGCGAAATGGCAAATGGCGCATCAACGTTGCCTGTTTGGCAAAGAGAGTTGCTTTGTGCAAGAGAACCGCCACGTGTGACATGTATACATCACGAGTACGACCAAGTGGAAGACATCGAAGGTACAATCATCCCATTGGATGACATGGAAAATAGGTCATTTTTCTTTGGACCTAGTCAAATTTCAGCCCTTCGTAGGTTCGTTCCAACACACCTAAAAACATGTACCACCTTTGAGGTGCTAACAGCTAGCCTTTGGCGTTGTCGTACCATCGCTATCCAACCGAATCCTGAAGATGAAATGCGTATGATGCCATTAGTCAATGCGCGTTCAAAATTCAAGCCTCACATCCCTGTAGGATATTATGGAAATGTTATCGGCTACCCGGCTGCCATTTCCAAAGCTCGACACTTATGTAACAAACCATTAGGACACGCGTTGGAGCTTGTGATGAAAGCCAAATCTGAAGTCACTGAAGAGTACATGAGATCCATCGCTGATCTAATGGTAATCAAAGGACGACCCAACTTCACAAATGTTAGAAGTTATCTCGTATCGGATGTGAGACATGTTGGATTAAATGACTTTGATTTTGGGTGGGGGAGCGCGGTCTATGCAGGGCCTGATTTCCATGTTGCTAGTTTTTATACACGATATATAAATAATAAGGGTGAATCTGGAATCCTGGTACCAATATGGTTGCCGCGTCTTGCTATGGAGAGATTTGTCAAAGAGCTAGATAACATGTTGTCCTGCTTGCCAAAAACCTAGAAGATGAAGATGTCGATGTAGATAGAAAAACAGTTATATATACACGTGTATACATCAGTGTGTGTTTTATATTCAATGTTTTTGTATGTATAATGTTTTTTGGATGAATTTTTTAGTTGTATAAGTACTAAAGTACATTACAAATACACCAGTTATGCACATGTCGATCACTACTACAAAAGGGGCAAAAACAACAGCCTAAACCGTCACAAATACATAGTTAGTGACGGTTTTGGTCCGAGACAAATAACTTCATATATTATTCATTTTTGCAACAAATTATTTTAAGCGAAGGTTTTAATGAAAAAAAATATAACATCTTTGTATTGGCGATCAATTTGGATACGGATTATCCGGCAACGATTTCTAGGACATATTGATGACGTTTCCCACTTTCCTGGACAGTTTAGCGATGGAATCCAAGACATTTTTCCTTTGCAAATTTTTCTCAATGTTAACGCAAATCCCGACCTGTACCTTGATCAGGGTTGATACGTCAATAACCCTCTCTAGTGAATTCATAGCCAAACAACTCCGTGTAACATTCTGTTAATTCCGACTTCAGTTTCACCCTTGCATAAGTAACAAATGCGGTAAGGTGTCGCATGGGGGAGGGAGACCCCTGTAACGACCATCGGCGTGAGAGTAAGTACCGGTTGGAGATTTAGTTGCAGGTGAAGAATTGTGAAGAGCAATCTCTCATGCCTAAGATTTGCCTTGCTACCTCTATTTATACCTTCCAATTGGGGGTTTCTTCTCTCTTCTTTCTATTACCTAGCGGGCCCCAGTTTAGGAGGCTAGAGGTCACGCTCAGGTGATCTCCTCCTCTGATTGTTGAAAACAAGATTTTCATGTGGATTGGCGACACGTGTCCTAACAGAAAAGAATATGACGTCTCGAACGAGTCGGATTCTTTGTGCAAGTTACCTTGGGGAGGAAGTTGGTCCATTACTCTTCAAACTTTTGAAAAAAAAATCCTATTTTTATAGATATTCCAGTTTTTTCTTGTTAACATTCAAATTTCCAGAAATATAAATCAAACCAGAAATTTATATAAATCCACACAGTTATACTATACAAATTAAACCACAAATTTATACAAGAATTTGTTTAAATTATTCAAAATATAATGTCATAACAAATTATTGTGTTAAAAGACAATAATTTAACTCATACGCGTAGGGCTGTAAACGAACTGAACTGAACGAAACCTTGTTCGTATTTGTTCGTTAAGAATTTACCGGACAAACAAATGGTTCACTAATACATAACCGACCAAAGTTTCTTGTTTGTGTTCGTTTAAACTCGTTCGTTGATTTTCTAAACGAACACAAATGTGCACAAACGAACATATATTAACTTGAAAAAAAAACCTAACATTTCTTAATCTCAAACATTAGACATAATCACACAAAATAAAAATAAAATTAAGTACTTGACATAATTATTCGAAGTTAGTTTGACAAAATAGTCATAAACATAATTATCCCAAAATAACGTCACAAGAATACACAACAAACCATGCCCAGTAAAATCCCACAAATAGACAAGCTATTGGTAGGGTCTGAGAAGGGTGAGATGTTGGCAAACCATACCTCTATCCGTGAGGATAGGGAGGCTGCTTTTAAGGAGACCCCAGCTCCAAAAAAACTCGCTTTGGACCTTGAAAGAAAATATTAGGTACACAACTAAACATTACACAACATCATCTTATTAAAATATAATCTATAAGCGACAAAGAATAGTAGATGGTGAAAACATGTAAGTGATGAAAAGTGATGATAGTACAAAAGGCACCATAGATACACATAGCCAGAGTATGCAACATCACAAATCTAGGAAGAACTAAACCCCAATGCTAACGGTAAACCATCCCCTAAAAGTCCTTAACTTTATTCATACACCTCCACGAAGTCCTATCCTCGACCATGTCCCCGGAGAGGTGCAAGTCTAGCAAATCCTACATAATCCTCTCATCCCAAGTCAGCTTGGGTTTGTCTCTACCCCCTCCTCCCTTCTACTGTGAGTGTCTCCACTGATTTGACCGGCTCAGATATTCGTCTCCTCTTCACATGCCTAAAGCATCTCAATCTCCCCTCCATTATCTTAACCAAACTATTAGCCACCCCTAATCGTTCCAAAAAAATCTCATTTCTTATCCAATCTAGCCTTGTGTGCCCGCACATCCACCTCAGCATCCTCATCGCTGCTACCTCTAGCTTACGCGCTTATGTCTTCTTGATGGACTGTTCTATATAACATAGCATGTCTAACTGCAACTCTATAAAATTTCCTCTTTAATTTAGCTGGGAACCTTTTGTCATACAATATGCCTGTGACTGCTCTCCACCGACACCATCCTGCCTGGATGCGGTGAGTAACGTTACTATCTATATCCCCATCGCATTGAACAAACGATCTTAAATACTTAAACTTGGTCACCTGCAGGACCACTTGACCTTCGATGGAGATCTTGAGTCCCTCAACTTCCTTTTCACCACTGAAGTCACAAAAGAGATACTCGGTCTTGGAGCGACCAATCCTTAAACCCTTGATCTCTAGAGCCGTTCGCCACACCTCAAGCCTCCCATTCAGACTTTGTTTGCTTTCCGCGACTAGCACAATATCTTCAGCAAAGAGCATGCACCACGGGACAGCCTCTTGGATGTACTTTTACAACTCGTCTAGGACTACACAACAGAGCAAATTCGAGGAATGTACTTTGATAATGTCACAAGGATCAAAGTTCTAAATGAATGTGTTTAATGAGATAAAATATAAAACAAAAAAATAAAAACTCAAACCAATTTTGAAATCGCTTTAAGATTTGGCCGAATGGATTAGATCAAGTCTTCGAAGAAGGATATAGTGGATTCGATTGTTTTGACTTCTTGGTGGGTTTTGTGGCAGTTTCGGAATTGCCTTATTTTTTTAGTGGAATGATCAAAGGAAAGAGACGATTTGATGATATTGTAAATTTCTCATTTTTGTGGTTCGTGAGTAGGAACAGTAAGTGTGAAATTAAGTAGGTGGATTGGTGAAAAACCTACTTATGTTCGTGTACTTTCTTTCTTTTCCCCCTAGTTCCTTGCTAGGCGTGTGGGGTTTATTTTTTAAATAAAGTCGTTACTGTTAAAAGAAATTTTAATTAAAAAAATATTAAAAGTTTAAATGTAAGGGTAATAAACAAAAAAATATAAAATATAAAACCTTTAATGAACGAAAATAAGCAAATGCACATGAACGAACGTAAACGAACGAACATAAATTAATGAACATAAACGAACACACTACCAAACATTCACGAATGAAACTGAATGAGTGTAACATGTGTTCATGTTCATTCATTTAATCAATCGAACGGAATTCCTTAATCATGTTTGTTCATCTATTAAAAGAACGAACGTAAACGAAATTCTCGTCGAACAATTCCCCAACAGTTCACGGAGTTCGTTTGCAGCCCTATAAATGGGTGTTTGGTGGGACATGTTGGGAGTTTTGTGGCATGAATTTTAAGAGCATTTGGTGATTGTTTATTAAACTAGTGGACGTTGTCACGCATTGCAACAGTGACATTGACGTGGTTAAGCACGTAAAGAGAAACGCCCGAAGTTGCAGCGACTCGATTATAAATATCAAAACGTAGAAACAAAAACACGTCTCAATAGTACAGTCGGAAATCAAGGAAAAGTCACGTCGTTGTAAAAGATATATTAAGAAACACAAAAGCGTGTTTAAAAAAAGTAAAAATATAATATATTTGACCTGACTCGGTTTTGAATAAAACTTACGTCGAAACGTTGACCGGCTCTACTCTGGATAAAATTTATACTAAAATGTAAGCATGTCGCAACGGTATATTCGGAGTGTACGAAAACATAATATTTTAAAATTTATAGGAGAAAAACAACGGTTTTGAATAAAACTTACGTTGAAACGTTGACGGGCTATGGAAAATTTATACCGCAACGTACATAAAAATAAGGATGTCCCCCAACGATATATTCGGAGTGTACGAAAACACATTATTATAACAGTTATAAGAGGAAAACAAAAAAATGTGTAAAATTAGTTATAAATATTAAAATAGTAAAAGAATCACATGTGTGTGCGTGCGTGAATGAGCCTAGAAAACTAAAAGAAAAGGTGGTGTGTGTATGGCGCGGGGGGGGGGGGGGGGGGGGGATAGGTGGGAGAGTAAGTTATGCAAGAGTATCTATGTACTCCTTAAGTCCATATATGTTTAGTGGTCCTTTTGATCCAGGTATTGGGTTGTTCTTTCGTCTGGGCTTGTCGAAAAAGATGGTTGGCCCGACAAGTCCATATATGAGATGGAAGCTGCGAGAAGGAGTTAGATGATCTCCATAGATCACCAATATCTTTTTTTTAGTTTGTTTATTTTTGTATTTGAAATTTAAAGTTGTATAGATTTAGTCTCCTAAAGTTTATCTAGAGTTGTATTATAATTTAGGATCTTAGATTATCATTGTAATTATTTTTTGTTGAATATTGAATTTCGAACGCTTTAAGTTTCGTTCATCGATCATTCGGTTGATAATCATTTGATTAACTTTCATTGCTTCTGGAGCCATTTGATTACACATCCGTTGTGCATCAATGAGGCTCAAATGATTGAACCAAATGTATGTAACTGAATGTATATAAGTTGCTAAATGTATATATATTAATAACTAGCTTAGAACCTGTGTTTATATATGGGGTGAAAAATATTAATACATAAAATTCTTAAATTTTTATGTATATATTTTACAGGTGTAAAAATGTATTATATATACTAAGGATAAAAAATAAAATTCAAAATACGTAAAAATTAATATATTTTTGGGTTTCAAAAATACATTAATTACTATTTAATGTAATTTGACTTTCATTTACTATTTGATTGAAAATAAAAGTTATATAATTAGATTTCAAAGTTTCTTATAATAAAGGATAATTTAAAATAAATGTGTTTTATTAGTATAATTAGTATTTTTTAAAAATATAGTATTATTAAAAGATATATGTGTTTTTAATAAGAGAGGGAAGCGGGAAAAAATGATGAGAATGAATATAGAGGTGACACGTGGCATGAAAAAATCTTTATTTATTATATAGTATAGATTATGGCATTTCTTTCATTGTTTGACGTGTCACTTGTCTCAGTTCACCTCTTTTTCTTTTCATTCCGCTTCTTTTTCCCATTGTAGCTCCACTGTTATTTCCTTTAATATTTGTTCCAATAATTAATCATTGTGTAATTAAATTTACATCAAAATATAAGTCATTATAACCAAATATGACCCAACTGAGACTCCTTACGACCCTTACAACACAATACAACTAAATATTATTCAATACAAGACAACACATACAAGTTAGAATCATTTATACACGTTATGACTCGTTAAAACAAAACGTGACCCGTTAAGATCCATTATAACAAATTACAAGCCAAGATAACTAAATATAAACCCATTGAGACTCTTCATGACATATTCCAACCTGTTGACATGATATATTACATGAATATAAATGGAGTTTTTGACTAAAAGAGTATGAACAAACCTTGTCATTTCTCGGCGGTGCATAAGTTACAAACAAAAAGGTACAAAACTCAAGTGAAGAGCAATTACTATTGAAGTTGGGTTGTTAGTATTGACGTAGAAGTCTCATCATTAATGTTTCTTCTCGAGTATTCATGAAGCTTATGTTGAGAGTATAGTAATAGTTTCTACTGAGGAATGGAGTTCAGTAGAAAGTAAGTGGAAATGTGTTTGTACTGAAGAACTTAAGTTCATATTGTACTTAAGAAACTTGATTGCTGCTGAGAATCAAGTTTGTATTTAAGTATTAAGTTTTAAAGAGTTAATTGGTGTGAAGAACTTGGTTAGTGTTTAGAACCAAGTTACTATATTTGCTAAGTTGTTAATTCAACTTAACTGCAACCGAAACAATTTCAGTTGCTATATTTGCGACCGTTTTACAACCGAAACAATTCAGTAGCTAAGTTTGCAACCGATTTTGTTTCGGTCTCTAATTTCCCGACCCATTTTGTTTCGGTCGCTAATTTTGCGACCGATTTTGGTTCAGTTGCTAATTTTGCCACTGATTTTGGTTCGGTTGCTAATATGGTTGCTAGTTTTGCGGGTTGGGCGGCGGCGGGTGGTGGCGGAGGACGGCGGGAGCGAGTTCGGGGCGGCGGTGCGGTGGCGGCAGATGGCGGAGGCGGGCGGGGGGCGAGTAAGGGGAGGAGGGCGGCAGTGCGGTGGGCGTTGGCGGAGGGGGGCTGTGGAGCGGGGCGGCGACGGGTGGGGGCGGGGGTGGGGTGACAAAGTTGGGGGGACCCATATACACTATTTTTAAGTTAACAAAATTTTATAATACTTGATCATTTTGACCCGTTGATTTATTTAAGCTGACCCAAATTAACCCATTGAATATTTTAGATGACCTAAATTGACCCGTTGACTAATTTAAGATGAACAAAATTAACTCGTTGACTAATTTAAGGTCACCCAAATTAAATCATATTTAATTAATTTTTATTTAAATAAATTCATTTTTTAAATGAATGAGTCAAGATTATCCCATCGAAATATGGCACACCTAATTCTTATGCAAGTTGGATACATTAAATTACTACGCACGTGAATCACGAAATTAAAAAGGATTTTTTGGACGTAAATAGATATTGCCCCACAAATACTCAGACACACGTTATTGTTCGTCATTTTAAAAATACTTATGTCCTATATATGTTTATTTAAATAGTTTTTTATTAGCCGCGACTATTCAAGTTTGTAAGTCGTTAAAACTAGTAAAATATTATCATTGGTAGTTAACGTTAAAAGTCTAAAAATATATATTTTTAGTATTTCACACTTACTCAACGAAAAGTTCAGGTTATAAAAGAACAACCGGTTGATCTTCAAATGGCACTACAACAATATCACCCTATCCCGACGATTTTTTTTACCATATAGCGACGACTTGTCGTCGATATAGGCTATACCGACGATATGTCGTCGGTATAGATGTCGTCGGTATTGCCTCGTCCCAATAGGTCAAAGATGTCGTCGGTATAGGTGTCGTCGGTAAAGACCCAACCTATACCGACGACATGTCGTCGGCATAGTGTTTAATTAAATAATTCAAAAAGAAATTCTATACGGACTTATCCGGACGACAAGTCGTCGGTAAAGACCCAACCTATACCGACGACACGTCGTCGGTATAGGATATTTTCAATTTTTTTAAAAAAATTTGAAAATAACCTATACCGACGACATGTCGTCGGCATAAGCTTTTCTGTATTTTTTTATTTTTATTAAATTTTCAAAATTTTCTAGAAATATTTAATTTCTAATTACCAAAACCTGCAAATCAGATAATTCAAACCATTCAAAAATTGAAATCCGAAACATATTGTTCGATACAAAAACATGTTCGACACACAAATCAAATATTCAAACATAAAGTTGTCCGACACACAAATATAAAAATTGTTCAAACATTCAACAAATAACACCGACAACCAAGGCAAATGCGCAGCAACTTCAAGCTAATTATCGCCACTGCTAGTTCGGCGTTCCCACATTCGACGCATTTCATCCATTTGTCGTTGCATTTCAAGCATTTGTTGATTATGCACACGACGTTCTTTATCTCGTTGGGTTTCACGTTGTTATTGATCTTGGACTTGTTGTTGAAGTTGAGTTAACGCTCAATCCACTTCTTGCCAATGTGGTTATGGAGGGGGGTACTGAACAAATCTGGTGTGGGATTACTCACCACACGACCGACACCCCGGATATGGCCACGCCGATGACCCAATGCACGCTCTATGCATGCAATCTCATCGACAGTAGGCGAGTCACCACCAGACTCAGCAGAGGATCTTGTATACTCCTCTTGGATTCGGTCCTGCATTAAACAATGTAATAAACAATCACTTGACTATTTTACTAAAATTCGACAGCATAACTGCTGTAAAATAGATAACCAACCTGTTAAACTATAAGTTATAAACGACCCAAATTCATAAATTCCAATCAACCAACACTAATAACAACAAAATACTAATAATACTAGCAAAAATATTCAACAATTGGGCTCGAGTTGGATGTTCTAAGTCTATTAAAGCGTGTTTGAGTCATTTTGACCCGTTTAAAGTTACAGTTGGATGTTCTAAGTTTATTAAAGTGTGTTTGGGTCATTTTGACCCGTTTAAAGTTAAAGCTGGATATTTTAAGTCTCTAAAAGTGTGTTTGGGTCATTTTGACCCGTTTTAAGTTACAGTTGGATGTTCTAACAACAAAATCATTTTACTTACATAATCTGATGATGCATACGTGTTGGCCCAACCGGTCCCTTCTTTATAATGGGTCGATTTAAACACATCAATTGGGCCGGTACCCTGTGAAAAACAAAAAGAATATCACTAAGAATTAATAAGCATGTTTATATAATACTAACAATTGTATTTTCATACCTCCATGTGTCGGCGCTGGGCGTATGATTTGCTGCCATGGTAACTTGGGTAACGTTGTTTTGAACGGTTTTGTTTGTTCTTCGTCGAGCGGTTTTTATAGCTCGCATCTAAAAACATCTCATTAATCAAAGTCTCCCAAGTTTCTTGATCAACATCTTCTGGTAGATTATTCATCGCCGCCTCCACATCATCGTATCCCCCATTCTCCACGAAGTGATTTTTCAACACGTTCTTGTGATCTTTATACGCCCTCTTACACTCGACGGTGATTCCGAGTTCAACGCCTCGCCACTTATCAGTGTTTCTCCAGGAGTCCAGATCAAAATAATCCTACAAATGGAAAGTAATTATAAATGTAATAGTTATGAAATTGTAAGTAATTATAAAACATCTATACTTACTATAAGAGTGAGATATACGGCCCATTTCTTCTCAATTGGAACCTTAGCCCAATTAGGATAATATGGCGGAACAACCTTTTCAACCTCCAACGAGATATCACGGATAAAATCCGTGGCGTTGGGACCCACAAAATTGTACCCCCCGGCATGAAGTTCTACATCAATGGGAAGAGGCTTCCTCCCATTTTGCTCAAATTTCTTATACAATTTTAGGTTTTTGCCTTTAGATCGTCTTTTTTGGGAGGAACTACCTACATTGACACATGACATTCAAAAGTTAGGCAATTATAAAGACATCTATTAAACTATAACAAGTAACTTACCACCAGATCCAGTCGCACAACCCGAGTCGAAGTGATACGGACCACCGTCTCCACCGTGTGATTGCGCCATTGTTGCCATTTTTCCTACAACAAAATTTATTAGTAAGCACAAATAATTATTAATTAACAAAGACAAATAGTACATTTTTAACATACATTCAATCAGAATCATCACTAAAATAACGTGTGTCAACAACATCATCATCTTCTTCATCGTCGTCATTTAGTTCATCTTCATCATCTGAATTGTATGCATCTTCTTCATCTTCTTCATCATCATTAATAAAACTTTCATCAAGATCAATCGAGGTAACATGACTTGGGTCACCACCCTCATTTAAAGTTGTACGCATAGGCAAGTAGCCTAAGTCGACAACCAAGTTACCAAAAAATGATTGAGTTTCCCGTGTAATAGATTGACTATCAACATGGGGAATTGTAGTTTGGTCACCACCTACGTGACTTGATTCACCACCTACGTGACTTGATTCACCACCTTCGCATCCGGTGTCAACAACCAAAGTATAATCATTTGATTGAGTGTCGTGCAATATATCTATCTCATTAACAACAGTAGGATGATCCCAAAGCTTCCGATGGTGAACGTCCTCAACAACCCTCCATTGGCCAGTGGTTCGAGAAGGATCTCGAAGATAGAACACTTGTTTAGCCTGTGTGGCTAATATATATTGGACATCATCATACCATTCTTTGCTAACATACCAATCACGGCCAATGTCAATTATAGTAGTATTGTTTTGCTTAATTAATCTTTTACCTCTCGTGTCGAACCATTTACAACGAAATAGTACAACCGAGTAACCATTTATGTAGTTCAACTCTATGATCTCTTCTAGTTGACCATAAAATGAAGTATCGTCTTCTCCTATTGTAATCACACCACTGTTCTGAGTAGTGCGTCGGGAATCACGATGATGAAACTGGTCATTTCCGACCAACAAAAACCATCAAGTAACTGACGATAATACTTAATTTAGAAAGACCAAAAAACAGACCGATCCTCCATCGACCAATGCCTCCGACCTTCATCTCCGATCAACCCGTTCATACCTGAACGAAAAGTTCGGGTTATGAAAGAACAACCAGCTGATCTTCAAATGGACGATCAGCCGTCGGGTAACAGACTGATCCTCCCCGTGGGTTAAAGATCGGGTTACCTTGATTCCGGCTGCAACAAGAGATCGATTTTCAGGTGGGTTTTGAATCGAATTTTGTCACACCCCGACCGATGGCGGAATCATCGGGGCGGGACATGTAAGACTGTTCATAGCACATGGTTGACTAAATTGAAATATATTAAAGTCAAATTTGCATTACAATAAATCCAAGTACAAGATCAAATTCAAACAAGAAACATAAACAATTCATAAAATTCTTGATTTATTTTGCTAAGTCCAAATCCTATGTTGAACACGTCTTGAATCAATCTCACATATTGGGGCCTGAAACATGAATAAAATAAAGTCAACTAAAAAGTTGGTGAGTATAACACAATTGTATATAGATAGCATATAGTTGAAAACAAATCCTTTACAAAACATGATAAAATAAGGCATTTATGGGGAGCAGCTATTGTGTAACCAAATGTACAATCAAACCTTGTAACTAGCATGCAAAACAAATGTGTTGTCGGTTTCAATCACCGCGTACCATGGGTGGGTTTGTCAGACTCAATAGATCTATCATTGAAAACCGTCGGCTTGTATAGTTAATGATTGCATATAAGAGCATACAAAGGTTAGCACACCTAGCACTCGGGCACAAAGCTCAAATTTTTGTACACATGTATGTAAATAGGATTTTTGCACTTGTGTTGTTTGCGTAAATGTAAATGTGTAATGTGTAATGAGTATAGAGTTCATGTTCCACCCCAAAAGTGTAAAAGAGTAAAAAGGGGTTGTGAATACTCACTTGGTATGGAAGTGAAGCTAACAAGGAATATAGATAGCAAAAAGATCCTTGAAAAGCACACTTTAACCTAAATAGTAATATGCATTGAATCACATATATGTATAAAGTTTAAAAATGAAAGTTGGATTTGTATATAAAACCATTAGTTTGTATTTAAAAAGGATTGAATAAAATATATAAAGTTTGAGGTAAAATATGTTTGAAACAATTTAATTAGGTTTGAATTAAATAAATAAGTGTATAACTATAGTTTATGAAATAATGTCAATATTAATTGTAATTAAGTATAAATAAATAAAACGATTTTGATTTAAAATGTAAAGTAAATAAGTCATCATTATTTATAAATTTTGTAACTTATTTATTTAAAATATCATTTAAGTGTAAGATGATAAATATAAATTTAATTTTTATAAACTTTTCAATAAATTACATTTATGCCAAGATTAAACTTTTAATCTATTTTTAAATACAGAAAACATATTTTTATAAAATCTGAAACATTTACTGATTAAAATATAAAAATTATAATTCTGTTAAAAATTCTGAGTCTAGCACGACCGTGCCTCGGAAGGGCACGATCGTGCTCAAGCCACGGGCGCGACCGCGCTAGTCGGGGCGCGACCGGGTTGATCAATCAGGAGCACAATCTAGACAAGTCATCAGGCACGACCGTGCCTTAGCCCGGCACGGTCGCGTCTATGATTTTTAGACACAACAGAGACTAGCCCAAAGGGCATGACAAGGTCTGGACGGATGACACGACCGCGCTGCTAGTCGACACGACCGCGCTAAACGAAGCACGGCCGCGCTAGATGATTAGCGCGACCGTGTCTATTCCAAATCAGACACGAATCGAGAGTTTCTTGTATTTTGAACACAGGAATTGTTAGGGCTTTTGATTAATGGGTTATTAAGAGTCTTTTCATATAACTTAATTGTATGGAAATCGAGTTTAAGCATGGGTTCGATTAAATCATTTTTATTAAAATATGATTTCTGATTCTGATCGAATTCTATAATGGAAGCCCAAATTGAATGAGGGCTTTTGATACTGTTACTGAAATGAGTGAGATGGAGAGTATACTTACCCTGAAACGTAACGGATCGATGAAGAACGGCAGAGATGAGTTCCGGCGACAGAGGTAAAGGTTTCCGGTGACTTCGACTGCGATTCCAGCTAGGCCAGACAGTCCAGAGTCTTGGAGAGAGCCGGGAGATGATAAATCCTTTCTTGATCGGGAGAATTTGGGTTCCAGGAGGAAGACTCGAGTTTTGCTTGAATTGCTTGAGAGAGAATTCGAGATTGATGGAGAAAAACTGAGGCGTTGAGTAATTGAAAATGGTATAACTCGCGTTAAAGGAAAAGAAACGTAATCGGATTTGAAATTCGAACGATTGAGCGTTTTGAAATCACATTTACGTTTCGACTGTTTCGCAGGCGCGACCGTGCCAAGATTGGCGCGACTGTGCTTAGGAACCGGGCGCGATCGTTCCAGGACCAGCCGCGCGATCGTGCCGAGGCACTTGGCGCGACCGTGCTAGAACGAAGCACGACCGTGCTAACTAGGGTTTCTTGATAAATTTTCAACTTTAGTCCTTGACTTTTCAGGTTTTATAAATTTGAAATATATAGTTACTTGTATAGCGTTTATGTGCATATAATCGAGTAAAACTTGCGAACTTGTATAGAATCATTGCATTTTATTTACCGTGGGAAAAATATTGAGACATTGCACGAGTATAAAACTTGAAATTTCATTACATTGAATTGAAATATGAATACTAAAAATCAGAAATGTTACAGTCTCCCCATGTTGAGAGAATTTCGTCCCGAAATTTAGCTAGAGGAAACAACATTAATAGTAAAAAGATGAGGGTACTTGAGCTTCATTTGGTCTTCTCGTTCCCAAGTGTACTCAGGACCACGCTTAGACTCCCAACGAACTTTGACGATAGGAATACGACTTCGCTTGAGTTGCTTGACTTCACGATCCATAATTTCCACCGGCTTCTCAACGAAGTGCATCGTTTCATCAATGCGCACGTCATCAAGCGGTATATGGAGATTTTCATCACGAGACACTTCTTTAGATTAGATATATGAAATGTAGGATGCACATTGCCAAGAGATGGAGGTAACTCGAGCTTGTAAGCCACTTTCCCAATCCTTTCAAGGATTTTGAATGGACCAACATAACGAGGTGATAACTTGCCTTCTTTCCAAAACGGATCACACCCTTCCATGGAGATACCTTAAGAAGAACGAGATCACCGACTTGGAATTCCAAGGGTTTTCGACGCTTGTCGGCATAACTCTTTTGTCGACTCCTTGCTACTCGGATATTGTCACGGATTTGAATAATCTTGTCGGAAGTTTCTTGAATTAACTCGGGACCGGTGATTTGTGCTTCACCAATCTCGTTCCAACAGATCGGAGAACGACACTTGCGACCATAGAGAGCTTCGAATGGAGCCATGTTGATACTTGTGTGGTAGCTATTGTTATAAGAAAACTCAATAAGGGATAAATGTGAATCCCAATTGCCACCAAAATCGATTACACAAGCTCTAAGCATGTCTTCAAGAGTTTGGATTGTTCGCTCGGTTTGGCCATCAGTTTGGGGATGGTAAGCCATGCTCAAATCCAAACGAGTACCAAGAGCAGATTGGAGAGATTTCCAAAATCGAGAAGTGAACCGAGCGTCTCTATCAGATATTATGTTCAAGGGAACACCATGACGGCTCACAATTTCATCAATGTAAATTCGGGCAAGTTTCTCCACTTTGAATTCTTCACGAATAGGCAAAAAGTGGGCAGATTTGGTGAGTCGATCAATGATCACCCAAATACTATCATAACCACTCGAGGTGCGAGGGAGCTTGGTAATGAAATCCATAGCTAAATTCTCCCATTTCTACACGGGAATTTCCGGTTGTTCAAGCAAACCAGAAGGACGCTGATGTTCGGCTTTGACTTTGGAGCAAGTTAAGCATTTGGCAACATAAAGAGCAATGTCCTTCTTCATACCGGGCCACCAATAAAGCTGACGAAGATCTTGGTACATTTTATCCGCACCAGGATGAATAGAATAACGAGTCTTATGAGCCTCGCTCATGAGAATTGCACGGAGATCATCGCGATCGGGAACCCAAATACGGTTCAAGTAATATAGTAAGTCATTGGGTTTAGATTCAAGAAGAAGTTCAACACCACACGATATTTCCTCATACATGTTACCCTCGGTTACCGACACGTGTTGAGCTTCTAAAATACAGGTTTGAATATCGGATTGAATACGGGCACAATGAAGCATAACATGGTCCTTTCGACTCAAGGCATCGGCTACAACATTCGCTTTGCCGGGATGGTAACGAATCTCGCAGTCGTAGTCGTTAAGGAGTTCGACCCAACGTCGTTGCCTCATATTGAGCTCTTTTTGGTTGAAGATATGTTGAAGACTTTTATGGTCGGTGAATACCACACATTTCGTGCCATATAGGTAATGTCTCCAAATCTTTAACGTGAATACGACCGCACCCAACTCGAGATCGTGCGTCGTATAATTCTTTTCATGAATTTTGAGTTGCCTTGATGCATAAGCGATTACTTTTCCTCGTTGCATGAGGACACAACCAAGACCTTGGTTAGAAGCATCACAATAGACAACTAGATCATCATTTCCATCGGGGAGAGTCAAGATGGGAGCATTGCACAACTTTTGCTTAAGAGTTTGGAAAGCTTCTTCTTGCTTCGGTCCCCATTCATAAGCTTTACCCTTATGGGTCAAGGCGGTAAGAGGGACAGCAATCTTTGAGAAGTTTGAGATGAAACGACGATAATAACCCGCAAGACCAAGGAACGAACGAACTTCGGTAGGAGTCTTCGGGGCATTCCAATTCTTAACCGTTTCAATCTTAGCAGGATCAACATGAATACCCTTGTCGTTGACGATGTGACCAAGAAATTGAACTTCTTTTAACCAAAATTCACATTTGGAGAACTTGGCATATAGTTGTTCTTTCTTTAAAAGGTCCAAAACCAATCTAAGGTGTTCTTCATGGTCGGCTTTAGTCTTGGAATAGATTAAGATATCGTCAATGAAAACGATCACGAATTTATCAAGGAACGGTTTGCACACACGATTCATGAGGTCCATGAAAACTGCGGGTGCATTGGTTAATCCAAAAGGCATAACCATGAACTCGTAATGACCATACCTTGTTCGGAAAGCAGTCTTAGGAATGTCATCTTCTTGAACACGGAGCTGATGATAACCAGATCGAAAATCAATCTTCGAGAAACACGTAGAACCTTGAAGTTGATCAAAGAGATCATCGATTCTAGGCAAAGGATAGCGATTCTTAATAGTAAGCTTATTGAGTTCGCGATAGTCAATACACATGCGAAATGATCCATCCTTCTTCTTTACAAATAAGACGGGTGCACCCCACGGTGAATGACTCGGGCGAATGAACCCTTTATCGGAGAGTTCTTGAAGTTGACTTGCGAGCTCTTGCATTTCGGAAGGTGCAAGACGATAAGGAGCTCTAGCAACAGGGTTAGCTCCGGGCATGAGATCAATACGGAACTCGACTTGAAGAACGGGAGGAAGACCGGATAAATCTTTAGGAAACACTTCGGGAAAATCTCGAATAATGGGAATGTCTTGGATACTCTTCTCCTTGACATCCTTTTGAACAATATGAGCTAGGAAGGCGATGTACTTCTTTCGCAAGTACTTTTGAGCAGTAGTACAAGACATCAATTTAAGACCCTTGCAAGGCTTTTCACCAAAAACCCTTAAGGTTTCTCCCGAAGGTAGCGGAATTCGGATGCACTTTTCAAAGCAAATAACTTCGGCATGATGATTTGATAGCCAATCCATACCTATGATAATGTCAAAGCTTCCTAGTGGCATTGGAATAAGGTTAATTGGGAATGCATGATCATTAAGTTCTAAAGAGCAATCATAGATAATAGACTCAATTGTAAGGGAGTCACCATTTGCTATTTCAACGGTGAAGGTTTTCTCTAATTGGGATCGTGTCTTTGCAAGTAAAGGCTCAAAATTAAGTGACACAAAACTTTTATCGGCACCGGTATCGAACAAAATGGAGGCATATTGACTATTAACAACGAACGTACCATTAACCACGTCGTTGTTGGCTTGAGCTTCGTTGGCGTTAATGTTGAAAGCACGCCCACGAGCTCCACCTTGTCTAGTATTTGCGAGCCTTGGACATAGATTACGAAAATGATTCGGGTCACCACACTCATAACAAGCACGCCCATTAGCAATGGCGGGAGCACCTTGATTAGCCACTTGAGGTACGGTTTGGTTTGGAGGGTTGACTTGGCCCGTAAGGGCTTTGGTCCTACAAACATTAACCGTATGACCATATCTCCCACAATAAGTACAAAGGCGACATGGGATGTTTTGGGGATGATGATAGTTGCAGGTGGCACAAAGTGGGTAAATTCCACCATATGGCTTTTTGACTGGTGCTTGAACCATAGGTGCAGCTTGGTTCACGGAAACAGCAGGAGTAACCACAGCAAAATTTCTAACCTTCCTCTTTCTAGTGTTGCGAGAGGGCTCGGTTGTAGCTTCTTTGGTGTGGTTAGGAGGGGTTACGGTTTCAGCAACTTTCTTAGAACCCTTTTTGGTAAGAGTTCCAGCTTTAACATGATTATCGGTTAGGGTAGCAGACAGGCGGATGGCATCTTCCAAAGTAGCAGGATTTCTACCTAAGACAGTATCTTGAATTTGTCTTGGTAGCCCACCAATGTACTTTTCGATGCAACGAGATAATGGAGTGACCATGTGGGGCACAAGAAGACTCAATTCATGGAACCGAGTTGTGTAAGCCAAGTGTTCCCCACTATCTTGGGCAAGATCCCAAAATTCGGCCTCTAACTTCTTCACTTCATTGCGAGGACAGAACTCCTCGGTCATAAGCCTTTTGACCTCATCCCAAGGTAAGGCCATAGCTACATCAACACCCCTATTCCTTTTCTCCCCATTCCACCATGTAAGTGCCCGCTTTTGAAGGACACTAGTAGCATGACGAACACGGAGGTTGTCGGGACAGTCACTATTGAGAAAGGTATTCTCAATACTTTCGAACCATTGGAGGAGTCCGGTAGCTCCTTCGGTTCCATAAAACTTTAAGGGATTGCACGAATTGAAGTGCTTGAAGGTGCATTGGGATGGATTACCACCATTTCCACCATTACCACCATTATTACCACTATTGCTTCCATTGCCATTAGTGGCACCATTGGCTTGGGTGAGTTGTGTCACCAATTGAGTAAGAATAGCAGCAATGTCGGAGTTGGCGTTAGCGGCGAGAGCACGACGAGGAGGCATTCTACCGATTTGAAACACAAGACAAGAGAGATTGTAAGAACTTATGAGAATTGCTAGGATTTAATAGAATGAGATAACAAAATAAAAGATAGATAATCATAGTTTGGATTGTACTCAAAAGTGACAAAAATTCACTTGAATACTAAGGCATATTAAGGTTAATTTAAACTCGTATAATTTTCAAGGAGACATGCTTTAGCCTATAGGTAAACACTCATCTCGGGAGTTCCCAGGAAAGCATACGGGTCCCTCGGTTGATTGAGATTTATGCGAAATGCTTTCCTAGACAGAAAACCCAAAATACAGGTGTCACCCTTCCAGATTGCACGTGTCCTCAAATAATTTAACAAGTTTAAAAACCTCAACGAAGAAATAAAAATTTTATTTAAAGATTTTTGCTTCAAGAATTTTCCAAATGCTTAGAAAGGATAAAGATAGAAAAAGAAGATAAGAATAATAAGAGGTTTAGGCCATAGGAAAGGATGTTATTTATTTAATTATTATTTAAGAATATCCTAATAAGTCATGCATTTCTAACAAAGAAGGTAGCAAATATAATAATAATTAATCATGGTAAGCATGTAGCACATAGCACAAAATCATGAAGCATAACATAAGTGGGTGTCCTAAAGTTATAGTCTAGGTCAAGATGTCTAATAACCTAAATTCCTATAACCAAGGCTCTGATACCAATCTGTCACACCCCGACCGATGGCGGAATCATCGGGGCGGGACATGTAAGACTGTTCATAGCACATGGTTGACTAAATTGAAATATATTAAAGTCAAATTTGCATTACAATAAATCCAAGTACAAGATCAAATTCAAACAAGAAACATAAACAATTCATAAAATTCTTGATTTATTTTGCTAAGTCCAAATCCTATGTTGAACACGTCTTGAATCAATCTCACATATTGGGGCCTGAAACATGAATAAAATAAAGTCAACTAAAAAGTTGGTGAGTATAACACAATTGTATATAGATAGCATATAGTTGAAAACAAATCCTTTACAAAACATGATAAAATAAGGCATTTATGGGGAGCAGCTATTGTGTAACCAAATGTACAATCAAACCTTGTAACTAGCATGCAAAACAAATGTGTTGTCGGTTTCAATCACCGCGTACCATGGGTGGGTTTGTCAGACTCAATAGATCTATCATTGAAAACCGTCGGCTTGTATAGTTAATGATTGCACATAAGAGCATACAAAGGTTAGCACACCTAGCACTCGGGCACAAAGCTCAAATTTTTGTACACATGTATGTAAATAGGATTTTTGCACTTGTGTTGTTTGCGTAAATGTAAATGTGTAATGTGTAATGAGTATAGAGTTCATGTTCCACCCCAAAAGTGTAAAAGAGTAAAAAGGGGTTGTGAATACTCACTTGGTATGGAAGTGAAGCTAACAAGGAATATAGATAGCAAAAAGATCCTTGAAAAGCACACTTTAACCTAAATAGTAATATGCATTGAATCACATAGATGTATAAAGTTTAAAAATGAAAGTTGGATTTGTATATAAAACCATTGGTTTGTATTTAAAAAGGATTGAATAAAATATATAACGTTTGAGGTAAAATATGTTTGAAACAATTTAATTAGGTTTGAATTAAATAAATAAGTGTATAACTATAGTTTATGAAATAATGTCAATATTAATTGTAATTAAGTATAAATAAATAAAACGATTTTGATTTAAAATGTAAAGTAAATAAGTCATCATTATTTATAAATTTTGTAACTTATTTATTTAAAATATCATTTAAGTGTAAGATGATAAATATAAATTTAATTTTTATAAACTTTTCAATAAATTACATTTATGCCAAGATTAAACTTTTAATCTATTTTTAAATACAGAAAACATATTTTTATAAAATCTGAAACATTTACTGATTAAAATATAAAAATTATAATTCTGTTAAAAATTCTGAGTCTAGCACGACCGTGCCTCGGAAGGGCACGATCGTGCTCAAGCCACGGGCGCGACCGCGCTAGTCGGGGCGCGACCGGGTTGATCAATCAGGAGCACAATCTAGACAAGTCATCAGGCACGACCGTGCCTTAGCCCGGCACGGTCGCGTCTATGATTTTTAGACACAACAGAGACTAGCCCAAAGGGCATGACAAGGTCTGGACGGATGACACGACCGCGCTGCTAGTCTACACGACCGCGCTAAACGAGGCACGGCCGCGCTAGATGATTAGCGCGACCGTGTCTATTCCAAATCAGACACGAATCGAGAGTTTCTTGTATTTTGAACACAGGAATTGTTAGGGCTTTTGATTAATGGGTTATTAAGAGTCTTTTCATATAACTTAATTGTATGGAAATCGAGTTTAAGCATGGGTTCGATTAAATCATTTTTATTAAAATATGATTTCTGATTCTGATCGAATTCTATAATGGAAGCCCAAATTGAATGAGGGCTTTTGATACTGTTACTGAAATGAGTGAGATGGAGAGTATACTTACCCTGAAACGTAACGGATCGATGAAGAACGGCAGAGATGAGTTCCGGCGACGGAGGTAAAGGTTTCCGGTGACTTCGACTGCGATTCCGGCTAGGCCAGACAGTCCAGAGTCTTGGAGAGAGCCGGGAGATGATAAATCCTTTCTTGATCGGGAGAATTTGGGTTCCAGGAGGAAGACTCGAGTTTTGCTTGAATTGCTTGAGAGAGAATTCGAGATTGATGGAGAAAAACTGAGGCGTTGAGTAATTGAAAATGGTATAACTCGCGTTAAAGGAAAAGAAACGTAATCGGATTTGAAATTCGAACGATTGAGCGTTTTGAAATCACATTTACGTTTCGACTGTTTCGCAGGCGCGACCGTGCTTAGGAACCGGGCGCGATCGTTCCAGGACCAGCCGCGCGATCGTGCTGAGGCACTTGGCGCGACCGTGCTAGAACGAAGCACGACCGTGCTAACTAGGGTTTCTTGATAAATTTTCAACTTTAGTCCTTGACTTTTCAGGTTTTATAAATTTGAAATATATAGTTACTTGTATAGCGTTTATGTGCATATAATCGAGTAAAACTTGTGAACTTGTATAGAATCATTGCATTTTATTTACCGCGGGAAAAATATTGAGACATTGCACGAGTATAGAACTTGAAATTTCATTACATTGAATTGAAATATGAATACTAAAAATTAGAAATGTTACAAATTTCAGGTATAAAAATCGTTACCTTTGATCACGGTTGTCTCAATCTGAACATCAAAAAGCGTGAATGGAGACGGTGGGAATGGAGGCGGCGGGTCAGGAAGATGGAGTCGTTACGGGAATGGAGGCGGCGGCAGACGGAATACGGGAACGGAAGGTTGCAAAGTGTGAACGAAACAATACCAGAGTGGTGCAATTTTACATAGGTTTTCATTTTACGGTGAAAAGTCTTTAATGCCCCTAACATCGTTAAAAGTTTAACGGTGATATTAACGGCAGGGGTGCAAAGAGAGAGAGAAACTATACCACAATGGTGCAATTTGCACTTCTTTTAAAAGAGGGTTGCAAAGTGTAAGCGAGCATATACCACAGGGGTGCAAATTGCACTTTACTCTTATTTCTATAATATAAACTAGGGGTGTGCATGGTTCGGTTTGAGTCGGTTTTGGCCTAAAACCATAACCATAACCGAGATGTCGGTTAATGGATAACCATAACCATAACCGATCGGTTATGACGGTTTCGGTTAATCGGTTTTGAAGACTATAGTGGGTCGATTATGGGTCGGTTAACCGTATTTTAGGCCTGACCAAAAGTTGCCCAAAACAATATAACTGGACATTATTTGGGCCTTGTAAAATGCATATAAGATTATAAAATATAATATTAATACCGAATATTCATACAAAACAATACGATATAATTCATAAATTCAAACAAACGTCGGTTTGAAATATACAAAAGTCAATCTCGGCTCCCGCCCATGCTAGTCCTAGATTGCTAATTTGCTAGTAATAGTATAGTATCTTCAATGAAATTAAAAATATACAAAATAGTGGGTCGGTTCGGTTTTGTTGGGTATGGAAATACTAATAACCAAAACCGACCCACTAGTTTCGGTTTTCAAAAAAACTTAAAACCGACCCGTCGGTTTTTCGTACGATTCGGTTATATCGGTTCGGCTTTATCGATTAATTCGGTTATGAGTCAGTTAATTCGGTTTTCTGCACACCCCTAATATAAACCATGATGTAATTCTTACGGTTTTAGGTTTAATTCAAGCACGTCTCAGTTATAAATCCAAACAAATTATAAATCCAAAAAAAATAAAAAAAAAAGTTATAAATCCAAACAAATTTTGAGTTATAAAAACATAACAATTCTGTTAAGAGAGAAAATAATAAAACAATTATAAAAGAAACTATAACACCTTTTCAACACAAAATATATTAAACACATGTAACCATAAAACTTATTATATAAAGCTGGTGGTGGTGTGGGGTGTGTGTGTCACACCACTATAAATTTAGTAATTTACTGGTTATTATTGTCATCAAAATTCGAATACCAACACAAAGCTAAACAGATATGGCACAAACCTCCACTCCGGTAACATTTACCGTCCGAAGATATCCGCCTGAGCTCATCGTTCCGAGTAAACCCACACCTCGAGAACTGAAGCCTCTCTCCGACGTTGACGATCAGGAAGGCCTTAGGTTTCAAATTCCGTTGATTCATATTTACCAGCGGAATCCGAAAATGGGAAATAAGAATCCGGCGAGTGTGATCAGGGAGGCGTTGGCTAAGGTGTTGGTGTTTTACTATCCGTTTGCCGGTCGGCTAAGGGAAGGTCCATCGAGGAAGCTTATGGTGGATTGCTCCAGCGAGGGTGTGTTGTTTATCGAGGCGGAGGCGGACGTTACACTGAAGCAGTTCGGGGTGGAGCTTCAGCCTCCGTTCCCTTGTAGGGATGAGCTTCTTTATGAGGTTCCTGGCTCCGGTGGCATTCTAGATTCACCATTGTTGCTGATTCAGGTAAAGCTTCAAATTATGTTCGCTACATATCATAAAAGTATCTATAAATTAAAACATATTTACAAGAAGACGCAAACACATATATGTGAACACGCACAAACAATTGCACGTGAACACACATCTATACATACTAATAAATAAAGGTTTTAGTGTACCACATGTCACTCTCTCATGCACCCTTAGGTTTTTTTCCCCGCCTCTCTCTCATATTAATTATACAAATTTATTTAATTATTTTTTCTCTCTCCTATTAAATAATAATGAGATCTATAGCTTTTTTTTAAAACGTTTTTAATTAATATGTAATACGTAAATCTTTATTACTAAGTATATATAACATTACATTTATTTAACACGCGTAATACACCGGGTTTCTAAAGTTTAATACGAATTAACATTTATCAGTTACATAAAAAAAGTTAATACTCAGCTAAAAAAATGTTTTAAAAATTAAATTAACATAATTTATAACTGTCACGTGAAATTTTATTAAACTCGTGTAATACGCGGATTTTTAAAAACATAATTTTTTTTATTACTACGTATATAACATTACATTTATTCAGACCGTGTAATACACGGGATTCTAACCTAGTACATATATATAGTATCAGGTTACACTAGAAAGAAACAAAATCATACAAATTCTAGGAAGGAATCTGGATTATAAGATCATTGTGATTTGTGATGAAGATTAACACGGTGACATTTTGGTAAATACTTGGAACTTAGAAACCACCAGGAGATGTAAAATAGGAAGATCCAACCTAAAATGGAGCACATGCAACTCACATGCCATTTATCCATTTTTTAAACGTTAATAACTTTTTATACATCATTATTTTTTTTATAAAAAATCACCATAAAATCGGGCGTTTTTTAGTTTTCCAACGAGTATGGTATTGCTATATTAAAAAAAGACCAACTGAGTGTTCTTTGAAATTGTGCGTTTTTATGGTGTTTTATTACATTCTACACTTGGCATTTTATACATGGTTTTTGAAATTGTGTGTTTTACACATGGTGTTTTATACTTTAACATCTATATACATGGTGTTTTGACATATTTATGTTTGTGGTGTTTTTCTTCAGTCATAGTGCTTTTGACGTAAAATTTCAACACAACCATTAGTTTTTCATTTTGTATTACAACTGTGATATTAAATTTAACATTCATGTGTAAAAAATTTAAACGCATGTGTAGGTGTGCAAAACACCATGTGTTATTTGACACCCAAGTGCAAAACACCATGTGTTATTTGACACCCAAGTGTAAAATACCATGTATAAAATTGACACCAAGATAAAATACCATGTGTAAATTGGCGCCAACATGTAAAACACCATGTGTAGATTGACGTGTAAGTATTAAACACCATGTGTAAAATGTTAAAAACACCATGTATATGAATGTTAAAGTATAAAACACAATGAAAAACTAATCATCGTGTTGAAATTTTACGCTAAAAGTGTAAAACACCATGACAAAATAAAAACGCCATAAACATAAACACGTCAAAACACCATGTATATGAATGTTAAAGTATAAAACACCATGTGTAAAACGAACAATTTCAAACACCATGTGTAAAACGCCATAAAAACGCCAAATTTCAAATAACACCCGGTTGGTCATTTTTATTTTTAAATATAGCAATACCATACTCGTTGGAAAGATTAAAAAACGGTCGATTTTATGGTATATTTTTTTATAAAAATAATGACGTATAAAAAAGTTATGAACGTTTAAAAAAACGAGGGAAATGACATGTGACTTGCATGTGATTGTTAATGTTCGTTAGCTTTTGTTTGGACGCAATTGCCCTTTCCTTTCCATTCTTGGACATGTGGCGCACTGTAAAGACTTCCTACACTTTATGAGGTTTTATTCCTTTCTAGTGTAACATCCCCTTTGTATAGCGTGCGGATATTGGAAATTTGAAATAGATAATTACGGAGCGTGATTTGATCAAATTTAAATATGGTTTTTAGTCTATGTTCTATTATTGTTACTTCAAAAGCCAAAATGCAAATCTACAAGTCTAAATTTATTATCATGACATGAGGCAGAAGGAATCAGTTTCAAGTGTCTGGAACAAATTATAAGAATTTTGATATTAAATTAAGGTAAAAATGATCAAATTTGGAGAAGTAACTAAGAAGTTGTTGGTCGAAAACTGATTATTTGATAAATGTCATAGCTTAAACAATTGATCATCTAATACTGATTCTTCAAATCACACTAGTTACTTAGAAAATGCACATCCGTTTAGTCCTGTTAAAGCATATCATAAACATGGTATGATACTATGATTGGGTGCAGATTTGCAATCTTCATCTAATTTTAAAACTACCATTTTCTAAGACCAAAATAAATGTGGTTAGGGGCACTGCTGGTATGGTTAACCATTTTCACCCAAATCAACAAACTTCACAAAAGTCCCAAAAATCTTGTCTATCCCAAACAACAACAAAACCCTAGATTTCTTTTTATAAACAACAAACAAGAGAGTTTTTTACATACCATTCTATAAAAAATTCAAATCTCGGAGGTTCCGGTGAACCACCCCCCTCCCCGGGACTATGTAGGTCCGCCCCTAAGTGACACATTATCGTATAAGAACATAAGGTACTCATTTACCAATACCAAGTATGATCACATACTTAAATTGACGTATTTTCATCATTTTTTATCGATAGGTGACACGACTATTATGTGGAGGTTTCATCGTCGTTGTACGAGTCAATCATACTATGTGTGATGCATTCGGATATGTGCAATTCATGACAGCATTGAGTGAAATGGCAAATGGCGAGTCAACACCATCAACCCTGCCCGTTTGGCAAAGAGAGTTGCTTTGCGCAAGAGACCCGCCACGTGTGACATGCACTCACCACGAGTATGACCAAGTGACAGACACCGATGGCCGTCCAATGATCTCGTTGGATGACATGGAACATAGATCATTTTTCTTTGGACCAACTCAGATTTCAGCTATTCGTAGGTTTGTTCCAACACACCTAAAGGGTTGTTCCACGTTTGAGATGCTAACTGCTTGCCTCTGGCGTTCTCGTACAATAGCTCTCCAACCAAACCCCGAAGATGAAATGCGTATGATGATAATTGTTAATGCCCGTAGAAAATTCAACCCTCGGATCCCTTTTGGATATTATGGAAATGTTTTCGGCTACCCGGCCGCGATTTCCAAAGCTCGAGACCTATGTAACAAACCATTAGGACACGCATTGGAGCTTGTGATGAAGGCCAAATCTGAAGTTACTGAAGAGTACATGAGATCCGTCGCTGATCTGATGGTAATCAAAGGACGACCCAACTTCACAGCCGTTGGAAGCTATATCGTATCGGATGTGACACGTACTGGATTACTTGAACTTGATTTTGGGTGGGGGAAAGCGGTCTATGCAGGGCCTGATCATCCTGTTGCCGGTTTCTATACACGTTATATAAACCACAAGGGCGAGTCTGGAGTCTTGATACCCGTATGGTTGCCTGGTGTTGCTATGAAGAGATTTGTCAAAGAGTTAGATATCATGTTGGCGCGAGACAATAACGATCATGTTATCCAAAAACAAGTACCCGCTTATTCCAAACTATAATTTCCTAGTTACGATTCGATATGTGAGTATGCGGCAAGCTTTTAAGATTTGTTTCTGATTTTAATGTTAGAAGTTTATATGTATAATTAAATGGTTGTACGATTCTAATTATGGTGTGTAGTGTGGTCTTGTTTCTAATAAATCAATTAAAACACCAGTAAAAATGTAATTTAGCCATGGCCAAATTCGTCGCTAAAAGTCCTTTGTGATGGATTTACGACGGTTTTGACTACGACAAGGAAATTGGATACTAAGCACTTGCGATGGCTTTGCAACGGAGTTTTAGAGACGGAGTGGATTTTGTGACGAATTGTTACTACGGGTTTTGGATCAATTTATGAAGTGAATCGATTTGGGTAAAGCAATCAATTGGAAGACTAGGGTTAGTTCTATTAACCAAAAGAAGAAGATAAGAATTACAGAGAGAAATTAAGATGAGAAACTAGAACAAATCACACACAAGCTAATTCATGCCTACGCTCTTCTTTTCGTATGCCTTATATCTGCCGCTCCATCATCAATTCCTTCCAAGTTGGGTCTATTTCCTTCTCTTGAATTGGGTTGCCAGTTGGGCCTCCTATAGTGTTATAGCGTATAGGCATAAGCTGGGCCTGGCTCATTGTTCATAACAATTTACAACGTATATTTTGGACCATATAGTGATGGACTTTTGTCCTAAATAAAGACGAATTTTGCAAATGGTAGATTTTGTGATGTTAGCGACGGATTTTTTGATGTTATTTTACCAAGTAGCAACGGATGCGCCGTCACTAAATCCGGGGTGAAAGGTTTATGATTTTCTTAATTTCTTTTTTCAATTTGTATTTTTTACGAATTCTTAAATTATACAAACTATCAAATCAAACACAACAAATATCCAAAATTATTAGCATCATATAGTGTTTAAAAAAATAAAAACATGTGATTTTGTTGTGATGGTGAAATGAGAGTGAAAATGAGAGAAAAATAACTAGGGGAAAAATTGATTCTTAATTGATAATTCAAATAATGATTACAAAAATGTTTATACACTCAAAGCTAACAACAGCGAAACTAACTAATTTCGATGGACCACAGAGGCAAAACTAACTAGTTTCGCCCAACACCCCCCTCAAGTTGGAGGTGTATACAATCCCAACTTGAAAATGAGAGCCGATTGCGGTTGACCGGCAAGACTGTTGGTGAATAAATCCGCAAATTGATCAGAAGTATGAGTATGAGAAAGCATAATCAAACGTCTTGAAGCTTCTCACGTACAAAATGACAATCAAACTCAATATGCTTTGTGCGTTCATGAAAAGCAAGATTCTTAGCGATGTGAATGACTGCCTGACTGTCACACTTCAAAGGAATCGGAGAGGGATTTGGAATCTGAAATTCCATAAACAAACAAGTCAATCAAGCAAGTAAGTATCTAAACATTCAAAACTCTCCAAAAGAATTAGAATACATGGTTATTGGGACGGACAGGGGCGAATTCACCTTTCGTTCAGCGGGGGGCGAGGCACCCGCTAGAATTTATTTGAGTAATAGAAAATTTTAGGTTTTTTTAAGTAGGTACCTTCGCAAATACTCGAGAGGCACCTGTGACATCGACAAACAGAAAAGAAAAAGAATGGAAACCGAAGATTTGATGATTTTTTACAAGAAGCTTTAATGGAGAACCCAAACTCTGTGAAGAAGATGAAGATGGAAGAGATAAAGGGGGGGGGAGAAGATAATGTTGACAAAGGAAAAGAAAACAAATTTGTCAAAGAGTTAATTTCATTTTTTCAAAATTAAAAGTTATAACGTTTATTATGTATTTATTTCTCTTCCATGTAAGAGCTAAATTTGTGAAGTAATTGCTCTAGTCTCTTGTATTTTTTTTTAATTGTAATCCTCTCTTGCAAGCATAGAAAATCATGTTTGATACTAGAATTTTTAAAAGTTTCATATATTCCCTTTCAATTGGTTGAAACTTACAAAGTAAACCTTTAACTTTGATTTGAATTTTTAATAACCCTAATGTATTAAATTAGGTATTTAGAGAAGTTATTTTAATAGTTTTATTGCTATTAGGAAGTGTTTCAATTTTCAACGGTCCGTATGGAGAATTATAGGAGTTTAAAATGAATTTTTTTTCTATCAATGTTGGAAATTACTAAAATCAACATTAAATCTAAGAAGTTGGAACAATACAACTCATTTTAATTACATATCTAATGAAAAACAAGCAAAAACAATCGAGATCGACATTTTCTTTTTAGTAATTAGCCAAATAAATTATAATGATTTGGCCCGTTATGAATTTATGACCGTCCATTTTTTGTATATTTGACCCGTTTTGACCGGTTTATTTTTTACCAACCCATTTTATGCACCCACTGACAAAAAATCCTGGATCCGCCACTGAGGACGGATGGAGGGAGTTGGAATGACATATGGGTTGTAAATACGTCTTGCAAACACCACAACATCAGTAACAAAAGTATGTTTATGAAGTTCAAACGTGACTTTGGGATAGACACATACGAGAATGAAAATCGATTCATTTTCATTCACGGACTCGGGGAAGTTCAGGTCCCGGTAGATGGAAAGTTGAAAACTCCGGATATATCCCAAGGGTTGAGAAGAATACCCTAAGTCTTGAACAACTCTACAAACAATGGATAGAAGTTGAAATTGAAGGAGACAAGTGTAGGCTTATGAAGATGTTTTTCAAGAAGCAAAAAGTGGATTATTTATTTAGAAAGTGACTTAGAAAAGGAATACCTAGAAGGGTATTATGACAATCTTGCAAAAAGGTTCGGGTGATACGGATGAATATAGCAATTATAGGGAAGGTATGGATGACAACACCAATATGATAGATGATTGGATTGCCTGTTTCAAGAAAGAAAAATGGGTACAAACTTGGAGAATCAGAAAGAGAGTCCATTCATATATTTTATAATGCGAGTAATTTTTTTATACGTTCTTGTTCTCGTATCATAAACATAAATCATACACACATAAATCTTTTACTCCAAATCATGAACAACTTGGTGTTCTATTTGGATGATTACAATGCGTCCTCTGATCTGATACCAACAGGGATGTTATCGATATATTAGGATTTCTTTCACAACAAAAAAAAACTTCCATATGAATCATTATAAGTACCTAAACTGTATTAGATTGTACTCTATATCTATACTAAATAATAAATAAATGTTTTTTCATGTCACGTGTCGCCTCCATATTCATTCTCATTATTTTTTTCCCGCATCTCTCTCTTATTAAATACAATTCTATTTTTTAATAATAATAATATATTATTAAAGAAAATACTAATTATAGTAGTAAAACACATTTATTTTAAATTATCTATACTATATAATAAATAAATATTTTTTTCATGCCACGTGTCGCCTCCATATTCACCCTCACCATTTTTTTCTCGCATCTCTATCTTATTTAATACACTTTCATCTTTTAATAATAATATATATAAAGAAAATACTAATTATACTAATAAAACACATTTATTTTAAATTATCCTTTATTATAAGAAACTTTGAAATTTAATTATGTAGCTTTTAATTTCAATCAAATAGTAAATGAAAATCAAATTACATTAAATAGTAATCAACGTATTTTCGAAACCCAGTTATATATTATTTTTTACATATTTTGAATTTGTTTTCTATCCTTAGTATATACATAAAGATTTAAAATGTGTATGTATTGATATTTTTCACCCCGTGTGTAGACACGGGATCTAAACTAGTCCCTTATTATAAGAAACTTTGAAATCTAATTATGTAACTTTTATTTTTAAATGAAAGTAATTACATTAAATAGTAATTAATGTATTTTTGAAACCCAATTATATATTAATTTTTATATATTTTGAATTTTGTTTTCTATCCTTAGTATAAATACATTTTTACACCTATAAAATATATACATAAAGATTTAAGAATTTTATTGTATTGATATTTTTCATCCCGTATGCAGTACACGGGTTCTAAGCTAGTTTAAAATAAATACAAGAATATAGGTGGCAAATCTAAGAAACTAGTAGAGGGTGAAAGTCCTTGAAATTCTCAATCCATAAATGAACCGGGATCTCATATATCTTCCCCTAAATTTGCAAAATATCATATACTTTTAAGAGCATTGTATGTTATGTATTAAAAACTTACGTTTTGAGCGAATATGATATTTTATGGTTTAAGTGGATATATGAAATTCTTAAAAAAAAAACTTAGAAACAAAAAAAGGGAAGGAGAGGGATGTTGCCAGTGAAGTTACATATTTTGGACTTGTACCATGTACTGTAGAAGTCCATAATGCATAGAATTTGAATTTCAAACTAGACACTAAAAGTTTTAAATTTTTGCAACAAGACCCCCAAAATGTTGTACAATGTTTCATAAGGTAATTTGTTATTTAGAACTAAAACCAAGGGTACGATAGTCATTCCATACAGAATTAGCCTCAATTTGGTGTACATGAAACGAAGTAGAGGACTGTGTCTTGGTGTTTATACTTGGGTGCATGATGCATAAAATTTGAGTTTCAAGGTAGACATAAAGTTTTAAAATTTCACAAAAAGACACTGTAACTTTACGTAAGTTTTCATAACGTAACTTTGTAATTTAGAATTAAAATTTTAACCAAGGGTATAATAGTTATTTCATATGGAATTTGATGGAAAGAAAATGAAATGGTACATGGGTGGTATCATGCACAACAGGTAAGACTAGTGGTGCACAAATCGGTTTTTTAACCCAAACCGGTTTAACCTGAACCGAACCGGTTTGGTCAATGAAAAGTCAAAACCGGTTTGGGCATAAACCGGTTCGGGTTAAACCGGTTTCGTAGGTGGAGAATGACTAACTGGTCAAACCGGTTAGGGTTGGTTACAAACCAGTTTGTGTGGTAAACCGGTTTTTATTAAAAAAAAATAATAAATTCAAATAAATTTTATATTTTTAATATAAAAAAAAATAACAAATATAAAACATAAAGTTCAACGTTTATTAATATTTGGAAAGTTCAGAAATTAAAAAACATGAAAAGATAAAATTATAAAATTGTAAAACATTACAAATGACAATATATATTTTTATTTTTTGGAATATTGATTGATTATTCTTGTGCGTTGTCTTCGGAACTAGAGCTTCGTAGCCTTGCATCTTCGGTTAGTTCTTCATCGGTGACTGGTTCGGATATTCCAAGATCAACCTCGTTGTTGTGTATGATTTTTTCGGCTTGAATTTCGTCTTCGAGAGAAGTTTGGTCTTGTATCCTATCCATCGCATCCAAATGGTCCTTCAAGCAAATGCACATTTCCATCGCTAGGGGGTGAGTCTAGTCCTTCGTATCGATAAGACCCTGCCACTAAAAGAAAACGCAGATTCCGAAGCTACCGTGGAAGCTTGGACGGTTAGTACATCACGGGCCATGGCGGAAAGAATCGGAAACGAAGCTTCGTTTTTTTTCCACCAAGCCAAAATATCAAACTCCTCAAAAACGATAGGAGGCATAAACGCTAAAACTTTTGTGCCAATATACCTTCCGAGTTCGCTACTCGGGGTGGTACCTCGAGCCCGTTTACTAAATTCATTTAACATTTCTTTATATAAATTCAAATTAATATCTCTCGAGCTACCACTTGATGATGTACCCATTGTATCATGTGGAGTCGGAGTTGTACCATATTTATGTAAATAAACATCAAATAAAACTTGTAAACATTTTTTAAAATATGTTTTTGTGACTTGTGCAAAATGGATGTCTTCACTATCCAAATTCAAAGCGTACGTAATTCTATCAATCAAAGTTTCAACCTCGTAAACATTTATGGTATAGTTTAATGCGGCGGCACAAGTTATAACGGGAGGCATTTCTTTAAAATATTTCACTAATTTTTCTTTTATCGGTTCTATTATTTTTGTAAAAAGAGGGTTTTTATTTTCAAGTTCATACAACTTGTTAGCCATTAAATATATTTGTTTTAGAGTTAATGGACTTGTGTGATAATAAACACCGGATAAAAAAGTGGTGGCGGTTTTGAAAACTTCAAGCATTTTATGAAATAGTTCTAAAGTTTCTCTTTGTCGTAAAGCGCTATAAAACATAGTATAAGTCGAGTTCCATCTTGTCTCGACGTCCCAATTCGGAGCTAAGCAAAGATTATTTGTTTCACGACAAAATCTAATATAATCATAGTATCTTTTTTTGTTACTAAAAATATCTTTAAGCATTAGTCGAAAAGTATATGTTAAGTTTGAAACCTCTTCAATTGCAAGCCCGGCTTGCACCGCCAAGTTAATGATGTGTGCGACACATCGACTATGGAAAAAAAAACGCCGTTGCAAACCGGTTTATATTTAATTTTTAGTTTTTGAACCGCATTTGTATTATTAGATGCATTATCAAAAGACACTGAAAAAAGTTTATTTTGTAATTTAAATTCGGTTATAACACCATCTAATATATAATATAAATTTTCGCCAGTGTGTGGATATCCAAACAAGTCAAACGCGATTGTACGCTTCATCATTTGCCACGTATTGGGATCAACCCAATGCGCGGTAACGCAAAGGTACAAATCGGGTATACTATGTGGAGTCAACCAAACATCAGTGGTTAAGTTTACACCGGTTTTCAAATTTTCAAAACCCAAAATTAATTCTTTTTTGCTTTTTTCCACATTTTTATACAATCTCGTCTAAGGGTTGTGCGACTTACTTGATAATAACGTGGTTGGAGTGTCTCTTGAATCATCCTTGTCAAGCGCGGATTGTCAAAGTGGTTGAACGGCAATCCTTCTTGAATCACTAACCTCGCCATTCGATCTCGAACAATATTTGGATCAAAGTTCCAAATTCCTCCTTCGCTTGTCATCGATGCTTGACCTTCACTTTGAATTCCCTTCAAGGACGGGCAAGATTTTTCCATATGCGTTTTCAAACTAGTGTTTGAATCTTTCCCCAAAAACGCACCACACATCTTGCACCGAGCACGTTCCTTCCCGTTTGACAACAAACATAGATCGTAATTGCACCAAATTGCCGGATTTCTCGTTGTTGCTCGAATTTCCACAACGGTAACTTCGTTTGAGGAACCACCAACACCAAAACTTGCCATGCTTTTTTTTAGAGTTTAGAGAGCGTTTTTGAGCGGTTAAAGAGCGGTTTTAGAGATTAGAGAGTGTAAAGAGAGGTGTGATCAACCCTAAACACCCCCCACCTATTTATAGTGTTTTAAGAGTGCAAATGGGGCCAAAATCGACCCCAACGGCTATAAATCCGTTCCCCAACTGCTAGTTTTTTGCCAGCTCAAAAACCGGTTCACACAAACCGGTCCCCAACCCGGTATACTCCTAAATGCTTCAAACCGGTTTCAACCCGGCGGTTTTAGCCTAACCCGAACCGGTTTGCCGGTTTGGACCGGGTAAAAAAAAACCGGTTTTTTGTGCACCTCTAGGTAAGACCAACGAAAGATTATCTAACTCCTTTAATGGGACCAGATGACTTCAATATCCAAATAAAACAAGATTTTTATTGAAAAAATGAAGTTATATATACTAGGCAAAAATGCCAAACGTAACACATACAAAAGTTCAAGCTATCTAAATGTTTAAGCAATGTAGCATGAATACTGGATGCATGACTTAATTGCTTACATCGGACGGGATATAGAGGGTTTCGACTCAGTTACTTATGAAAGGATTTGGGTCAGGATGTGTAAAGAATAGCATAGAGATTAGAGTCCATTTGCTTATGAACTTAATTTGGGTTGTGTTTTTATCTCAAATGGATAAACTTAAAAAATTTATCTAGAGGGGGAACGGGCCGAACAGGTTGAAAGACGTCAACAATCTAATTTTGTGCATACAACCTCCTAAAGCGTTTTAATTCAAATATTTAGATTATTTTTGTAACAATAATGTTTTGTAATCATAATCAACATGTTCATTATTTATTAAGTTAAACCGGAAAGAATATTGTATATTGACTATTTGAATAATATGCGTTCTCTCTATATAAAAAAATAATATTACATATAGATACCCTCTAGTCTATGATAATTATATAACTAGTCTTATCTATAAAAAATGGGCAAAGAGTGTTAGCAGGTCAATTCAACCGGACCCGTTACCCAACCTGCCAACTATAAAAGAGACGAATGCATCAAATTTCCTGTATATTGTCCACTAATGTACCTTCATAATTAAGAAGCAATGCTGTGACAATATGACGTGTGGAATCATCATTTTCAAGCAACATGACCTTAATGGATCCAACATGAAGAAACCTGTCCCAGTGGCTAAGAGACCCTTGAGGCTGACGTGGCACCGCAAGACCTCCTCCAACTTTCACATTTCCATCAATTTTACCGACTTGACACTCATCATATCTCCGTGAAGTTTGTAACAGAACCCGGTTATCTGTTACAACAACAGAACCCTCGTTTCCGTTGAGTTTGTTGGAAACAAACTCATCATCCAAATTGTTAATTCCAGGGGGAGGTTCCAATACATGACGCATAGATAGCGAAAACAGTTAGACAACCAGTATAATCTCTGTCAGTAGTTTACCACGCCATATTTCTGTGTCAGTGGCCTGTATAGCTTTGCTGGCTATTGTTATTGTTGTAGTTCCTTAAAGCTCTATTTAAACCCTGTCACAAACCACACAGATTAGCAATTCTTTTGAAACTCAGTTTTATAACAAGTGAATATCCTATTTTTATAGGTTGGATTGTGTAGAGCGCGTGGCTTTTAACCAAAGATTAAACAAAACTACTTATTATTAATAAAATCTTCAAGAAAAGTATCCATGTGAGCCGTTCTAACTCAGTTGGTAGAGCGCGTGGCTTTTAACCACGTGGTCATGGGTTTGAGTCCCACGGATGGCGTACATAAATTTTTACGGGGTTGGATATTTGGACATCCCTTGATTTTATTTGGACATCCTTAGTGCCCTATACGAGTCGTATAGGTTTTTTTTTAAATTTCACTCATAAATTTTTATAAAATTTGTTTTTTTGTTTAACTATTATTATAAAATTTTATCAAATTTTAACGGATCGTATAGGTACTTTTTTAAAAAAACTTCAAATATTTTTGTAGAATTTTGTTTTTTTATATAATTTGTTTCTTTGTTTAACTATTATCATAAAATTTTATCAAATTTTAACTGGTCGTATAGATATTTTTTTAAAAAAATTTCAAATATTTTTATAGAATTTTATTTTTTTTTATAAAATTTGTTTTTTTTGTTTAACTATTATTAAAACATGTAAGTGACAGGAATGTCATACCTGACCGGTTTTAAAAGAAACATTCGGGTTAGGTTCTTCATGGTCGTTAGCACCTTCCTCGTCGCCAACACCTTGCTCGAAGTCGTTATCAACTTCCTCGAAGTCGTTAGCACCTTCCTCGTACTCGTTCATGTGTTGTTGTTCCACATGCGAATGGTAAGACCCGTATGCGTACTGCGGATAGCTTTGGTAAGTCCAGTATGCGTACTGCAGCGCCAACCAGAAAGTTATACTCGCCGTATAGCCATATACGGCGCGTATAGGGTACAATTTTTACAGACTGACTTCTGGAAAGTCAAACGCATCAAGTATAAACCTCGTACATCGTACCTATACGACCCGTATAGAGCTATACGGGTCGTATAAGGTGCGCATTTAATGCTGATGAAACCCTATACGGTAGTATTGAGCTATATGGCTTGTATAAGGGGTGTCCAACTAATTTTCGGGGGTGTCCAAATAACATCGCCCATTTTTATACTCATTTTGCACAATTACTCGAAACCAATTGAAAACAAAATATATTAATTATTTGATATTTTAAGTTGGTCTTTGGAGTTAGTTTAAATTGTGTTTGGGTAATTTTTAACCATATAAGATAATAAAACTGGTACACCTAGTAGATAATGAGTAACAGGTACTTAAAACATGTTTGAGATTACTTTTGAAAACTTCTTATTGACTTTTACAAAAAGTTATAAGGAGTTTTGACTAGTGTTTGGATTAACTTATTGAAAATAACTTATAACTTTTTAGAAAAGTAAGTTCTCAGTTACTTTTAACTTATAACTTTTTCACCCTTTAAAAACCAACTTTTTCACCTTACCCAAACAAACTTTTGACGTATTGACTTCTTGAAGAAGGTAATAAGTCAATAAGTAGGTTTGAAAAATAATCCCAAACACCCCCTGAGAAGTAAGTTGCCCCTTACTTCTTGAAAACTTATTTTTCCCCTCTATTTTCCTACCTTATTTTGGTTTACCCAAATAAGCTTTTAACTTATTAACTTTTTAAAAAAGTTAATAAGTCAATAAGAGTATGGGGTATACTCTTACTTAGCACTCTCAAGTGATAGTAACTTTTCTGCCACGTGGGCGCCACGTAAGCTTGGTTGGTTCCTCACTTGGGTATCACTTGACAAGGGAAATACCCAAGTGCGTGAAATACCACATATTTACTTCACTTTAACCATAGAGGGCCCACCCAATTTGCTTCATTTGATGTCTCACGCCTCCCTTTCTCCCATGAGTTGCTTCACTTGCAGGCCTCACGCCCCCTCACTTGGGCAAGGGTGTGGTGTGCATTGCTCCTTCACGCCGTGAACTCCCTCACGGGTACCCTCCCGTGAGGGTGTACCACATACCCTAAGGAGCTCAAAAAGTAATCCCAAACAAGGCCTTAATAGGTATAAGATACAGTTTTATAATCGAGTATGAGACTGTCATTACTAAAACTTATCACGTTATCTTCGCAAGAATATTTCTCCTTAACCTCATTTTCATTGTCAAATTCATATTCAGCAACATTTTTGGTATCTTCTAAACGGTTGCTTAATTATTTCTTTTAGCCAAAGAAAACTCAAAAATGTTTTGTAATTATTACTTTTAGATAAAAAGCAATTGATGTTTTTTTTTTCAAAAATAGATACACATACACTTCATTTGTTTAAAATTATTGTGAAGAAAATGATTGTGTTTATTTAGGAAGATATGGATACAAAATGTGAATCACTTTTTCCTCACATTTGCAAATCATTATGCACAATAAGAGCATCTCTATACATTACATGAATGTGACATATTAGCTTTTTAGCACAATATTTTTGTGCACTTTACTGTTTTCCTAGCTAACTTCAAGGTATAATAATGACCTATATCAAGGGTTAAACAGAAAAATCGATTAATCGAACCGAAATACTCAAAGAAAATGGAAACAAATGTTCAGTTTTAATATTTTTTATAACTGCCTATATTGGCAGGGTTTCGATTACATATATTTACAAAACTGAATTAACCAAACATAACCAACTATAATGGTAAATTGGATAATCATATTTATTATATTATAACATCTAAGTCTTTTCTACATTGCTGAATGCTGATTTTGAAATACTTTTTTATAAATCATTGATGTCTATCAGCCTTACTAGAAAAATGACTTTCACTATCGAAAGTTTTATCAAAGGATCAACGACATATAGGTAAAAATCAAAATAAAAAACTAACTTTTAATATTAACCTTGAAACATAATTACATATATATCCAACTCAAAACTTAAATTACATATATCCTTTTTTTATAAAATCATTATGACAAAAATACTCTTTTAAACTTACAAGAAAACACGACTATTTTTATTCCATTATTGGAGATTGTTTTTCGGCATGATTTTTTTGGTACCATAATAGGTTAAGAATCTGACACTTGTTATATACATTTTAGTGATTGTTGAGAAAAAAAAAGTAAAAATTTAGCATTTTTTGTACATTTTGGTGACTGTCGAAAAAAAAGAAAGTAAAAAATCGATAAAGAAAGGCAAAAAAACTAGGAAAAAAAAGAAGTAAAAACTTTAAAAAAAAAGGCAAAAAAAAAGTTGTAAATTTGATATTTTTAAGTTTTAGTTAAAAAAGGTAAAATAGTCATTCTCTAATTTATTTTTAATAAAATAATCAAAATGGGTATATTTTATATTTTTAGCTTTAAGAAAGGGATATATGTAAATTAAATTTGAGGAATCATATATATACCTATAAACATGGGTTAATATCATATACACCCAACCAAACTAAATATTTCATATATACCTAGTTTAAATAATTTTTTACTTTATAATCATTCTAACCCTATCTATTATATGATTTTTTTTTATAACCTAGTTTTAAGTATTATCTCATACGTAATCCAATTTAAATGATTTTTTACGTAATTTAAATGATCCCATCTTGTTTTTGTTTCATTGCTAGTTCGATCACGATTCTCAAAACCGATTCAGATGGCGACGATTACGAGTTGTTATAAGAGAAAACGAGTTCCTCCATATATGATGTATAAATGCTATAAAATAAAATTGGTAAAATGATAAACGAAAGTGAGAAAGTTAAATATAATATTTTGATAAAACTATTGTTTGTTAGTAAATATAAAATTTAAAGTTAAAAATGGGTAAATATGAAATTTTAAAGTTTTAGGAACATAAGGGTAAAATGGTCATTTCTTAAGTTGTTTTTAATGAAATGGATATATATGATATTTTTACATGTTTGTAAGGGGATATATATGATGTTTTTAGTTTTGGTTTAGTATATATGATATTTTCCAAGTTTGTAGAGGTATATATGAAATTGTCCCATTAAATTTTGGAGTGGGTATATATATATATATGTAATTTATGAAGTTTGTAGAAAGATATATGAAATTGCCTCTTTAATATTCATTGTTGATTCGTTAATAATCATCGACGAAGCACAATCGGAGAGATAAAAGTTATGGTTTTCTACATTGATTTTGTTTGGTACCGTGTTTCTAGGGAATCATGGTTTCTTTGTCGGACGGTCCCAAGTGAATGAGCTTTCAAAGGGAACATTTTGGGTGGTAAACCATTCAAAGTCCTTTTCTAAGGTAACATTTGAATCACCTAAAGTCCTATTTGGATACCCACCGACTATTCTTTCACTTTATGTAGACAATTTCAAGTGACTTGACTTCTTTATTCTCTTCATGTTTCAATTATCACGTGTTCATGGTTCAATAAGTACATGTTATCATTTATGACGTCTTTTCTTGTCTTCCAAGGAAGTACTCAAAGGTCAAAACCCTATATCTTTGTGTGTGTATATATGTGATAATAATCCCACAAATATCTTCATTCAACACATTTGCATTCTCTCTAATAACCAAGTCTTATCTTTTCTTATAAAGCACACATGATGAAAGCATATGGAAGGTTTCCACCTAGAAGAGGTCTAGTCAAAGTACGTATATTTCATCTTATTATCGAGGTCGTTAAGGAGATGATGAATGGTTTATGTGAAGATAACATGAATGTGACATCTAAGGAAGTCGGGCCAAAACAATTTTCGATTTTGTCCTAGTGGGGATAAATTTTCTGTATGATCTGTCTTATTAGTAGTAAATGCTAGAAACGTGACAAAGTTAATTTGTCACTATAATATATAAATCTTAACATTATCTCATGGAAATCTACTCTTTCCAACCTTTAAAGGGATGACGCAGTGATAAGCACTTGAATTTCTCTAACGGAGGTCTGAGATTTTAATTTAACTTCCACTGGTTTTCTGTCTTTACCCGGCCCTCTTGACAGCCAAATGCCTAGCACAAGCTGTTTTTATCTGATCTCGTTGGTTACCAGGTATTGACGCGGTCTCGTGACTTTTTCTGTAACTGGTTCTTATGGTTAAAAAACTACTCTTTTTGGTTGATGAATATGCACATATATTTAATAGCTACGATGTTTTTGTTATTTGAGTTGTATGTTGTTCCGATAATAATCGTGAGTCGTGACAAAAAGATATCATGACGCACTTATCGTGGTTCAAGTGATCCCTTTGTTATATGTTTGTTACGATCGAATAAAAAGTTTGTGTTTATTTTATTATTATTAAAAAAAGAGATTATTTTGGTGATTTTTCTTAATCTATACCAATTTCTTTCACTTCACGAACAGTTGCACACTTCAAGCGGTTCAAACTTAGCCAAAAGCTAATATGTCACATTCATGTAATGTGTAGAGATGCTCTCATTGTGCCCATTGATTTGCTAATGTTAGGAAAAAGACTAAAAGAGGATTCACATTTTGTATCCATATCTTCCTAGATAAACACAATCATTTCTCCACAATAACTTCAAATAAATACAATGTATGTGTATTTATTTTTGAAAAAAAAAATAATTTGGGTCTATCTACAAGTAATCATTACAAAACATATTATAGGGCCAAAAGGAATAATCAAGTAACAATTGAAAGATGTAAAAGTGTTCTTGAATATAATTGGAGAATGAGATTTTTTTTAACAACAATCACTTTATATATGAATTATAAAAGAACAGCAAGAAGCTAGAAAACAACAAAAAAGAAAACCAAATTACAACAAACAAGAGATGGAGTTACAATTAGCCCTAACTTTAACCCAAAGAAACGAATCTTCCTTTATCATCTCCACCATTTTAAGATCGGGATCGAATTCCCGTGAAAAACCTTTTCGTTACGAAAAAACCACAATCTCCAAACAGCAGCAAAAACGGCCACAAAAACCAACTTTTTCCATCTCTTATATCCGGGTTGATCGTTCAAAAACCTCAAAACTTCATTGAGGGATCCAAATTGAATATGGTTACTAATTTTTAACCACACAAACATGTGCCACCAAACACACCTAGCGAACAAACATCCCACAAAAATGTGATCAGTCGATTATTAATCACGCAACTGCAGCAAACTGGATCCCCTATGTCGACACCACGTTTAATTAGCTCCAGTTTAGACGCAGCCCTTCCCAAGTTTGCGAACCACACTAAAAAGTTTGTTTTGAGAGTCGCCCAGTTATTCCACACGAACCCATCCTCTATCGGATTCACCAACCCCGAATGTATCAATTGTTCTCTAACAGTCCTAACTAAAAAGTCAGCACCATTGTCATTAGACCAAACCCACCTGTCATTTGCCTAGGACATATTCTGAGAATTCAAAACAGCAATTAACTCGCCAAATTGCACCCACTCACCCTCGGTGGCTGGATTCTTTTTCGACTTCCAACTCCACCTAGTCATCCCCTACAACGAAATAGTTTTCCGAAATCCAAGCGTCTTTAACATCCGCAAGCTTGTAAACAACCGGGAATTTTTCTTTAAAAGAACCAAAACTAGTCCATGAATCCTTCCAGAACCGCGTACATCCCCCATTTCTGACTTCCACCTTCAAACTATCCGGAATATGCACACCCTTTTTCTCAAGCTCTCTCTCTCTATGGAAACAATGTCTTTCCACATACCCGGAACTAATTTTTTTATAGGCACCAAAGAATTGTAATTGGGATTTCTATGAATAGAACCGATCACCTGGGCCCACAACTGATGCGGGTCATCTTTAAATCGCCACCACCATTTAGCTATCATAGCTAAGTTGAACTCCTTTATACCTCCCACCCCCAAACCCCCACTCTTCTTAGGCATAATAATCCTATCCCAAGCCACCCAGCGAATTTTTTGTCTCGAACCCACCTTCCCCCATACAAACGACCTTCTCAATCCTTCCAGGGTTTGGATCACCTTCACCGGGGCTTTAAAAATAGAAAGGAAATAGGACGACAAACTACCTAGGACAGCCTTGGTAAGGGTCAACCTTCCGGCAAACGAAAAAGACCTAGCTTTCCACATGGAGAGCTTTTTGTTAAACTTGTCAATCACCGGCTGCCAATGTTTAATCCTCTTCATATTAGCACCAATAGGGAGACCGAGGTACGAGAACGGGAAGCTACCAACATCACAATGCAAAATACTAGCCATACGAACGACCTCTTGATTCTCCACACCAACCCCAAATATCCTACTTTTAACCAAGTTAACTTTAAGACTCGTCACCAACCGGAAACATCTAAGTAACCAGTTAAGGTTCAAAAACATTTCTTTCCGACCAACTTCCCAAGAAAATAACGTCAACTGCGTAGCAAAGATGAGACACCATCGGACCCCCATGAGGTAACCAAATCCCATGAAATAACCCGATATCCACTGCCTTACCCATAAAAGATTCAGCGCTTCTGTCACACCCCCGCCAGCGGCGGAAACAAGGGAGTGCGACGAAATTTAATAAGAGAACACAAGGCAATAAAGAAAATTACTATTAAGATTTCATAAACATTAAATTGATTACATGTGTCTCAAAATAACCAAATATAACAATCTTGATCAAACAAAACAACTTTAAAATAAATTATAAGTCTTCAATTGATAACTAAGCCATCCTATGTGAGCAAATCCAAAGTCTATCCTTACGTGGTATTTCCTTAAACATGTAATAAAACGAGTCAACTAACAAAGTTGGTGAGATGCATAGGTTTTTATAAAATAAACATAAAAAGATGTATACAATTCATGGCAATACTTCACATACTCACATTAGTAAAACGTCACAACATAAAGCCACAACCAAACCTAATGACATGCCCTCTTCGGTTCAACCCCCCACGGGTTAACCTAAGCATATGTGTCAGATTTCAATCACCCAAACCCCTAACCAGGAAGATGGGTGGGTTTGTCACACCTATAGCGCTATAATTGTACTACCGTCGGCTTGTAACAAGTTGATGATTGTGTATGTGTGTTGAAAAAGAGGGCCTTAACGTGTTTATGCAGTCATGTTGTCCATAGTTAAATAATGTTTTAACACCGAGTATGAAAACTTTTGCCAGTTGTTTGAATTGTACTAAAAATGCCTTTTTGTTATTGCTTGTTACATGTTCCACCCCAAAGAATAAAGAAAAAAGGGACTATGATCTCACCTTGATGATTAGAGAGGAGGCGGGTGTATCAACCTTAGTGAACATGCCCTATAGAATTTAAGAATTGAATAAGTTTAAGAAATTATCATGACGTGAAGAGGGGTTGCATAATAGAACATGATAATCCACCTGGAGTAGTACATCCAATGAAAAGATTCCCAGGAAAGAGGGGTCGGTCGCAAAGGACTTGTTTAGATTACCGCGTCTTTCCTAGCCAGAACCGTTCATTTGTCATATACGTACATCGTAGGTTTGGATAGGGTTCTAATGTATGCAACACCTTAGATTATGAATAAAATGTTTTTAAGAAAAGAAAGTCAAAGAATTAAGGATGCTCAAATGTTATAAGATTAGGGTTAGTTTTGTAAAATTCAGATTTGGACAGATTGTGTTGCTGAACTTTATGCATCTTTTAAAAATATTAAACAATTTCCAAAAATTCTAAGATTCTCCATATCTTTAATTTATGTTATAATGAACAACGTTTGTTATAAATCTATTTAATTTGGGCAACTTAAATATCCTAAAATCGTGACACAAGATCAGAGGTCTAGAATAGACCTTTCTATCTTGATTTGTCATTTTAGGGAGTATTACAAAGAGTTAGAATGTCAATTATACATGGTTTTAAATAATATTCAATAAACTTTGATTTGCAAAAAATATTAAACACAATTGGATTTTTAGAATGAGAGATATGGTCTCGGGAAGTAATGATAAATATTATGTCAAAAAGTCAGAATTGACCTTTACCTCTAAAAAAATACGTTTGAAAGCCTTAAACTTGTTGAAAAATTACGAGGTTAGATTTTATGGAAAGAAGACTTTTTGAACTTAGATTTTCGTTTAAAAACAGCCCTTTTTGGATTAAGGATGACCAAGATATGGCCGTCACAAGTTGACACAAGTATTCTGTCCAGAATCCAGACTTGCATTTGTGCAACTTTTTAGGGTTTTAAAGTGAGTTTTCGGTTATGAAACATTAATATAAGCTCGTTTAAAAGTTAAATCATGAAGATTCAGGGTTTATGAGGCTGAGGGATTATGATCATAAAATCACAAAAGAAAAAAAAAAGAGATTGGAGGTGTAGAGAAGATAAAATCAAAAAACGAAAGAAACCAAATCGAAAACTGTGATGCGACTTACTTGTTTTCTTCTTTCTTGATCCTTGCTTGCTAATTGCGAAATCCAAGAGTGATAGGGCAGGGATTTTCGAAATTGAGGGCTTGGAAGAGTTTTGGAAGTGGTTTAGCAAAGAATTCAAGCACCCTAAGGCCTCTATTTATACTAGTTGATTGAGATGGTGTTAATTAGGAAAGAACTTGGAGGACAAGTTTAGGGTTTCTAGCCCCATTCCAGCCTCCAACCCCCCATACCAGCCAATAATTTCGAAATTAAGGTTTAAGGATGGACAACTAGGTCCCTCAAGTATACAAGTGGTGCATCAGTGCACAAAATTTTTGGTTTTCGCAATTCGGGGTTTACTTAAGGAAAGTTTTGTAAATGAAAGTTGTTTTATTTAATGAAATGGATGTGTTAGTTATTTTAAAATATAATTTAGTGTCATAAAGGATGTATTTGTTGGTTGTGGACGGTACGGATTCGAACTGCGGTTTAGAAGGCGAACGGATACGTATAGGCACTAACTAACGTACTAGGGCATCAATTTGAATTATGTGACAACTTGAATGAGTTAAATAACTATGTTAGGCACATATGGTTGATGCATTGCCATTGAATTAGTAGTGAATGAGTTTTCGTGTCGGTAAACAGTGGCGGATCTAGGAAAAAAATCCAGGGGTATCTAAAATTTCGTTCAGGGGTATCTGGATACATAAAACGGTAAAAAAAAAAAATCCCGCTGTGCATCGAAAATTCCCACTACGCGTCGAAAGTTGAGGGGTACCGACAGGTACCCCTGCCCTCCACATACATCCGCCCTTGTCGGTAAATGAGTTTTTAAATGGTTTAACGGTCCAAGTTGCAATTTAAGGCAATTCCAAGCGTTGCAGTCAACATTAGGGGTGTTCTTTGGTTTTGTTAATCGGGTTTCGGGTAGATCGGGTCGGGTTGTTCGGGTTTTTCATGTTTCATATTATAACCGATAACCGATCCGTATGCTTGTCGGATAGATCGGGTTCGGGTAGTTCGGTTCTCGGGTAGAGCGGGTTCGGGTAGTTCAGTTGTCGGGTAGATCGGGTCGGGTAGTTCGGGTTTTACGTTAATCTATAGTTTTTCATAGATTGCAAGTTATCAGTTTACGTAACAAACAAATTTCTACCCACCCTCAACTTAAACGTCCGTTTAACGGTTAAGTTGCTAAATGAAACGATTGTTAGTGTCGAAACAAAAAAAATGATTTTGCTTCTGTGATTTTTCCACGTAGCACCACCACTCACCATTTTCTTTGTCACTTGTTTAATCACCAACTTTCTCGATCGAATTATATATACAAATCAATTGTATGATTTTCATATATGGATATAAATAATTCAGTTGTGTGATTCTCTGTTTCGTGGATATAATTGAGAGAGAAGAAAAATAAGTGGTGGAGATAATCGGTGGTGTTTAGAGGTGTTTCTACGACGGTGGTGGTTATTAGCTATCGGAACTCTGATATCAACGGTGATGAAACCGGGTTAAACGCGGCAGCTCAAAGAAAACTATATAGTGGGATATTAATCGGGTTATTCGGTTTAATCGGTTCGGGTTATTCGGGTTTTTGATGTTTGAAAGTCTAACCGATACCCGACCCTAATAACAATCGGTTTGATCGGTTTTCGGGTTAATCGGTTACGGGTTATTCGGGTATGAGTTTAATCGGTTCGGGTGAAATCGGGCCGGGTCGGGTTAATCGGGTACGGGTAAAATCGACGGGCCTAGTCAACATGTGACCATGTAATAAGTATAATGTGCATGAAATAGGTATGATTCAAGTATGATGTGAACACGAGCTATTATGAGGGTTTCAAGCTTCATTGATTCATGAATATAGTAAGCCTTACAAGTACGTGAAAAGCATAAATGTTACAGCTTCCAATGCCAAAATAAACAAAAAAGGAGAAAGAGGGTCACCCTGTCTAAGACCTCTTTTATAAGTGAACTCCCCTGATGGAGAACCGTTAACAAGAACCGACCCTATCCCCGATTTGAGACACCCTACCATCCAGTCCCTCTACAACACAGGGAAGCCCATATTCTCCATCATAGACATCAAAAATTTCCAGTTTAGAGTATCGTACGCTTTCTCGAAGTCCACCTTGAAAATCAACATCTCGTTTTTATTCTTCTTAGCCCACGATACAATCTCATTCATAATCAGGGACCGTCTAAGATGTTCCTCCCTCCCACAAAAGCCGATTAGGAGGGAGAAACAAGCTGATCAATGACGGTTTTTAACCGGTTAGTAAGAAATTTAGCAAAAATATTATAAATCATACCAATAAAAGAAATAGGCCTGAAATCATTAGGCTCCTGCGGGTAGCCAGTTTAGGTATCAGCGCAATAAAAGACGGATTATATCCAACCCCCAAAACACCATCAGCAAAACAATCCTCCATCATAAGCATAGTACTCGGTTTAAACTCCTCCCATTTGAGAATGAGATAGAGATGAAATATTGTTGAGAATGGTATCACAATAAAAGTCATGATAATTTTAACATTTACATCATTGAGATTATCATCATTATTATATGAATCGAAATTATGGTCGTTGCATTTGGAATTCAATCGTTTGAAAACAATCAATATCAAAGACTTTGATGTCCATTGTCGTAACACCCCAAAGTTTAAAAGTTTAAACGTAATTATAACCCAATTAACTAGGTTAAACTTAAGGAAAAAGAGGGATATTGGTGGGAATTCAGGGCTCCAATGTGTTATTATGGCAAAGCAACGGGGGCATGATGAAAAATTTGTTAAAAAATGGCAAAGCAACGGGGGCATGATGAAAAATTTGTTAAAAACCTAAACATTCTTTACTTCACCAGCCGCCAATAGGGGTGATTATTGGGCTTTACTCGGACCGGACCGGGACCATTAACAGGGTAAACTGGGGACCGAGGACCGGACCAATTGTTAATGGGCCGGTCCGGGCTTTCACGGGCTTTAATGGGTCGGTCCTCGGGCTTAGCATCAGCCCCGTTTAATTAAATTACCTTAATCATATTAGCTTCTTTGTAACTATAAATCCGACTTATTAGACGTTTCTCGTACAATATTCTCATTTGTTTGTTAACGGAAATAGAATATTCTTGAATATTACATTGAAAGAATTGACCGAATTGTTACAAATATCAATTCAAAGAGATCTTTGCTTTTTATTTCATTTTATTTTTTATTTTTATATCTTTATGCAAGATTTTAATTGTGAACTAATGTTATATGCATTTGAATATGTTTTAGTTTTTGTTTCTTTTTACCTTTTAGAATTTATTTTATTTTATATATATGTGTAAATAACATTACATTTATGTATAAATGATTATATGTAGTCTTTAATCTTTGTAGGAGATATATGCAATTGATCTGGGTTGTTAATTATGAGTAGTAAATATCGAACAGTGATAGGTAGGGTCGTAGAGTATTGAAAAAGCTTTTGCGCAACAACAAATGTTCATAATCAAAAATATAATGGTGTAAATTGTAATTTAAAATTGTACATTCAGTTCTATTCAATTCTAGTTTTCTTGGGCGATGAATGAAAAGTATAAAGAAACATTTGGGTTTATATAACAAAATTGAATAAAGTTATAAAAACCTATATTTATGAAAAACATTGTTTTCGTATTAAAATAGGAAGAAAACTTGAAAACGATTACTGTTTAAACTAAAAAAAGATATATAACTATAGTTAATATTTTCACAATCGTTAAATATTCAAATAATAATAATAATATAAAGGAAATTTTTAAATATGGTTTATGTAAAACATAAATTAAGTGTTAGACTTTTTTTTAAATTACTAATTGTTCTATATATACGGGTTTTATGGGCTTTTTTAAAAATCCGTGGGCTTAGCCCGGACCAGGACCATAACCGTTAAGCCATGAAAGGTAGGACCGAAGACCGGACCGGTTACACACATCATGGGCCGGGCCCGGGTTTAACGGGCCGATGCTGCGGGCTTTCATGGGCCAACCCGTTTAATGCACACGCCTAGCCGCCAACTCCATTTCTCGTTCCCATTCTTTTCTGCTTCGCCGGCGACTACCCGAGACCACCCAGCCATCATCTTCCTTCTAATTCACATTCTCAATCAAACATCACACATCCATAACCTGCAACTCCAAGCATCTCCTCCACCTTCGCGAAACCTTATTCGGCCGACCTGCAAACCTTGCTCGGGTAAAGTGGAGAAGTTCACATGGACAAATTTCGGGTCTGTTTCGCACGCAAGAAAGAGACGAGGCCGGCGAATGTAGTAGGACTTCGGTGATGGTGGTTGTACGAGTCTCACTGTGGTAGGTGGTGGTACGGATGGTGGTTGACGACGGTAAGGACTCGAACAGAAAGCTCACGACGGAGCGTGATGGTGGTGTTATGGTGTTGATGTTGAGAACAACCGATGGTGGTTAACAACGGCTTACGATGGTGGTGGCTGAGCGGGTCTCACGGTGGAAATGATGGTGGTTCGTATGAGGATAACAGTGGTGGTACTTTTATGACGTGAAGATGGTGATGGTGTACTCATCGCCACATCAACAGAGAGAAGAATGGAGCCGGTATCACACCTAGACGGGGCGTGTTCGTCTCCGGTGACCAAGTCGTTCCAGATCCGACTTATGGCACAATTCCAAAGACAAGCTCATCATTACGGTGACATACGGTAAGAACCTGTTTCCCAATTTCAGTTCAACGATGAATATCATTTTCTAACAACCTGAACTAAGGTTTTATGTGTTTTCCGGCAAGTTTTCATGTTTTTTTCCGGTCGTTCCCGCTTTTCCGACGGCGGCGGCAGCGACGACCAGTGGGGCTGGTGGAGCTCGACGAGACGGTTCCGTGGTTGCTTGAATCACCTTATTCGGAGTTCGTATGGTCAAGTTATGAGCAAAACAAGTTTTCTTCTCGCGTGATGCTCAACAGTTTTGTAAATGAGCTTAGAACGGCTTGTACGCGAAGGTATAACTCGTAAGACTTATTTATCTAGTGTTGGTTAGTGGCAAGGGACTCGGGCAAATTATAGGGGGCGTCTTTTGAGAACGTTTTTCGGACACGTTAAAATAGGTTATAATTATATAATCTTTTATATAAGTATTAGTTTAGATCCCGTGTCTACACACGGGGTAAAATATATCAATACATAAAAATTTTAAATCTTTATGTATATTTTTAAATGCGTAAAAATTTATTACATATAGTAAGGATTGAAAACAAATTCAAAATATGTAAAAATTAGTATATAATTGGGTTTCGAAAATACGTTAAAATTTTAAATCTTTATGTATATATTTTACATGTGTAAAAATTTATTACATATAGTAAGGATTAAAAACAAATTCAAAATATGTAAAAATTAGTATATATTTGAGTTTCGAAAATACGTCAATTACTATTTTTAATATACTTTGACTTTTATTTATTATTTTATTGAAGATAAAAGTTATATAGTTAAATTTTAAAGTTTCTTATGATAAGAGATAATTTAAAATAAATGTGTTTTATTAGTATAATTAATATTTTTTTCTTTAAATATATATTATTATTAAAAGATAGAAGTGCATTAAATAGGAGAGAGAGGCGGAAAAAAAAGGTGAGAATGAATATGGTGGTGACACGTGGCATGCAAAAACCTTTATTTATTATATAGTATAGATTATTGTATAAAAGTTTTGAATTATAGCTTTGATGCTAGAAGATAGAGCTAGATGAATTATGGATTATTGGTTATAATTTGATGTTGGAAGTGGACAATTGAATTGTCGGGTTTAGACAAAAAACAAACGGGACTCTGTCCGATTTTTGATAGAATTAAAGAAATATATTTTTATAACTTAGACGTCCTCAATATGATTTGGGTATGATTTTGATAGGCGAGGTTTTAAGAAGTGAGGTTTCGATAGGAATCAGTCACGCGCTAATAACGGGAGGTTACACGCGGTAGATAACTGACTTAATAAGTGTTATTTAGCAGATGAGATGATCCAAAGATACGCATGTTAACCGATAGAATGGTAATCTGTAGTTGAGGCTAAGGTGAGTTCTAGAGCCCTCTTTTAAATGTTTTAATGATGTTTTGGGCTGGTGTGTATACATACGAAACGATGCTTACGAAACTATGTTTACAAAATGAAATGATTTGAAACGAACGGTTTATTAAAGGAATGATTTTTGAAACAAGAAACGTTTATGAAAAGAAAGTTTTATGAAAGGAATGTTTACGAACGAAATGTTTATAAAGAAATGGTTTGAACTGAAAGTAAAGGGTTTTGAAAATGAATGAAATGTTTTATGGAAAGAAAAACGGGCAAAGGTTTTAAAAAAGTCATTACAAATCTAATCTGTCGAATGAATGGAATTGACGAATGAAGTCTGGGAATGTAACTCCCAGCCTTATGGTAGATTATGGACAGCGAGCCATAGTTGCCATAAGAACAACAGGGGCAGTGTCTTTGTGGCCTGTCAATGGTTTTGATGTTGTACAACTGGTATGGGAGTAACGACGGTTACTCAGGGTTAACGTGACCTGAGTATGGAATCACTCTGAAGCTTGCGGTTCTATGAGTGATAAGTGAATGGACGGAATGAATATTGTACTACCGTTCTTCGTGCATGAAGCCTTTGGGGCAGTACAATATGAATGGACGGAATGTATTGTATTTTCGGTCTTCGTGCATGTAGCCTTAGGGGCGATACAATACTGAACGTCGGAATGGACGGTAAAACAGATTTAAATATTTCTTGTATGATTTAAATGAAACGGTAAGTGGTTTATGAATGAACGTATGTTTGAATGGAAAATGAATGTTAAACCCTGTTTTAATTATGAATGATAAAACCTTAATGAATGACGAACGGTAAACCATTTTCTTATAATTGAATGAAAAACTTGAACTCACCGCCGTTAGCTAACTTTTAATATGCACATTCAGGTTAAGGACATGTACGGATGTTCGGTATAGATGCTTGGCAAGCGATAAAAAGTTACCCGGCTGATTATGAAAATTGACATCATCTGGTGTTTATCCCCACCAAAGTGATGCGAGTTCAAGTCTCACAAAATAAGCAATAGGTAGATTTTAAATGTTCGCCGTTTAAAAAAAATGACTTTGATATCCATTCCTTCCTTCCAAAACCTCCAACGAAATACACACAAATAATTTTAGAAAGAGAAACCAAACTTTGTTTTTGATTAAAAAAAGAACTGATTCAATCCGATTTTAACATTGTATAGAAGAAAAATGAACCAATATGTGATAATTATGTTATTTATCCGAAAAATTAGTGAAAAATAAAAGGTCGCCATCCGTGGGACTCGAACCCACGACCACGTGGTTAAAAGCCACGCGCTCTACCAACTGAGCTAGAACGGCTCACATGACAAGTTGTTAATTAAGTCCTAATTAATTAAGATTTACTTATCTGCCTTGAACATCCTATATATGAATCTATAGGGGGCATCTCTTCACAAGCTGGAACTTCTTTATATATGGTTTAACTAAACCGTTTAATTATCAAATACTCAATAAAGTTTATCCAGTTGCTTTTTTTTTAAATTTTATATCAAACTTACTACTTTAAGCATTGATATCTCATTCATTTTAAATCGTTACGATATCTTATTCATCGATTACGAAATTAAATATACTAAAAAAACAACTTGCTATGAACAGTAACTTTAATATTTTTAATATTAATAATACATTTATACCTAATAAATAAGCAATTGGTTGTGTCACGTGTCACAATTGTATAAGCCAAAGATTCTTTTTTCTATTTATTTTTTCTTCATTACTTCACCATGTCAATTTAACCACGTTAATTTCACCACTGCAACCTCTCGTTTGTTATTATTTTTTACTTATTTGTGTGAGTATTTATTATTTATTTTTTTATTTATAATTAGTATTTATTATTTGTGTGAATATATTGTCGCGGCGTGCTTATTTTTATCTACGTATCGATATAAATTTTACTCAAAACCGAGCCGGGTCAGATATAATAAATTTTTTTTGTTTTTAAATTTTAAACTATAACGTTTTCTTAAATTCAAATTTATTCAAAACTGAGTCGGGTCAACTATAATACATTTTTAACTAGCTTAGAACCCGTGACACATGAGGTGAAAAATATTAATGCATAAAATTCTTAAATTTTTATGTATATATTTTACAAGTGTAAAAATGTATTACATATACTAAGGATAGAAAACAAAATTCAAAATATATAAAAATTAATATATAATTAAGTTTCAAAAATACGTTAATTACTATTTAATGTAATTTGATTTTCATTTTCTATTTGATTGAAAATAAAAGTTACATAATTAGATTTCAAAGTTTCTTATAATAAGGTATAATTTAAAATAAATGTGTTTTATTAGTATAATTTTTTTTGAAATGTTTTATTAGTATAATTAGTATTTTTTTTAAATATATTATTATTAAAAGATAGAGGTGTATTTAATAAAAGAGAGATGCAAGAAAAAATGATGAGAATGAATATGGAGGCGACAGCCGACACGTGGCATGAAAAAACCTTTATTTATTATATAGAATAGATTTGTTTATTTTTAAACTTTTAAACTAATGATTTCTTAAATTCCGAGTATACAGTTGCTATGCTTTTATATACGTTTCAATATAAATTTTATTCAGAACCGAGACTTAATTTTTTTTACCTTTTTTTCTAAATTCGCTCGTCTTTCTTAACGCTCAATGCTGTTGCGGTGTGCTTTTATATCTATGTTTCGATATTTAAAACAGAGCCGTCGCAACCTACGCTTCTCTTTAGATACTTAATCCGCTGCAACTTAACAATGTTCACTAGTATAGTAATAAAATGAATATTATCAGAAAAAAAGATTATGCAAACATATGCAAAATAATAAATTGAAAAATAAAAGGTTCCAAATATGGAATGATATGCAAAAGTATCAACATGGGGGTACCTCATGCTGAGATACAATGAATGCATAGACATGTGGTACCTCCAGCAGTAAGATGTGTACCGTATAACTGGCAAAGTGGAAACTTTACTAAAAGGGGTGTTTTCATTACTATAATTTGCCTTTTATTAAAGAGTGATACAACCTTTGGTGTTTACCTTTACATAAAGATATACCTTTTTTTTTCTTTTAAATATAGTAATAATTTTAATTTAATTTGAACAATAGATCAATCTAGACATATGGGTAGTTATTATGCATGCAATCAAGTCGAGTCGAATTGACGAACTTATAAATCAAGTCAAGTTGAATTGACGAATTTACAACTAGAGAACTTATAAATCGAGTCAGGTCAAATTGACGGAGTTTATAACTCAAGACCCGATGGTGCAATTGTTTTTAAGCTTAAGTTTGATAAATTATAAAGGTTTGTAACGAGTTAGTGATAGTGATAAAAAAAATGATGAGATATAGTATTATTGTTGGTGGTCAAAACTAAAAAATAATAATAATTTCTCTTGCCCTTTTGCCTGTGATCACCACCACAACTTGGCTATCACGTCAAGGGGACGATGTGACGACGTGATAGGGTGCCACATCCATGGGTGGCTCGGCTATACAAAAATATTTAAGGGCCCCCAACTTTAGGATTTAACTTCGTTTAATTTTCATGTTTTGACAAGAAGAACAAAAAATAAGTACTCTTAAAAGAGTTTTCTTTTTCTAAAACTCACTCCAACTTGAATACATGTGATTGTGTGACTTAAGAAATTGTATAAAAAATATGCATCATTATATACCCACGTGTTAAAATTCTAAGAAAAAAAATAAAAGAGCCTCGATTTTATAGTTCACTTTAGTTCTAAAAAAAGGTTAAACCGACGATCCAAAACCCTATGCTATCTCATAACCCCCACCCCACCCTACCCCACCCCACCCCACCCCACCCCCTTTTCTTCCCCTCACTGAAAGTTATATGTTAAGGAATAAACAGAGTAAGTTCTTTTTCTATTATGTTCTTCATTAATTTCTGAAAAGTGTTTTCATTGATAATGCAGTTACCCTTTTCGTCTTTTTTGTGATTATAATCTTCTCCTACACTCATTGTTACTTTTTTGGGGGCAAAGCCAGATGAGGACTGATCGTTTCTTCTTCTTCTTCTTACTCGTTCTTGTTCTCAATTTTGACGCCACCACAGCTCAGATTCCAGGTTCTCTCTCTTTTAACTGTATTAATTGTGGGTTCTTGTTTTCTTTGAATTTAATTGCTTCCCTAAACGAATTTGTGGTAAAATTTGATATTTCTTGATGGGTTTCTTGATTAATGTTGTTCTTGAAGTTTCAATTTTGTCTATTTCTGTTTTGGGTGATTTATCTGTGGTTTTGTATGTGAAGTGCATAAATTTAATTATGAAAGTTGTAACATTTAAGGCAAAGCATTGGGATATCATATCAAGAAAGTTTTGAGTTTGAAATTGTGCCCTAAGGGTGGAGGGGGTGGAACCGTTCAACCCGAAAGTACCCTAGGCCTAACCAATAGAAATTTGACATGTCATTTTTTCCCTAAACTACCCCTCACAAGGGATGGAACCTGTGAACCCAAGCCATACCCAACGTTCAAATTGCACACCTCCCCCCCCCCCCCCCAACCCAACATTCAAATTGCACCTTAAATTGCTCGGGTTGTATAACCCACTACCCGCAAGCGTTGCAATGGTGTTGCCGTGAACCCAAGCTTACCCATGAGGTGAAGCCGAACCCACCCCTTCCACGCTAATTGGAACACATAGTTACATTAAATCATGTCTTTTTAGAGGGGAAAATAGTTGTATTTTCATTTGGGGTAAAAAATATTGAAGGAAAACTAATGTATAACAATCAGTTCTAAGTGGAAGTGTTTGATGTAGGCTCTAGATTTGAGTAAGGATCTGGTTTGGTTTAGGAATCAAGGACCTGAAATTATACATTGGAAAGGAGTTGTGTAAAGAAATCTTATACTAGGTTAGCAATGAACATAGTTTCTTAAGTTTAGGTCTGATTTGTTTTCACTATATATTATTTTCTCTTTGTGGGTCCAACTTATATAGCATGATAAACAAAATTAGGATGTGTTCATAGTAGTCAAAGTCACAAGGTACAAAGGGCTCGCTTGTCACCTAGGCACAAGGCATCAAAAGGAACACACCCTAGACAAAAAGAGTGCAATAATAGGACGAATACAAAAATACATAATCGGCATATAAAATTTAAAAAATTAATACCATACCACATATAGAATAGAATTAGCATATAGAATCATCTAATTAATACCATAAGTAATAACAATTCACAATAAATCAACAACATGTATTGTAGACAGGCTTTCTAATTAAGTTTCATATTTTCACATGGAAAGGAAAGATTAAGGCAAAGAGAAAAGATGATATATGAGGTAAGAATGTAAGATAAGTCCACTTAATTATATATCACCGGTCAGCAAGAGGGTCAATGACTGCAAGAGGTGTAATGATCATAGCAAAGGTAATCAAGTTATGTGATTGTGGGTCCATACATAAGTGAGGAAAAAAAATAAAGAATAGACCCACAAATTGAATAGTGGAGAATGGAGGATGATTATCAAAATGAACTGAGCCTTTGATTTAGTCTGGGGAGGTGTGTTCATTTCACTGTCATCATCAATCATCTTCATCTTGTCTGTCTCATTTATATGAAGATCTAATATCAGGTCCCATATATGATAGGCGAAACTTGTATGCAATAAACATACTAGAAATGGCAATCTCAACCCATTTATCTGATCTGTGTTATGTTTCAACTTCAATGGGTCAAAAGAAAATGTGTTGAATGAGTCTAACAGGTTGAAAGTTGCCTAAACTCTTTAAATGTTTTGACCTTCTAAATCGATTTATTTAAACAAATTATATAGGATTACAATAATATAGTTTCTGCAATAATGTTTAATACATTAATTATTTGAAAATTTTACAAAACAGTGTTGGCAGGTCAACCAAAACCATCCCATTTTGACCCAACCCGCCAGACATGCCACCTCTAGTCTGTTACCAAAATGGCAATTGTGTTCCCTCTCTAATTATGTGTTCTTTTTTGCTTCCTTTTCCTCAAAGTTGACATTTTTTCTTACAAATTTGATCATATGTCAAACAGGTTTTATAAGTTTTGACTGTGGCGGTCAAAGCAATTTCACAGACAACCTCGGCCTTGATTGGACTCCTGATGATCAAATCATTTACGGGATCACAACTAACATCTCAGTCACAAATGAAACAAGACAACAATATCAGAGTGTCAGATACTTTCCAGCAGATAACAGAAAATATTGTTACACACTTAATGTTAAAAGCAGGACTAGGTACCTCATTAGAGCAACATTCTTATATGGCAACTTCGATAACAACAATGTTTACCCAAAGTTTGACATTTCCATGGGACCCACTCGTTGGGCTACAATCGTCATTTCAGATGTTAATATTATCGAGTCTCAAGAACTAATCTTTTTGGCTTCTGGTTCTAATGTGAGTGTCTGTTTATCAAATGCTACAACTGGGCAGCCATTTATTTCTACACTTGAGCTCCGGCCATTTAATGGGTCGGTTTACCTTACACCGTTTGAAAACCAATTCTTTCTTGGTGTTTCTGCAAGAATCAATTTCGGGGCAGAAAACGAAGATCCGATTAGGTACCCGGATGACCCTTTTGATAGAATATGGGAATCGGATTTAGTGAAAAAAGCAAATTATCTTGTTGATGTGGCTGAGGGAACGGAGAGAATATCAACAAAATTACCGATTGATACAGGAAAAGATGAGCAACCGCCTGAGAAAGTTATGCAGACAGCTGTTGTGGGAAGAAACGGAATGTTGACTTATCGTATGAATTTGGACGGGTTTCCGGGCTATGGTTGGGCGTATACTTATTTTGCAGAAATTGAAGATTTGGGTCCCACTGAGACTAGAAAATTCCGACTAGTTCTTCCCGGAGCACCGGAACTTAGTAAAGCTGTTGTTAATATCCAAGAAAACGCTCAGGGGACACACCGTTTGTATGAGCCTGGATATGAAAACATATCACTTCCTTTTGTTTTGTCTTTTAAATTTGGTAAAACTTCTGATTCTACTCAAGGGCCACTTGTTAATGCAATTGAGATAAGTAAATATCTTAAAATTAGTGATGGATCTTTTGATGGTGAGTAAACTGAACTTCTTTTAGATTAAATTTGCTGAGAATTATTCATAATATCTATTACTTTTGGGAGTTTCTTTGGTTTATAGGAGCGGTGGCTGTGAGGTTTGTATCGGGTTACAAGTCGCTGGATTGGGCCCAAGAAGGTGGTGATCCGTGTTTGCCGGTCGCTTGGTCGTGGTTGGAGTGTAATTTAGATAGTGAGCCGAAGATTATCTCAGTGTATCTTCTTTCAACTTTCTTTATCTTCATCGCTAAAGAAAAAATCATTATTTAATCTTGATATTAAATTTTAAATATAAAATGGAAGATTGTGATGTTTGGTCAAATCTTGTGAACCAAAACCAAACCATCTTTAATTTGCAAGAAAAGGAAAAATGTGTCTTATATCCTTGGCACATCCTAAATAGCTAATTGCAGAAAAAGATAGCCAACTTTTCTGGGTTATATAGTATTTCCTCACTCACTAAAAGGTACGGACTTTCAATTTTTTTCTACTTCGGGTAATGGGTATTGCAGATGTGGAAATAACAATTTTTGGAAACATCCACCTAATTGAAATAGAAAAAGTTTGAAAGTTGATTACCTTAGAATAGAAAGTTGGTTACTCAAAATGAAAAAAAAAATTATTTAATACTTTGCCTTAGATATTTATAAATGAGAAAATACTTATTGACGAGAATATAAATTTGAGAAAACTTGCTTACTTTTTTATGCCATTAGATCCATCCTAAAATAGAAAGTGCTGTAGTGTTCATGGGCAAGTGGAGTATATGATATTCCTTTCGTTTTTTGATTTACAATTGGAATCAGAACTTTGTTGGAATCAGAACATTTCAAGACAAGTGTTACATTGCATCAATCTTTGGGAATATGTTCCCATGAGTGTGTTGACTAGAAAAATTGAAAACGAGCTGTTATGTGACTGAAGTTTTCTTTCATTTTATGCAGCAAATTGTCTGGCAAGAACTTGACTGGAAGCATTCCTTCTGATTTGACCAAATTGACCAGCTTAGAACAGTTGTAAGTTTCAATGTGCACCGTTTTTTTTTTCCATTGAGGTTTATTTGGCATTAATAAATGGATATAATGTTTGACCCTTAAATTTTACCTTAGGTGGCTTGATGGGAATGCACTCACTGGTCCAATTCCTGATTTTACTGGATGCCCGAATTTAAAGATCATGTAACACACATCTATATTTTTGTCATCCTTACACCTTTTGATTTATTTATTTATTTATTTTGCTAACTTTAAGTTTTGTCTATGCAGACATCTTGAGAATAATCAGTTGAGTGGTGACTTGCCCCCTTCCTTAGGAGACCTACCCAATTTAAGTCAATTGTAAGTAAATTATTATTCCATATGTACCCAAAATTCAGTTTTATCATTTTTCATAATTTAGCTGTAAATCATAATTTAGATGCAATAACGGTTTTTTTGGACATGGGTATGGAAACATATCATGCCCGCTTCTAAAAAGGTCCATAATTTGCTTTTGAAATCAAACATGGTACATCTCAAGATCAAGATTGATAATAGATTTCCTTTGCAGTACCAAATCTTTTCTAGTTTAGCAAGTATAATATAGTTTGACATCCTTCTTTTCTTCAAAATAATCATTTCTTGCCAAAATTCTGAAAATGTAATTCCTTTTGACATTCAAATATCAACTTTGCCGTTTTTTGAGAAAATTGATAAGAAAGACTAGAGACAAACACAATTTAGGTAAAAAATATTATATTGCTGAATAGTTTTGTAGGCATACATTGGGTTCCTTGTAAAGGATCCTGCCATTTTTGGCATGTTCAGAAAAATTTAGTTAATCACAATTACGAGTTATGTACATACTATATGTGGAAAATCTTGAATATACCTCGAAAGGAAATCCTGAAGGTTTAAGGTATGCTCTAAACTCATATAATCTAAATAAACCACCAACAAACAAAACAAAACCAAGTTGAACCAAAGCATACAACTATAAAGTGATCATCATCATGTACAGCTCGGGATGTATGGTTTTGGTAATCTCCAAACTACAGCCGCCATATCTACATTTTTTGAAACCTCGAGTTTGAGATTAAGAACTCTACTATGACCCACCTCAAAAATAGTTTGTGAAAAAACATTGTTATCCAGATCTTTGTCAAGATCCATTTGAACTTTATCCAATTCAAGGCGAAGCTTAGCAATTTTATCAAACAGATTACCTTGACTCCACATGATCAGAATCTACTTCTATGTCCTCTTGAAATGTTTCTTGTGATGTTTGCACCTCCGATATCCTTAGTATTTGTAGGTTCTGGATGACCATCTTCCTCCATATTTACTAGGACAGGAAAACATAACTTTCATATATTTGGTTCGTTCATGTCCTTCTAAGCCTTTGTACGTAACGCACTTCCAATTTTTCAACATAGTATGCAAGTAACATAAGATGGTAAAAGAGTTTAAGTTTGCTACATACAATGGAAAGAAAAAAAAAATTCTTAATAAAATGACAAAAAGATGAAGGGAAGTTGCATTTTTTTGGTGTAATTAATCTGATAAAAAATCTAAATCAACCCTAAATTCTCTAACTAAGATAACACAAGACCGAAAGAAATCGCAGATATAACATGATTTACATTAAAAACTAAATAGAAGAAAAGTGATAAATCTCAAGAATTGTGTAAAGTTTGGAACAGGAGCACCAAAAGCCCGTGAGCTTTCCATTTTCCACCGTTCTATAATATGAATCATCAACTGTTCTATGTGTTTTCTTTAGAGAACTAGGATTTTGTTTTTCCATTTCCCACTGTTCTATAATATGAATCGGCCAACTGTTCTTACTATTTGCTTTGTATGAAGAATTGTTTATGATCATATTACCTTTGTTTTCCTGATGGATCTAATGATACAGGTATGTACAAAATAACTTGTTAACCGGAGAAGTCCCGTCCAGTCTTCTGAACAAGAATTTAGTCTTAAAGTGAGTATTTCTTCCTTGCTCCATGACTTCTTTTTCTTTTTTGGAAAAATATAATCGACTTCATGTTGGTTAAAAGTCGAAGACTAAATATTTTTGAAAAAAGATAATCGACTTCATGTTGGTTATAAGCACATTTATTTGCCATTCATGTGTTAATTGAGAAATGCTTCAAACATTTTAGATTTGCATAAATGGTTAATGAAGTTGCTTTATGATTTACCTCTATTCCACACACTTTGACTTTTAAGGTCAAACTTATTTCGTTTTGCATGTTTTTTATGGTTTTTTCTTGTTTTTTAATCTCTTCAGCTACTCGGGAAATGCCAATCTTAATAAAGGAAGTAATGGAGGGAGGCAAAATAGAAACATAATTATTGGATTGGTGATCGGGGCTGCTGCCCTTTTCTGTGGGTTCATAACTTCATGTCTACTCCTTCGCCAACGAAAGAAATATTCCAAAACAGGTAAGCTTATGAACATGTATTGATATGCTTTTCATGCACATGGTGCAACCAATATAGCACAACTTTGGGGGTATTTGATAAAAATCAGAATCAGATAATTAAATGTAATTAAGGGGATGTTTGATATAGTTTGGATATGCTTTTGCTGTTGGAAATTGTAATAATTATATATTTGAGTGTTTGACAAGTTCTGATTACTTAAAAGATTAATACATAAGATGACAAAAAGGGCATTATTATAAAATAAAGGACACGTCTGAGATGGGAGTAAAGCTCTCTCAAATCAGTTTAAAAAGGGTAATTAGGTAAAAAAAAAAGTGACCCTTTGGGAGTTAGAGTCTCTCAAATCAGTTTAAAAAGGGTACTTACGTAATTTTGTTTTACCTTTTGATAATCATTCTTGCTGCAACTAGTATGAAATTGATTATTTCAGAAGCAGAATCTGTTTATCCAAACATTAAAAGTTGGCAAAGTCTCAATAGCGGGATAATCAATTTCATAACATAAAATTATTGCTTTTATGTTTTCTAACAAGTTTTTTATTGAAATTTGCTTTTTTTTTTGTCAGAGCCCAAACATAGCATGTCTGTTATGAGCAATGCAGCAACAGAAGCTGCTCAAAGCTTCACATTATCTGAACTACGAAACGCCACAAAGAATTTTGAAAACAAAGTTGGCTCGGGAGGATATGGCACCGTTTATTATGGAAAATTAAACGATGGGATGGAAATTGCTGTCAAAATACTTGAAAATAATAATGTTTATCAGGGCAAGAAAGAGTTTGCAAACGAGGTAACTTTTGGTATAATAATTTCTCTATGTTCTGTTACTTGCTACAACAAGCTCTTCCTGATTATTTTATTTGTATACTTTTTTTTTCTGATTAAGGTGAGCCTTCTTTCGCGAATCCATCATAGAAACCTGGTACAGTTCCTAGGCTTTTGCCAAGAAGAAGGGAAGGATATTCTTGTTTATGAGTTTATGCATAATGGAACACTCAAAGAACATCTTTATGGTTCGGTTTTGTTTAATCTCTTTATGTTCTTGACCGGACTCAAACTTTAGGTTTTCTGTTGGGATGATGAATCTTTATGTTTAAATTTAGGACCTTTAGCTAGGGAACGGGGGATTAACTGGATCAAGCGACTCGAGATTGCTGAAGAGTCAGCCAAAGGTTTGCTTTATTGGAAATCAAGATTTATTTGTGAATTCATATGCTAATTTGTCTTTTTTATGAACTTGTTTTAGGGATTGAGTACCTTCATACCGGTTGTGTCCCTTCCATCATTCATAGAGATTTGAAAACAAGCAACATTCTTCTTGATAAGAATATGAGGGCTAAAGTTTCTGATTTTGGCCTCTCAAAGCTTGCAGTTGACGGTACTTCTCATGTATCAAGCATTGTTCGTGGCACAGTCGGCTATCTTGATCCTGAGTAAGCACCACTTTCCATTTTGGGATGTCCCATGAAAATTGGACCATTTGCACTTGAGTTTTCTTGTTAAAACTACCTACTTTGTATATTTGTTAAATGGTTTTTTAGAGCTATAAAATTTATGTGATCCTCAAACTTGAAATTCCTTGTGAATTGTAGGTACTATATTTCAAACCGTTTAACAGACAAAACAGATATCTATAGTTTTGGGGTCATTCTTCTTGAGCTTATCTCCGGCCAAGAAGCGATTTCAAACGTAAACTTTGGTATAAATTGCCGTAACATCGTTCAATGGGTAAGTCCATTTAACATCCACTCCCTCTAAGACTCAAATGTTTGACCCTTTTGACCTGTTTACTTACAAATTGGTCTGTTTAGGTTATATTTTATCCGTCACGGGTCAAACTGGTTATGCAAAAGATTCAACTAAAAAAGAAACCGGTCAAATGGGTTGAAAATCATCCGAAATGTTTTCAGACTCATGAAACCTTGTAAAATGCTTTATTAAGAAAAAGTTAGATTATTATTGTAGGGGAGGGTTCCAGAGAAAACCACATAGTTAGGCGAAAACCAAGGAAACTACTAAAAAAACTAATTTTAACCAATCATATAATAATATTTATTTTTTATTTTATTTTTATTTATTTATAAGAGTACCTGTGTAATATTACACATTTTTACCAAAAAATCATTTAAGAATTGGTTTACGTATACGTAACACATAGTGTTACGTATACGTAAACAGAAAACAAAAAAATTGCGGTTACGTATACGTGAAACACAATACGTAAAATATTTTTTTGGTAAATTGTGTAATATTATATTAATACACTTAGAAATAAATTAAAAAAATAAAAAATCTATAAATTATTTGATTGACTTTTAGCGGTTTTGTCGGTTTTCGCCTAACTTTATGGTTTTCTCTTGATCCTTCCCCTATTATTGTAATTATATTCATCACATTTATTTACCATTTTCTTAAAGATAACAAAGGGATAATGCATGTGGAAGCCACCCAAGTATTCGACTTTTTTTCATTTAGGCAACAATTATATTGGAACTACCTTATAGGCTATGCGAGTATGTATCTGGTTTCCTCTACAGGCCTCAAAATGCCTGAATATTGTAAAATAACAAAAACACCCTATATTTTTTTTACACTGGAATGTTTCCTTTTGATAGATCGACTCAAGGGTATTTTTGTCATTATTAAGTTTTTAAGGGCATTTTGTCATTAGGCATGTTTATGGCCGAACTTAATATATATGAAACCAGATACATCATACATGGTTGGGTGGCTATAAAGTAATTTTGATATACAAGTGACTTTAATTAAAAAAGATAAATACATGGGTGGCTTCCACATACATTATCCCAAAATAAATAAATAAATAAATTGTTTGTGGGTCGGCCCAACCCGACCCGTTTTGAACCATTACCCGGCTCAGCAAGCCCATTTTACTACCCCTACTATTAATGATTGTATTGACAGGCGAAGATGCATATTGAGAATGGGGACATTCAAGGAATCATTGATCCAGCTCTTGGTAATGAATATGACATCCAATCAATGTGGAAGATAGCCGAAAAAGCTTTGATGTGCGTGCAACCACACGGGAACATGAGACCCTCAATGTCTGAAGTTATCAAGGAAATACAAGATGCAATCTTGATAGAAAGGGGAGTGAAAACGGAACGTGGTTCTGATGAAGTATCAAGGCATTCTATTTTGAACATGGGATCTCTTGATCTAATGGCGAACGGTCAAGATTTGTCGATTGATGAGTCGTTTACCCGACCTGGAGCGCGTTAAGCATTGGTTCTGTTACATATCTTCAATGTTAGATGCTTAAAATAGAAGTTGTGAGGTTTTTGGAAGTTGGGTTTGGAGTAGTTGTTAGAATGGTGGGGTGTTGATTTTTTGGTATTTGGATTGGAGGTGTGGTATTTTGGTCAGTTTGTAAGTTTTTGTAGTTGTAGGGGGTTGGGTGTAAATTCGGACTTCTTGTGGACCATTATTTAAACTTACATAGTTGCAAATTTATTTGTAGTAATATTTGTATCCAAATTTATTTATTTACTTATCCTTTTGCAATTATTGTGAGATACTAATTATGTTGACAATGGTTATGAGATACCAATTATGTTGACAATGGTTAGGCTTCTAAACGAATTGAACGAATACGAATGGGCTATGTTCGTGTTTGTTTATTTAACTTTAACCAAACAAATGAACGAACACAACAAACTTACCCAGTAGTGTCCCACTCGTAGGCAGGGAAACAAATGAATGGCGATGAACAATTAAACGAATAGTTTTCGTGGTTGTGGTTGTGTTCGTTTGTTAAGAAAATGAATGTGTTCGTGTTAATTTATGTTTGTTTGTTAATATTTTAAACGAACGGTTCATGAACACAAATAAAGGAACACCAATTTAAAGTAACATGAATATTCAAATTAAAGTCTAAAATGTTATCATCATTGCATCCAACATTTTGTAAAACTAAACAAAGATATTAACTGATTTTAAATCAGGCTTAAGGGTTATGAAATATGAAAATCAAATTGATTTTAAATTAATATTAGTAATAATTAAACTTAATGAGTATTTGAGTGAAAGTAAACTTAAAGGACATAAGTGAACACATTTAAACGAACGTAAACGAATGAACGTTCACGAATAGGAACGGGACATGTACTTAATGTTTGTTCGTTTAATTAAATGAACAAAAATTTATTTTTATGTTCGTTTATTAAAAAAACATTAATGAACTTCTCGCCGAACGATTCATTAATCGTTTGATTTGTTTATAAACCTAAACCTAACAGTGACAGCATACTTTTTTTTAACATCGACCGTAAGTGTGAAATTCATCTTATAGTAAATTACATTTTTCGTCCTTTAGGTATAATGCAAATTTCACTTTTCGTCTTTAAACTAAGGAAATAATATAAATCATCCTTTATGTTCATATTTTGTAATAGTTTTCATCCTTTCGTCTAAGATAAATAACAAAAATCATCCTTTATATTCGCATTTTGTAACAGTTTTCATCCTTTCAAATATAGAACGAAATTAGAGCAAAGGATGAAAACCATTATAAAATATGAACATAAAAGATGATTTATGTTATTTTCTTAGTTTAAGGACAAAAAGTGAAATTTGTTATATACCTAAAGGAAGAAAAATATAAGAGTAAATTACATAAATTGTCCTTTATGTTTATAACTTTTTTCAGATATTGTCCTTTAGCCCAAAAATTGTCAGAGATCGTCCTTTATGTTTACAAATCTTGCACGTTACGTCCTTTGGCCCTAACCCAGTTAAATTTCTCAATTAAGTCTGGTCATGTGCAAGGCACATGAGGGTACTTTTATAATTTTATCCATTTAATTAAAAAATATGTTAATTAAAATATTTATAAACCCACTATTTCTCTCTCTCCCCTCTCTCTCTCTCATCTTTCTCCGCTTCAGCAACACCCTCTTTCATCAATACTTTCAATCTGCACCAACACGATTCCATGGCCAACGGGTGTTAAATCCTCGAAGAAAGATAACCAAATCGATGGGCAAGGAAGATGAGAGATGGAATCTAAAGAAACAAACAATAATCGATAATCTCTGATAGATTGTTCCAAGGAGACCTCCCAACCAAGATTCAAGTTGCCAGAGAAATCAGGAGCACGATTCGTAACCGTAACTCCTCTAGGAAGATTCACGTCAAATTCGCCGCTGCCGGCGTCATCCAGCCCCTTGTTCTCATGCTCTGCTCCCAACACCATGATGCTCGTGAAGTCTCCCTTCTCGCACTCCTCAACCTCGCCTCCGGAAACGGGCGGTGAGTATTTGTTTCAAATTCTGAATTCTCTTAGGGCTTTAGGTAACATGAAATTGAATTAGGGTTTGTGAAATTAGTAGTTCAGATGACGAATTGAACATCGTAGTTCGTTGTTATTACTGTTCAAATCATGGAATTGAGCTTCTCATAAGTTAGGGTTTGTGAATTTTGTAGTTCAAATGAAAAATTATTTTGTTTTGGAGGATCTCTTAAGTTAGGGTTTTGTTCATCCTCTTTAATTTACAGAAACAAGGAAGAAATAGTGACATGTGGAGCCATTGCTCCTCTTGTGAAGCTTCTGAAGTTCCAAACCGTCGACAACCTGAGTGAGAGAGAGAGAGAGAGAGAGAGGAGAGAGAGAAATAGTGGGTTAATAGATATTTTAATTAACATATTTTTTAATTAAATGGGTAAAATTATAAAAGTATCCTCATGTGTCTTGCACATGACTAGACTTAACTGAGAAATTTAACTGGGTTAGGGCCAAAGGACGTAACGTGCAAGATTTGTAAACATAAAGGACGATCTCTGATAATTTTTGAGCTAAAGGACAATATTTGAAAAGGGGTATAAACATAAAGAATGATTTCTGTAATTTACTCAAAATATAATTTACTCTTAATCTTATACAATATTTAGTCAACCATTGACCTTTTAACCGCCTACAAAAGATATGGAGTAAATTACACAGATTGTCCTTTATTTATACTATAAATTACACTTAGTATCCTTTGACTTCAATAAGTACATCAAATGTCCTTTTCTTGCATACTTTTATATACTCTATGTCCTTTACACTAACTGGTGTTAAGTTTTTCTGTTAAGTTTTGGCATGTGACTTTCACATGAGGGTAAAATAGTCATTTTACCCTCAAAAGGACAATCTATGTAATTTAAAACAAAATTTTATTTTAAAAATTCTCACCTCTCTCTACAGTGTAGTTACTGTTTGACCTATCCAACGACTGCAGGCTCCGAGTTGGCTTCAAACTAACAGACGGATCGCCATCCTTAACCCGATTCAACGCAGCCAAAGACATGGAAGTATGAGGCAGAGCTAGAGACAGATCTAGGGTTTCCAATTTCGGCTTCTTGTCTCTATTCATTCCATAACTCTCGTCATCTTCAACCTCTCGTTAGACGAATTCTCCGACAACTGCAAGAAATCCCTCTCTATCCATCTATTCTAGGGGTGAGCAAAAAACCGAATTAACCGAACCATAACCGAAATAACCGACTTAACCGAACCGAACAATTAACCGATTGTTCGGTTAAGCAATAACCAATTAACCGAAAATTGTGGGTCGGTTTTGGTTATAGGGTATGTCATAACCGAAATAACCGAACCGAACCGAATGCCATCAATTTAAAATAAATATAAAATACCATTCATTCTTATGCTAGGATTCTGGATGCTCACCTTCTCAATTCACTTATTTATATACATATACAACCTTTTAAACATCATACGTAGCTTGTCAACACTGATTACTAATTAGTCTACACAAGTATTAATCGGGAACAGAAGCACCAAAGGGGTATACCAACTGATCGTATGACCAATACACAAGGATGCGTGTTAAAGGACTTAAGGGAAGCATTTATGCAGCTCAAAAAATTTACAGGTGTAGACACAAAATCCATGAGTGTTTAAAGGACTTAAGAAAGCCATAATTGTAAAGTGGAAGCATTTAGCAGCTCAAAATATTTCTTATTCATTGCCACAAACTATCACCATTGTCATTGCAATTACAATCTAATACCATGAAGTGATCGTTTTCAGCCACAAGATTTTAGTAGCCAATTTATTTGTTGCATGATCGCAGCTATTTATTTGTAGACTCACAAGTTCACATACTCACAGTAGACTTGTAGATTCAGAGCCCCACATCGATTATTAGAATAAAAGTTAGATGATAGTTACTCATATAAATGAAGTTCCTTGTCCCACATCGCTTGATAGCGGAAAAGCTCACTGAAACTGAACTTATAAAAGGAGAGGCCCGGGTATGACTTTCATTTAAAAATTGTTGGCCCATTGGTTGAATCAAAGTAAAGTTTACAGTGGTACAAACATGGCCCAACGAAGTTTAATTTTTGGTTTAAAAGCCAAGCAAATTATTTTAACCGATCCATAATTGATGGTTAACCGAACCAACCTTAACCGAAGTATTGGTTTTGGTTTGGATGGATTTTTACATAACTGAAGTTTCGGTTTTGAAAAAGGCTATAACCTCACCGAACCGACCTGTGCACAGCCTTAATCTATTCTCATTCTGATCATAATTTCTACAATCCTCAGAAACAAATAGTTTTCCTTTAAACTTATCAACCAAATTCATCAAACTCCTACCATTATCAGACAAATTCTGACCTAATTTTGAATTATGATTATCACAAAGATAGCTCAAAGTCAACTCCTGAGAAACCTCTAATTTCGAGGGTTTTGACTTCGAAATTCTAGAAAACCCTAATTTATCATCTGAATTCAACTGATTTTCGTCAGATGTGAGGGAGGAAGGGTGGGGAGGAAATTAGTAGTGCTTTAGTCGCTGGATACGGTGGCTGCGCATGAGAAATTAGCAATACTTTCTCTAATGATTTCACAACTTACTATTATAACAGATCTGGTAAGTGTTAGAGAGAGAAAGTAGAAAGAGGAACTAGAGAGAAAGGTGCAAATTTTTAAAATAAAATTTTGTTTTAAATTACATAGATTGCCCTTTTGAGGGTAAAATGACTATGTTACCCTCATGTGGAAATCACATGCCAAAACTTAATAGAAAAACTTAACACCAATTAGTGTAAAGGGCATAAAGTGTATAAAAGTATGTAAGAAAAACACATGTGATGTACTTATTGAAGTCAAAGGACATAAAGTGTAATTTATAGTATAAATAAAAGACAATCTGTGTAATTTACTCAAAGATATGTTAAGCCAAGCTCACAAACTATTTATTTGTTAACCTTATAAATTCATACGAATATGTGTTAACCTTATAAATTCATACCAATAGTAAAGTAGTTTTATATTTTATTTTAAGTTAATTATATAATATTCGTAATTTTTAATTATTTATGATATCATCTAGTTTTCAAAATATGTCCGATCATTGAATCGTTTCAATAGCTGATCCGAACATTAGGGTATTCGTAGTGGGGCGTGATACGCCCGATGTGGTATCCCTATCATGCCGACACATCGCCCTTTGGGCGTGATGGTGGCGTTAGCCCAAATTGTGGTGGTGATCACGGGCAAAGGGGCAAGAGAAATTATTTTTTATTTTTTATTTTGATCACCAACCACAACAGTACATCTCATCGTCTTTTTTTATCAACTAAACCATTACACACTTTTAATGTGATCACAACATTGTCTACGTTTTTCATCACTGTCACTGAATCATTACGGATGATGTTAAAGAAAAAAAAACACCACCCTAAATCCAATTGTCAATCGGGCCAATCAATTTCGACTGTCATAAATTTATAATATTCACCTACTTTTGTGTAAGACACTAATAAACAAAAAGAAAATCAATACCCTAATTGCATTTTGTTTTAAACTTCACCAACAATATTAGACATAATCATCAAAATTTTGAACTATATTAAAATAAATATAATGAGACCAGCAGAATATCCTAAAGTTGTTTTGATAATTATTTCTTTCATGTTTTATATACAATCAAATCATAAACAAAATAACATTGAATGAACTCAATTAAAATAACTCGAGCAAAATAATATTAGAAATTCTAGATATAAACTTTTGAAACAAATACTTTATAATACAACGTGTGTTCATTTGAGATTATTTTTTAGAATTATTTATCTTTTTGTTACCTTTTAAAAATAACTGAAATAAGCAACTTTAAACTTAAAACTTGTTTTATTTATCTTTTTTTACCAAGTAAGCAAGGTGTCTGGTCTAGACAACTACATCGATATGCCTTTTTAAAGAAAACACTCATTTGTTTGATGCTCATAATATAAATGGAACTTGTAGTACCTATCAGCATTCTTCTTAGACATTAAGGAATGGAAGAAAGATGGGGCGGGACAAGAGGGGGAACACCGTCCCGGGTGTCTCAGTGCCGCTCAAAAATCACTCGGCGCCGATGTGCCATCTTAAAGCCCATCCCGTGATTTTTTGAGCTTTTGATCGTTAAGAGCGGTTTAACGACTAATTTTGTATTCTTTTTAATTAATAAAAAGCAACCTCTCTCTTTCTCTCTCTCTATATATACACCATTTAACATCTTCATATTTTTCACATCATTCTTTACCAATTCTCTCTCAAAATTCAACCCTAAATACTTTATACAATGTCTTTACTATTAGCAAGAATATATTTGATTATATATTTTGTATAGTTTTATATTATAGAGGGGTGTCTTGTGTATTATTTTCAGTTATAAATAGGGATCATGTATATGGAATTATTCATTCAATAAAACACCATTTGGATGTGGAAATTCTTTACATAAAATTCCTCCCAAAACCTACCATTTAAACAACATTCATCTGGCCCCTAATGTCATTAAAAACTTACTTTCCGTACGTAAATTCTCTCGAGATAATAAAGTTTCTGTTTCATTTGACCCGTTTGGTTTTTCTTTGAAGGACCTTCAAACTGGCAAGCACCTATCCCGCCACAATAGTACCGGGGATCTCTATCCATTCACCGCACCTGCTCCTAGCAACTTTGCTTGTCTCTCTTCGTCCTTCACATGGCACTCCAGACTTGGACATCCCGGATCTCAAGTTTTACATTTACTTTCAAATCGTAATTTTATTTCTTGTAATAAAGACAAAAATTTTAATGTTTGCCATTCATGTCAGTTATCTAATAGTAAACGCCTTCTCTTTTATGATTCTTTGTCATTTACATTTGCACCGTTTGATATAATTCATTGTAATCTCTGGACTTCACCAGTTTTAAGCAAAACAGGGTATAAATATTACATGGTACTCATTGACAACTTCACACAATACGTATGGGTTTATCCTCTAAAATATAAATCCGACACCTTCCCCACGTTTGCCAAATTTCACAAGCTCATTGCCACTCAATTTAACAAAAATATTAAATCTTTCCAATGTGATTTGGGCAGGGAATTCGACAACCACTCGTTTAAATCTTTTGCTCAATCCCACGGCCTTGTCTTCCGTTTCTCATGTCCTCAAACCTCCTCTCAAAATGGGAAAGCGGAACGGATGATCCGTCGTCTTAACGACATCATTCGCGCTCTCCTTCCCGCCGTCCTTTTGGGTTGAGGCACTCCACACCGCCACATACCTTCACAACATACTACCTACCAAACGCCTAAACTTTTATACACCCACCTACGCCTTATTCCTTCGCCACCCCACATATGACCACTTACGCGTGTTCGGGTGTGCATGCTACCCAAATCTCTCTGCCACACAACCCCACAAACTTCACCCACGGTCAGTTCGGTGTATCTTTCTTGGTTACCCAACCAACTTCCGTGGGTACAGGTGCTATGACCCGGACACGGGCAAAGTACACCTCTCCAGACATGTGGTGTTTGATGAACACCTCTTTCCTTCTTCCCATCCCACACCACCCCAGGCATACAAATTCCTTGAACCTGATTACGATCCTTCACCACTCATCCTCCATCCACCATTATTCCAGCCTTCAACCCCTCCTTCGGCCAATTTCAACCCACTCCCACACCCAGCACAAACTGCCCCACCGATGCCTCCTGGCCCACCACCGACCGCTACACCCACAACCCCACATCACCCCATGACTACTCGATCCAAAGCCGGTATCACCAAACCTCAATCTCGCCTTAACCTTCACGTCTCCACAACTTCCCCTGCATCTCCCATTCCGACCACATATGCTAAAGCATTCTCAGATCCAAATTGGAAACAGGCCATGCTAAACGAATTTAAAGCTTTGCAGGTGAATGACACGTGGGAACTTGTTCCACGACCCGAAAACCACCCGGTTATTAGATGCATGTGGTTATTTCGTCACAAGTTTAATGCCGACGGAAGCTTGGCAAGATATAAAGCTCGATTAGTTGTTAATGGGAAATCCCAAACAGTGGGCATTGACTGCCACGAAACCTTCAGTCCGGTTGTCAAACCGGCCACTATCCGGACAGTTTTATCTTTAGCGGTGTCCCGCTCTTGGCCCATCCATCAACTAGACGTGAAAAATGCATTCTTACATGGCCACTTAAAAGAGACAGTTTTCATGCATCAGCCCCCGGGTTTTATTGATAACACCAAGCCCACTCACGTTTGTCGGCTGAAACGGTCTCTTTATGGTCTCAAACAAGCCCCTCGAGCTTGGTATACCCGGTTCTCCAATTACATTTTGTCCAAAGGGTTCAAAAACAGCGTTTGTGACACGTCATTGTTTGTATATCACCACGGGGAACACACCGCATATTTACTGTTATATGTGGATGACATCATCTTAACGGCGTCTAACGCCACGTTGTTGCGTACAGTTATTGACACACTGTCAAACGAATTTGCCATGACTGATTTGGGTCCTCTTCACCATTTCCTAGGAATCACGGTTAAGCGCAACAAGTCCGGGCTATTTCTGTCTCAATCTCTATTTGCCAAAGAGATCATTCAGCGGGCGTCGATGCAGGATTGCAAACCCTCTGTAACGCCCGTCGACACATCCTCCAAGTTAAGTGAATCGGACGGCCCACTTATTCCTGACGGCACTCTGTATCGTAGTCTAGCCGGGGCTCTTCAATATCTTACATTTACCAGACCGGACATCTCCTATGCAGTTCAGCAGGTCTGTTTATTCATGCATGCTCCACGCGAGCCCCACTTCCAGTTTTTGAAACGTATAATCCGATACATTCAAGGCACTACAGAATACGGGTTACGCGTTACTGCCTCGCCGTCCCGGTCCCTAACTGCTTACTCCGACGCAGATTGGGGAGGGTGCCCCGATTCCCGCAGATCGACGTCGGGTTATTGTGTTTATATGGGTGATAATCTTCTCTCCTGGTCGTCTAAACGCCAGGTCACGGTCTCCAGGTCTAGTGCTGAAGCAGAATATCGAGGTGTTGCGAACGCCGTTGCCGAGGTCAGTTGGCTCCGTAACCTATTGATGGAGCTTCATACACCTTTAAGTCGGGCCACGGTTGTCTACTGCGACAACGTTTCTGCTGTTTACCTGTCCGACAACCCCGTTCAACACCAACGCACTAAGCATGTTGAAATTGACATTCACTTCGTTCGAGAGAAAGTCCGTCTCGGACACATCCGGGTACTTCACATTCCTTCCAAATTTCAATATGCTGACATATATACAAAGGGCCTGCCTCGACACCTATTTCAAAGTTTCAGATCCAGTCTGACCGTACATCCTACTACCGATCACACTGAGGGGGCCTATTAGCAAGAATATATTTGATTATATATTTTATATAGTTTTATATTATAGAGGGGTGTCTTGTGTATTATTTTCAGTTATAAATAGGGATAATGTATATGGAATTATTCATTCAATAAAACACCATAAATACTTTTATTTACCATCTAGTTCAGAGGTCATGCGTAACAAATATGTACGTAACAACGACGCTTCATCATCAAGTTCAAACAATACGTCTTCTTCTAAGAATACAAATGTGCATAACCCTTTTTTTGTTAACAATTGCTCAATCTACGTTAAATTATTTTCAAGATACTGCAAGTTCAAGCGGACTTCAAAATACAAAAATTAGAGTGAACAGAGATCGTGAAGTTGTACATGATGGTCTCGTGCAGGATTACTTCATTGAGGATCCAAAATTTTGTGATGGGGTGTTTAGGAGAAAGTTTTGGATGAGAAGATAACTATTCCTACAAATAGTTAATGATATGGACAGAAACTTTCTATATTTTCGATCATCCTATGATGCTAGATGAAAAAAGAGTTTTACGCCATTTACAGAAGTGCACATCTGTAATACGTCAACTAGCATATGGGGCAGTTCACGACATAAATGATGAGAACTTGAATATGTCTGAAAGACATTCATGTGAAAGCCTACAACATTTTTGTGGCGGTATTATTTAGTTGTATGGAAAAGAATATTTACGTAAACTGACTGCGAATGACATATGAATTTTGTACGGCGCACATGAAACCAAACATTGATTCCCTAGAATGTTATGTAGTATTGATTACACATTGGCCCACACATGACGAGGTTAATACATGAAAGGTGATCACTGAAGCGGTAGCCTTGCAAGATTTATGGTCTTGGCATGCCTTTTTTTGGTGTCGCCGGTTTCAACAATGACATCAACATCCTCCATCAATCGTCATTTTTCTACAAGGTTGTAGATGGATCTGCACCAAAGTGTCTATTTCAGGTAAACAAAGTACAATACAAGAATGTGCATTATCTTGTTGATGAGATATACCATAATTGGTCAACTATTGTGAAATCGTTTACCTATCGACATGACGATAAACGAAAAAAGGTTCAAGGCAGCACAAGAAGTAGCAAGAAAGGACATGGAATGAGCTTTTTGGTGTCCTAAAAACTCGTTGGGCTATAAATCGACTTACTGCAAGGGTAATGCATCCTGCCTGGATTAGAAATATAATGTACGCATACATATTACTCTATATGATATGAAAGACGAATGTGCAATCCATGTCTTGTTCATGTAATTGATCCTCCAACCGATCAAGAAGTAAATGCTGGAATTGCGTTGCCAAGAACCCACAACAACATTCGACCAGATCTCGTGAAGCATATTGCAAACACCTACATACCCACCCTACATGAGTAGTAGTATTTTTTTTTAATTATTTCTATTTAGTCTTGTATTTTTTAATTAATGAAATGCTATTTTATTCACAAGTTTTATATTTCTTATATTGATTTTTTATTTTAATTATTTTATTAAAAATGCTTTAGGAATGTGAGGATGAGAAAAGTCCATTTTCATTGTTTAGGGATGGAGTGGGAATGGATGGAAAGAGCTGACGTAACATTGATGTGGAGGAGAGAGGGAGAGAGAGAGAGCTTAGGGATGGATTCCCTTCACCATTACTTGTGGTGGTGGGAATCTAAAGTTGTGGTGGAACTTTTAAGTGGCTATGATTTCACTGGGAGTATTAATACGGATGAAAAATGATTATATAAAAAAACTTGACAATTCTCCTTGCACATGCTTAAACCGGAGGGAACCACAGACTTCCCAACCCAAAGATACATGACTCATTATGCCCTTTTGTTATTGGTTATATGAATATCCTCTAGGAAGATGGACTTGGTTTAAAAACGCTTCCTTAAAATTGATGTTGATCCTAGGGGTATCTCTAATGTTTTAAAGAAAAATTGCTTGCTTCGTGAGTGACAATGATATATGTTACACTTCTTCACTTTGTGCATTTGGAGTGTTATATGCTCACATTCGTGGATGTTCAAATGACTTCATTAAATTTGATAAACAACATACACAAATTCTTTGTCAAAATTAAAGTTTATACATACATACATACATACATCTATAAACATTAGATATTGCATGTTTGGTCAAGATCCAAGATTTAAGATTTTTCAAATATTCAGTTGATTTATAACATGTATGTGAATTTTTCATGATTTCACTTATGTTAATTATTCTCAATAATTTATCAATACAATATTACCGTGTATCAAAATATGACACGAGTTTGTTTGCGGTTTATGCTCATATTAAATCAAGTAATTATCATAAATTATTATTAGGATTGTAAGCAAAACAATTACTTTTATTATAAAATTAGAATTCGCTTTAATTCTTAAAAGAAAAAAGGTTGAACCGACTCTCATTATTTCTGCAAGCACCTTAATATCTCATCTAACATAATACCTTCTTCCCTCAAAATCAAATAAATGAAAATGTACCTTCCTTTCAAAAGACCTAGTTGAAAAAATTTCAATATAACATATATACCGTTAGTTAAATTATTTATTTGAAATATAATACAAAGATAACTACGATGGAATCATATCTTACTTTAAATATTTACAAGATTACAACTTTACAAGCGATTATACCTCTTTTTTATGTATACCCCGTAAATTTCTCAATATAGTTGCTAACAAAAAAGTAAATAAAAAATTTTTTCTTTTCAGAATAATAAATAACAATTTAAAATAAGAGAAAACCCCCAAAATATCCTTATTACTTTCTTGTCCCCCAATCTGTCCCGTTAACGTATTTTTCCGAAAATGTCCCCTCATATACCTTCGGAACCGACGGTATAACATGGTCATTTGACGCTGTTCTCAGCCAATCACAGCCTGCCACGTGTCCAAATCGCAAGTATGCTTATAAACACCGGCGGATCCGACGAAATTTTTTTTACAAAACTGTTGAGGTAGGATCTCATTGATTATTTTTTTTTTCAAAAAAGATTTCTTTTATTTTATTTTTTACAAAATTGTTAAGGTAATTTTTTTTTCAAACACCTTCGGAATTTTTTCAAACACTCAATATCGTCGGATTTTTCAAACACCAAATGCCATCAGACTTTTTTCAAACACCGTTGGACGACGGTGTTAAAGTGGACATTCTCGAAATAAATAAGTCAACGCAACAGATTCGAATACAAGATAAGTTATAAGGGAGGTGAGAGTGGTACCCTCCCAACCAAACTACCCTCCCAACCAAACTACCCTCCCAAATTACACCAATTAGAAGATACACCTTAATTAGCCAAAATACCCTCTATGGTGGGAGTGGTACCCTCTGAGTACCCTCCAACCTTCTTATTTATTTATTTTTTTAAATTAAAACAAAACCAAACCAAACCAAACCAAACGTACCCAGTATAATCCCACACATAGCTAACGCTATTAGTAGGGTCTGGGGAGGGTGTGATGAGGGCAAACCTTACCCCTATCCCAAGGGATAGAGAGGCTGCTCCCATTTAGACCCCCGGCTCCATGGGAAAGAAAAAGATAAAAATATAAATAAAATTAATGAGTAATAAAGTAAAATAAATCTAACAGTAATATAATTAATAGTTAATTAATAGTTATTTCATTAATAGTTAAAAATACATAACAATAAATAAAAAAGACAATAAATAAATAAAAACAAGTTAAAAAACACCTAAAAAAATAAAAATCACATGTCCAATCATACTTTGCGGCTATTTCACGCTCCCGTTTTGAAATTATTTCCAACATCGGTCCGGTTAGATTATCGTGCGGATGCGTAAATATTTTATAGGGGTAAAATGTTTGGGTATGTATTTATAGGGGTAAATTTATTAAATTTATTAATTTATTTTTAAACATTTTAACGGCTATATATCCGTTCAACGGTACACTTTCAACGGCTACATCCAAGTTTCGACGGGTTCCAAAAGCCGCCCACCCTACCCGCCCTTCCTTACCCGCATATGATGCGGCGGTGTACCCGCTGGGTACCCCTAAGAACACTTTTTCCTTGAAATAAAAATGTGATCATCTATACTTTATTGGTTTATTTATTATGTAATAGGTTAGAATCTCGTGCATTACACGAGTTCTATATATTGAAAACGATATAACTTAAAAATTTGTAAATACGTCCTAACTTGTCAGACTATTATGATTATGTAACTTGTCAGACTATTATGATCGTCTCGAGATATATATCAAGTGGAAATGTGTGTATATAACAAATTAATATTTTTCTTTAATTAGTTATATTTTGATTTCTTATTATATATCTATATCTATACTATATAATAAATAAAAGTTTTTACATGCCACGTGTCGCCTTTATATTCATTATAATCATATTCTTATTTAATATAATTAGTATTTTTTTTAATAATATATTTATAATATTATTATTATTATTTAATAAGATACACCTTTATTTATTAGTATATATTTAATTGACGTAGGAGATATATACAATTAGAATCAATCTGTAACATGAACACTCAAATACCATCATCATCCTCCTCTTTTTTCTGAACTGTATATTAGGGTAAAACCCTCGTTAAATTTCAACTCCAAATTAGGGATTTCAATCCAACCGAACATCAATTTCTGCAACTCTTATAATCAATCATTCACAAACCACTACGAAATAAGGTAATCAATCAACCACACCTTTGATTCCTATCCACTTACGAAGATGTTATTGTTAGTTATTTCATCGAAAACTTAAACAGATGATCTTCCTTCAAGCATACGCATCGTCAATCGATCATGTTCGTTTATTCGTTTATTTAATTTCTGTCGGTTTTAAGCTTGACATGGATGAACAGATAATCAATTAATTCTAGGGTTAGATTTAAGTTATTGCGTTATCATATTCGAGTTTTGTTATGTGATTTGTGTTTATGTTTATTGGTTACTTTTTATTGATTTTGATGTTTATAAGTAACAACTTTGGTGGTGGTTTTTTATATATTTCTTTATGGTTAAGGATGATGACATTTTGTAGTGATCATTGTACTGAATGGTGCTGGTGGAGGTGTGTGGTTTGTTCTGATTTTAGTGGTGATCATTCATTGATATTATTCTGTATGATGAAGAATCATGAGGTTTTTGTTGATCATTATATTGATTGATTTAAGATAGTTTCTTGTAGGTGTTCTGGTGTGGATTGTGATTTGTAGTTTGTTCTAAATTTGGTGGTGATTTGATATTCTTCTGTATGATTAAGGATCTTAGGATTTTTCTACTGATCATGCTTTGTTCTAAGTTTGGTGGTAATATTTGATATTTTTCTGTATGATTGAGGATCAAGATATTTGTAGAAATGTTTATTTTGTCAAGTTGTTTGGAAAAGTGGTTAGCTTATTAATGGTGCTAAGTTCTGTTTTTGAATTTTTAGTGAAATAGCGATGGGAAACCGGGGGCAAAAAAGAGCAGAAACAATTGATGAGTTTCCAGCGGATAAAAGAACCTGTAGTTCATTGGAGTTCAGGCCAAGTTCATCTGTGTCACCGATTGAAACTACTGCAAGTACCTCCACAAATCAAACCCACGATCATGAAATGGAAACTTCTTCATCTGGTTCTGGGTCGGGCCGGACTGATGAAGATAAAGATTCAGCATACGGGTCATGTGATTCAGATGAAATGGGTGATACAGAACATAGAAAACACAGACATGCGATACTTGAGTACCAAAGGCAGAGGTTATCTAGTGATCAAACGAAATTCAAGAGGGTATTATCAATTTTAAATGGAGAAATTGAGGAATCTAATCAACAAGATGCTCTTAGAGAGCTTTGTGAAATACTATCTTTCTGTACAGATAGTTCTCTGTCAAGTTTGATGGCGAATTCCTTATCCCCCATTCTCATAAAGCTGGCGGGCCATGAAAACAACCCTGAGATTATGCTTTTATCTATTAGGGCTTTAACCTATTTATGTGACACTCATCCTCGATCTTCAGGTTTTATTGCTAGACATAATGGCATTTCAGCACTCTGTCAGAGATTGTTGGCCATTGAGTATGTGGATGTAGCTGAACAGGTAAAGTTTTGGGAATGGGAATGGGAATGATAGGAGGTGTTTGGTTTGACTTTTGAGGGTAGGATTTGTAAAATCAGGAAATCATATCCACTAAATAGAGAGGATTCGTAAGGGGGTGGGTTTAGAATTTTGATTCTGATCGTCGTTCCTTCCTGCTATAAACCCATACCCATGGTTTTTCCCTACCGCAAACCAAACACCACCTTATTTTTATTGATTCTGATATGCAGCTTCTCTGTTTATGGTATAGTGTTTGCAAGCATTAGAGAAAATATCGCGCGAGCAACCAGTTGCCTGTCTAGAGGCTGGTGCAATAATGGCTGTTCTTACTTATATTGATTTCTTTTCTACCAGTATCCAGGTAAGACTGTAGGATTAACTAACTGTTTATTTGAAATCTATTTATTTAGTTAACTATTTAAAATGCATTAAATTTGCTTCTGTTTTTCTATGAAATAAAAAAAGAGGGTTGCACTTTCAACGGTGGTGAACATATGTGAGAAGCTTCCTTCTGAAGGTTTTTCGCCTTTTATGGATGCAGTTCCAATATTGTGCCAACTTCTTCAGTATGAGGACAATCAGGTTTTTTAATTATAAATTATTATGTTTAATCGCATCTTTTGATGAATTTATTGACATATATCTTTTGATTTTAGCTTGTTGAACATGTTGCTACATGCCTAATTAAAATAGCAGAAAGAGTACAACAATCTCCTGAGATGCTGGATGAACTTTCTAAACATGGTTTGATTCAACAAGTTGCACATCTCATAGATTTGAACAGCAAGATCACTTTATCTCATTCTGTTGATACTGTATGCAGATTTTTTCTTTTTTTGTTTTTTTAATATTCTTTTATCATCAGTTTTTAACTTTTGTGAACTTGTATATATTCAGGGTCTGATTGGGCTACTTGTTAAGCTTGCTTCTGGTTCAATGATAGCTGTGAGGATGCTTTTTGATCTTGATATAAGTAGCATTTTAAAGGATATTTTGTCAACTTATGATCTTTCACATGAAATGCCTTCCCCTCGGGCAGCTGGTCAAAGCAATCAGGTCAAATGACACACGTGTTCAAAATGATTTAGATATTCTTATTGATGCTTGGAAATGACATAGTTTTTCCTCAGGCGCATGAAGTTTTGAAGTTGTTGATTCAGCTGCTTCCTGTTGTTGCTAGAAATCATGAGGTGCCATTGGCGGAAGAGAAAACAACCTTTTTGGTGAATAATCCTAATTTTCTGCAGAAGTTTGGGAATGATTTATTACATGTCTTGATCCAGGTTGGTTGTTAATTACTTTCTAGGGCTTATGTACTAATTTTTATATATAACTGGCATGATGCACTTATTTTTCTTCGTTTTTTTCCATCTTATAATCCTCAAACAGGTTGTTGATTCAGGTGTAGATTTATACATTTGTTATGGATGTCTATGTGTTATCGACAAGTTAATTTATTACATCAACTCTGATACACTTCTCGATTTGCTTAAACAAACCAACATTTCAAGGTGAAATAATCTTGATAACTCAACTTTGCAATTTAAGTTTTAGTACAGTTAGCAAACTGGTTGATTTGGGTTCCTTTTATCTTCAATGGGTCAAACGGGTTATATTAATAGATTTAACTAAAAAGTATATCAAAGTGTATTCAAATGCATAAACCTTCTAAATCGCTTTATCAAAAAAAGTTACAATCATTATTGTTATTATATACTTAATCTTATTTAGCTTAATTATTTATAAAATAAAAAAATGATAAAAAAGTGTTTACTGGGTTCCCAACAATGTTTTTACCCACAGGTTCCACACTAAAAAGTAACCGTTTGACCCATTTTGCCACCTCTAAGTTTTTATATTGATTTTTTCAAAAGTGAGGCTGATAAGCTCATATGTGCCACCTGACAGGTTTTTGGCTGGAGTGTTCACTCGAAAGGATCGGCATGTAATAATGCTAGCCCTAAATATTTCTGACACTATCCTTCAGAAGAGAAATGATGTTTTTGTGGACCCCTTCGTAAAGGAAGGAGTCCTTTTTGCCGTTGATGCACTTATAGTCCCGGAAAAGGGTTCAAATTTCATGTTTTCAATGTTCAATGATATTCAATTATCAAATCATTCAAGGCCAAAACGATGCTTATGCTATTCTTTTGACAACTCTAAGTCTTCATCAGCTTCAGAATCACTGAATTGTAAGTTGGAAAACGATTGTCTCCAAGCTCTTGCAAAAAACATAAGAACGAATTATTTTGAGAAAAATGCGTCCACATCAGCAAACGGAACAACTGATATTCTTGAAAAGTTGAAATCTTTATCTGCTGAATTAGCTTCTATTATGACTGATAGTATGGTTGAAGAAGAGTATGATCGTGTATTGCATCAAATCATGTCACATCTTAATGGATCAGATGTTATTTCCACTTTTGAATTTGTTGAAAGTGGAATTACTGAGTCATTATCCAAGTATCTATCTGGTGGTGAATGTTCTAGAAGAGTTTCTGACAGTAATGAGTCAAAAAGTCAACACTGTATTGCAGAGAAGAGACTGAAGACTTTTGTGAGACTTTTTTGGTCAAACTTCTCATTATCAGAATTTATATCTAAATTACAAAGTGGGCTATCTTCTGTTGAAGATTTTCCTGTTGTATTGAACAGCATATCTATACACAGAAATTCATATGCTACTGTTCCAGATAGGCATTGTACCACATACCTGTGTCTGAAAGTTCTGTTTGAGAAGGAAGATGGAGAGTTGACTCTAATTGACTACTCAGGAGATGTTCAAAATGTTGACCCGTTTTCAGATTTTGATGCAATTGAAAAGTTCTTATGGCCTAAAGTTTGCTCAGAAAGTAATAAAGATGATAAAAATGGGCTTGTTTCAAGTCAAAACAATGTTGGACCGACTTCTGCTGAGTCATCATGTGGGAATGAATTTCCATCTGTAAGTTCATCTTTTCATGTTTGATCCATTAGTTTTGCCGAAGTCGTTTGCTTTCTATAGATTAGTAAATAACTTAGTACGCACACATTAGTATCTTTACAACTTTGAAAGTTGAGTGATTTATGCTAGTTAGTTTTTAGTGTGTGGATAAAGCGATTCTGATTATCTATTTAATTAGTTCTTGATAATAAGTTTCCTAGCAGCTGCAACAAAGATAATTTTTAAGGGAAAAGTGAAACTAAACATTTAACCTTCTTTCTTACCTTACATTTGTGTATATGATAATTTTTATAAAGTTGTTAATGAATAATTTACAAAAGATATTATTAAGTTGATAAAAAAAAATTAGTTAATATATTTTAAATTTAGATAGTTAATAAATGTATTTTTGATCATTTTATCAAAGTTACTTAAATAATCAGGTCTTGTCAAACACTCAAACATCTGATCGTTACAATTTCATCCTGCACAAGCACATCAAAACAATATCTCCTACAGCCTGTTTTAATGATTTTGCGTATTTAATATCATATTATACTTCTTTTTCCACAAAGGTGGTTATCAAGTTGGTGTTCTTATTTCAGGCCTCTATGGAGCATGAACAAAATGCTATAGAAAAGAATAGTAGTATCAGCACCAAACATCCTCAATCCAGTAGAAACGATGGTCGTCTATCATTTTACCTTGAAGGAAAGCAAGTTGACCGGGGGTTGACTTTATATCAAGCTGTTATTCGTCACCACAAAGCACAGTATGACACCGTCACCCATGCAGCGTTGTGGAATCAAGTACACAAAGTAACATACAAGAAAACATCAAAATTAGAAAAAATCAGCTCCCAAGATTTTGGAAGTCATGCCTGTTGGCCATCTGTTTTGGAAAAACTGTTTTTTTCTGAAATTGGGTCAGCTGTGGAAAAGTCAACTCCTTGTTACAATATATTGTTTTTGTTGAGAATATTGGAAGCTGTGAACAGGTTTAGGTTCCATATCATGTTGCATGAAAATATTTTTGCCTTCGCTCAAGGTAGAATTAGTGACTTAGATGGTGTAACAGCAACAGATGAGGGTATTTTAGGTATTTCAAAGAACGAGTTTATAAATAGTAGGTTAACAGAAAAACTAGAGCAGCAAATGCGGGACCCGTTAGCCATCTCTACCGGCGGCATGCCATCATGGTGTAAACAATTAATGGCATCATGCCCATTCTTGTTTAGTTTTGAAGCTAGATGTAGGTACTTTCGGTTGGCAGCATTTGGTAAGCCTCAGGGTCAAACTTGGATTTCATCAGGGTCAAATTCAGGTATCCAAAACGATTCTCCTATGCCTCGAAAAAAGTTTCTGGTTTACAGACATCAGATTCTTAAATCAGCTGCTAAAATGATGGATCTTCATGCCAAACAAAAAGTTGTTCTTGAAGTGAAATATGATGAAGAAGTTGGTACGGGTCTTGGCCCAACATTGGAGTTCTTTACACTTGTGAGTAACGAGTTTCAAAAACCGGGCCTCGGGATGTGGAGAGGAGACAGTTTGTTGGATTCCGGGATTGTTGGATCTCTGTTTGGGCTCTTTCCGGGCCCATGGTGCCCTTCCATCAGCGTCTCAAATGATATAGAGTTTTCAGAGGTGAAAAGAAAATTTCTCCTCTTGGGACAGACTGTGGCAAAGGCCCTTCATGATGGGCGGGTTTTGGATCTGCCATTTTCCAAAGCTTTCTATAAACTTATACTTGGACAGGTCTGTTTCTATCTGATTATAGGGGTGTGCAAAATTCGGTCCGGGCCAACAAAACCGAAGAACCGAACCGGGACTGCGCTGACTATATTTGTTCCGGTTCTTATTTTAAAAAACCAGTTCTTGGCTTGGTATAATTTTTAAAAGTTTGTTCTCAATGCCGAGCTGGGCTGACTAAAAAGAAATACCGGATCAGGAGTGGGCCGACTATATTCGGTCTGGTTCCCAGGTCTAGAGTTTATATGATACTGGTTATTGGTTTGATTAATTTTGAAATATCTGTTATTGGTTTGGTCCAGTCCAAAATAGGAACCAGTTCTAAACTGGGCTTGGTTCCATTATTATTAACTTTTGGGTTCGGTCCTGGTTTAGTCCGGTCTGGTCCAGTTTGGATTCATCCTGTTGAACACCCTGACATCTGAATATAAATGTGATTTATTTTATGCATTTTGTTTTCTGTAATTCATGAAATTGGTGGTATTGCAGGAACTCACTTTATATGACATACAGTCATTTGACCCGGTTCTAGGTAAGACCCTTATTGAGTTTCAGGCTCTTGTTGAAATGAGAAAATATTTAGAATCAGTAGGAGAAACTTCAGCCGATGATCTTGATTCATGCTTCCGGGATACAAAAGTCAAGGACTTGCACCTGGATTTTACCCTTCCTGGCTATCCAGATTACATTCTCGCCTCCGGGCCCAATAAAGAAATGGTTAGGGATATATTATTATTATTATTATTATTATCATTTTTCCAATCTTGACCTGTTAAGATAAAAATGATGAATGTTTTATTTAACTTTCAGGTAGATTCTGCAAATTTGGAGGAATACGTTGAACTTGTGGTCGACGCCACAATAAATTCTGGAATTTCTAGACAAATGGATGCTTTTAAATCGGGGTTTAATCAGGTTTTTTTTCTGTTTTTGTGTTATGGATGCTGTTAAATCAGGGTTTTTTTTTTCTGTTTTTGTGTTGTAATGTTTATACTGTATCTTACAAAAACAAAGTTACAACCATTAGCTTAGCCTAGTGGCAAAGGTTTATACCCAAGACTTCACTAAAATAGGGAGGTATTGGGTTCAAGTCCCACTTGTGACAAAAAAAAGGGAGTCCAGGTTGGGCCAGGGGGTTTTCTCACCTATGGTGGGTTTCCTCCTGAGGGAGGTGGAGATGATCGGGTGGGTCAGTGGCCCATCAGTGATCCAAATTGCCGTTCAAAAAAAAAAGATTAGATATTTTATTTACTAAAAAGTTGCTATATCAAATATCAAGTTCCTTTAATTGATTGTAAGAATTTGCTGAACCATTTGAGTTTTTGTTTATTTAGGTTTTCCCAATCAACAATCTTCAGATGTTCACTGATGAGGAACTAGAACGTCTCTTATGTGGAGAAAGTGAAATTTGGAACGTATGTTTTTGGTCAACTTAATTGATCAAACTTAGATTACTATCTCCAGATGCTAATTATGAAATGTGTATAATGGTTGTTCTTTTGGCAGTCAAATCAACTTTCGGATCTCATCAAGTTTGATCATGGATATACTGCTGCCAGTCCTCCAATTTTACATGTCAGTATTATTCTGTCATTTTCTGTTCCTCAAGCCTGTTTAACCTAAATTTATGAATTATCTAATGATTATTGTATAAGGGTTTAGTTTCCTAGAAACCCAATACTTATACTTATTATTATTATTATTATTATTATTATTATTATTATTATTAGTTTCGACAAAAATGCAGTTTCTGGAGGTCATAAAAGAGTTTGATTATGAGCAACAAAAAGCTTTTGTGAAGTTTGTGACTGGTGCCCCACGGCTTCCACTTGGTGGTTTGGCATCACTAAACCCGAAACTCACAATCGTACGCAAGGTCTGTATTGTAATTTTCTTCTTTTATCACAATACATACATACACACATTCTAGATTCTTCTTATTCTCAAATGGGTGTCTGTGTTTCTTGATAGCATTGCGATAAAGTGGTGGATGCCGACCTCCCTAGTGTGATGACATGTGCTAATTATCTCAAATTGCCTCCATACTCTTCCAAGGTTAAAAAAAACTTTCCTTTTCTTTCCAGCTTTGTTTATTATGAGCACTATATTTTTGAGGTTATTTTTATACATTATTGGTGTTAAACTTACATGAATAACTCTTGAATGACTGTAAATGTGTTATAATGCTTCCAAAAAAAACTACTTCTGTTCTTGATCGATATGAATAATGGGGTAGTAAACCATGATAGATTTGCCATGAACTAAGTGCCACTTGTGTACAAAAGGTTCAACTGTTACTTTATAGAATATGGACCTCTTTTTGGAGATTATTATTAGAGGTGCAAGATGGACAGGTTGGTAACCTGTCAAAACGGGTTCAAGTTGAAATGGGTCAAAACGGTCCTAGTTGGGTTGACCTACAAACACTTTTGTGTCAGTTTTTTGAACTTTTTATAATCATCCTAGATAAGGTACTCGAATCCTCCCCTTGTATTATTCAGTGGATGGTAAATCATGGCGGTGATCAAAAGAATCATGTTGATAATATGTATTAAACTGAAATAATTATAACAAGTTCTAACTTGTCCTTTTTTGCAGGAAACGATGAAGGAAAAGCTCTTATGCGCGATAACAGAAGGCCAAGGGTCGTTTCATCTTTCTTGAGCTCGTGGTACTTGCACAAAACAGGTATATAAGCTGTGAATATGTAATTATCAGGTTAGGCAGTGGTGATGGTGGTACAGAGGATATGACACTAGGCAGTGGTGGTGATGATGGTGGTTGTGGTGGTGGCAATCATGGATGAATGTGTCGGATACCTGCTAAGCTAAGACAGGCGTAGGTGGTCGATGGTTCATGTCTCGGAAAGAAAAATGTACAGAAAGATGGCATGGTTTCACGTTTGGCAAGCATCGACCCGACCCGTCTATTAACTCGTGTTTATTAGTGCGTTTGTACAGATTTTTATTTTATTTTTTTATACGTTGTTTGGTTTGTTTCAACTGATGGTTTTTAGTAGTATTATACTTTTTGGATTATTAAGTTTTTTCGTGCTGGATTACTATCTTGGTATTTATTTCTGCTGTGATGGTGGGTCAATCCTTGTGATGATGCTAATTTTTTTGTAACAAAACTTTGTGGAGCCTAACGTGCTGGACTTCAAACAAAGGAAGTGTACAAACTGGTATTTTCCCCGTTTGGTTCCGGTTCCGGTTTGGGTCAATGAAATACAAAACCGGTTCTTGTGGAACCGGTTCGGGTTTGGAACTGGTTTTTGGAGAGGGAAGTGACCGGTTTAGTTATGGTTTAGCCAGTTTCAAACAGGTTGGAGCATGGGAGTTTACAGACCGATTACGATTTGGTGGTTTGGGTTCACCCCTAGTCGTTTTTTGTCAAACCGGCTTCAATACAGGTTCCTTTTCTGGTCGGTTTGCCTGTTCCCGAACAGGAACAACTTTTTTTTGTACACCTCTAGGCTCTGAAGTTATTTTTTGAGTAAGTTACACAAATTGTCCTTTAATTATACTAGAAATTACAAGCTGTGTCATTTGACTTCAATAAGTACATCACATGTCCTTTTCTTACATACTTTTATACATCATATGTCCTTTACACTAACTGGTGTTATCTTTTTCTGTTAAATATACACATGTGCATTGACATGAGGGTAAAATGGTCATTTTACCCATAAAAAGACAATTTATGTAATTAATTACTAAAACAAAAAACCCTTTCTCTCTCGTCTCTCATCTCAACCCCTGTCTCATTTGAACCACCATCTTCACTCAAATCAATTGTTGATAATCGCCATATTTGAAGACGAAACAAGATCAATTTGAAGAAGAAAGTAGATCGATTTGAAGACGAAATCAGGTTCCATCTAGGTGTTGTCGACCGATATGGCTGTTGCTGGAACAAAAACATTAATATGCTTCTTTGATTAGGTTTGTTCTTGAATCAAAATACACCAACTCAGATTTGATTAGGGCTTTGTTCACATATGAGGTTGGAATGAGGTGGAGGGGACGATCGACAAGAGAGAGGAAGATTGGGTGCTCACAGGGTAAAAAACCACCACTGAACGATGGCGGGGGTGCTGGTGGGTGGATGCCGGAGAGGTGGCTGAAGAATGGGGATTACACTCTCATCATCTAACTCGAAGCAGTTATCCTTCCCTGAAAAAAAAAGGTGGCGTGGGGTAAGGCGATTCCCCTGCAGCTGCAACTTCTTTCACCGGGCCCAAATTACAACCACCACCAGTACTACATTTAACATCATGTTTTCTGGTGTTGGCCGAATCACGAGACAGTGGATTTGGATTTGAAGAAGGGTTTGGTGGGGGAGGTTAGGGTTAGGTTGTAAAGGGAGGAGATTTGGGTGGGGGGGGGGGGGTTGGGGGAAGATGAAGTGGGTGGGGAGGAGGGTTGAGAGGGAGAGGGTGATGGAGGTGAAGGGGGCGATGGGGAGGTCTTCTGATGGGGTTTTGGAGTTAGGGTTTTCTGTTGGGTCATCGGAGCCGCCGCTGTCTGGACCTGCAACTGTCACCAAGACCACCGCCTTGGGACTCACTATCGGAAGGACCACCGTCGACACCATTTTCCTTGTGTTGCCGTCGTGAGTCGCCAGGGGTGAAGACGGCTGAGGGTGGTGGTCGGCCTCCCCTCTCAAGTTTTTGCTCTTCTGTGACTTTATAATTTGGTATTTTGTGTTTTTGAAAAAAAAGAAATGACTATTTTACCCATCATGTGAGGCATATGATGGGATTTAACGTTGGAAATGGATGGGGGTTAGTGTAAAGGACATATGTTGTATAAAAGTATGTAAGAAAAGGACCTGTGGTGTACTTATTTGTTTAATAAGAACCAATAATTCTGGACCAAGGCCTTAGGGTGTAACATCTATAATGGGCTTTGAGTCAGTTGTATAACCTAAGACGAGGGCCTTAGGGTGTACCGTCTATAATGGGTTTCGAGTGTCAGATGTATAACCTAAGGCCCATGATTTCTTTGGGTATAGTCGTATAGATGCCTCTTTTACTCAAGGATAAGTAGATATGATATTTTTTTCTAAATCTCTTGTATTATTATGGATTATTCTCTTTTCAGCTCCTAATTTGAACACACACACTAAGTGAGAAGCTCCAGTTAGACCTGTAAAAGAATCCAACGAATATGAAGGGGGATGTTCATGTTCGTTTGTTTAACTTAAACTAAATAAACGATTGAACATAAACAATTAAACGAATGGAGTTTTTTTGTTCATGTTCGTTCGTTAAAAAAATGTGTGTTCTTATTCGGTTGCTAATAGTATAAACGAACAGTTCATGAACATTAAACGAACACAAACAAACGAACATTTTGAAGCCTACACCAATTAAAAGTTTTGTTTGGCCTAAAAAGTTAATAAAACTAGACTAAATTCCGATGGATGATATTTTGACCTAAAAAAATTAAATTAATATTTAAATGAACTGACTTACATAAACATAACCATATGAACATAAATGAGCGTTAGAAATTTAAATGGACGATAGTAAACAAACTTTCACGAACATAAGTGAACGAACGAGACATGCTTTTATGTTATTCATGTTCGTCCGTTTATTAAATAAAACGAAGTTCCCGTCAAACGATTCGCAAACAATTTAATGAATATTCGGTTCGTTTACAGGCCTAGCTCTTGTTGGAGGAATTCGTTGTTAGTATGGCCACATACCGATTAGGGACCGATAGCTCAAATGTGGATTGATTAAAGAATTATGTGTTGCAATCTTAGGGCCGAAAACATTCACAAAATTCACAGCGGTGGCTCACTTTGGTGTTATTCGACACCGTCTTGTGAACAAGGGAGGAGATGGTAGTAGTAGTCGTAGCTATCGACCTCTTGCCATCATCCAGAGGCCAGTCCATTATATTGACTCTTCACTTGACGAGGAGAAAGTCATTTTGATAATAACTCCAAGGTCGAAGTTGATGAATCTCGAAACGATGGTGATACGTCTCATCAAGATATAGAGGTTGATAACAATAATAAGGAAATTCCAACCATATTGTTAAAGATGGCAAACGATGTTAGTATGGTGGAAAGTCATGAAGTTAAATCAACAAATTATGAACAACACATCCATGATGGAAGGTATTGAGATATCAAGAAAAAATATAATGGATGAAAATGTGAAGCAAGGCATAACGATGGAAGGAATAATAGAAATGGTAAAAATAAACAACACCTAAAACATTATAGTCCAAGAATTCGAGGACGATTTTCAAGTGAAGGAGAATGATGAAAGACCAATAACTCAAATGGTTGACTAGTATGTGGATCGATGGAATGTGGAAAAAAAGTGAAGAAATGGGCCCTAACTTCCACACAAATAATCATTAAAAACTTTTTGTAATTTTATTTTATTTTATATTATTGGTTTTTATTTTAATTTTGATTAAATCTAGAATATTAGTTACTTTGATCAAGTTAATGTCGGCTACTAAAATTGTATGTAAATAAATGCTCATATGTAGTGTTTAGGGAGAACTTTTTGATATGATAATTAACTTTATCTTATTTAGGGTTTATCTAAACGTTTGTTAGAACGTATCTAACCTTTGATTGTAGGAGGTGGCTCATTGGCTCTACTCTCTAGCACTTAATACACATTTAACTTTTAGTAACATATTTGATGTTTTAACTGGGGACTTGTAAAAGATACCCTATTAAAGGCCCGATCCAGTGTGCTTTGGCCCATCCATGATCGGCCTCCTAATCTTCCCCTAAAAGGGTGGCTTAACCATTCTTCTAAAGGATCTGCTCCCAATTCCACTAGATTTTCTTTGTAATCTTCAAAGACAAGAAGGTAAAAACAATAACCAGACCAGTAGTTGAACCGGTCTCTCTAGAGGTTCACTGGTCGCTTATAAAAACCGGATAATATTATGGTGAAAACAAAAAAATAACAAGGTGTAAAGATAAAAATAATACGAAACAAAGATAAAGATGAAAATGTTGCTAAAGTAGTAGGCACGACTTTAGATTACTTGTTTTCTTATATCATTTATGGTTAAATCATAACTTGCAATCATAATAAACAAGAGTTTAAAAAGTTGAATTGAAGAATCTTTTATACGAGTTATTTTTACTATTATAATCATTATCCTTCATATTAAAAAACCTTATGGATTGAACAGTAATTTTTTTATTTTTTGAGACTATAGCGGACGCCGTTACCATTCAGATACCGTGACGCGGTCGCAACGCTTGGCGGATAAAATTCGTGGTTTATCTTAGTTTTGTAGTTGAACATGTTCTCAAAAACTCTACATGGAGATAACCGAACCCAAAAGCAAAATGTGGTGGTAAATCGATCGAGTTGGGCCACCTCTCTCACACACACGTGCTTCCTTTACGTCCATCTTCCATCCATAGCCAACCTTATATTCTATCCGCCTTCCTTCAATCGGAATATACCTTTCATTTGCCGCAAAAATTAGGTACGTCATAGTTTCCCCCAATATTACCTAAACATCCAATCATCATCCATTTTTCTTGCTGGTTTCTGTATCAACCATGTAGATTGTAATTCAACACTATTCGAATCGTCATAATATCAGTTACCTGCAAATTTCATGTTCTAATTTGGTCAATTTCGTCTTCGTTGTTCATCTGTTAATAAATTTGATCGTAGAAGTACGAATTACGCAAATTAAAAGGAATGAATCAACGATCTAGAATTAGGATTTTGTTAATTTGATTTTGAAATCACCTCTGAGGTTTTGTTTCGAGATTAGAAGGTTAATTTGTTTCTCCATGCTGTTAGTTAGGGCTTGTTGTCTCTCCTTTCATGCTGTTCTTAATTTGGAGATTAAAATGTTAATTATTCATTTTTTTTTTAACATTTTCATGATTTTGATGTCTACAGTGGGGAATAAATTAGTCTGATTTTTTCGTTCCCCATAGTCATGGGGCATCGACATGTTTTCGGCCCATCTTATATGTTTGAGACTGATAATGATCAGAGATGGAACTTGATAGAACCTCCCTATGCGGTTACGGGTATTTTAACTATAATTCTTTCCAACTTTCACATATTGTTTCTGTTGAATCTGTTAATAAAGTTTAGCATAAAGTACATAATCTTTTATAACACACACTAGTTGTTTGACTTTATGACTTTTGGTCAACTTTTTGATGATTTGTTCTTTAATTTACTTTGCAGCAGAGAGTGGTGGTTCTGGAAGCAGTTCTCTTGCATATCCAACAAATAACATGTCGATTGATGGGGAACAGTGTGGTAATCCTGCTCCTGTGTCAAATGCATATTCTCCATTAGCTCGTGATGTCCAAAACCTACATTGTCAACATGACACTTCTGGCCCGTCAAATCTTCCCGCGGGTCATGAAAATTATGGGAATATTGCATCTTCATCCAGCTACAACGGGCATCCCATTCACGAGGATGATGATGGAAGATGGCAGTATAATCGGAAAAATCCTGCTGATACAAACAGATATAATAATAATAGTAGCAACAGCAGCAGTAATAATAGTAGTGATAGTAATGATAACAAGAACAACAATAACGGTGGAAGCTCATCTGAAATCTGTATCCCAGCCAACCCATGGGAGGAAACTCAAAATATTAATATTTTTCATACCCCTTGGGATTACCCTAACTTGAAGCGTGGTCATGAAGGTGAAAGTTCTGTTAGGAACGTGAGAAGCAGGGCTGCACCCAACAGTCCGTCAAATGATTATTACACAACTAGTTGTCCCATGGATGTTTCTTCCAATGGGTCAATGAGGGAGTGGAACCCGACTCATATGTCTTCTTCTCTTCAGAGTAAGATTTCTGCCTAATCTCAGAAAGGGTTAATTACACCAAAATGTAACTTTCAACCTTTTGTCATTGAATGTAAGATCAAATGAATATTTTTTTCATTTTGTGTAACATACTTTCAGTTTTTACCATCGTATGTAACCTTGTATAGCCGGTAAAGTTGTAGTTTTTTTTATGACGTGTTGGTTGCCATGTCACCATTTTTCCTGCTATGGAAGGTTACATAGAAGGGTAAAAGGTTGAAAGAATGTTACATATCACGGGGAAAAATATCTTATCTTGCATATAATGACAAAAAAGTTGAAGTAGCCCTTTATTTTGTAACTAAATACCCGTTATTACTTTTCAAATACCAAATTGCAGGTCACGTGTTAAATCCCTTCCTCATTGGAAGCAGTAATTCTAGTGAGAATGGTATCATAACCAGAAGCAATCATGGTCAGAGTACCCAAGTGCAGTCAGTTAGAGGAACCCGAAGCAATTACATTCAAAGGTCTAGCAGCTTGCAATTGGGGCATTCAGATGAAGGGTTGCAGTTGGGCACCGAGAGTTATTCTTCTCCGCATGTAATGCCTACCATAGCCTGGCGTTCCAGCGACCGAAATGCACGAGCAAGGATTTCAATTGAAAGATATCAATCATTTTCTGAGGTGGCAAATTTCCATGATCGACCCGTGCCTGAGGTATGTTCACACATTCTAGATGAATACATTTGGCAACCTTAGAATTACTTGTAAGTGTTAATTTTGACTAGAGGTTGCAAAATTGCTGGTTGGACAGGTTGGTTAACAGGTTATACTGGTAGAAACGGGCTGGATTGGGTTGACGGGGAACCTTTTTGTTCAAACTTATTATAAACAGCTAGTGTCATATATGATTACAAAAAACATAGTTTTTCAAAATAGTTTATCTTTCAAACAAAGTGATTTAAGAGGTTTTAAACACTAAATATACCCCTTGGCAGACTTTCAACCCGTTAGACCATATTCCTTTTTAGCTAATTTTTTGTTTTTACGTGTTTTTATAGATAAAACACAACCTGAATCAGCACAACCTTTAGTAAACTGGTGAAAATCGCCACCTGTAGGTTAGATATCCTGCTTTATATTTTAGCGATGATGTTATCTTTGCTGAATGAAATTTTTTTTCACTTTTTGTGTTTTCCTCTAAAAATTGTAGTACAATAACTAGTATGAACTCTGCATACTTTAGAAAGCTAAAAGGTGTTGCGGGGGTTTAAACATATAATTAAATCTAGTTTTTTTTATTTTCAAAAGTCATAAATGCCCTTGGAACCTGTTTTTTTTGTATAAAACTCGCTTCAGTCACTTGGTTTATTTCATATGGAACTTATTCGTGTGATTGTAGGGTCTCATGATTGTGGATCGATCTGCCTTTGGATCCAGAAATCCATTTGATCATCATCAGGACATGAGGCTTGACATAGATGACATGAGCTATGAGGTTAGCAAGTCTTTACCAATCATTTATAGTTTGATTGTGTCAGGTTCAGGTTGGTGGGGTTAGTATCACCTAATCCGCACACGACTTAATTAATTAATCACGTAAAACTAATTCATACACGTTTAAACTATAACCAATGTAACCCGGACACACCTAAACCAGGTAACCCGGACACGACCCTCGTAATCTAAACAAGTCAAACAAGGTTAAATGGGTTGGTAGGTGAACCATCTCACTTAGACCCAACTCTAACCCTTCACGATTCATGACGGGTTCATGTCATGTTTCGTAACGTGTCGGAAATTGCCACCCCTAATTTATACCATATATATTTTGCAATTGTCAAAAATACCCTATAGACTTTCACTGGTTTGGTACTTATGTCCCTGAACTGTATTTTTTATCCCTAGACTTCTAAAACTTAAAAAAAGAGTCCATATAATAAAGTCTGGAGACTTAGTCATGCAAAAAGGACCTTGATAAACTTTGTGATGTCCTAGGATTTAATCATTAGAACAAACATACCCAGTAAAATCCCAAGCGTAGCAAAAGCTATCTGTAGGGTCTGGGGAGGGTAGGATGGGAGCAAGCCTTTCCTCTATCCCGAGAGACAAAGAGGCTGCTCCCGTTGAGACCCCCGGCTCCAAATGTTAGGTCAGATCACATGCATACACACAATAAACGAGATTGAAAGAACACGAGGATTTAACGTGGTTATGTCGGTGTGACATACGTCCACGTGTTGCAACAAGCGGTATATTATTATTTAGGTGCTCCAGGAATTACAAGTACAAAGCTCTAACTATATAGGCAATGGATTAGGGTTAACCATTTGCTACCATTCCTTAATTACAATACTTGGAGAGAAAGAAATAGCCTCCTGCCTAAAATAATCGGTTGGTGCATTAGGGTTAGGGCCGACTGCCCCTAAGCCTTCTGCGAGCCTCCACAAACCCGCGCCCAACAATCTTTCACTTGGAGGCTCGAACTACGCTCCATCATCTTTCATCATCTTGTACCTCTTGTAATCTTCCTCACTGCTAGTTGCAATGTCCTTCTCATCACTGCCCACTGTAACAAATCTATCACTCTGCTGGCCTCTTAACTATACTGGGATCCTCCACTCTCCATTACAAGCAAGTAATTACCTGGAGAGAATTTCCGTGATGGTCTACTGGTTCTCCTGACCCACTGTGGAGTGTGGAACTGGAGCTGCAACTGAAGCAACTTTCACTTGTGTTCCCACTGTTGCGAAACCCTCCTGAACTTCTACCTCTTACTGGCTTTTCTGAACATCTCCGTAATGTTCGTTCTTTCTGAGTCTGTAAACTAGCTCTGGGTATTTCCTTTGCAAAGGTAACTCTCTTCTGCACATGAGACTTACAGAACCAGACTTTCTCTTTTTTCATAACTGGATCAACTCCTTCTGGAGGTATCTCAACCATATACAAAGAACCCCTCTTCCTGCCACGAGTGAATACCAGATTTCCTTTGATTGCCTTCCACTACCACCACTGAACATACCATTGTATCCCTGATCATCCAACTGCTCGACTGAGATAAGCGTCCTCGTCAAACTTGGAATGACTCTGACATCCTTCAGAGTCAAGTTTTCAAATCAGCATCTCCCATGCCCGTAACATCTAGGATCTCATCATTGGCTAACCATACTTCTTAAAGTCCCTAATTTTGAGATTCTTTACCATATCCATGTTGTGCGTAGCCTGGAATGATGCTCCAGAATCCATAACCCATGAATCCACAACACTTTCTACGCGACAAACCATGGCTTCATCCGAGTCTTCTGATGCAACATTCACCTCTTTCTCTTTCTTAGCACCCGAGCACGGATTTCTGAAATGCCCTAACTGTTTGCAATCCCAACAAGTGATCTCTTTCCAATGCTTGGATTGGCTTCTTCTGCTCTGGTTGCTTCCCCTTTCATTCCTTCTTCCTCTGCCTTTTGCACTCAACAGTGAACTCGAAGTATCCTCTGAGTTTCTACGTCTGATGACTTCTCCCAAAATCAAGTCCCGAATACCTCCAAAAGTAAACTTAGTAGTCCCAGATGAACTACTAACTGCAGTCACCATCCCAGACCAACTCCCAAGCAAAAGAAGACAATAGAAGCAACGCCTGAATTTCATCATCAAACTTAATCCCTTAATCCCGACTGATCCTAATTCCTAACCGAGTTATGATCGAATTAAAGTAATTGATGTGAACTGCAACTGAAGCATCCTCTCTCATTTCGGTGTTGACTAACTGTCGAATCAAGAACACCTTATTCAACGTTGAGGGCTTTTCATACATATCTGACAAAGCCTTCATCAAACCACACGTAGTCGTTTCATTCACAATGTTGAACGCAACACATTTAGCCAATGAAAGCCTGAGGGCTTTTCTGTCTAATATTGCCTAATCCTCATATCTGGTTTCTTTCCTGACAACGTTTGGAACAAATCTTTTTAATATGGAACATACTCAAGCCGCATCTTACAAAACCCAAAATCATGTCCATCAAACTTCTAAATCTTGATCTTTCCTTCCTCTGCCATGACAATAAATTACCCAAACGCGGCTCATCGAAATTGAGATCGAAAAACAGTGAACAAACACAGCATTGGCGGCGGCCTGAACTTGACGACTATTCTATTGAAACACTGTTAGGCAATTGATCCAATTTTCAGCAGTAAAACAGATCAAAACAGGGCTGAAACAACCCTAGGAGGGAAACCGAAAACTCGGCTGCCGGCGGCGATCTTGCAGGTGCAGCGGAGCAGGGTGGTTGGCGGCGGCGGTCCCTGGCAGAACCCTAGCAACGGCGGCTAGTCGGTGGCGGCAGAGACCTAGGTGACGGCAGCGTTTGTCGGCAGAAACCCTAGCGACAACGACCGGAAGCTGATTGTGTGGTGCCATCAAGAGCCTGGCGCTCTGATACCAGCTGTTAGGTCAGATCACACACACACAATAAATGAGATTGAAAGAACACGAGGATTTAACGTGGTTCGGTCGGTGTGACCTACGTCCATGGGTTGCAACTAGCGTTATATTATTATTCCTTAATTACAAAACTTGGAGAGAGAAATAGGCTCCTGCCTAAAATAATCAGGTGGTGCATTAGTGTTAGGGCCAGCTGCCCCTAAGCCTTCTGCGAGCCTCCACAAACCCGCGCCCAACACCAAAAACCTTTTGAAGACAAGTAAAAGGTAGCGACCAGATGATAGAAACTGTGGCACAAAGAAACAAAACAGAAACCAAAGGTATATAGATTAAGAACAAAAAAACTACTAATAAGACAGAAGGTAAGAGAACTATAGTAGTGAGTAGTGACAAGTAAAAGATCAAATAGACATTAAAAGGTAGCACAAATTCTGCTGAAAGTGTCTAAATCCTCCCCTAACAAAACAAAATGCCAAGACCGCTAAAGCAATAGTAAAGTTAAGGCAATCCGCTAAAGCAATAATCATTAGAAAAAAGGACCTTTTATGTCAATAATAAAGTGCAGGACTTTATCTTTACATTTTAAAACTTTTGGGATTTAATCATTCAAAAATAAAGTCCAGGGCTTTATGTTCTAATCCAGCAAAAGTTCATAGGGTTTTTCAACAATTTCATTTTCTATGTTCTATCCATTTGTCTAAATGACAAAACAAACAGGAGCTTCTTGCACTTGGGGAAAGGATTGGAAGTGTTAGCACTGGGCTGTCTGAGAATCTGATTTCAAAGTGTTTAAGGGAGTCGATCTACTGTTCTTCTGATCAAACACAAGAGGAAGGAACATGTGTGATCTGTTTGGTGAGATTCGTTCTTATTTGTTGTGAACAAACGTGACAATTCAACCCATTTACTTATAAATCGGTTGGTTTGGGTTATGTTTTATCTCTAATGGGTACAGCAAAAAAAAAGTAAAGATAAAAAAGAAACGGGTTAAATGGATTGAAAATTGCCCAAAAACAAGATACAACCTCCTAACTCGGTTTACTCTAAATCAGTTTACTAAAGTTGTATTATTGTTGTCATTTTAGTTGTTCGTAATTTCTTACAAAATAAACATAAAGTGCTAAAAGTACCCGTTTTGACCCAACCCGCTCTTTCTTTTTTTATGAGTAAAGAGCACAGCCCGGAAATTTTATAAATAAAGAAGCACTACAAACAAAGCACACCCCTAGCACATTTCCCTAGGAGGGAGCAAAAGGCAGCCAAAACAATAAACCAAACCAGCCCATTTTGCCACCTTTAGTTCTGAACTTGTAGTCTAAATAGGTGCTTTGAATATATTTTTGGACATATACATCCTGCTTGGTAGTGAAATGAGTGGGTTTGGATAACGGGTCAAAGCAGGTAAATTTTAGAGTGTACAAAAAAACTCGGGTTGGTTGACTTGCCACCACTTTATTTACTTCAATTTTATAAATATTTAATATATTAAATATGCTTACACAATTTTTTATCAACTCATGATCCAGCTTTTTGAATAAAGCAATATAAGAGGTTGTAAGCACTTGAGTATGCTCTGGGGTACATCTATACTATATGACCACTTTCCTTTTTAGCCAGTTTTTTAAAATTTTCCCAGCTTATTTAAGACCGGCGAAGGGTGGGTCAGCTAACGGGTAGTTTTTATTAGGGTAGTGCTCAATTCTGTATTTGAATTTTATTGCAGGAAGAGTATGCAAACATGGATGATGTTGGGATGTTAAAAGGTTGCAAACATGATTTTCATGTTGGATGCATAAAAAAGTGGCTGTCAATGAAGAACTTATGTCCCATATGCAAATCAGAACCCATTAAACAGAAGTAAACTTCTCATCATTATATTGTAAATATGTATCTATTATTAGAAGAAAAATTCTCAAAACTGGAGGGAGGAAATGTTGTTAGATGGTAATGGATCTCATATATTGCAACTAAAACCATCAAAAGACTATGTAACATATTACATACTATCTACATCAATGAAAATACCCGTGTAGATTCATTTTTCGATAAAATTACAGATTGCAACTGAAAAAGTTGAGAGATTTTCGTTTCAGGTTTGGCAATAGAGTTCAATACCATAGGTCATATCTGTAGCTAACATTAGAGGTGACAAGATGCGTGGATTAGGCGGGTTGTGTAACAAGTAAAATAGGTTCAAGTTTATTAGTACGGGTCGGAACAGACTAGGTCACCTAAAACACTATTTGCTTGTTTATTTTGGATTATGTATGTGACTGCCACTCTAACGCCGTGTTCCCGAGTTAAATTAAGGAAAGAAAAGAAGGGAATCCCTTCCTTTCTTTTCTCTTCATTTCCTTTCTTTTCCCTCTCCATTTCTTTCCAATTTGGAAGGATGAATTTTAGCCTTAAAACCCCTCCATTTCTCCTCTTCTCTTCCTTTCTCTCCATAAAAAAAACTCTGAAACATCAATTTTCCCTACTTCCTTCCAAATCCTTTCTCTTCTCTCCTTAAATAAAACTCGGGAACACAGCGTAAGTATGTATAAGATTTCATTTATACCAATTTTGAAAAAAAAAAACATGTGAGACGATGAAAATACCCTTGCAACATAATATTGGTTCCTTCAAATTTTTTGGGCATTTTCGTCATTTGGCGTGTTTTTGATTGAAACTTGTATAAATGAAACAAAATGTATACTTGGTTAGCCGTTAAAATAGTTTCAGTATTTGGGTGCTTTAATGGAAAAAATGAGTTGAATACTTAGTTGGCCTCCACATGCACTATCCTCTTTTAATAATAAGTAATGTATTAGTTATGACTTGCAAAAACAATACTATTAAGATAATAATCTAAATTTGCGAATAAAATGATTTAGGTGATTGTATGTAGACTTTGAGCGACTCACTTTACTTGACCTGTTCAACCTATGGGTGGCAATTCCCAACATGAAAATGAAGATGTTAGGGTTGGGTAAACATGACCTGCCTGACCCATTTAATAGCGGGTCATGTTCACATTGGGTCGTGGATATACAGGTCAACCCATTCAAAATTAGAATTAATATAACATTGAGTTCAACCTGTTTGACCATAGCAGGTTACATGGGTTAAGCATGTCCGGGTTAGGGTTGATTTCTTACATGATTAACTTAACAGGTTGGGTTATACCAACCTACCAACCTGAACCCACCATGAATAACCACCCTTAGTTCAACTGATTTGACCCATTCAGATAACATTACAGCATCAAGAAAGAAATAACATAATTACGAAAGCCTATAGTGGTTGTAACGAGTACTTACAATTCTTCCATATTCATCGGTCCTCTCAATATGTATCTCCTTTTTATACAAAAAATAGAAACTTAACTAAACTAAAATAAACAAAATGTCATGAGTTACACAACATTATTGTACACTACAAGTAACAAATTTTAGTTATTTACTTATAAATGGGTCAATTTTGGCTTTTTACTTAACAAGTCAAGCGAGTAACGAGTTAAAAGCGAAACGGGACAAATGTGACAAACAGGTGAAAGCCATCCGTAGTGTATTCAAGTGCATCCAACACGACTAGTTTAGCTAAACGGATCCGTGGCCCAAAGCTGATCCGAACCCGTTTAGACTATAAGCCCAAACTCATGAATTGCATATCATATTTGTATCATGTTTTCGTGTAATATCACAAATTCACAAACCCTAATTCTAAATATGAATGCTAGAATTCAATAGGACCCTAAAAATGCACGCACATTGTCACACCCCGACTAGGGCGGAAACTCGGGGCGTGATAATCCACGGTGTTCATAGCCTTTTATTATATCGAACGACTTCTAATAATATTCATAATCAAAGATTCTAAATTGTTACAAGGAAACACAAATTGTTTCCAAGATATTACATGCTAAAAGTACCTACTTAAAATCCAAAGCATACGGTTTTTCCATTACAACAAGTTTGTCGGCTAAAACCTAGATGTCCCTAGGTTATACTGAGATGTCTTCCAACAGATGTTCTACGTGCGTGCATGCCCATGCACCATGATTCTAGTTACCTGAGAAATACGTGCTAAAATGTCAACATAAAGTTGGTGAGTTCACATGTTTAAGTAAACAGTAAAATATGATTTCTTTGGACTACGAGATTTCCCAGTGTGATTAGCATTGTTAATCAAACAATACTTATGTATGTGCATTGTTACCATGAGCTACCATAACCGACACTTGACGTTTGTGAGTTAACCCATCATTTGAATGAGTTATTGATGTGAGCCCCACCCAATGTTCTGTCATGCAACATTTTAAGTGTGAGAATGGACAGTATGCACCCGCTTAGACCTCCAGTCTAGGTTAGCGCGACTAACCACAGGTAACCCAAATAGATCTATTCATGCGTTCCACGTCTGAACCAGCTAACGGTTATAGTATTCTCGGGGACTTAGTATGACATTGTGAATGTGAGAACTCATGCAACAATCAGTGTATGTACTCGTATCCAACTGTGAGCTATGTATTCTTCCACGTATGTTTAAAAAAGATTTAAAACAAGTAAAAGTGGGGCCGTGAGACTCACCTGATGTGTCCAACAGTGAACAACTGTTAAGATCTGGTGAGTAAGCAGTAAGTCCAACAAGTATCCGACCTATCTGTGCCCTAAATCATTTAAGACACCTTAGGTCCTATGAGATTGTTTAAGTGTGGATTGGTCACCCAACCAATATCCTAAAGTTTCGACCTTTGCCTTGTAATAATCTACAAGGGTCCGACCCGATCGCCGTTGGTGATACAACTTGTTGTTACAATGTAGTATTTATATTTATTAAAATTCCTTTAATAAATATTATGAGGTAGACTTTATTTGCCTAATTCTTGTTTTCGGGTTAAGTCGACCCTCATGGTAAAATAAATATATTTAATATATATTCTTTAAATAAGGTGTAAATAAAGTGTCATAAAATAATAATCATATTATCTTATTATCCAAACTCGTTTCTATTTGTCTCAATAATATCTATACTATCTAATAAATAAAGTTTTTCTTGCCACATGTCGTCTCCATATTCACTCTCATCATTTTTTTCCCGCCTCTCTCCTATTAAATACATTTACATCTTTTAATAATAACAATATATTTAAAAAATACTAATTATACTAATAAAATACATTTATTTAAATTATCTTTTATCATAAAAAACTTTGAAATCTAATTATTTAACTTTTATTTTCAATCAAGTAGTAATGAAGGTCAAATTACATTAAATAGTAATTAACGTATTTTCAAAACCCAATTATATATTAATTTTTACATATTTTAAATTTTGTTTTTTATCCTTAGTATATGTAATACATTTTTACACCTGTAAAAATATATATAAAGATTTTAGAATTTTATATATGATATTTTTCACTCGTGTGTAATACACGGGGTGTAAGCTAGTATACATATAAATACATGTATATAATTATTACCTTTTTCAAAACAATATGTATAATTATTACCTTTGCCAAAACAATATTTAAGCATATTCATGTATGTTTTATAAAGATAATTTATAAAATTCATTTTTGTATATCGGTTGTTAGTGCATTACAAATCTTTTTATACTAAATTATAATAAAATCTTTATTATTTTCTTATGTTATTAATAGACCAAAATGACCTACTAATATGTTTATAAAAAGTAATGACTAATACTTAACCATTATAACCATAATAACATTTAGGATTTTATGTCCTATGATTTCTAATCGTCACCTTTTTACGTTAAATCCGTCTTTTATACGTCATTTAAAATACGAACCGGGTATAACCGTTTTATAATAATACCACCAACTAAATTAACGATAATAAAAATAGGATGAATGTACTCATGTAAATAGTCGAGGGAGAATGTGACGGAGGTGACGAGTGACCCGAAATCAACGTTTGATAACCCGTAACACTTGGTTACCACCAGAGACCGCTAAAGAGCCTTGAATACTCGAGACCCAGAGTCCACAAGTTCGAATTTGAGACCCTTTGAGATGCACTTGGTAACACTAGATCCCAACCCTTGAGTTCTTAAACTTATTTTGAAGGAAAGAAACAAAACAACTATATTTGTTTTGTTGGGCGTTGAACAGAAGAAACAAAAAGGGCAACAAATTAACTTGGGGCCACAAATTAAGTTGCTTGATTTAATTCTTGAAGTGTGGGTTGTAGGAACCGAGAACAAGGAGTAAAGAAAATCGAATTTTTGTATATAGCAGTGGAGCCGAGAGAGGAGAGAAATGAGTGTGTTGTGGGTGTGATTTGGTGGTGTTTGCATGGCTCATCCATGCTATTTATAGTCTCCCAAAGATGGTTAATAACCTTTTATGGGGTTAATATCCAATAGGTCATATGTCTCAAGGGACATGGTTGTCTCTCAAGAGACAATTGTGTTGGCCAAACAAGGGACAAAGACACAAATAAAGAAGAGAGGTGTCTCTCTTTGTCGGCCGAGCATGGTGAGCACGGGAGGTGGGGAGTAGGGGGTAGCGTAGGTAGGTGTTAGGTGTTGGGTGTTACCCGCTAGTCCAAGCGTCGTCCTTTTTATCCGTGGTAACGTGTCGGGAACTAGTCGAGCATGAAAAATAATAATAGTTTAGTAGTTTGGTCCGTCTCATGTGCTTTGAATTATATTATATTCAAGTGGGTATTCTCTACTATAAATAAAATATAAAGAGAACGTTTCGAGGTGTCTAAATATTATTTTTAGTTTATCACCAACGCAATATAGGGTTCGTTGTGTCTCGAAAATCTCTAATATTTCATGTGTAGTTGTTTAGGGGTTAGACTCTACTAGACCGGGTTAGACTCTACTAGACCGGGTTAGACCTAATTAAATAAAATTAGTCTAATGTGTATTGTCTCGTGTAATTATATTTAAATAATTACGTGGTAAAATTACCGGTTGTCACACACATATCACCCATATGATGAAGGAATCCGACCCATGCCTTAGAAAGTGGATAGGTACAACACCATTATATATTATACTAACATACAAAACCATAAGAGGTGAACAATATTCGCATGTGGTTGGACAGTTTTGACGGTTTGACACGTGTCACGTCTTAATTGGTTGTATTTTTTTTTCTGTTGAAATCATGCCACTTTGTGTTTTAATACAATTAAACGCCAACAATACTACAAATGTGGCTACGGCCCGGCGGTAGGGGCCTTCCCTTGCCAAGTAGTTGACGCGGGTTCGAGTCTCACCATTGTCCTCCACCGTGTTTATTTTCCATTTTTTGTGTTTCTTTTCTTTTTTTTCCCAGTTTTTTTTATTCTTTTTCTTTTTTAATTTCTTTTTTCCTAAGATTTGTTGTTTTCTTTTTTTTATATATATTTGTTTATACGTTTTTTTTCGTTTTTTAGTATGCGACAATATTTTGTCTTTCTCTTATATTTACGTTACAAATTTTAACACTCCCGTTGTGTACGCATTATCGCGAATTACGACACCGCCGCGAAGCGTGGGGTATTCTACTAGTTTATTGTTATACAAAGAAGCGAGTGGTTTGTTTGTAAAACATATTTCATAACATATATCTACACAAAAACAAACAACAACATACGAGTCTTAAATAAAAAGCCGAAAACATGCTAAATCCATGTGTGATGACAACACTTGCACTCCATTATCAAACATCTTCTAAGTAATGTCTTGTCAAACTTATTTAAAGTTAGGTGTTGTAAATGTCAAACTTGTAAACATTTCATTGTTCTTATTTGATGTAAAGCTTATTGTGATATTTTTTTTTATTGATATGGTCATATGTAAGCTTTTCCTCGTTATCTTTCTAACATGCTTCAACCCATGACATATGATGTAGACATGTTATATTCATCGTCCTTGCTTAATGATGTTGGTTAGGTACATGCTTTATGTGTATTCACATTATTATTTGAACAATGATATCAACTTGTTGTTTTTGTACAATAATATGGACATGAATTTCTAACATTGAGCCGGGGGGCTAGCATGTTATAGCAACACTTTCATGAAGGTCTCGTGTATCGGTGTGACTTGGTTACGCAAATACAAGAAAATTGTAACACATGCTTATGATTTTATTATCAGTGTGCTATTGCAAGAAAAATACAAAACATGCATCACCAAAGGCAAAAATTTTCGTACACAAACTTTTAGAGAACTTGTTATGAAAACAGGCCAAACTCGTCCCTCGAGCATCACCTCATGTTAAAGCCACATTGTCATGTAGTATGATTCGGGTCCTCAAGGGGACATCCTAGTGATTAATTGGTGTGCCTCATAAACAGAAGGTTGGGGGTCAAATCCTACAAAGTGCATGTATTGTGTATTTTTCCTAGAAAATCTAGGTATTGCTGCTCAAAAAATGTAGTATCCTTCGAGGCCTATGGAAAAGTATCATAAGGTCAGTGCAACATCTTTCAAACATAATGACTCGCCTAACCAGGTGTAAGGCCCCTAAACCGGGTGACCTCACTTGTTGGATTTACTCATAAACATAGTCATAAATACTGAACTTAAATTAGAAACATTCAATTACAAATCATTCGTCGTTCAATTACATAACATAACAGCGGAAGTCTTAACACATATATTAAAGTGGGATGTCAGTCTTGTGTCGGGTAACCTTCACGCCTTCGCACGACCCTTTCCTTTGTTACCTGAAATGTATACTAAAAGTCAGCTAACGCTGGTGAGTTCTAGTTTAAAGACAATCATACATAATATTTATCTTATCATGAATATAATGTATATATGTATATTCGTTCTTTTAAATATTCTTTACTTTGCTGTTCTCACATAACATTCATTGAGGGTATATACATATGTACATACATACTTTCTTTGAGAGAACACATATTGGCCATAATCTTAAGGGAGATCAACCCATCATACTTGTCGCGAATGTCACAAAGACATCGCAGTCAGAGCTACCGTCGTAGCCCGTTTCATTACCGTCCGGCTCTAGAAAACCGTCCGTCATATCATTAAATCCGTCCGGCAACCTTTGTCCGTCCGCTCTTTACCGTCCTACCGTCGTAGTCCGTCTGCCCTAGGGCATCCGTTTCCCACGTGACCATTATGTATGTAACCGTTCTACATTAGTTAAGGTTTGCTTCGACCGTCCATTAATACCTTTTCATACGTCCTAGCTTGCGAAGGTACGTTTTTGTCCTGGTTGCAAAATAGTCACGCGGTCGTCCGTCTACCGAAGTAGCCGTTGTCATAGAAGGGTTTATAACGTTTACATTCATTCATAACATGCAATATATATGTAATATAAAGCAAGATTTCATTCTTTTACGTTATGCCCTTCTTTCATTCATTCTTTGTATCATACGCTTCATTCTTTATTCATAATTCATTTTCACATATATAGGTATTTATATATATATACGTATGATCACATTGACACTTATAGCATTTATTCATCTAGTGTATACACTTCAGCCCCAAAACATTTATAAATCATTTGCACATAACATAGAAGGGGGCACATAGAACTCACCTGATGAGTTGTTTCCGAAGTACACTTAGCTGGCTACTGAGCGTCACTAATGTTACTCACGATCTGTGTAATAAAGTCATACTCATAAGGTAGTGCTCCTAGATGGCATTAGATATTACTATACTTGATCTTAGTAGTTTCGATGGGTTTACTTATATCGAAACTTGATAGTTTCGATAGGTTGCCTCTGTCGAAACTTGTAGTTTCGATAGGTTGCTTCTGTCGAAACTTGTAGTTTCGATAGGTAACTTAGGTGTAAACAGCTTCGGATCGTGGCTCATATCGAAACTATGGTAGTTTCGATAGGTATGCATATATCGAAACTACTGCACATATCGAAACTATGTAGTTTCGATGGACCTGCACATATCGAAACTAAGTAGTTTCGATGGGTCTGCACATTGTCTTCCCCAAAATTGCAGTTTCTTTTGCATGCGAGTCTGATCGAGCCAAAATCTCTATTTTTCTTAGATCAAAACGTTTGGTTTTCATTCTAGATGCTATACCTAAGCTCACTTTCAAGTTTCATCCGCAAAATCGTTATCTTTTTAGCCAAAACCCGAAAACTCCCAAAACGAACCAAAACTCATAATGTGATCGATTCGTTACCTGGATTGGATTTCTGATTCAGAGGATATGATCGCGAGAACAGCAGCAACGTTCTCCCGAATTCCCGAGTTGATCCGTCACTTTCTCTCTCTAGACCCGAGCTCTCTTTTCTCTCTCTAAAAGCTACGTGAGTTGGGGAAATGAGCAGGGAAGAGGGCTGCCTTGCCTCTTATGTGCATGGGCTTCCCTCGGCCCATTGAAGCCGGGCCCAGGCCCGCCCCCTTTTTGTTTAAATATTCCAACTAAATCACTGGTCTCGCTATATTTATTCGTTTTATTATTTTTGAGATGTTACACCAGGAGGCCATATCTAACCGAGATGTGTCGCCTTACCATGATGTCTTTCTTAAATAGGATGTGACATGTTAGATGCCTCATTACCGTTAGGCCAATATAGCATATGCACTATAAAAGCATGTGATGAAACATCTACACTATGCCCTGCTTAACTAGAATGCGGCCTACCAAAAATCTTAGTGTCTTATGACCTACAGTGGCGCAACTTCATTAGGGCCGGGGGGCCGCGCCCTCCTATACCCTACCTAATTAGGTTTGAACTTGGGTGGTCTCCAAAGAGAACGGTTCCTTATTGTTTGTACTCTAACTCCATAATTCTATATAACAAGAAACAACCCAATGAAGCCGTCAATAGATTTATATCTTAACATACACATTTTTATACTTTATTCATATTTAATGTATTTTAATATTTTATTTTAGTGTTTTATATCTTCCGATATATTATTTTATTCATCTCAACAGATTGAGTAATATTATATTAACTAAACTTTTTCTTCAAAGAACGCTGTTCCAAAAAATAAAAAAGAAAGAAAACACACATATGCACAAAAGATGACACGTGGAGACCGTACCATGATAATTGTAGACTGAATGTCAAAATCAAATAACTCTGATATGCCTTGAAAGTCAAAGCAAGATAACCCTTTATTCAATAATATTTATTGTTACCGTTAGCTTTCCAATAATTGAACTGTGTTATATATTTAATATAAAAAACTATGATATAATTCTATTTTTATCATTATATTTTTCATTGAGGTTGGTGGTACAGTGATAGAGATAAATCCTCTTAAAAGGAGGTTATGATTTCAAGTCTAAACTCTCACAGAAATAAAAAAAGTTGTCTTTAAAAAAAAATTCTATTTTTATCATCATATTATTTAATATTTCTCTGAAACCCAGTGAATTTAGATCATTTATAAAAATAAAAACCAGATTGATTGGTACAAAAGAATGACAAATACCATAAAAAAAACTAACATACTTTCTGTTTTTTTCTCACAAAAGCCCTCAACAAATTTCTAAACATAAAAAACTAACATACTCTATCTTTTTTCTTACAAAAATCCCTCAATTATTTTTGTACATAAAAAACCAACATACTTTTTTTTTCTTCTCACAAAAGTCCCTAGCAAATAAATCAGCAAAAAGTAAGGCAAAGAAATCGACCGACAGAAGTAAGAGCAAAACAAGTCATTCGATTGTAAAACAATTTGATTGTTTATGTGTTTTCACAGTTTATATAGGTATTTTTACAAAATGGAATTAATTTGATTACAAGTAATCTCTTTATAAAATAAATTTGTCGGTCGATTTCCTTTGCTTTGTTTCTTCCGATTCATTTGCTACAGTAAATAGTCGTAGAGGGATTTTGGTGAGAAAAACCAGAAAGTATATTTGTTTTTTATGTGTAAAAATTTCTTAAGTGACTTTTGTAAGAAAAAATATAGAGTATATTATTTTTTTATGTGCAAAGAGTTGTTGAGAGACTTTTATGAGAGAAAACAGAAATTATATTGGTTTTTTATGATATTTGCTTTATAAAAGATTAAAACTTGAACAAATAACAACGAACAGGACTATAATATATTTCTTTAATAAAAGTGTAAGTAAAATTGTCATAAACGTGCAACAATTACTTTATTTACTTTTATTAAAAAATAAGTAATAAATGTAACATAAAGATCATAAATTTTTTTCATATACTTAATTAAAAGTGAAAAAACTTATTATTCAAATTCTTATACTATTTGATTTCGTTTCCAACACAAACAAGGAAAATTTTCACTAATATAGTTTTTTTTTATTTTGTATGAAGAAGTAAATAAAAAACGTTCAACCTGATTTTATTATACTGAAGTTTCTATATATGTTTAAAATATGTATACTTGTTAAAATTTTAAGATAAATTAGATTTTAATAATCTAAACAATGACCCTTTGGTCGATAATAATTCATATTAACAATTTAACCAACGACGCTCCTAAGTCTTAACTTTCACATTCGTTGCTAAGGGCAAGCCCACTAGCATAATCATCAAAGATGTACACCTGATTTCTACACGATTATGAACGAAATGTGGAAATATACAAACGAAATCGAGTGGAAGTCAAGTGCAAATTGAGTATGAATATGACGATTATGTTACTGTGATTGCATTGTCGGTATAGATTATTATCGTTCAAATAATTCATAGTTTGAATTATTAAAATTCATTCTGCAAAATTTTAAATAATCCGTCACATTTTACAACATATAAAAATATTGACTTGAATATTTTTTAGTCAAACTAAATTTTAATAATCTAAATTATGTCTTATTGACCGATAACAAATTCATATAAATAATTTAACTAATGACTATTTAACTTTCACTAAAATTATATTTACTATTATATTACAAAACAAATACTATTACATATTTACATTTATTTTTTCTTTGAACGGCAACACCTAGATATTATAGGATAATTGAGTTTTACCGGGGCAACACCTAGAACATCCAGGGCAGCCCACCCCAGGAGGAAACTCCCAACTGGGTAAACTCACTGACCTGGCCACAGACCCCTTTTTTGATATGGCTAGCATTCGAACCCAAGACCTTCACTATAAGAAGTCTTGGACTATCGTTACATATTTATATCGTATTACATGACTTGGAAAGTTATATTTTTATGGAAATGGATAGAGAATCTTCTTCACACGGTGGACCGGAAAATATGACCGTTATGTCTGACAAGTGTCATCCACCTCAGCCACTTGTCCCCCTTTAATCCTCGGTCTCATGTCTTCCAAACTCATACCAAAATCTTTGATGGGTTTTCACCAATTCTTGCATTAGCTATGCCTTCAACAATTTCCGGTCAAATCACCGGTCTAATTCTGCCGTATTTTATAATATTCATTTATTTTTCCGGCCAAGTCTTCGCCGGAACCATCTCATTCAACTTCCAGTCACTTTCTCTAAACACCTTGAAGCTGTTAGGTGATGCTCACTTGGTCAACACCAGCATCATGCTCACTCGTGACCTCGCCGTTCCCAACTCCGGCGCCGGAGGAATTTTTTACAAAAAACCGGTCATGTTCAAGCGCCCGGGAACCAACATTCCGGCAAGTTTCACCACCTTCTTCTCGTTCTCTATATCGAACTTAAATCAAGACTCGATCGGCGGTGGTTTGGCGTTTGTGATCTCGCCGGAGGACGAGACAATCGGGAACGCAGGGGGGCATTTGGGGATTCCGGCCGGCGCGATTGCGGTTGAATTCGATACGTTAATGGATGTTGAGTTTAAAGATATAAACGGAAACCATTTGGGTGTGGATCTTGATTCAATGGTGTCAACAAAAGTCGCCGATTTGGACTCGGTCAACGTCGATTTGAGAAGCGGTGACCTGGTTAACTCGTGGGTCGAGTTCTACGGGTCGACTCAGCAACTCAATATCTCGGTTTCATACTCCAACATAAAACCCACCTCACCGATTTTATCAACTTTAATAGATCTCAACAAGTACGTGAACGAGTTCATGTTTGTTGGATTCACCGGGTCAACTCAGGGCAGCACGGAAGTCCACTCGGTTGAGTGGTGGACTTTCACCTCATCTTTTGATGATACCCCACCACACCCACCACCTCCCACCTCCACCTCCACCATCAACAACCCCGCCGCTGACTCCGTCATGCCACCACCGTCCGTGGCACCGACAGAGTCAAACCCGCCGCCGGTGCACCAATCTACACAAAAAAAGAGTAAATGCAATAATCAATTATGCAAAGAGGGGGCAGGGGCGGTGGTGGGGGTGGTTACCGCCGGTGCATTTATTTTAGCCTTGTGTATGATCATTCTAATATGGGTTTATTCCAAGAAGTTTAAAAGATCCAAAAAGCCACAACCTTTTGCTTCAGAAATCATTAAAACCCCCAAAGAATTCTCTTACAAAGAGCTTAAACTGGCCACTAAATGCTTCGACCCGACCCGGGTAATCGGGCATGGAGCATTCGGGACGGTTTTCCGGGGGGTGCTATCGGATTCCGGCGAGATTGTCGCCGTGAAACGGTGTAGGCATACCGGCGGTCAAGGGATGGAGGAGTTTCTATCGGAATTGTCCATCATCGGAACTCTCCGGCACCGGAATCTTGTGAGATTACAAGGTTGGTGCCATGAAAAAGGTGAAATTTTGTTGGTTTATGATTTGATGGCAAATGGGTCACTTGATAAAGTACTTTTTGAGTCGAGGATAGCTCTGCCGTGGGTTCACCGGAGCAAGATTCTGATGGGTGTGGCCTCGGCTTTGACTTATTTACATCAAGAATGTGAAAATCAAGTTATTCATAGAGATGTGAAAACTAGTAACATTATGTTAGATGAAGGGTTCAATGCGAAATTGGGCGATTTCGGGTTGGCCCGGAGAATCGAGCATGATAAGTCGCCGGACGCCACGGTGGCGGCGGGGACGATGGGGTACTTAGCGCCGGAGTATTTGTTAACGGGTCGAGCGAGTGAGAAAACCGACGTTTTTAGCTATGGTGCGGTGGTGTTAGAGGTGGCTACAGGGCGGCGGCCGATCGAGAGGGAGGCGGTTGGGGCGGCGAAAACGAGGGAGAATAGTAATTTGGTGGAGTGGGTATGGGGATTGCATAAGGAAGAGCGGTTGTTGGCCGCGGCGGACCCGCGGTTGTGTGGGGAGTTTGATGAGGGGGAGGTGCGGAAAGTGTTGTTGATTGGGTTGGTGTGTTCGCACCCTGACCCGGTGGTTCGACCCACAATGCGAACCGTGGTTCAAATGCTTGTGGGCGAGGCGGGTGTGCCGGTGGTGTCAAGGGCTAAACCAACGTTAAGCTATAGCACTTCACATTTGCTATTGAGTTTGCAAGATAGTGTGTCTGATTTGAATGGTTTAGTTACCATTTCAACCTCCTCATCGGAACATAGCTACAATGGTGGTGGGTTGGACTTAGTTTGACCCGGTTGATCTGATCCGGGTCGGGTTTTGTAGGATTGGGATTCAATGTAGACTTATTATTTATTATTGATATGATATGATTTGTTGATTTATTATGAGATAAGTTATGTAAAGGACAATAATGAGAAGCCATGGGGCCAGTGAGACATTTTCAAGTAAGTTTTTATATTATCTTGTTTTAAAATGGTCATAAATGATGTTTATGATGTTTGGCATAATTTAGAAAACTAAATTTAAATGTAGCAAAGGTAATGATCATTTGGCCGTACAATGATTTTTGGATTATAACCACTTTTTTATTATTATATATCTGAACAAGATTTTCTCGGCACTGGTCGGAGTATGATATGACGGGATCACTTCAAGCCTTAAAGAGAAACAGAGTGGAGGAGATGGTGACCGGGAACTGGCCTGCAAGACAGGAAAACCGTTAGTCTCGCCACAGAGGGGGTTCTCTCTGTGACCCGACTCCGGCGTGAGAATCAGTGATAGTTCTTTGATTATCGAGAGAAGATTGTAGAAGTAGATTAGTGAATGATCAATACCTGATTCTCTTGACGACTCAATGATAGTTCTCTTTGTGAGCTGACTCCGGCATGAGAATCAATGATAGTTCTTTGATTATCGAATTATGGCCTCCTTTGGTCACATGTCAGGTGTGCCTGCCGTGTCAGGAGTTTATTACGTTGGTTATTCACATGGGCCCCACTTATCGTTATGTCATTAACTTATAATGTCACTCATGAATGTGGGTTGTGATCTGTACCAACCTGATCTCCCTGATCCAGGTTGTTGCTATGGTTTAACAATTGTGCTTGTGGCTATACCCGGACCGGTGTCACCTTCCTAATCTGGATCCACACCTCGTTATAGCATTATTAGGATATTATCCTTTCAATATCTCAATGGATAACAAATTTTATAGAACATATATAAAAGGATTGAATTTTCGAACTATGAATATGAGTTTGAAATTTAAACGTAATGGTTGCATGAGATAAGAGAGAGATGTGTTAAGGTTGTTTTCATTGAGAATGAAAAAGCTTGAAACCATTTTAATAATAAAGGTACAAGGGACACAACCCTAAGAAACTAAAATACCCTAATGACTCCAACCAATTAGTGGCAGCCACCTCATTTTTACTCAAATCCAACCCAAAGTACCCTAATATCGTTGGAATCTAAACGTTGGACACTGCTTCAAACATCCACACACAGGTACTTATACCAAAAACCAATACCCGCAAGCCTTGTGACGGTGTACCTGAGCTACCTGTGATACCTGCAACCCTTACCCGATAAACGCCCTTGTACCCTTAGAAAATGAGTTTTTGAATTGGGATGTTTTTTTCACTGCTGGCCCATTAAATTGTTTTTGCTGAAGTTCATGAAAATTGGAGGAAGTAAAACATGAAATGGTAGGAATTCCAGTCCGACCCTGACCGTACGGTTCGTTTGTCGTTTCAACGATTTTTCGTAATTTGCCTTGGATCGGTTCGCAGTTGTTCAGGTTTTCTTTCGATGGCTGACAAGATCAGGAAAGCTACAGATTTAAATCAGCCAACGCCCGAGGCATACCCGTCGAGTGCCTGGTGGGCTCCACGGTCGAGGCTCATGTGTCCAAACCCGAACCGGACCTCGACACAGATGGTTTATCAGACACCTACTACAGATCAAATTACTGTCAGGTTTGCTACCGCCTTTCTGAATATGCAGTCCAACTATACAGACCCGTCTTGGTATATGGATATAGGTGCATCATCTCATATCTCGCATTCCATCATCGTTACAATATGCAGACATATTCACGAACGGTCTTCCTCGCCAACTATTCGAGAACTTCAGATCTAGTTTGAGCGTTCATCTTGCTCCCGCTCGAACTGCGGGGAATATTAAATATAGTATTTTGTATTTATGTATTTATATGAATATGTCTAAGTTAGACTCATTAGAGTTTCTAGGGTTCTCTGTAACTTCTCCCAATTTAAAAGGATTTACCACATTAGAATACACATCGAATATTCTAAACCATAAATACTTTTAACCCATACTGGAGATGTGCTCGATGATAATCATGTTTCTTTGTTTATTGGTGACATTCTTAATAACTTGCTTGAAATACTGTCAAAACTGACAATCATGAAAAAAGTACAATGTCAACGAAGTTGTCAAGATTTAGGTGGCTTGTTTGTTAAAACCCGAAAGGAGTCGGTTATAATGGTCTACACACTTGATCAAAGTGGTTGAAGACATGCACACACACACACAAGGAGTATACATGTTTTACCATTTGTGCGAATATAAGCAACTTATATCGCGTGGCTATATGCATATACATGGAAAAAGATAGAATACCCTAAAAGGCGACTTTAGATTAAATAAAAATATGTCACCATCTGATTTAACATTTGAAGAAGAATTCAATTTAAGAAAGGAGTCGTGTCTTTAAAATACTTTTCGAAATAAAATATAAACCACATTTAGTGAAGAATCCATGATATATAACTTTCATATATTTAATTATAATCAAAGTGACTTGAAATCAATGCCAAAAGCTTTTACAAAGAAAACGGAAAAGAAAGGTGAAAGGGAAGTGAGTGGACACACTAACAATAATGTTGACACATTCTTTCCACTTCAAGTAGTTGTTTATGTGTCGAACTCTAACAACAAATTGGTCGGGCAATAATACATCTTCTTAGGAAGCATTTGCTAGAATAACATAATGTTCATGTTTCATTGTTAGATTTTAGTGACATTTAATAATGAGGCTGTTAGGTACAAAATCATTTTTGAGTGACCTAATTGGAACACTTTTGAAATTTGGTTACTATTCTACAAAGTTACCCCTTTCTTGTATCTGTGATCATATGTTGCGTTGATGAACATGTGTATCTAAAAGAGATATCATAAGTTTGATCGTCTTAAGTTATTCACGATATCAAATGTTTTATTTTTTAAGTCAAATAAACATTGTCTGACTTGTAAAGAGTTGGTTAGATGTTCTAGTGTCAACCAGAATAATATTTTCTAATTTATTAACGAATCAGATGTCCGAGAAAGGTAAAGTTAGATGTTGCAGCCCGAAGTTCAGAAGAAGAGTCTTCTGATTTGGTATACCATCGATTGGTTTCTAAACTATGTGTTCTTAGAGATTCAGAATTTTTCAAAAGATCAAAGCACTTTAATAATCAAGATTAATGATTGAAAAATGAAGGATAGAATTAACATGTTACATGCAAAACACATGAAGATTATCAACATTTTTTTGGAATACGCTATGTACACCTATTACCTATATATTTGTGAACAAACTTGTCACAAATATAAGAGGATATCAATCAAGGTATCATAAAGATATATACAAATCATATTCAAGATTCTATTAACAAAATAAAGGAGATATTTTCTTTCATTGCTCATGGTTTGTTCATGTTCAAATATTTGTAACTTAAACCGTTAGTTTGATTCTGTCAAGCTAGTATGTTTATTTTGTTAATAGAATTTAAAAGTTGAAAAATATTTGTTCGTTCTTATTATTTTCTTGCTTCTCCTTCCCTCTGAAAGCCTAATCGATACATCTTTTGCTTACTCTAATCATATCGTTTGTTTGATACTTCGATTGGTTACGGATTCGCAAAGCGGAACACAACCCAACATAGGTAACAAAAGTTCCAAAATTATCTAACTTGGTGAATCAGCAAAGGAAAATGCAGATGAACATAAGTTCAATTTTCTGATCTTAATGAAATTTAACTTGAAACCGGTTATGTTTTAAGATGTAAAATCAAATTTATAAATACGAAAAGGTGAACATGAATGTTAAACCACAAAGGATGATTGTATATTGATTATGTGTATGATAACCTCACATAGGGGCTCCGGTTTGATCTTACTGATAGAAACACTTCTCAAGGTTCGAAGGGAGATTCTGATAACTTTTCCGACTAGAACTCCATTAAGGGGCAAGTTTCATTGAGCTGCAGGCCGCAGATGGGCATGCATCTGCTAATGTTAATCATACATACTGCATCCGATTGCAAGGCGACTGCAGGAGGAAAGCCAAAAGGCTGAGTGCAGTCGACTGCGGGAAGAAAGTCAAAAAGCTTCTAGGGGTGGACTTTCCAAAATATCGATCGACTCACATTTCAAATTGGTGATAGGCATGATATGGAAGCGAATAGCTGTTGATTTCTGCAAAGGCAGAAATAAGCCTTTAAGCCGATGAGGATGAATAGCATTTTGCAAGTGAACGACAACAGAGTTGATCAAGAATCACAAGATCTTGAGTAAGTTTGGAAAGGATGTATTTGACAAACATGTTCAGAATACACCAAGGGCTATGTTAAGAGGTTCTGAACCTGTATCCGACATTCCAACTCGACCAATGTCCAAAAACAGAATTTTTGGAGATCAAAACTCGGTGAACGACCAATGTTCTGAACCTCTAATAAGATAAACCATTTATAGAAACATTAACATTGTGTTCACAAGATAAACGTGTGAGAGAAAGAAAAATATTTAGAAGAAAATGGATAGAACCTAAAAGTTTTCATGTACTCGGGTTGTTTAATAAGAGCAAAGTACAAACATTGGCGGAACTAAAGGGGGTCCGGGTGGTCCATTGTCCCTCCGACATCCCAACTTTCTAACAACAGGGGTATCCAATGTTGTTGCTTTCTTGTAGTTTGACCCCAAAATTGTAGTCGGTAGAGTAGTTGAAAGTAAAAAACCTTCTTTTGTGATTCTGCCAATAAACTTAGTTTTCTTACTTTCTTTCCAACTCGAGTACGTGCAAAAAACCATCACAATTTATAGACTATTGCAACCCAAAGGCTCACCAAAATGTTTATATAAGTGTAAATTACTCACTAAACAATACCTAACAAAGTATCTAATCATCTTATTCTGATTTCCACGTCGCAATAATCACTTCAAGAAAAACACATCCAAAAACCCTTATGATAACATATGCATCATACTTACCATAGTAAGAAAAACAAACATCAGCATTAATCATTCCGATCGCTTGTAAGACGGATGCCTTCGCGCAGCTCTCGCATTCTCGTACTCAAACTCCAACAAATTCGGTATATGCGAAGTATCCTTGATATAAAACCACCTCCCAATCGAACTCTCTTCGATCACCAAAAACACCTTCTTAATCCTAGAATTAACCACCCAAAACCACACCACACCGAGAAAAATCCCAAGACTAGCACCGGCAAACACCTGACCGACTGTATGGTACCCCAAATAAACCCTAGAATACATTGTAAGCAATGCCAATGGCCACACAACAAAACAAGCAATCCACATCTGCCTTCTTAATATGATCCCTAACTTGTTATAAGTCAATAGAGTAAAATACGTAGCGAAAAAGAACATGTATTGTGAGTGGCTGGAAGGCCATCCATGTGAATCGCACATTTCGAGCATGATGCAGGTTTCAGGTCGGGCTTCCTGGACCGCTAATTTGATCGAATCGCTGATGAATTGTGAAATTAATAACCCTAATGCGAAGAACATACCTTGGAGTTCGCGGCGGAAGATGAAATGCGAGACGAAACCGCCGAGGCTGATGAAGACGGGGACTAATGAAATCCATGCTAAGAAGTGGCCTAATTGATCTCCTTTATGGTAACGAACGTGTGTTAGGGTGACGGCGCGTAATTGATTCGACATGGATTGTGGAATTGGAACGGTTAGGGTTCGTGATTTGATGGAATTGGGGATTTAGGTTTTGAATTAGCAGTTGAGGAGAGGCATTGAGTTCGTTGATTAACCACCTCTTATCCACACGTTAACTAACTAAGGGGTGTTTGGTATTCAGTTATTCTTGTCCATATGTTCAAGGGGTGTTTGACGGTTTGGGGTTTGTTCTCATTCTAAGGACCGTGTTTGGTAACTAGTAGACGCCTTTGCACACTGAGATATGTAGCGGTAACATTGATTTGGTTAATTACGTAAAAAGAAGCGCATTAAGTTGTGACGGCTTGGTTTTAAATATCGAAACGTAGATTAAAAAAACACCGCTTAAAAAATAAATAAAAACTTGTTGGAAAAAATATTTATAGTATTATATTTAAAAAATTAAAGAATATGACTTATGGTGTAATCATATTATTTACCAAATTAAAAAAAAATCATTATTATTTAATAGGAGAAAGAAACGAAAAATCAAAATCTAAACTTTATCAAAAGTCAACACGTGACATCCAATATTTATCAGGAGAAAGAGACGGGATAAACTAATTTTTAGTTGGCCTACAAAAATGACACGTGTCTCTCATTATTTTTATTTATCAGATATAGAAGATATATAATTAAATTATTATTATTTAAATCATTACCATAATAACTTTTGAAATTTAAAAACAATTAAATAAAAAATAAATAGAATTCATAAGTGAGATGAGCATTTAGACAGGAAATTAAAGTTTATAATGGCCTCAATGAATGACACGTGGACAAACTTATTTTTATTTATTATATGTATAATAGATGTATATATATTTTTAATTGTTTTTATAATTTATATATTTTTTATTATTTTTTTATTTTTTTGGTAGTGCACTATTCTACCACTAGACCACTGGTGCTTTGTTGTTTTAATACCCACCGGTTCGTCAAATAATTGAGCTCAGAAGGGCCTATTTGTCAATATATTACCTTGTCTTACTTTAATAATTATACATTTATTAATTGTACTATATTGATAACTATAAGTCTATAACCAACTAGTATTAAGAACCCCTTGTGGAGGAGAAGCAAAACCATGAAAAAAACTATCTTTAAAAGTTAAAACGTTGCCACGAACGGTAAGAAAAACGAAACCTGGACATTATTAATAACATTCGAAAGTTTATATAAAACAACGAAACTGTCACAAACCCTTGCGTTGCGGCGAGTCCGTTGATAATATTTGGAACTTATATAAAAAGAAAAGAAACCATTTAAAAATTGGCGTTGGAACGTTGATAAAAATAGTTACGTCACAGCGAAAAAATTAAATAGTTATTTTAAAAGTTGGAAGACATAAAGAAAAAGAAATTGTAAAAAACAAAACCTTGAATCAGCGGATACAGTTGTCGAATTAACTTGGCTGGAGGCCCTTCTTCGAGAACTTGGGATAGACACAACTTCTACTCCTACCCTTTGGTGTGACAATCTTGCAGCAACCTATCTTGCAGCTAATCCTATTTTTCATGCCCAAACTAAGCATGTTAAAATTGATTCACTTTGTGTCGTGAAAAAGTGGCATAAGGCCAACTCAAGATTCAATTTATATCAACAGATGATCAGATTGTAGATATTTTTATAAAGCCGCTGCCAACTCAAATATTCATGTTCTTACGATCCAAGCTACAGGTCGCTACCCGCCCTTAGCTTGCGGGGGAATATTAGATCAATTGTAATTAGAAGAAATAGATAATAGTTTAGATAAATATGGCTTTTGTATATAACCCTCTCTAGTAACACATAATCATTTACCACATTCGATACAACTATCACAATTACACACTTAAGTATGTTTTAACTTTAAATTACAAACATGTACAAGACAATTTAGTAAAATATGATTATGTTATTATTTGTGTTTTTTTCCTTAAAACATAGGCCTACGTGGAACTCGTGTTTGAAAATTTTTTTTATTACAATCAAATATTATAGTCTTATCTTCTCTCTTTGATTATTCTTGTTACACTTTGTTGTTTCTTTAAGATGTTTTACAATATAAAAATATCTGGTATTACATTTTGACTTTGCATATAAGAATATTTATTTGTCTATACAATAAATATAACTTATATATTATCAAGGATATTTTTTGTTCATGATTGTCAAACTAGCATTAAAGAATCATGTAACATGTGCAAGTTGATCTTTCTAATATTATAATTAACAATTTGATCATTAAGAAAATGATATAATTAACTACACCATGGATTACTACTTAATCAACTCTACTAATAAGTAAGCCTAACATGTAGTTTTCAATGGATGACTTGCATCTTTATAATTTACATTGTTAATTTGGCTTGTAGTCTTTTTATTGTTAGTTTCTCATCTCATAATTGACATTTTTTCTAGTTTTTCTAATCTGCATTGATCTTTTTCTAGTTTTTCTAATCTGCATTGATCTCATATGTATTATATGATTGTGTTGTATAACATAATAATACATCATTCATACAATAATACACAAATAAGACAAACGTAAGACAAAAATGTAAGACACGATTTAATATGTGGCTCTTATAATCATTTATCTAATTATTAAATGATCAAATATAATTATTTATTTATTTAATAACCTATGGCTAGTAATTAGTTGATGGACCTAATTACTCTTAATGGTTCACTAATGGGTTTCCCCTTGGGTGTACATATAAATAGAGAGATTACTAAAGGGAATAGACTAATCGATAACTCCATCACTACTAACAGAAATCGTTCCTCTCTCTCCTCATAACCGTGAGTTCCATTGAACTCACCTTAGCCATCATAATCGTACACCCTAAACGGGAACCCGATCCAGATCAGAGATCATGATGTCTTCCCTATCAACGGTGAACTTAGCAGGTATGATTTATTTATTGTTTTCCATTATATAGTCACAAGAACTGATCAACATCTGGTATCAGAGCATATGTTGATTAATCAGTTCTTGTTTCTTTCCCTAAACTAGAATTAAAATCGGAGAACAAAGTTCTGTTTTAAAACCATAAGAAAATCGTTTTTTCTTAAAGTATACGGTTTTCGGTTTATGCTAATATATCACGTTTTTTTGATCTCATAAAACCCGAGACCCTTAATATTTTCGAAATCTGTTAAATATTAATGTTCAAGATTTCGATTCCCAGTTTTATCTGATATTATTGAAGAATAGTTAGTTTATCTGATGTTCATAAACTGTTATTCGTGTTCATCATTATTTTCGATGAAAATCCCCTTAATTTGGGATGAATAATGACTTTGATTATGTTTCCTAAAATTGTGTAACTTTATCTCCAAGTTTCATATTAAAATATTAATTTTATTATTTTAAATAATGAAACTTGGATATACTTAACACTTAAGATATTTTCGAAATCTAAAATGTAATCAAATTCCATAAATATCGCACATAGTCTAACAGGTTCTCTTTCACGGTTTTAGACCTTCATGGTTGTAGACCTTCACGGTTGTTTGTGTTTACGGGTCTTAGCCTTCAAGGTTTAGACTTCACGTTTTGTTTACGAGTCTCAAGTTCACGGGTCTTAAACTTCACGGGTAACAGTTCACGATTCCGAGTTTACGGTTCATATTCACGGTTTACAGTTCACATTTCAAGTTCACGGGTTTTACAGTTCACGATTTACCTTCTGGAGCCGTGAACCTTTGATGAACCATGAACCCTTACCTGAACCGTGAACCTTTTGCTGAACCGTGAACCTTACCTGAACCGTGAACTTTTATGCTGAACCGTGAAACTTTCCTAAGCCGTAAATCCTCACTTAGCCGTGAACCTTCACTTAGCCGTGAACCTGACATTACTTATGTGCCTAAAATTTTTTCCCGTTAACAGGGGTTTGCTATTAATGAATGCTTTAGTTTAGATGAACCTTAAACTTAAATGTTTTCAAAACCTTAACACTTACTTGAATAACACCTAAAGCTTCACTTCTGTCCAAAGGTGATGTGATGCATGTGTATACTTATTCAAGCTTAAATAAGCATTATAACTTAGTGCTTGTCATGATATTAACTTAGAAAACATGATAAACTTAAATAACGCCTAAAGTTTCACTTCTGCCCAAAGGTGATGTGTCACGCTTGTAAAGTTATTTAAATCTAATTAAGCACTACTTCGTCTAATATAACTAAGTGCCACTAGGAGCTCTAATTTATTAGAACTCATTCACACTGATATTAGTAGCCCTTACCCCGTTGCTGGTATAGCAGGACAAACTTCATTTATCACTTTTATCGATGATTATTCTCGTTATATGTACTTGTATCTTATTAAAGAAAAATATGAATCACTTGCGACTTTTAAAGATTATAAAACTGAAGTTGAAAAACAACTTGATCTTCAAATAAAAGTTGTGAGATCAGATAGAGGAGGTGAATATTATGGTAGACATACTGATGTGGGTCAGGCTCCTAGTCCATTTTATGAGTTTTGTAAGGGCCAGGGGATCGTGAACCAGTACACTATGCCCGGTACTCCTCAGCAGAACGGTGTTGCTGAGAGAAGAAACAGGACCCTAATGAACATGGTACGCAGTATGTTAGCCAACTCAGGTTTACCCTCATTCCTCTGGACCGAGGCCTTAAAAGCAGCCGTTCATATACTCAATAGAGTTCCTTCAAAGTCTGTTCCTAAAACTCCTTATGAACTTTGGACAGGAAGGAAACCGAGTCTTAGATATATGAAAGTATGGGGCTGTCTTGTCGAAGCTAAACTCTATAATCCTTTCTTAAAGAAACTTGACATGAAAACTGTCACATGTTACTTCATCGGTTATCCCGATCACTCAAAGGGTTATAGATTCTACTGTCCTTCTCACGTCACTCGTATTGTAGAAACCAAGCATGCCAAATTCCTTACGGATTTTAAGGTCAGTGGAAGCAGTGAAAATCCTTATCCAGATTTAGAAGAAGTACAAGACCGGGGGGGGGGGGGGAGATTCGTTGCTTACTATACCTCTGATTACTCCTCTTGTACAACACGTTGCACCGCACGTCACTGCACCACCTCCTCCACACTCAGATCTTAATGCTACTCCTTTTATACTAGAGAATGAAGGCACATCAAACGACCGACATGAAGACAATGCCGAACCCGATAATCAACTCAGGAGGTCGTCTAGGTCCAAAAGGCCTACTAACTTTGATGATTATGTCACCTACATGACTGAAGCTGAAATGGATGTCAAAAATTTTACAGATCCTACTTTTTATCATGAAGCCATTAGCAGTGATCAGTCTTCTGAATGAAACAAAGCTATGATTGACGAGCTTGACTCCATGAAGAAAAATGATGTTTGGGATTTAGTTGAATTACCCAACGGTGCTAAACCCGTAGGATGTAAATGGGTCTTTAAAACCCGAATGGAAACATTGAACGCTATAAAGCGAGATTGGTTGCAAAGGGTTTCACTCAGAAAGAAGGAATTGACTATCAAGAGACATTTTCTCCTGTTTCTAGAAAGGATTCATTAAGGATCGTGATGGCCCTAGTAGATCACTTTGACTTAGAGCTACATCAGATGGACGTCAAAACCGCTTTCCTCAACGACGACTTGAATAAAGGCGTGTTCATGAAATAGCTTGAAGGTCAAGAACATCTAGTCTGTAAGTTGAAGAAATCCATATACGGGTTGAAGCAGGCATCACGTCAATGGTACCTAAAGTATGATGAAGTCATGAGGAAACAAGGTTTCCTTAAGAATCAAGTGGATCAATGCACCAACCTCAAGATGAGTGGAAGCGACTTTACTATACTTGTCCTTTACGTAGATGACATTCTATTGTCAAGTAATAGTTTAGATATGTTGCATGAGTCGAAGCGTTTACTCTCGCATAATTTCGACATGAAGGATCTCGGAGAGGCTTCTTATGTTATAGGCATCAGAATACACCGAGATAGATCTAAGGGCATTTTGGGATTATCTCAGAAAGCCTACATTGAACGGGTCCTCACACGTTACAATATACAACACTGCTCTCCTTCTGTAGCTCCAGTAGTTAAGGGAGATGTTTTTGGTTCTTTCTAATGTCCGAAAACAGAGGTTGAGAAGGAGCAAATGAGAATGATACCTTATGCATCAGTAGTTGGGAGCGTTATGTATGCTCAAGTCTGTACTCGTCCAGATATTGCTTATATTGCTGGAATGCTAGGCCGTTATCAGACTAATCCTGGCTTAGATCACTGGAAAGCAGCTAAGAAAGTACTTCGATATCTGCAAGGGACGAAAGACTATAAACTGACTTATAGAAGAAGTGATAATTTAGAAGTGGTTGGTTATTCTAATTTTGACTTTGCTAAATCCACTTCGGGGTACATCTTTATGTTAGCCGACGGACCTATCTCTTGGAAGAGTCATAAGCAACAGTTGACCACAACATCCACTATGATGGCAGAATACATAGCTGTGTATAACGCGACCTGTCATGGAATGTTGCTAAAGAATTTTATCACTAGCCTCAAAATAGTTAATTCCATTTCTAGACCATTGAAGCTTTATTGTGATAACTCAGCTGCCGTTAGTTTCTCGAACAGTAACAGTTCGACTGGAGCTGGATTATATCTTGATACAAAGTACTTGTTCGTACGTAAGCTAGTTGAGGAAAATAACTTGTGTATTGAGTATATAAGTACTAAAATTATGCTTGCGGATCCGATGACTAATGGTCTCCCACCTAAAGTTTTCGAAGAACATGTTTCGAAGATGGCCTTTTATAAATACCTTATTTAGTGGCATAATTGTACTTACTTACATTTATTAATGAAATTTTCTCAGTTATTAAATTTGCTTATCTCTAAATATGTTATGCATGCCTAATGACATATAGACACTAAGTATACAAATCAATGTTAAAGGGCTTACTTGTAAATTTGATCATAAAGTTTACTTAAGTTTTAAATTTGTGTTATAGTATGATTAATGGGGGTTTTGAGTTGTATACTGATTCAATGACTGTATTTCTCTGCTACAGGTTTGGTTTAAAACTAAAATGAGTATTAAATCTGAAGACTTACTGATGCTCATAATAAATGATTACCCAGCCAAGTGGGAGAATGTAAGACACGATTTAATATGTGGTTCTTATAATCATTTATCTAATTATTAAATGATCAAATATAATTATTTATTTATTTAATAACCTATGGCTAGTAATTAGTTGATGGACCTAATTACTCTTAATGGGCCACTAATGTGTTTCCCATTGGGTATACATATAAATAGAGAGATTACTAAAGGGAATAGACTAATCGATAACTCCATCACCACTAACAGAAATCGTCCCTCTCTCTCCTCATATCCGTGAGTTCCATTGAACTCACCTTAGCCATCCTAATCGTACACCTAAACGGGAACCCGATCCAGATTAGAGATCATGATGTCTTCCCTATCAACGTTGAACTTAACAGGTATGATTTATTTATTGTTTTCCATTATATAGTCACAAGAACTGATCAACAAAAAAAGTATAACATATCCTAACTCACACTATGATTATCGCATTTAGTAGTCAAGATGTAGGTAAAATATCGCCTTTTCGAGCTAATTGTAAATGTAATCGAGTGATTAACATCCTTCAAGTCAATAGACAACATCTCACAAAACACGATTTAATGGATTTTTGTTTTTAGTTGATTTGAGTTTATATTACTTGAAATTTTGAGTTGATTTTGAAAATGGTAGTATTGATATTAGCAGGGCCGTATCTGATATTTCGGGTGTCCTGTGCGACTTTAAAAATGAGCCCATAAAAATATAAAATATAAAGTTATATATGAAAAAAATGGGCCCCTAAAAATATTTTAATGGGTCAAATCTAATTTGTTTAATTAGGCTATAACTAAAAGAATGACTTAGTCGGGTTAAAGTGGTTTTGATGGGCTAAAGTGGTTTAATTAGACTAAAACAAAAAAAATGGTTTAGATGGGATAAAGTGGTTAAAGTGTAATTAAGTTTTTATAATTAATACGTATTTCTTTAAAAAAAAATATATAATTTTTTTGGGCCCCTGATAAACCGGGCTCGGTGCGGTTGCCCATAGAGCATCCTACCAAGGCTGGCCCTGGATATTAGTATTATTGTTTGTGACTTGATAGAAATATTTGCAATAGGACTTATACTTGTGCATTTAGGTTAGTTACTTGGCATCTTGTTGAATTGTGAAACTTGACATTGTGTTAGTAACTTGGTATTTAGGTTAGTAACTTGACATCTTGTTGAATTATGAAACTTGACATTTTGTTACTAACTTGGCATTTAAGTTAGTAACTTGGCATCTTGATGAATTGTGAAACTTGGCATTTGGTTACTAACTTGATATTTAGGGTGGTAACTTGGCATCTTGTTGAATTGTGAAACTAGGCATTCATTTACTAACTTGGCATTTAGGTTAGCAAACGTGTGTATGTATACTATGTGGTTAACTTAGAATGTGACTTGGATCCTTGCTTTAATTTATGTTATGTGGTTAACTTAGAACGTAGCTTAAATGTGTTCTAACTAATGATATGTTTGACTTTTTAAATCTTTTTACAGATGATGGTATGCACAATGGGTATGAGCATTAGGGTTAGCATCAGCGAGAAGACTCCCCCTGATGTTGTTCGAGAGGACTCCCCCTAATGCACGTCTCTCATGCAACACCAACCACATGCGTTGTGACAGATTTTCCAATGCACCTCGAGGGGGCAACAACGTCGTCGTGCGTGGTGACTGATGATCTGATGAGCGTGAGAGCAAGGCCATGTTAGATTTTGATATGGACGGTATTGATATTGATGTTGGTCTTGACGCATCGCCACCCCTTCAGGGTGGGGGCGTGCCCCTGATGTTCACAGGGAGCTTCCGAGCATCCTGATAATCAGGAAGAGATTCAGATGGCATGTACTTTTATTTTACTCGTTTATGTTACTTTGTATTGTATTTATTATTAATCTAACTTTTTGACATATTTGTCTTACCTTTGCAGAATTGATAACACTCGGTGTTGTCCACCGGACAACAACCATACTAAAGAGTTGCTTCGTCGCTCCATGTTATTGGAAGGACATCCCGACGAAAAACCGTCAAATCATGCTTGTTTGCTTTCGTGTAAGTACATATTTAACTATTAATGAGTGTATGTACATATTTAGTTTTATATCATTAATGATTACCAAGTGTTTGTGTGTATATTTGTGTGCGCGCGCGTGTGTAGGTTCTATAACCGGTTCCCGGTCCGATCAGTTGGTTCGTTCCAGTTTTGAAAACAATGATTAAAATGGAGAAAGTTTTGCTACGATTTAATGCTAGAAAATATAGCAAAATGACACAAACAATGTATGAAAAAAAAAACAAAGAAATCATCATGAACCATCGTGATGATAATATATAAATTTAAATAAAATAAATCAAGTAGGAAACTTTTTGAAAGATGCCATTTTCAGACAATAATATACAAGAAAAACCATTTTCCGATCTATAAAAGTAATTAAAAGAAGGAAGTCAAACCAGTTCATGTAATCATGTGAGATGAGGTTGACCCGTTATTTTTCTTTTAGAATTTTATTATTTATAATATTTAAAATACTAAAAAGAAATAAATTATAAAACCAAAATATTATTTAAAAGTTATTTGGATATAATATTTTAATAAAATAAAACAAATTGATTTGTAACAAAGCACAAAACCGTGTTCCTACAAAACTCTATATAATTGTCATTTCCTGTTTGCAATCCTTTTCTACTTGCCAAAATTCAATCCATACATCATGTCTTCATCTTCCATAGACACAGCCACCATGTCCATAGAAGAATATATCAACAACTTCTTAGCTTTCCCATCCGAAGAGATCGATTCCGCGATCCACGACTTATCCGACGCAAATCTCCTCAAACAAGGTACCCTTTTTAAAGTTTACAAAGGACAAGTCTTGCTATCAGGGGACTTGATCAATATTGTTGCTAGAAAAACTATGCAAAAAAGCCTTCTAGTCAACGAGATGATGATTTCGAAAATCCTCAAGCACAAAAACATCACTTCTGTTTTAGGTGGACTCACACGGAAGACGAGGGGTTCATCGTAAACAAGTACGAGGCTAATGAAAGTCTCGACAAACATCTAAGTAGCCCAACCCTCACCTGGATCCAAAGATTGAATATATGTGTCGGGGTTGCACGTGCATTGAGTTACCTTCATTATGATGTCGACGTGTTAAAATATTTGGTCAAAAATAGAGAACACAAATTATGGAGTGAATGGTGGGTCTTTTATGGTCCTCCGTAAATGAGGATCTTCATTCCTTTTTCCTTTGTAATCAATTTATTAGTTTCCATGTATAGGGCTTTGGATTTTCCTTTATATGTTTGTGTTTGGTTCTCTTTGGAATATATCAAAAAGTTACAGAACCCATTTTGAGCGTGGTCTGCATACCAATTCAAGATGGTATCAGAGCGGGTTTAATCTTGGGATTTCTTACATACCTTCAAAAGGGCCGAGACCTTAGCCAATACCAACCAAATTCCAGATGAGTTAACAATGCAAATCGCTGCACTCCTGCGGAATGGTCTCAGAGCACAACAAACAGCAACTAATTCCGAAAATCTGTCCATTGGGATTAAACTCGGTGGCGACAACTATGCCCTATGGGCAACCCTAATGAAGAAAGCTATTGGAAGTAGGGGAGGAGTGCTCACATTACAGGGGAACCCTCACCTCCCTCTAAAACTGATGACAAGTATGCAAGATGGGAACAAGATGACCAGTGTGTGTTTACTTGGATTATTCAAAACCTTGAATCCAATTTGGTGAACACTGTCTCACAGTATCCAACCACTAAGGCATTGTGGGACGGGCTAGCAACTACATATGGATCTGGAACGGACTCGTTGTAGGTTTTCGATCTTCATAAAAGGGCTAATTCAATCCGACAAGGTTCAGATTCACTGGAAGATCTGTGGAATAAACTACAAAGCATCTGGATGTCTATCGATCGGAGAGATCCGAACCCAATGAAAGATCCAGAAGACATTCAGATCTACAATAAGAAGACACAAGAACAAAGACTTTATCAGTTACTTACAGCAATTGATGAAAAGATGGAACCAATCAAGAGAGACATTTTAAAGAAGGATCCGCTTCCAACGGTAGAGACGGCGTACGCCACTATACGTAGGGAAGTTGCCCGAATAAATATACTGAAGTCGGGTATCTCTGACAGTGAGTCGACGGAACTCGGAACAGGTTTGGCGGCCAAAATGCAGAAAGCAAAATTCCGACCCAAGGAAAAAGAAGATAAATCCAAATTATTTTGCACACATTGTCAGATGAAGCGACACACAAAAGAGCAATGTTTCAAACTCGTCGGCTGATAAGTGGCCAAAGTTTCATGTATTAAAAGGTGCAATATGTTTTATTTATGCAAATTAATATGGGGAATACAAAAGTTTTGTATAGCTATGCATGTGCAGGTGTTGAAAGCTTAAAGTATGATTTTGGAAGATATTAGGTGAGAGATGTAAGAGTCGGAAGAGAAATGGAGAAAACGGGGTAGAAACTCAGGACCTGGCGTAAGCCTACTCCACCTGGCGTAAGCCTACTCCACCAGCGTAATCCTACTCCACCTGGCATAAGCCTACTCCACCAGCGTAATCCTACTCCACCTGGCGTAAGCCTACTCCACCTGGCGTAAGCCTACTCCACAGCGTAAGCCTACTCCACAGCGTAAGCCTACTCCACAGCGTAAGCTTACTCTGCCCAGCGTAGGCCTACGCCGAACCAGTTCATTCACAGCAAACTTCAGTGTTGCGGAGTAAGCTTACGCTGGTTACGTTTCAGACGCGTATTTTTAGTGAAACAGCCGATTTTCAGTGTTTAAACAAGGTTTTCTTCCCCAAATTCAAAATCCTCTTTTTGACATCAGTTCTTGGGCGATTTGGGGGCGATTGGAGGCTAGGAAACACCATTCTAACATCCACTTGAAGATTGAAGATGATCTCCATCACCATGGGCGAGTAATTCACTTGTGGCTTCCTCCATGCGGACGGTTCATATAGGTTTCATGTTTTGATTCAATTTATTTATGTTTTTGGATCTATTTAGTTTCTGACAATAACTGAGTAGATTGATGTATTAGTTATTTTAAACAGTTTATTTGAGTGCTTTGAGTTTGCTTGCTTTACGATCTTGTTCGGTTGATGACAAAACCTAGTAGCAGGGTTGGGTGACTAAAGGGGGCAATTTGGCATTCATAAATTGGGTGATTGAATTATACTGGTTTGTGACGGAACTGGTTGTATAGGTTGCTGACAACAGCCTGTCTTCAATTACTATTTTAACTGATTTTCCAACACTATGTCTATGTGGTGTCCAATTAAATAACTGAGTTTTGCATAAACCTAGAATCTGAAGTTTGGAGGAGGTTGCATTTTTATTTGATCTGTGTTTTCATTCTAATTATCAAACTAAGCAATTTCACTAACCACTGATTCCTCGTGGATACGATACTCTTCTTACCCTTACTAGTTAAGTGTTTAAGGATTGTTTTTGACCGACCTAACGACATCGATCAAAATGGCGCCGTTGCCGGGGAATCGGTGCGCTTAGTTCTATTGCTTTAGTTTATTGTCTTTAGTTGATTTTAATTCTTATCAAAACCCCAAAAAGACTTTCTTTACTTCTGTTTTTATTTTTTTTTGTTTATTTTGTTTATTTCTTCGATCAGAACTACTTGGGTGTGCCACTTGTGCAGGTCGGCATGGACATGAATTATCATGATGACCAGTATTACTATGAGCCATGCAGTAACTGTGGCATCACTGGCCACTGGGCACAAGATTGCCCAAGATACAATCAATGTGGTGGTGGTCCTGAGTACCCAAACTATCAGGAAAATTATAATCAAGACTACCACCCGAGCGGACCACCTGAACAAGACAACTATCAATCTGAACTGGATGTCATCCGGTCAGATATGAAGGAGATGGCCAAAGTGGTACAAGCAGTAGTGCAGCAACAGGAGAGCCAGGCAAAAGCTCATCAAGCTTTGATAGATCTTGTTTCTAACTTAACTGGGGTGGTTGCAAGCATCATCAAAGAAGTAGGTAAGCCTTGCAGTGCACATTAATCCTCAGATTCTCAAACCACAAACAGTGCACACCTAAATGATGTAAGTCTTCAACCCTCATCTGATTTTGCTGATGTTGAACATACTCCACCACTGGTAGTAGAGAAAGTGGTGGAGTACAGTGAGTCTGAATCTGATCATAAGCAGGATTTAATTTCACAAAATAATCTGAAAAATAAAAATGTGAATAAATCTCTGAAAATTCCATTCCCTTCGGCTTTGCTCCCACCAGTGTTCCCACCAGTGTTAAGTGAACGGGATCCAACACAAGATGAAAGATGGGAGAAATTTGAAAATCATAATATTAATCTACCATTTTTGAAAGAACTTAAAGAAAATCCTGATAGTGTTGAGTGCCTGAAAGGTTTGAGTACCCGTAAACGACGGCACAAATGTCCCGAACAGGTAAAGCTAAGTGTTAGTGTGAATGCTGTGTTTACGGGTACCTTTCCCCCAAAACTCCAAGATCCAGGGACACCTATTATTTCTATACATATAGGTGAAATTAAACTGGATAGAGCATTGCTGGATCTTGGAGCATCTGTGAGTATAATTCCAGGGAGTCTGTATGATCAGCACGATTTTGGTCCATTACAGAGAGTTAACACCACCGTGGTGTTGGCTGATCAGACTCCCGCACATCCTCGGGGGATTGTAAAGGATGTGATTGTGAAGGTAGGAGAGTTTTATTACCCAGTGGATTTCTTGGTGTTGGATTGTGTCAAGAACACAGAGCCAACTATTATTTTGGGTAGACCGTTCTTGGCCACTGCTCAGGAAAATATTAACTATGCTGAGGGAACGGTAAGGATGAGGTTTGGGGCTCAGAAAATGAGTCTTAAAATATTTTCAAACTTGCCAACCCCGAAAGCTAACAAATGTGGATCACCTGAAAAGGTGAATCACACAGTCGAGAATGCTTGTGTTGTGTTTGACAGGTCAGCTGAGATGAAGAATGGTGAGACTCCAGACAATGAGAAGAAAAGGGTCAGAAAGGGAAAGCGGAAAGGGAAGAAACCGCGAGTTCATGATGTAGATCAAGAACTCTTTTCTATGTTTATGAAGGCTTGGAGAAAAGTGGATGATGAGAGGAATTTAAGTGTGGGGAAGGAGGACTGCAAGCATCCTATCCGACCACCATGACCGAAGTAAGGTACACTGCGTCTGGCTGAGGACGTTAAACTTAGCACTCTTAGGAGGTAGCCTAAGGTATGTTTTACATTCATGTCTAGTTAAATGAACTTTGCGGGTGTGTTCAATAGAAACCCTCACGAGACTCAACTCGTCCACTCGGGCTACCGAGGGGTTTAAAAGGCTTGATGCATATGCTAAATGCATCCGTGATTCCTACGAAAGTGAGTTAGGAAATTATTTCTTTGTTTTCTTTGTTTTGTGTGTGAGCCGACCAAGTGTGGGGAATTTTCATGGGTTGTCAAGTGAGTGTGCGTGTTTTCAAATGAATGCTAGCCCGTTTGTAGAATTTTAGAGGTGTGTATTTTTTGGTTTATATCGAGTCAGTTTTATGTTGTTATACATTGAGTCAGTTTGATTCTTTTGGGTTTGTTTCGAGTTTAATTTTTCCAGGTTTGGATTGATCCACCCGAACTCAGTCTCCATTCGGGTGGTGATGGTTCGAGTTTGATTTTCATGTAAAAGGCAACCCAATAGCAGATTTTGATGGCGATCGCGAAGAAAATGCTATACGATCGTATGAGTTTGGATTGAAGACAGTTACAGCTTGTAACTAGCTAAGTACTTTCCAATTCTTTATATAGTTTTATTTTTGCATATTTATTTTCATCGTCTCTCATCCTACATTGGGGGCAATGTAGAGTTTAAGTGTGGGGATGGGAGACTGAGTTTGTATAGAAAAATATATATATATAAAAATTGAAAAATCCATAAAAATTTAAAAATTTTCAAAAATGTCCTTGGATCAGAATTTTTGTAACTAAATGGAAAATGATAGATATAATGGGAAACTTTGCTTGTGTGATTACATTGAATAATAAATAGAAAACGTGTTTGATTTGTAATGTTTTGGTAGGCCCAACCGATCTAAAGAGCTTAAATATCCTGATATTGTATCTAGGGTTAATTGACAATTAATTCAGGATGTCTTGTGGGTTCTTATCTTAGGGGCTTCGGCAAGGTTGAAACTGTCATCATAGGGTGATAGGTACCACTATAAGCAAAAATTTATAAGTTTTTAAAATCACTTGGCACACCACTTTCTTTTTATGAAAATAAATCCGAAAATTGGTGACGCCCGCAATCCATAATCCATCTTGCATGAGCTTAATTAAACAAAATTGAGAGCTTGAGTTCAGCCTACGTGTTTCCCTTCGGGATGGTGACTTGAAGGATACACCCATGGGCGGGACTTAAGTGATCAATATTGGATGACTAAGTTAGAAGTACGTGTTTCCCTTCGGGATGGTGACTTGAAGGATACACCCATGCTCCGAAGCCTATGTACTTCATGGCTTAAGAACTGCAGCCTACGTGTCATATATCGTGTTCCAGCGTGATTGAAACACCACTGGGTTAGGTTCATTCATAAAATAATAATAAAAGCTAAAAACATGCACCCATCTATCCATAGTTCCATAATTTTCAAAAACATATAAATTAGTGTTTATAATGGTGGGAAATCTATAAGGTTTAACCCGTGCCTAAACATAACTTTGAGATGGGATTAAACTAAGTTGCAGCTTCCTGAATGTGAGACCCATAGAGAAACTGTTGCTTGGTAATAAATAGGATAGTAGATCACAGAATCGGGGGCTCAATAGATCGTTGGTTGGGTTTAGTCGGATAGAAATACCAATTGTTACAGTCAATGAGTGATTATGTTTTAATTGTATGAGATCATGAGAGCAGGCTTCAATTATGATTCCATTGCATAATTCTTTTTCGGGACGCAAAAGAGTAAGTGTGGGGATATGATAAGTGGCCAAAGTTTTATGTATTAAAAGGTGCAATATGTTTTATTTATGCAAATTAATATGGGGAATACAAAAGTTTTGTATAGCTATGCATGTGCAGGTGTTGAAAGCTTAAAGTATGATTTTGGAAGATATTAGGTGAGAGATGTAAGAGTCGGAAGAGAAATGGAGAAAACGGGGTAGAAACTCAGGACCTGGCGTAAGCCTACTCCACCTGGCGTAAGCCTACTCCACCAGCGTAATCCTACTCCACCTAGCGTAAGCCTACTCCACCAGCGTAATCCTACTCCACCTGGCGTAAGCCTACTCCACCTGGCGTAAGCCTACTCCACAGCGTAAGCCTACTCCACAGCGTAAGCTTACTCTGCCCAGCGTAGGCCTACGCCGAACCAGTTCATTCACAGCAAACTTCAGTGTTGCGGAGTAAGCTTACGCTGGTTACGTTTCAGACGCGTATTTTTAGTGAAACAGCCGATTTTCAGTGTTTAAACAAGGTTTTCTTCCCCAAATTCAAAATCCTCTTTTTGACATCAGTTCTTGGGCGATTTGGGGGCGATTGGAGGCTAGGAAACACCATTCTAACATCCACTTGAAGATTGAAGATGATCTCCATCACCATGGGCGAGTAATTCACTTGTGGCTTCCTCCATGCGGACGGTTCATATAGGTTTCATGTTTTGATTCAATTTATTTATGTTTTTGGATCTATTTAGTTTCTGACAATAACTGAGTAGATTGATGTATTAGTTATTTTAAACAGTTTATTTGAGTGCTTTGAGTTTGCTTGCTTTACGATCTTGTTCGGTTGATGACAAAACCTAGTAGCAGGGTTGGGTGACTAAAGGGGGCAATTTGGCATTCATAAATTGGGTGATTGAATTATACTGGTTTGTGACGGAACTGGTTGTATAGGTTGCTGACAACAGCCTGTCTTCAATTACTATTTTAACTGATTTTCCAACACTATGTCTATGTGGTGTCCAATTAAATAACTGAGTTTTGCATAAACCTAGAATCTGAAGTTTGGAGGAGGTTGCATTTTTATTTGATCTGTGTTTTCATTCTAATTATCAAACTAAGCAATTTCACTAACCACTGATTCCTCGTGGATACGATACTCTTCTTACCCTTACTAGTTAAGTGTTTAAGGATTGTTTTTGACCGACCTAACGACATCGATCATCGGCTACCCGGAGTGGTGGGATGACGGCCATAAACAAAAGAGCAACCAACGGGAAAAGGGTTCATCGGGGGCTAGTGTGGAAGATGATCAAAGTCAGAAAGGAAAAAAAGAAAGCAACACAGGTTTTGGGGGAATAGCCATAACCTCCGATGGTGATTCCATAGGTAAAGGGTTTGAGGATTATGTCTCAGACCCCTTCTCTACTCACAACTTTATATATGGTCTTAATGTTTCTTTCTGTGAACAAAGGGATCCAAATACACTAGATGAAAAAATCAAAGCCTATCATGTTCAAACCACCTCTCAATCCCAATCGATGACTTCTAAAAATTGGATCTTTGACTGTGGGGCTACGGATACCATGTCATATGATCCTAAAGATTTTTGCAACCTATCTTCTCCATCTAGGTCCCACATTGAAACTGCAAGTGGAGAGATTGTTAATGTCAAAGGGGGAGGGTCTATTATTTTTTCGGATAAAATGAAAATAAACAATTGTTTATATATCCCTTCCTTATCCTCAAAGTTATTATCTATTAGCCAAGTTACAAAGCAACTCAACTGTGTGGTGCTTATGTATCCTACTTTTTGTGTCTTGCAGGACATTCGTACGAAGGAGATAGTTGGGCGTGGTATTGAACGAGGAGGTCTCTACTATGTTGATGAGGTTGTTCACAGGGGACATGCCATGCTGGCTCATGGAACTACCGAGAGACAACTTTGGTTATGGCACCGACGTCTTGGTCATCCTTCCTTTAGCTATCTCAAAACTTTATTTCCGAGTCTTTTTGTTAACAATTCCATTCAAGAGAAATGTGAAACTTGCATTTTAGCAAAAAATCATATGTCACACCCCGACCGATGGCGGAATCATCGAGGCGGACAATGTGATGATTGTTCAAAAGCACATGATAGCTAATAGTTGCATAATTCATTAATTAAGTTAAAGACAACAAGATCCAATTACAATACATTCCAAATAACCTAGTCTAGTTCAAAACATTGATTTATTTAACTAGGTCCATAGTTCTTAAGTGGAGAATCTTCGGCAAGTAGTCACATATCCAAACCTGAAACATTATTTAAATCAAGTGTCAACTAAAAAGTTGGTGAGTACATAGGTTTAGTATTTCCTGTAAATAGTAGTTGTAAATCGTTTTGCGACTCTTTGTTTATATTGTTAAACATAGCATGTATGATGTATCATTTATTTAATCACAATCCAAACCGAGTTTGACACGCTTGAACAGAGCACAACAGCTAAGTCCGGTATGCTTGAATATAGTTACCCACTATATCCGGTATGATTGAATATAACACGCGGTTATATCCGAGTATGCAGTAATAAACACCCTAACCGGGTGGGCTGGTCAGGCACAATAGATCTATCAATATTACAGTTGGTTGCCTTGTGTTTAAATGTATGTACATCCAAAGAATAAGCATAGTCTCATGTATAACACGTATAAACAATGTGAGTAGCATGTATAATGTTTCACCCCAAAATGTATAAAAATGTAAAAATAGGGGCTATGTAACTCACCTTGCAAGCGGGTATTTTTCCACGCGTGTAGGTGATAAGTATGTGGAAGCCTAAGCACGTTGATACCCTATGTAGACAAATGGGTATTATTGTATGCGCATAGGTGTGTATTTGTATTTAAATGTATATAGATTTTAATAAAATTTTCTTTAATATTTATTTGTATAAAGTATGGAAATAGAATGATAATGGTTTTTTTTGTAAAACTTTAACTTATAAGGATATATATATATATTGTTTTAAACAAGTATTATTATATTTAATGTATTTATATAATAATAACAAATAAAAGAAAAGTCTTTATTTATTTAAACAAGTTTATTGAAAATATTACTAGGTTCATATAAAAATGAGGCATTTTATATATTAAATGTATTTTACTAAGTTTATAAAAATGTTACATGATTTATAAAAATATAGGACATTTTATATATTAAATGTATTTTAATAAGTTTATAAAAATGTTACAAGATTTATAAAAATATAGGACATTTTATATATTAAATGTAATTAAATAATTTTATAAAAATATTACAAGATTTATAAAAGTATGGGATATTTTATATATAAGAAAATGTATTTAGATATTACAAGTTTTATAAAAATAGGATAGTTTATGGATTAAAAATCGTTTAATCGGTTTCAAAGTAAACGAACGAGTTAACCGACTCGTTTTAGTTTTTATTGTATGAGAAGAATGTTAAAATAAGTTAAAGTAATTAAATAAATTAAATAAAATGAAAACAGTAATAAAAAAAATTGGGCCGAAGGCCAACCGGTTTCGAACCCGCGACCTCCGGATCAAACACACACACGCATAACCAGCCGGGCTACTGCCCATCGCTGGTTATGTGTGTATCGAATAACTTAAGTACACAAGGGAGGAGTTGGTCGCTGGTCCTCGGTGACCGGCAAACCGTGTCCGAGGACACTGGGTTTGCCCGGTAATTCTCGTGCGATGGTCGAGTTTTTGATTGGGATGGTTTATCTGATGATAACAGAAGCTAATGGAATCGAAATGAGGTTCGAACTTGGTCGCGAAGTGTCCGGTCGGCAAAGGTTTGAAGTCCGAAAAAGTCAAGAGTGGGAATCAGCTTCTGGATGGAATTAGACTTTGAAACTTTGGATGTAGCTTCCCTCAGAGGCGACGAATGCAATGGTAGTTTCAATTTGGAGTGAGAGTGGGTGCAGAGGAGATGACGAGCTCGCACAGGTTCGGTTATGGCTATTTATAGCCGGGCTTGATCCTGATAATAAGACAAGCAATTGAGCATGCCCCGACACTCGTCTGGACGAGACGAAACTGTCGAGCCCTTTAGCAGGCGTGGAGGTGGCCTGTCGGGCACGAATTCGGACGTGGTATCTCGGCCACCAACAGGATCGGATGATCCTTATGTTGGGGGAACAAATTGGTCGAGGGTTCTGGTTCGCGTGGGGGAGACGAAGCCAGAGGTACTATTGTCGGGCGTTGAGGTGTAGGGAACAGCCCTGTCGGGGTGTTCGCCGGAGAAAGTCTTGGACCGCCGGACTATTGATGGGGGTGACCGGATTTACGAATTGGATATTGGCAGATTTAGTCCTTGTAGTTTGTTTCTTATTTAAAATAGACCCTGAGATAGTTACGGATGAGTCCTTGTAGTTTGATTTGTACACCCTTAGTCCCTTAACTGAATTCTGCTTTAAACCTTGAAGTTTGATTAAATACAAAAAGACCCCTAAACTTTTATTAAATAAATTTATTTTCTTTTAGATCTATTTATATTTTATAAATTTATTTTATTATTATTATTATAAATAACTTTTATAAAACGATTATTTGTATTATTTAAATAGGTTATGCAACTTTTAAATCTAGATTTTTATATAAAATTTTATATAAGTTTAAAACTTATAAAATTTTTAATTATTTTACATCCATAAAATAATATATATATATATATATATTTGTACAAAATTAAATAAAAACACTCGCACTTCATTTAATAGAAAATGATTTCATAATAAATATAATACAAGCGTGAGAACGAAAAATCCGAAACGTCACATCATAGGGTTTCTTTTAATCAAAGTAATACTAGAGTTGATTCTGTTTTTTCTTTAATGCATTCTGATGTGTGGGGTCCGGCTCCTAACAGCACCAACAGCCGGTTAAAATACTTTGTGTTATTTGTGGATGATTTTTCACGAATGAGTTGGATATACTTTATGAAACATAAATCAGAAGTTCCTAGAATCTCTTTTATGTTTTATAAAATGATTCAAACTCAATTCGGGAAAAACATTCAGATCCTCCGTTCTGACAATGGAACATAATTTGTGAACAAAACAATGAAAACTTTCTTTCAAGAAAATGGCCTTATTCACCAAACTACATGTCCTAATACTCCTCAACAGAACGGTACCACTGAACGGAAAAATCGTACCCTTCTTGAAAAAACTCGTGGTATTATGATTGAATCTCGGGTTCCTCAATACTACTGGCCAGAAGCTCTTGCAACATCCACATACCTTATAAACCGCCTCCCAACTCAAATTCTTGGTAATAAAACCCCATTACAGGTCCTAGCCACTCAAGTCCGAGTTCCCTCTATTATGACCTTACCATCCCGTGTTTTCGGTTGCTCCGTATTTATTCATATACACAAGGCTAATCGGAACAAACTGAGTCCGTGTGCTGAAAAATGTGTTTTTGTTGGGTACGATGTTAATCAAAAAGGCTATCGTTGCTACAACCCGGTCACCCGTCGAGTCCATGTCACCATGGACTGCGACTTCATTGAATCTGATTATTTCTTCGAACCCCAATCTCGTGCTCAGGGGGAGAATGTAAGTGATTCCCTCGATTGGTTGCTATATCAAAGTTGCTCTCAGGAGGTTCTAACAGAGTTGGTAGATGGCGCCACCGAACATGCCCCTACCAATATAGAAGAGGATGCCAAGTCAGTTCACACAACTGATGTATCTTCTGAGGATAATGTCCAACAAGAGGCAAACACTGACGTGGAATCAAATGATGATCAACCAGAGGAAAACAATGAGGTAAATGAGAATGAGGTAAATGAAGTAAACAATTCTGAGAGTCCATATCATAACAGTTCTATGCATGGTTCAAGTCATGACAGTTCAGGTACTCCAGATTTGGAACAAGAGGAACAATCAAGCACTCATGTACTCCCTCCAAGAAGAAATAGAGGGGTCCCACCTAATCGGTACTCCCCTGGACATGTCTCTTGTGCCTCTAAGTACCCATTACAAACTAGCAGAAACAAAGTTGCTAAAATTTCTAGGGCTTTCGCGGCTACTCTGTTTTTAGAAAAGATTCCAAATACAGCCCAGGAAGCGGAACAAACGGCTAAATGGAAAGAGGCTATGAACGCAGAAATGGAAGCTCTCAAGAAAAATGTCACGTGGGAAAGATGTATCTTACCACAAGGAAAAAACCGGTTGGTTGTAAATGGATATTCAATATCAAATATAAATCGGATGGCACGATTGAACGGCACAAAGCTAGATTAGTTGCCAAAGGATATACTCAAACATATGGTATTGACTACTCTGAAACTTTTTCCCCGGTTGCCAAGATTGACACTATTAGAGTTCTTTTTTCAGTAGCCGCAAATAGAGACTGGCCTCTCCATCAATTTGATGTTAAAAACGCCTTCCTTCATGGGGACTTGAAAGAAGAGGTGTATATGGAACCCCCTCCTGGCTTCTTAGATGATTTTCAAGAAAATGAGGTATGTAGACTTAAAAAGGCTTTATACGGGCTCAAGCAATCTCCGCGTGCATGGTTTGGTAAGTTTACAATGGCAATGAAACGGTATGGATATAAACAAAGCAATGCAGATCACACTCTATTCTACAAAAGGAGAGGGGAACTGGTTACGTGCCTTATAATATATGTCGATGACATGATCATAACAGGAAGTGATAAAGAAGAAATCAACTCCCTTCGTGAAAACCTCTTCACAGAGTTCGAGATGAAAGATCTTGGGGGATTAAAATATTTCCTAGGGATCGAGGTGCTAAGGTCAAAAGAAGGAATCTTTATATCCCAACGGAAATATATCTTGGATTTGCTTGCGGAAGTTGGTATGCTGGATTGCAAACCCAATGATACTCCTATGGCCGTAAATCACAAACTAAGAATAGTTGACGGAGCCAAACCAGTAGATCGGGAGAGGTATCAACGGCTAGTGGGAAAATTAATTTACCTGGCTCACACTCGGCCGGACATTGCCTATGCGGTAGGAGTTGTAAGCCAATTCATGCACAATCCTCAAGAAGATCATATGGATGCTTTGATGAGGATAGTCAAATACCTTAAAGGTACGTCAGGGAGAGGTATAGTTTTCAAGAAGAATGGCCACCTAGACGCTGAAGTGTTCACAGATGCTGATTGGGGTGGAAATCCTAATGACAAACGATCAACCGCTGGTTACTTTACTCTTCTTGGAGGAAACTTGGTAACGTGGAGGAGTAAGAAGCAGAAAGTTGTGTCATTATCGAGTGCAGAATCAGAATTCAGAGGTATTGTTAGAGGAATCACGGAGATCCTTTGGTTAAAGAAGATAATGAAAGAAATTGGGTTCCCTCTTAATCACCCAACTCAGCTAATGTGTGATAATAAAGCCGCAACTAAAATCTCAGAAAATCCGGTACAACATGACAGGACCAAGCACGTTGAGATTGATCGCCATTTCATAAAAGAAAAAATTGAGGATGGTACCGTCGAACTCCCGTTTGTCAGGTCTGAAGACCAACTTGCAGATATTCTAACGAAAGCGGTTGCAGCAAGAGTTTTTGAATCAGTTTTATTCAAGTTGGGTATTGGAGACCCCACTAACTAACTTGAGGGGGAGTGTTAAAATATTTGGTCAAAAATAGAGAACACAAATTATGGAGTGAATGGTGGGTCTTTTATGGTCCTCCGTAAATGAGGATCTTCATTCCTTTTTCCTTTGTAATCAATTTATTAGTTTCCATGTATAGGGCTTTGGATTTTCCTTTATATGTTTGTGTTTGGTTCTCTTTGGAATATATCAAAAAGTTACAGAACCAATTTTGAGCGTGGTCTGCATACCAATTCAAGACGACGACAATCATATTGTCATACATGGTAACATCAAAAGCTCTAAAATTTTGCTTGATCGCAACTGGGAACCCAAGTTACATGGTTTTTCATTTGCGGTTAGAGCTAAAAAGCATCATATTCACCTTACTAGTAAATATAATGGTTCGTTACAATATATGGACCCAGCGTATGAGCACACTGGAGGTTTAACTCATAAGTCAGACGTCTTTTCCTTTGGTGTCATGTTGTTTGAAGTCATCTTTGGGAGAGAAGCGTCTATTCTAGACGACGATAACTTGTATTTTGCTCGATTGGCCAGATTACATTATGAAGAGAGAAAACTAGATGATTTGATCGATCCTGATATTCGAAAACAAATGGAGTTGCAATCATTCAACATCTTCTCTGAAACGGCATATGGTTGCTTAAATGAGCAACGATCACAACGGCCGGATATGAATCAAATCGCTAAAAGACTCGAGAGAGCGTTGGAACTTCAACACAAACATGTAAGATCATCTATCCTTTGACTTCTCTTTTCTACCTTTCATCTTTTTTTTAGCCATAATTTAATTAATTCTCATTGTTGTGATTGTTCATATTAAAGGAGCAATCAACAGCTGCGGTTGAAGGTACATCATCCTACCAGTTGAAGGTAAGCTGACTAATTTCATTATGATTAAAGTGATTGTGATAAATATATAATAGTTACCCTAGACAAATGTTACAAGTTGTAAAGATAGTATAACTAACTTTATGTATACAAAATGAATTCTTCACCTCCTACACATGTTTTAATCAATATAATGAATATAGAAAATGGGATACTATATATATATATATATATATATATATATATATATATATGTGTGTGTGTGTGTGTGTGTGTGTGTGTGTGTGTGTGTAGGAGTGACAATTCCTAACACGACACAAACCCGACACGGAAATAATCAAGTTTTGAGTTGCCATGTTTAATTAAACGGGTTGAGTTGACTCCTTTAACCCTTTAAATTAAACAATTCGACCCGTCATCCATTTAAATTAAAAAAAGTAAAAATATATATTTTATAAGGTTAACCCATTAGTCCGTTACGACCCCTTTAACCCATCTATTACAACATGCTACGACATACTTTGTGATATTGATAAAGTCTAAAGTAGAGGGGTCAAAATGTAAATGTATAATGGGTAGAAATGGTAAACGTACATTAATAATAGTGTGATAAATTAGTTAATCTCTTGTTTAACGTTACGGTTTGTATATAACTAGTTGGTTTTCTCGCGCTTCGTGGCGGAATGTATCTATGTAGAATGAAAAAAAGAGTTGAATAAGGTTGTATAAACGAACACCCGCGTTTCGTGGCGGGAGTCTGGTCGTTTTTCTCCAGCGCCATGCGGCAGGAATTTGGTCGTTATCGATTCGGGCCGTCGAAAACCATAAAAGTGAATACCGACACCGGTTTCGAAAATACCAATACCAGCAATGATGTCCGCTCATAATAGGTTCGGATCGTCACAGTACCATAACCGTAACGACATTCGCTATGGGGTACGATACAAAAATACTCGATTTTGAATACAACTCCGTTTTCAAAAAAAATTATATGGGAACGTTGACAAAAAAAACAGCGGCGCATCCCGTTTAAAAAATTAACGAACGAAAGTTATAATAGAAAAAAAACCTAATACATAATTAAATGGGTTAAAAGCGTAAATTATGTCTAGTATAAGGGGTACATAAAATAAAAAAATTTCAGCAGACTGTTTGCTAGGCTGTTTCACTATTCATAGTCGTTGGTGTTTCATATAGTTAGTTTTCTTCTTTTAAGTATTTTAGAGAATCAATACAAAGAGTGTTTTGGAGTATTGAGATCAATTGAACCGAGTAAATATGCTAGAAATTTAAAAAAAGATTTAATTAGGGAGGAAGATTACAATTGAAATAAGCAAACAAACAAACTGCTAACAACCTACTACTAATTCAGTAACGATCTTATTTGAATTATGCTTTAACATAGTGTTCTTTCTTTAGTGTATTTCTTTTAACAAGTAATGCAATATACATTGCATCATCACTCTTTTTTTCACATGTAAATTGCAGGCTAAAAGCTTGGATCACTTGAAATTTCGATTGAGTGATATAGAGTTGGCCACCAATAGATTTTCTGAAATCTACTGCATTGGGTCAGGTGGATATGGTATGGTGTATAGAGCAGAAGTTGACCATTTTGATGACATAAGTTTGGAAGGGCAGAATAAAGGTGAATTGCCTAAGAAACATAGCAGAGTAGCTATTAAACGCCTCCATAGTAGAGTAGACGGGCAAGGAGAACTTTGCAGAATTGGAAACACTTAGCACCTGTAAGCATCCAAATATAGTTTCTCTACTAGGATTTTGTGAGATGATTCTCGTCTATGAGTATGCTTCTAATGGAAGCCTTGATGATTATTTGGGAAACATTGATAAAATGACTTATCTTACTTGGGCTCAGCGTATACAAATATGTCTTGATATTGCACTTGGACTGTCACACAAGTACGGCGGACAAACAAAGCATAATACATCGGGATACAAAAAGTGCAAACATTTTATTGGATGATAATTGGGTTGCAAAGATTGCTGACTTTGGGCTCTCCAAGGCAGCACCCTCGTTACCTATAATATAGCGGGGACAGAAGTGTACTTAGATCCAGAATATGCAAGTACGGGTAAGTTGAAAACTAAATCAGATATATATATATATATATATATACGTTTGGAGTGGTTTTGTTTGAAATCACGAAGTTGGCATATGATAAAACTTACAATGACAAAGGGCTTCCATCACTAGTTCGACAATGCTTCAATGATGGAACATTGAATAAATTGGTAGATCCAAAATTAAAGGAAGCTCATGAAAACATTTACATGCTAAATGGAGGGGTCAATCAAGATTCTTTGGACATATTTCGCATATCAATGTTTGGCGGAAACTCAATCTAAGCGTCCAACAATGAAAGTCATCATCAAAGAACTTAACAAAGCATTAGACTTTCAAGTAAGTAATTGTTTTTAATATTTTCTCTTCATACGCTTGATCTCTGGCAGTGAGTAGTTTGTTAATATATTAATGTATAATTTGTGTTCACATAAAGCGCAAACTTAAAACTATGAACACTTTAATTCATAACTCATACCTTAAATTACATTGTGAGTTCATAAATTTGTTGTTATTGGCGTGAACAGGTGATATAGAGCTTTAATTTAAAAAAATTATAGATAGGTTTTTTTTGTATCTTAGTTACACTGTTGATTTGTGTGTCATGGTTAACAGAAAAACCATAAGGACAACCATCATATATCACTTGAAGCCATTAAATTAGGCACACAAAACTTCAGTGATCACAATTGCATTGGGGAAGGAAGATTTTGGAAGCTTTATGAAGGAGAAGTTGTACATGTTAACAGAAGTACCGCCATTTTTGCAAAGCGGTGGGATAGCACGTCCCATCAAGAACATATTCGGTTTTTTACAGAACTTGAAATTCTTTTCAAGCTTAAGAATGAGAACATAATTGGTCTTGTAGGCTATTGTAATGAAATGAATGAGAAAATCATTGTTTACGAGCATGCATCTAGGGGAAGACTTAATACACATTTGGATGATCCTAGTCTTACATGGATGAAACTCCTCAAGATATGCATCGATGTTTCAAACGGATTGGAATGTCTTCATAAAGGCGGTGTAGAGAAAGAGGATTCAATAAAGCATAGAGATCTTAAAAGCAGTAGCATTCTACTCGATGGTGATTGGAATGCTAAAATTTCTAATTTGGAGTTGTCCGAAACAATGGTACTTGAAAGAGTTGAACATGTTAGTGATAATGATTTCGACTCATTGGGATACCTTGATTCGCGATACCATAGCGTGGGTTTCTTAACAGAAAGCTCAGATATATACTCATTAGGTGTTATTTTATTTGAGATGTTGTGCAGGAGAATGGCGTGGCCAAACGGATGTGAGGATCACTATCAATCCTTAGGCCCTTTAGCTGTTAGACACTACAACGAAAAAGGAAACCTTGATGAGATGATATTTGAGGGTATAAAGGAACAAATTGTGCCATCGTCGTTGGCTTCATTTCAAACGATTGCCATTCAATGCTTTCGCGATGACTGGGATGATCGGCCATCTGCACATGAGGTGGTAATACAATTCAAAAAGGCAATGGAATTCCAAGTAAGTTTCATATTTTGAGTTAGCTTCAAACATATCAGTAAATAAATGAAACAAGATTTTTAATTGTTTTATTAATATGTAGGAGGATTATGAATATTTTTTTATTAACTCTTCCACAATCGATCACAAATTTTTCCTTTCTTGTGTAACATGGCTTTCACTCGGGAGTAACGGAGAAAAAAATGAAATGATATAAGCAAAAAGGTTTTCATATAAAAACCATTTGTTACGTAAATGGCGCTCTATTCCTGAATCAAGGTACTTACATTCCTCTCTCTTTTTAAAGGGAAAACCTCGAGAATAAACATTTTCTTACCTTTTTATCAAAATAAACATTGACTTTTAGCCCACTAAAAAATAAATATATCCAAAAACAAACAATCAGAAAATGTCACGTAACCTTAGCCGGTTAAGGAGGTTAGATTTTAACAGACTCAAATCATCATAATCATCATGTCTATGTTAATTATGGGTTTGTAATATGGTTTTATAATTTTTTTTTGCAGGTGAAACATGAAGAACTCAAAAAGTTAGAGGAAGGACAACAAATTTTGAAATCAAAATCAAAGTTGGATAAGGTGCAACGATATTTCAAGTAACTATGCCCCTTTTTCCCAAGAATAATTTCGACTTGTAGGATTAAAATGCTCATTTTTATCATAAGTTCTTAATCTTTTGAGTAAACAGTTCCCGCCCTCACAAAGTGAGATGGAGATAAAGAGAAAGAGAGATGAGATGCTATCTGCAAAGAAGGTTGTGTACAACTCTTCTAAGGTGGCAATCCAATCCAGGTTTTCTTTCTCAACAAACTTCATGATACTTAGATTTCACTTGTCACCTCACTGTCACATCACCATCATTTTATATCCTACATTGGTTCACTTGCTTCTGAGAATGGTATCACACCACGAGTGGTGATTAGGCTCGTCAATCACTAACACCACATAAGCGATTTTTTTGCTTTTGTAAGGGACTTGGGAAAATGGTTTTGGTTTATAGGTGAAATTTGAATTCAAAATGGTTTCTAGGTAATCCGCTCGTTGAGGTACCGGATTCAAGATTTTCTGACAGGACGCTGAGGTGGCAAGCGGAATACATGGCTATGTTCAAAGGAGCATATCCACTTTTCTTTTTCACAGAGATTCCCATATGATGGTGTAGCACCTATTCCGCTTGTCATGTGAACGGAGCCATGTATTCCGCTTGCCACCTCAACGAGTTTTCTCAGAATGAATCCGCTACCTCAACAAGCGGATTACCCAAAAAACATTTGCATTCAAATTTCACTGAGAAACTAAAACCATTTCTTAAGTCCCCTTTTAAAAGATTCTCACATAAGCCCACTCCATGTGGTGAGTGTGGTTTTGTAATCCTTAAATGAACTGACTTAAGAAGTAGGTAAATATATGATACATATCAAACATGCAGCTTTCATGGGGCGATTGAGCTTCAACGACAACAAGTGTTTCACATCAAATGCAAGATTAAACGCCAAATATTGTCAACAAACACCGAAAGTGTGTGCTACCTTATGTTCAAGCTTTCAAGGAAGTTTTGCGGGTTGCATGGTCCAATGATAGTACGAGATCAGTTCCACTGGAGAAGCAAAGAGACGAGAATTCTTTCTTTTAGATCCCCAAACCCATGGAATTTACATGATACTGATTGGGTTCCAGAAAAGAGGAAAGATGGATGGATGGAGGTTATTCTGTGAAAATTCAACTCAAAATATGGGCTAAAAATGATCATCTTTTTATTCATTTGAAACTCACAACTTATGAAGGGACTATGTCAGGCCTTATTGTTCGCGGCATCGAGTTTCGTCCAATCTACGTTATTGTAAGCGACATCGAGTTTGTTCAATCTAAGCTCATTTATTTATACACGATAGTGTCAGCCATATTTTGTTCTTAAATGATCATTTTTTTTGCATTTGGTAGCAGTGATGTTTGGGTGCATAACTAAGGACCAAAGATTGGTGGATACATTCGACTACTTTATGTAAACCGATTTGTATTTTATTTTTAAATGATTCTTATATTTGTTATTTTAGTATATGATATATTTGGTTTATTTATTTTCCCTTTTTTTTATTATTAAGTGTTATTCCATGTTAATATAATTATAATGTAAAAATAACTAAAATGATAAAAAAAAACCCCTTAAAAATAACAAAATATAAAACAAAGATCCAAATTTAAATATTTTTTAAAAATTAAAAAAATAATGAAAAACAGCTCGGGTTATTACATAAAGAGTAAACTACAGTTTTCGTCCCTGAGGTTTGTTGCTATTAACAGGTTCAGTCTCCCCTTAACAGTCTGAGTCCCTGATGTTACATTTCTTAACAGTTATCATCCCTGTCTCTAACGTCCATCCATTCTTCTGTTAGTTTCCCCTTACGTGCCCCTCACGTGAGGGGTATTTTTGTCTTTTTACTTTATGTAATTTACTTAAATTTTATAATTTTAAGATATAACAACAAATCATTTGTAGACCTGCAATTTTGTAGCAAATCAACATAATTTGTCTTTTTGTAGACCAGCAAATCAACATGATTAAAACCCATTGTGGGTTGCCACGACTCAGATCTACACTTAAAACTCAAAATCAAAATATTTTGAACAGCAGCAAATCAACATCATCGTCATCATCGCCATCTTCATATGCAGACCTGCAATTTGGAGAAATAAATCAACATCATCGCCATCATCGCCATCATCATCGTCACCATCCAACACCTCAGATCCGTCGACCTCAGATCCGGCGAAATAAAACCCTTATCCACCCCGGCGAAATCCCGCCGCTATCCACCACCTCAGATCCGTCGACCTGCTACTCGCTAACCTAATCGACGAGACGGGGTTGCCATGATTGACGGAGATGTGTGCTGATGAACACATGATTGACGAAGAAGGGGATGTGTGCTTTGAAGCATGGGGTTGCCATGGATGAGATGATGTTATGATGATTTGAGAGGGAATAGCGAAGGGTTTATGCGTCTGTTTCATCAGGGCTACTCGCCGCCGGCTCCGCCGCTGCCGCCGCATCGACCCTAGATTGAAATTTGAAAGCACATAATCGATGAAATAATCAACAATGTCAAAGAAAAGCTTAGAGATCTTTTAGAATCCACCGAGATAGATAATAACCGTCTCCGATCCACAAGAGTTTAACTCCAACGAACTAGGGTTTCAAGACCATAACCACAGCCAAACACCTTTCACACTATTGAACCAAGAACAACATCGAAGCAATTTAACTCAGAATGTGAGTTGTTCGGGTATTCAGGGGTGTGAACTTGGGATAAATGTTACAGGTGATGGTGGTAGGGTTCTTTTTTTGGGAGTGGACAAAGATGAAGCCTGATTGAGAAGAAGGGAAAATAATAAATGTTGCGAAATGACGAAAATACCCCTCACGCGAGGGGCACGTGAGGGGGAAATAACGGCAGATTGGATGGACGTTAAGGCAAAAGATGATAATTGTTAAGAAATGTAACATCTTGGGACTCAGACTGTTATGCGACTGAACCTGTTAATAGCAACAAACCTTAGGGATGAAAACTGCAGTTTACTCTTACCTAAATTATAAAATTTATTCATTTGAAATGTTAAGAGATTCTGAATATAATAAATTAAAATATTTAGTTGAAATTAATTCTAATTCATTAACTTAACCAAAGAAACATATAAATAAATATAATTTAAATTCTTATTCCACTTAATTTCGGAATTTCTCCTAACAAAAAAGGTTTTAATTGTCAATTTGAAAACTTCAAAGAAATAATAGTCATAACGCAGCAAGAGGGTTTTGTTCGAGAGGACGCTTCCAAGAATCTGAAGTCAAAACAATGGCGGATGAAAGTGCAGCCACGCCCAGGAGAGACCCCATCAAGAATCCAGGCATGCTTTCTCTTCTTCTTACAATTCAATTTCACATGGTGATTTGAGTTCTCTTTTGCATTTAAGCCCTTCGATTGACTTCAATTTTGTATTGTGTTTACAAGATTTTATATGGGTTTTGGGTGAAGAATTGAATTAGGGAATTAATTCTGAAACTTTTTTGCTTACAAATTATGCTAAAACTGAGAGCTAATTTTTGAATGGAAACTGTAATTGGACATGCAGATAAGTTGTTTGATGAAATGCCTCAGTGAGTTATTATGCTGAAAATGTTAATTTGACACTGTAGTTGGGAATACTGCTGCTCAAAGGAGAAGGCAGAATGCGGTTTCAGTGGGTAAAGAAAGAAGAGAGGCTTTATTTCGAACCAAACGATTATGTAGAGTGGGAGTTAGCAGTGATGTGGATGTTCCTGATGATAGTGATATGATGATTGAAGAAGAACAGTCCATTTTAGAGGCTCAAACATCTTCTGCTGTTGAAGAACTGAAGAATGCAATCGCCTTTCAGTAAGTTAATTCTGTTCACATTCAAATTGTATGCATATGTTACCATGAGTCTAACTCATTGTATATTCCTTTTATGCAATCACTCGGTAAACTTTATAACAGATTGCTTTATTTTTAATTTAATTATCTTTAGGGGGAAAGGTGCAGTCCAAAAGAAGGTGAATGCTCTTCGTGAATTAAGGCGTTTATTGTCTAGATCTGAGTTTCCTCCTATTGAAACTGCTATTACATCTGGAGCAATACCTTTACTTGCAGAATGTCTTTCTTTTGGCTCCCAAGATGAACAGGTAAACGTGACCTTTTTATTTAGTTCAGATATGATATATAAATTAAAAGGGAGCATTGAGGTACATCTAAATGGTGTCTGTTTACATTTTCTTTAAGGTGTAAAATTTTGTTTTAATTTTTGGGTCGACAATGCAGTTGCTTGAGGCGGCTTGGTGTCTAACAAACATAGCTGCTGGAAGACCTGAAGAAACAAGAGCGTTATTGCCAGCATTACCGTTACTTATTGCTCATATTGGAGGTTAGTCAGACTGGTTGGGTAATGGGTGAAAATGGTTCTAGTCGGGTTGGCCTGAAAGCCGAAACACTTTTTGTCAAAAAGTTTTTAATTTTTTTGTAAACAGCCAGTGTATCAAATATGTTTATGAGAGGGATAATAACCAACATGAAGATTCTATGCTGTCTTACATGAGGTTATTTTTTTGAATAAGACATAAAAATCTGTTTATGACTTATGAGTTTATATGAAAACTAGTGGTATATCTTATGTGGATCCCATTTCCCTCCATCTCCTGTTCCCTATTTGTACTTAATTTGCTTTTTGAGCTTAAGATTGTGCACAAGACACTTACTTTTTCATTTTTTTTTGCTTGATTTTCATCAGCTAAAGATTTGTTTATTGTTTTTATATGATGTTACTTCAATATTAACATTTTATATGCAATTAATCTCTAGAGAAGAGTTCAATGCTGGTTGCTGAGCAGTGTGCATGGGCATTAGGAAATGTTGCTGGCGAAGGGGAAGATTTGAGACATATTCTTATTTCTCAAGGAGCTTTACTTCCTCTTGCAAAAATGATGTTTCCAAACAAGGGTTCAACAGTTCGAACTGCTGGCTGGGCTTTGTCAAACTTGATTAAGGTTTTTAATCACTTGTTTACTGGAAGATTATTCATCAGCTCAAAAGTGCTGCTAAATGGGCTGGTTGGGTAATGGATCAAAACAAGTAAAGTTTTGGTACGGCTTGAGTTGACTCGAAACGCGTTTTGTCCAAAACTGTACTTTTTTATAAAAAATTAGTGTGTCAAATTTGATTACATGAATTATATTATTTATATAATAATCTATTTTCTCGAATAAAATGATTTAGGAGGTTTCATTGGGCGATTTTTAATCAATTTGGCCCATTTGAATGTGTTCCTTTTAAGCTATTTTTTATTTTACCTGTTTGACCCATTAGAGGTAAAAGACAACCCAAATCGAGCCATTCATATGTAAATGTGTTGAAATTGCCATCTCTAACTCAATGTTATGCTCTACAAGACTGCAGCAATTTGTGTCATCCTGTAACGTTTAATGTGTTTTGTGGATGTAGGGTCCGGACCCAAAGGCTGCAACAGAACTCATAATAATTGATGGCGTAGTAGAGGCTATACTAAGACACTTGAGGAAATCGTAAGTTGTTGATGCATCATAATGATAGAATACTCATGAAGTCTGGTGTAATAACATCTTACAGTGTTTTTTTGGTGGATAACATATTATTTGAATCACGTACTTTTCATCTTAAATGAAGTAAATGATCAGTTTCTAATACAACATAAAGTACTAGAATTGAGGTTAGTGACTGTGCAGAGGCCCTTTTGCATCCCACATGACATATGTGTTGTTCTCCATCATTCTTACTCAAGTTATGATATTGTGTTTTATGAAGCTTATAATTAGAACATATATGTTCTGATGTTTGCTGACCATGAAGTCTGTTTTATGTTAAATAGTTAATTAGATTCAAGAAGTGTAATATATGTTAAATGTCTAAAATATTTTGTGATGTTAGGAGGGTCTCTTTATCCTTTATCTTTAATATTACAGTCACATTAATATACGTTTTTAACCCCCACCTTAACATATGTGCTTATTAAGACATTTATGAAATGACTTGCTTTCTTCTGATTTTTTGGGTTATGTTATGTGTATCATTAATGAATAGGGATGAGGAACTAGCGACTGAAATAGCATGGGTTGTCGTGTATCTCTCAGCTCTTTCACCGGTGGCTACTAGTGTGCTTGTGAAGACCGATATTCTTCAATTACTAGTCGAACGATTGGCAACCTCAAATAGTTTGCAATTGCTCATCCCGGTAACAAAAATAGAAATTTTATGTGGCAATTTTACGCATTCAGCCTTCTAAAAAAGGGGAGGTGATTTGTAATATGGGCTTTGGTGTGGTCAACTGGATCAATTTGGGCTTTGGTGTAGTCAACTGGATAAAATTAGAAAATATAGTTAAAAAGCAAATTTGGTCAAATGGGCCAAAAGTCACCCAAGGTGTATTTTTAAGGCTTATCACCTCCTAATATGTTTTACTTAATAAATTACATTATCATTATAGTGATATATTTTTTTGTAATTAGATTTAACATATTACTTATTTATAAATATTTTTAAAAAAATGGATGAAAACGTGTTTGTGGGTTAACACGAAACGAACGGGTTAAAACCATTTTGACCTGCACTAAAGAATGACCAGTTTTGAGCCATTACGTGACCGCCTGACCGCCATTTTGACACCTATAAATAGTGTATCTCTTTATATTACATTAAAAGTACAGTTATTTAAATCTGCACATAACTGTAACTGATGAAGCCTTCTTTTCGTGCGTATTTGGTGTTATCCTTTCTTAATACACACATTTATGTGCAGGTGCTGCGGAGTTTAGGTAATCTTATAGCAGGTGATACGTACACAACTAATGCTGTTCTTGTTCCTGGACATGAAATCACAGGCTAGTTACTTTATTTTCTGTTTTTATATGAGATCCACTATTTGTAGAGGTGACAATTTTCTATTTATTACTTATGAAGGGGTTGATTTGGGGTGTGTTTTATCTCTAATGGGTCGTGTAAAAAAAAAAAAATAGCTTAAAAGGGAATGGGCCAAATGGTTGAAAGTATCCCCCAGTGTAATTTTAACGCATAAAACCTCCTAAATCATTGTATTTGAAAGATTAGATCATTATAAAAATAATGTAATATTTGTAATCATATTTGACGAACTTATTATTAATGAAAATACTTTAAAATTTTGGACAGAAAGTGTTTTGGGTCAACCCAACCCACCACGGCCCGCACAAAAGTTTACCAGTTTTGGCCCGTCATCCGACCTGCTCATTCTATCACCTCTAGCTATTTGTTATATGGACCACTAACATGTTGTAAACTTTTCAGATAGTATTATACTGGCGCTAATTAAGTGTCTAAAAAGCGAGCATCGTGTCTTAAAGAAGGTACTCTCTCTCTCTCTCTCTCTCACTCACTCACACACACACACACACGAACACACCTATTAATCATGCGTTTTAATTAAATTTTCGGTTTTGTAGGAAGCTGCATGGGTGCTATCAAATATAGCCGCGGGTTCTGTGGGTCACAAGCAATTAATATACAAAAGTGAAGCGATGCCACTACTAATACAGCTTCTGGCAACAGCACCATTTGACATTAAAAAAGAAGTGGCTTATGTTGTTGGTAACCTCTGTGTTGCTCCAGCAGACGGTTCTGGAAGGCCGAGTTTAATATTTGCTCACTTGGTTTCATTTGTTAGAAGTGGATGCCTTCGTGGTTTCATTGATTTGGTTAGATCTGCTGATATTGAAGCTGCACGACTTGGACTTCAATTCATGGAGCTGGTAAATTTTAATATCTTTTATATAACAATTTTTTGCTTATAGAAAAGGATTAACCCATCTATCCAACTTCCTTTCACTAAAGCCACCAAACTATTGAAACTATTTTTAGGCCACCCAAGTATGCATCTAGTTTTGTTTATACGAAATCTGGCCAAAAATGTTAAATGATGTGCATTTCCTTCCAACCTTTTTTGATGAACTTTTACTTTATAGAATTGAAAAGGGTGGCCGGATATTGTATAAACGAAATATTTGGGCTGCCTATAAAGTAGTTTCAATAGTTTGGTGGCCTCTACATGTAATTCTTAATTTAGAACACCAAATTAAGGAACTATATGTCTATATCTTATTTCTGTTTAAGGGGCCATGCTGCATTTATCCCTTAAATAAAAACAGAAATAAATTGTAGTGATTTATTTGTGGTTTTAGAAAACTTGACAATATCATGCGGCTCCCGGTAATACTAGATGTGAAAGTTTCTATTCATTAATATACAAATGGGTTGATGTGGGTTATCTTCTATCTCTAAAGATGGAATATTTAACCAAAGAAGATGCTGGTCAAATGGGTCTAGCAGGTTGAAAGTCATCTACAATGTTTTCCATTACATAAAACCTTCTAAATCCCTATAACAAAAATGTTCAAATTATTATTGTAATAATATAGTTTTTAATCGTACATAGCACATTAATTATTTGTAAAATTTTAAAATATGTCATAAAGTTTGTCCAATCCGACCAGCTTTGTCTCGTACTAAAAAGTACCCATTTTGACCCATTACCCAAGTATCCAACCCGTCAAACCACCCGTTGGTATGGTCCCTTAAACAGAAAAAAAAAACACACGTCTCTCTTTCCTCACCCGCTCCATTTTTCCATGTCACAAACATATTGCTAGGTGGATAAGTAACACAAAAAGATCAACTTGAACTTGTTGGAGCATATTGGCTAAGTCAAATTATCAGTCTTTTAATTACATTCCTAGATTTTAAATCTAACATACTTTTGGTTTTGGTAATCTGCAGGTATTAAGAGGGTTGCCCAACGGTGAGGGACAAAAGTTAGTTGAAAAAGAGGATGGAATTGATGCCATGGAACGGTTTCAGTTTCACGAAAATGAAGATCTTAGAAATATGGTTAATCAGTTAGTCGACAAGTATTTTGGGGAGGATTATGGGCTCGACGACTAGTAAGCAATTTGTTTGTGTTGTATCTTTGTGTGTGATTTCCCACAAGTTAATCATGTAACATTCAGCTTTGATTTCTCAAGGGTAACTGTTGACAATTGCAGTTTTTTACTTTGTTCTTAAGTTGAGTATATATGATGATGTCAATGGCATGATACAATACAACCAGTTTTTTTGTAGTGGGCTTAAATCTCACCCTTTGTGGTGGTGGCCTGGTGGGTAGTCTAGATCTGTTCAAGGTCTGATTCAAACTGATCATGACTCATGAGTTCCATTTTGTAATTTTTTTTTTACTTTTCCAAACCGGACCATTTAATCGTATCAATATAAGAAAACCAATAATATGTTACCTAATTCTAGATTTTTCTGTGTAAAATTATTTTCTTTTTTTACATAGAGTCATCTTTTAAAAAAATCAGGTGAACATATATATACCAATAATATATATACCTATATCTTAATTGCTTGATGTGTCTTGTGTGTTTGTGAATATAGGGCAATTATGACTCAATCATGCTTCCCATTTTCTTGAATAAGATATTAAAATTTGATGGTTTAGATTTGTGCTTGCTTTTTCCAATGGAGTTGCCGATATTTGTTTCAAATTGGTTATTTGCAGACTTGTTATTTGAATTTTATTGCCTTCAGTGTCAACAAACAGGGGCGGAACCAAAGGATGGTCAAGAGGATTGGAACTAATAGGTTTATTTATATATAAAAGCCGAGTTTTATCTAAGAGAAACATGAGTTGGATGCTTTAGTTGCAGTCGGTAGAGAATAGAACTTTTATTGGAAATTAAACTAAATTATAAAGTATAGGGGTTTAGGTGTCATTGTTGTATAGTATGTTTAGAGTCAAGAGTGTAAAGTCCTAAAGTAGAAGGGTCAAATTTGTACATACGTGTAAATATATATAGGGACGCATCTTTTGTTTAAACGTTGCATCATTTGGGATTTAGGGTTATATAAACCCATCGCAATCAACAATCAAAATCACTTTTACGCATTCATTCAATTAAAGGATTAAGTTTCTGTTAATTCTTGTTCTTGTGTTCTTGATTATACCCTTTAATTTATCAACAACTTTATTAATCTAGTAAATACTAACGATCTATTTTGCAATCTAATTCTTAGCCAAGTCTACCTAGCGTAGCGCTAGAACGAACTTGGTAGAAGAGTACAAGGATCTTTCCCGTGTTTGCTACTGAATACCAAATCAATCGTACCTAAAACTGACTAATTTAACAACTTTGGAAATTATGTCTATGTGGTTCTTGACACAAATACTATACATTTCTACCAATAGATCTAAAGCTAGAACCTTAAAAACCCAACATTGTTGTCTGTGGGTTCCGCCTTGATTTACCGCCAGGGGCGGAGGTATGCTTTCCCGTAACGGGGTCAAACGGTCCTAGTGAATTTCAAATTTTATATAGCAGGTATGTTACGCAATTGTGGATCGACCTCGATTTTTTTTTGAGATTGACCCCATTGATTTAAAAAAAAATATTTGACCCAAAACATTGAAAAATTTTGTATAAACTTTGAACTCAATAAAAAAAATATTTAATAATTAGTAATATTTTGTGTAAAAATAAAAATGTTAAACTCAAATTATATTTTTATTTGAGTAGGCTCCAAATAAATTGAATCCATTCTAATGAGCCCAAATACAAAATTTAAGTTAACTTATTTTAGTAAGTCTATTAGTCCATTTACCATTAACCCAAATTAAATACCTAGTTTCTTTTAAATTAAACCTAATTCTAAAAATTAAAAAAAAAATCGGCATATTCAGGTAGTAGCGACGTGCGAACTTGTGCAAAGCGAGAACCATCGAATTTCTTACGACGATGTATTTTTATCATCATGTAGTATTTTATTATGTGATCAACCTGACCCGATCACCTGAACCGAACCGAACCAACAAAAAAAAAAATCATATGTCGTCTTGTTAGAAATTCGAGTATCGAAAAATAGCGAAGTCATAAAAAAAAGTCTGGCTCCGCCACTGATTAAAAGTTAGTCCAATAGACTACGGTTATAAATTTATTATCGATTGGATGGATCAAAGAAGTAGCAAAAACATGTCAAACCTGCAAACCAAACATACATACATCGATTTAGCAGGTTTCAGTTGGTTGTTTTGATATG